>CM060621.1:31912889-32647889 GCA_030578275.1 Meda fulgida
GAATCGTTTCAATGAATCAGTTGATTCAGTTAAGAAACATGAATGGTTCTCGGATATAAATAATTGCGTCGATGTTATCTTTATTGCCAGTTGCAGAAGGTTTCAACCTTATCTGATTGCATTACCAGAAATGGTGACTACAATAAAAGTGTAAAATATGACATGATATGATATCCTCTATTTCCATTTTTTGTATTCTACTGAGTATGATGGATTGCTTTCTTCCCTAAAGGTCTCCTTGGCAGATCGCATTATCAGACTGTGTTGTAAAACATGCATTAACTTTGACAGGCAAATCGTATATTTCACATCTTTTAGCACAACTCTGTATTTTGTATTAGCTTTCCATAATCTTTAAAGCCTCACCATCTGTGATGGGTTTACAGATAATAAAGCCATAACCAAATCCCTATAATCGTAAATTTTGCTTACCACAAGCACTTTTTTGGCTTTTTTATGAATTATAGTCCGAAGACGGAAGTTAATTCTGGTGTTTAATCCAAGAGGGAACAATTTTGCTATATGGGGTAGGAAATGTGAAAAGAAAAAAATTTAGCTTTTGTATGAGCTACGTCATCTTCCACAACATAGATCATATAATCTGTGTGGGGGGATTCTTTTTCAGTGACTCATCATACATCAATAGGGACTGTATTTATGAATTTCAATATTCAAAGCACATTTAGGCTGTGCTAGAAATCGCCCCCTATCCTTAAATAGGGCACTATTTTTGTAGTGGTGTCTGAAACCATAGTGGCTGTTATCGAGTTTACTCATTCAATCCCATAATGCACCACAATAACGAGTGTACAAGTGATGTAAGCTCAGTGGCTCATAAAATACCCATAATGCACTGTGAGGGTCGTGCTGAATGAATTTCGCCTGAAGATGGCGCCCACAGCTGAATCATTCATCCATCCAGTTTCCAAACCGCTGGTCCAATGTGGGTACAGCGTAATATAAGGTATAAATTATTTTTTTATTGATTATTAAAATGTTAAATTAAGATTTATACATGCTAGTTTCCATAACAGAGTTCAAGATAAATCTTTTCACTTCCACAGGAGCGGACAGTTAAATTTCAAATGATTAGTGAATGGCAAGCACAAACTATGCAAAAGCGGCATCCCAGCGCACCCAGTGTCCGAATTCACTCACTCTTTTTTATTCACTGCTTCAAGTGAACTATATTAGTGGAGTAGTGTAGACAATAATGAATAGGGGGCGATTTCAAACACAGCTTTATTCTGTGACTGACTCACTTCATGAGTAAGTCATTGAATCATTCATTCAACTGATTAGTTCAAAAAGATTCAGGAACAGAGTGCCACTACTGCACGCTGCTTATAGATGTGTAACAATTCAGGTTTATTTGAAACTATTAGTGTAGGCAGAGCAAAAAAAGACAAACAGGCAGGGGTCAGAGGCAAAAATCCAAAACCAAGAGACAATGAAACCAGGGAGAATGCTCAGTGTACATGGTTTAAATAGGCTGAGACTAACGAGGTAATGAGGAACAGGTGGATGCAATCAGAGATGATGAGTCCGGGCAGTGAGTTCTGGGAAATGTAGTTTGTGAGGGAATGACAATAGTCTGATGTGGAGTGCCCTCTGGTGGCTCTCAAGGGCACTCCAGCTGGTGACCGTTACACCAATATTATGTGTAACACTCAATTACTCAACTTTACTAACCGTAAAAAGAAAAAAGAATTTATGCTATTCGACTTTTGATTTAAAAACCTATTTGTCCTTCTCCAAGTGACAACTAGCCTGTCTCTTTATACAGTATCAATTTGGAAATATTGTTTAGTCATCATAGTATCAGGTCAAGTATGTGTCAGTGGGAAGAATTTGTACAAACGTCAGTGTTGTTGAAGTCTCCTGTGGCTGTGACAGTGGGGCGGCTCTCTGTAGCCATGCTGATTGAATTAGCAATAGGATGTTCTCAGACCCCGTGCTATTTCTGGAGCATTCAGTACTGGAGAATAGAGGCAGGATCTTTGTGTTCTTTAAAAGCCTCTCTGTGTTTTCTGTTTGTGTAATTGGGTTGTAGTGTAAAGGGAAAATTGGAGATTTTCCAGACTCCACACATATGTATATGAACATGCACACACAAACTCAACAGGGTTCCCCTTTGACATTAAGCCAAACACTTTAGCTATTGAGGGACACATAACATCCCACTCTTTCCTTTTCTGAGTATCCGGTCTCTCTCTGGACGCTGCCTGTGTGATGAATGTTAATCATAATCCATACATAGCCTACAAAAACATATGGATGACAAATAAATAAAGTATCTAATAACTGTTGTCACATCATCACATGATTTTGAGAGTATGTTAATACTGTTCACAAATGAATTGAGCATATTTAGCTGTCAGAAGGACAAGCTAGAAATATTCCTGTCCAGTCTGTTTCCTATGTGCACATTCCTGTCCCGTCACAGCACACTGTCATAATGGATTAGTGGCTCAATGCCCCCATACACAGCCTGACCATCAACACAGTCATTCTTATGCACTGTTAATTCCCCATTTACAATAAACTGACACTCTGAGACCCTTTTGAAAAGATCTAGTCAAAGATGCCTATTGGAATTTCTATCATAATTTGGAACAAATCCTAAAGGGATTTCTCTTGTTTAATTTCAATGTAGCACATAACAAAACTAGGTCATTTAAACCACATAGTTCCCAATAGGAGTACTACATTTTAAATAGGATAAAATACCCCTGTAAAACATCAAAAAAACAATCTTTTAGGATTTTAAAAGTTAGCTTCTTATGCATTTTTTTATAAACTCTACAAACTTTACAGTATAGCCTACTATTAGTGAACTGTTAGTTCAACTTAAAATGGGTGTGTAAATGATGACATTTATTTGATAAATTATTTTGAAATATTATCACAATTTAAAACAACAATTTTCTATTTGAATGTATTTGAAAATATAATTTATTCTAGTGGTGCAAAGCTGAATTTTCAGCATCATGAATCCAGTCTTCAGTGTCACATGATCCTTCAGAAATCATTCTAATATGATGATTTGCTGCAATACAGTTGTGCTTGATCCTACATTTTATTTTAAATTTAGACAAAACTTCACATGCTATAAAGGTTTTCCACACAGATACATGCATTTAGAGGTGAATGAGGAATGAGACCCGAATTCACGTGCCATGTCTGTATCAATTTAAATGATCAATGATGACTGAGATTTATGACATTATTTAGCTTGGTGAGAGGGTGGAAAAATCAATATGCCTTTTTACTGAAGAGGCAAAATGTGAAGAGCGAGAAGCACAGACTTTGTTCATCTGTTTTTAGTTTAAAAGCGAGGTGTGTGTGAGGATCATTCCCTGCGGGTCAGGCCTGGTTCTGCTTGTTGTGGCCTTGTTCAAGCTACAATTTAGTTCACTTGGTCCAAGTATTAACACAAACTTTCAACTCAGGAAGTCCTTGCGACTAAAGCAGTCCTGCTAAATTGAGCTCAAATCTAGTCATGTTAATCATGTTAGTCATGTTATTTGTTGTGCTCTTTGACCCTGAGTTTCTGCCTTAACACAGAATGTCACACTAAGGCATGAAAGGTCACGTTTGTCCAGTCATGTTTGAGAGCAGTGAGGCATGCTGGGGTCTTAAAGTAGAAAGATAACATGATAAAAATGGAACCAGGCAGCACACAGGGGTCTGTATAAATATCTCCTCTTCCGAGCAATATTTCTCACACCTACAGATTTACAAAATCAGATCCATAAAAGGGTGTTCAAAACTCTGTATCCCGGAATATTAATAAATGGAAGGGAAAAAAAGCTCTGCTGGAATATTTTCAGTTTTTCTCCAATAAAACCTAGCAGGCTTTGTTTGCAGACATTGAACAGTACATTGTAAACAGTGTTTAAATGTAATAAATGTTTTTAGAATGATTTTGTATTTGTGAAGACTTTTTTTTTTTGGATGGGATGTTGAGCAATGTTAAAACACGCAAAACAATGTTGTTGTCACGTGGTCTGATTTAGTTATAGTTAATTCAGTGAAAGGCCTCTAATTATCATCTTGTAAATAATTTTGCATTTTAGATCCAATTTTTGGATGTCATTTTTAAATAATGTTTTGAATTGCATATTATTACACACCACTCTTACGGTGTCTATAGTATGCAAATGTTATGTCTATAGAATATCTTAATTAAATTTGGCGAAATATACTGTATCTCACAGTGCAATGTTTTCACTTTAACGTTCCAATTCTACTTTCCATCTTATGATTGAACTGGAAGTGATATCAGCCATTTTAATATATTTTTTCTTGACTCATTATTTGATTGGGCTTTCAAAAGTTTTTAGGATAATACTTTACAATAAGGTTTCATGACTTAACATTAGTAAACTACTTTAGTTATGAACTATAAGAATGACCAATACTATAACATTTATTCATATTAATTCATGTTAATTTAAACTTATTAAACTCAAATGTATTTGTTAACATTAGTTAATGCACTGTGAACTAACATGATATGAACAGTTGGATTTTTATGAACTAACATTAACAAATATTAACAAACACCGAAACAAATGTATTTTCGTTTTTAGTTAATATAACTAATAGCTATAGCTAACATAGCTCTCCAGTAAATGTGTATAATAACGTCACAGCTGAAGACAGACCCCCACCTGTGCTTGAATCTGCGTTTTCTGCTTGTCAAAACAGACAGTAAATTTACATATATTTTTTGTATGTAAGGGCGGAAAACCCTTCTTGTATAGACCACACAGATTTTATGGAAAAGATTCCAAAAGGACCCCTGACAGAACCAGCACTTTTCTTGACACGGCCTGTCAAAAATGTTTCTATATACAGTGTTCCACCGAATATCCTGCTAAAATGCATACAGAAGATCAGTATCACTATTATTATATAAAAGATGAAAATAATCAAGATTCACATTCTCGTTCACCCTCACAAAGAAAAACAGTTTCCCTCTGCAGGTCGTCTACACTGTCAGACCTAATTTGACATGATTTGTTGTCAAATCTGGTGCGGTGACCCCTATAGCACTAAAGTGAACAGTATGCACTACAGTTAAGGGTGAACAAAGGCTCTTCTTTTTGAAAACCTCTGCCAAAATGAATAAAGCAAAAAACAGTACAAATATTTGATCTGTGTCAGACTCGTAGCTTACGTATTAAACTTCACTGTGTAACTCGTCCTGCACCATTTGTGAATGATTCCTCAAATTGTGTGACTTTTTGTTTCTTTTCAAAGCGACCATGCAGGTCTAGTATTTTTGCCTGGCAGATGATAAACTGCATGAAAATGTCTTGCAGACCTACATTCAAGATCTTGGACCAGTATGCAATCATCTAGCTAGAGAAACAGCCTAATACCTGCATAGTAACCAGCCTCAACACTTTAGTGTAGAGTTGGCATCTTTTGCAAGAAAATGCACCGCTCGTTTTCTTCATTGTTGTGTTTTCACTGCATGGAAACAAAATGCACATATTAAATTAATTAAAATTACATTCTGTGAAAACGAGTTTTAATATTTTATGCAGTGCTGATTAAGTTAATTTTTAATGGAGAAAAAAACCTTGGGAGAAACCAGGCTCAGTCGGGGGCGCAGTTCTCCTCTGGCCAGCGAACGCACAGTGTATGATTATGATTCAGGCAGCATTACAGGTCAGAGGTCAGATTGGATCAGAACGTTATATTTTGCAGTTCATATGCAGACGTATTGGCAAAAGCGGAATGCGAGACATGTGGAATCCAGAGGATAGAGCAAAACAAAACACCGGTCACAAATTAGAAGTCTAAAACAAATTTTTTTAAAGAAAAATGTGGGAGGAGCTTGAGTTTGTTGCCCAGCCCTATTTGTTTGAACCTTTTTGCACCTATTTTTTTAATATAATAAATTGTATGTGTTTGGCTAAAAGAAGAAAGTCATAAAGCCTACACCTAGGATGGCTTAAGGGTGAGTAAATTATGTGATAATTTTCATGTTTGGGTGAACTAACCCTTTAAGGATTAAGTCTTTTAGATTAAAAAACAATCTTTGGGCTTTTCAGGCCTATAGTAGTGGATGTCGAAGCGAATCCTGACAGGATCAGACTAAAATCTGACTGACATGCAGAATGACACTGGCTATTTCTGATCATCTTAAACCCTGTTTATAATGACAGCAAGAAACATGACACAATAAAACTAGAACATTCCCATTATAATTCATGAGGCTGTCTGCACTACAGACCGATTTCTTGCAGTGTAAACATATGGTAAATCTCAGGTTCCAAGATCGATGATTAGTGAACGCAATCAAATGTGTTAAAATGGCTAAACATTAACAGCAATTTTCCAGTGTATTTGTGTTGTTTTAGTCTGTTACAGTCACATGAAAGGGACATTTCTCCCGCAAAAAAATGAAAATTATTTCATCGTTTACTCACCCTCATGTCGTTCCAAAACCGCATGTCTCGAAATTTATATCTTAATGTTCAACTGGTGAAAGTGAAGGGTGACCACAGTGTCAAGCTAAATTTTCTCTGAAAAATATCAGTCTATTCCTCACAAAGCTGTCGTATGACTTCAGAAGACCTGAAATATAGTTCAAACATCATACACCCTCAGAAAAAATGGTGTAAAAAGCTGTCACTGTAATGGTGCCCTCTAAAAAGGTCCTGATATGTACCATTTAGTTCCCTATCAGTCGCTCACGTTCAACGTCACGTCGACGTAACGTCTCCCGTTCGGGTTACATACGTACCGAGACAGTACTAAAATGTACACTACCAATTAGGTACATTTGAGGTACTAATATATGACAGCTTTTGTACCTTTTTACTAAGAAGAGTGTATGGATGTTTTTATGATGCTTTTTGCAGTTTGCCATTCACTTTTTGAAGTGGTCATTCACTTGCATTGTGTAAAGAGCAGAGTGAACATTCTTCAAAACATTTTCTTTCATGTTCCACAGAAGAAAAGTAGGTTTGAAATCGACATTATAGTGAGTAAATGATGACGAAAATCTTCCTTTTTGGCTGAACTTACCTATTTAGAAATACATTTCTTACTTTTAATCACATCTTGGCTTTTGAGCATTTCTACAGTATATTTTGAACGTGAACTACAGCAAATTTTTATGGTCCATTAGTTTTAAGTTAACCAAACATTTTTCTTAGCATATTTGCATCTCTGTTTAGAAAGAGATTTGAGAATCCTCCTGTCTGTTATGCTCAATAATCCTCGTTAGGAAATGAATACCTTACAATAATCCATTGCATTCCACCAGCCAGCCATAAATACATGATGTCGCTCGTGTCCTGGCTGGGAGGCTTTGCTAAGTAAGTGTGTCAATAGAAATACCCATGTGGGATGACAAAGAAGAGCAGATTGAAAACTAAAATAAACAGAATCAGAAGAAAGGAAGGTGTAAGGAAGCTGCTGATTGTTTTGTAGGTGGGTGAGTGTGATGAGGGGTCCGAGATGGCAGAGGACCCTTGAGACGGAGTCAGGATTAGAGGAGATTTAGTGGATGTGGAGGTACAGACGTCCTGCAGGGAGAGATCTACATGCTCACATTTGCTTTGCTACTGGTTTAATGAGAAGGTTAATCTCTCTGTGTTCCTGTCATTCTCACTTTCTGAGACGTTCTGGTGGTAGAGATTGTGCGTTAAACTGGTTCTTTGTTTTAGAAAGAAAACAGAAAACAGCCTTCACAACACATTTTACTTCTATAATGATAAGACTTTATTTTTTCCATTGGGAATGGATTGCATCATGAAAAGTGGCAGACCTGAGTGTTATTGCAGAGGACTTTGACGGCACCCGAAAAGGAAAGTTGTTTCAGAGGCAGAGCAAGTTATTACATTTTGATGAAAGATTACGAAGACAAACAGTTTTTTTCTTTAAAATAACGTGCACTGATGAATCTTACGCAATAAGGCCAGGAACATGTTTAAGAAAGTAAATATAGAGTTTATTTTGACTTCATGTTGACCTAAGAGTGTAGCGTCTCTTATTCTGTTGGTGAAAAGGGATTCTGAAGGATGTTTATTTTGCTTATAAAACTTTGCTTATAAAATCATTTATTATTCGTTATTCATTCAGTTATTTAATAATGTAATACTAATTTAACAATATACACTCTTTCTTTATTTATATGTGAACTGTAAATCACCTAAATGACAAAACAGTCAAACAAAATGACTTATTTCCATTATAAGAGGCTGTGAGTAAATACTTACTGGAATTTATGCTGTAATAACATTTTTTGGAAATGATGCAGTCTGTATGAATCTTTATAATATATCAAATTCATGCAATATCATATGATAATCCTTTGTCAGTTTTTGTATTTTAATGTATTAGTATTTTAGGTAATAAAACAGACATCAAGTAAGTCATTTCTGTCATTCTGAAACAATTTGGTTAATAGAAGTGTGTGTGTGTATGTGTGTGTGTGTGTGTGTGTGTGTGTGTGTGTGTGTGTGTGTGTGTGTGTGTGTGTGTGTGTGTGTGTGTGTGTGTGTGTCTGTGTCTGTGTGTGTGTCTGTTGCACATAGTATGTATAAATGTGTTTGTATGTATGTATATATATATATATATATACATATATATATATATATATAATGTTAATGTGCTAATTTGGTCCTTTTTTTCAAGCCTTGTAATTCAGTATTTGTCCTTATTATATTCTAGTGGCTCAAAATCTGGTCTGTTAACAGAAAAGTTATAGGTTCAACCCCCCCAAGGGTTGATCCATGAACTATTACCAATGTTCCCTTGAGCAAAACACTTAACCCCAGGTTGCTCTGTAAGTGTAGCCTATTGTAAATCACTTTGTCAGCTAAATGACAAAATAGTTACTAGTTTTAAAGCAAAACGATGATTCATTGTCATTGTGAGAGGCCATCACGAAACACTTACTGGAATTCATGCTGCTGTTTTTGAAAATGATGTAATCTACATGAATCTTTATGAAGCAAACAACCCAACACAGTCTTTCTGAAATGATCACTTGTAAACATCTGCGGTGCATATGAATGATCGTCCGTGTCGGGACTTCATGCAGATTGTCATGACTCAAACGCTAGTCAGCTGAAAGCAGCTCCAAAACGCTTTACCTTCACATTGGTGGTGACTTACAGAACATCACAGGAAGCTCCAGTCAAAATGAGATGAAACATCTGGTTTTGGTTAATGCTTGTAAAGCTGATCCAACTGAATCCAGATCAGTGTTCCCAAGCTGGACTTGTCCTATGTGATTTTAATCCAAGGCAGGAAGCCCGGGTCAATTAATCGGTCAGGGCACACTGCGTCTTTGGGGAGTCAACAGCAACAGAAGAAAACCTAACCTTTTGCATTCTTGTTTACGTTAATTCATTTTTCTAAACCAACCATCATGTCTTAATTATGACTATAACAAACAGAAGCATAAATGCCAGGGCATTGAGTGTGCTTTGGAGCGCTTGAAATTGAAATATCACTATTTCTAACAGACCGTCTCTACATCTTTATTCTGACAGACCACATCAAGCACATGACTCTCCCTCAGGATTTAACCTGTTTATTTCCATTGTGATAAAATTATCCTTCATTAGTCCTTCTCTCAGGGTCCATGCGGTCTTGGTGATTCCATATTTATTTTTGCAGAGCTCAAAGTCTTTTGGGACTAAAAGGGTCACTATACCACACATTTGCCTGGCACTGGATCTTCTCCCTGAGGAATTAAAACCCACTGGCTAGGGGGAAAAACGCTGTGTTTGAACTCCAGCTCTTGAGTCCACACTGTTGAGTGCTTCACAAAAGGGAGCATCAAGGACACATCCCAGCCACAAAAGGGGCCCTAGTAAGCACCCTTCTGAATCATGAACTGACGAATGCAACTTTATAGTTACATGCAAACGAAGGCCATGGCACTGGAAATCCACATGATACAGTGTGACTATATGCAGCAAATCTTGTTCATTCTTCTACATATTTACCGTACTCATGGGAACTGATGAAGTTCATGCATGTGTTCCTCCTCATTCTCTCAAGAACTTCTGACATGTAATGTGCTTTTAGGGGCAATCCAAAAAATTCTTTAAGCAAAATGCAATATCATCATTTTTTTCCTTTGCTCAACAGTTAGAAAACTACATCCAGCAGAAGACGGGGATGGTGCATATTCAAGCTGATGCTGTCCATAACCAGACGGCCACTATGCTGGAGATCGGCACCAATCTGCTCACCCAGACCGCTGAGCAAACCAGAAAACTCACTGTGGTTGAGGCCAAGGTAAGCACATTTCACTTCGGAGAAATGCAGTTATGCCAGCCCGATCTCACGGCAATTCGTACGAATTTTACGAGGTGGCTAATTCGTAACAATTCATACGACCTCACTTGTACGAATTTGTAAGATTTTTGCTAAATCCTTCATATTTTACGAGTTGCCAAACTCGTATGAATTCATACGAATGACCTACCCCTGACCCCGCCCCTAAACCTACACATCACGTGGGTTTAGACAAATCGTACCAATCCGTACGAGTGAGGTCGTATGAATTCATACGAATTAGCCATCTTTTAATCACAAATTCGTACGAATTGGTCGTGAGATAGCGTTGGTAATGCATACTTCTTCAGTGTCATTAAATACAATGAGTGCATATACATAAACATACAACTAACTTTCAAAAGTTTGGAGTCAGTAGGATTTGTAGTATTAAGCAAGAATGAATTGAACTGATCAAAAGCGACAGTTAAGACATTTACAAAGTTACAAAACTTTTCCACTTCAAACAAATGCATTTCTTTTGAAATTTCTATTTATCGTCAAAGAATCTTGAAGAAAATTGTATAACGGATTCCACAAAAATACGAAGCAGCAGAACCGTTTTCAACATTGATAAATACTGTTATTTTCATTGTATTCCAGGTTATGAACCAGACTTCAAGAATTGCAATTCAGTTATTAGAGAATTCATTGTCAACAAACAAACTGGAGAAGGAGCTCTTAACACAGATTTCAGAAATCTCAAAACTTCGAGACAAGAACAGGTAAGCCTTTAAGGAATATAATTTAATGAATGTATTTATTTCTCTTTCTTTCTTTCTTTCTTTCTTTCTTTCTTTCTTTCTTTCTTTCTTTCTTTCTTTCTTTCTTTCTTTGTCACAAAGCCCAAGAGAAATCTACACTAAAAACTGTAAATTAAATATTTTAGTCAAGTTAAGAGATTATTTAAAGGTGCATTCCGTAACTTTTTTGGGTTAAAAATTATCCAAAAATAAATTTCTGAGCAAGTACATAACCAGCCAGTGTTCAAAACTATCTGCTTGCCGTAGCTCGATTCAAAACGGTAAGCTTGTAATAATGTTTTTAATTTCAGTGGTACTGGTGGATTTCTGCTGGAAATTCGAGCATGTCTTTGCGTCATTGCGTCACATCTGTACACATAAAGAAGCCTACTAACCGACACTTGCGTGTGAGGATGTTGGAGGTGGAGATTTCTAGCCTTTTCTCACAGCACTTGATATAATTAAATGTATCAATTTGATGGCGGATCCAGAAAGGTTCAAATGACAATCACCACTGACAACTGGAGATTCACCCGATGTAAAATGCAAAAGACTTCGGACTTCGGAGTGGCTACAGAAAAAAAGAGACCGCAACCGGGCGCATGCGAAAACAAGGATAAACATCTGTAGGGCATTAAATGTATTCACGCAATGCTGATGTTGTTAACATTAATAATTTGAGAACAAAGTATAATTTGCACGGTTTGACGTGATATGATAAGCACGATATTAATCAGCGCGATTTACTGCAATGCTTTTTTTCCCTTAGTTGATCAGAACAAAAGTGAATGTTACTTACTTGTTCAGAGGAATTGTTCTGGTGAAAATTCTTGTGTTGGACATACTTCCAAAGAGTAGAATCTGTGATTCCGAATAACAGGATCCACACCGGCGCGGCGCATATTATCCTCAAAACATTGGATTCATCCGCGCTCTGCCGAGCCGAGGCACAGCTCACGGAAAGTTGATAATTCCGCAAATAACTGCAATTGCAGATTTCGAACAGAGATGGCGACAAAGAGGAAAAACTACGGACTGCAGCTTTAATGTGACTGTTTCAACCTAAACAATATACTGTATGTCAGTTGTTGCTCCTGAAAAGCAATGCGATGAAGAGAAACTAATTTAGCTCTATTCTATGTCAACAATTAGACACTATTTTATTTCTCCTGTGATATTGTAGTATGAGAAACATCAAAGAAAAAATCCTTGAATGAATCATGAATCATAACTGATGACTCCATTATGTAATTGTGCTCATTACAACTCTAAACTATGACAGAGCAATAAGATCTTCCAGTGCGAATCATTTTTATGGGTCAGATCGCATCTGCAACTGCACGTTCGCACAGCGTAGAGCAACTTTTGTCTCTCTTGTTGTTCTCAAAACTATATTTTCCCATAGTCGGCCAGCTCTGAATGCACAGCAGGGGGAAAGGCTTTGTAAAAGGAAATAATCAGCCACTTAATTGATTGTTTGTAATGTTTAATAACTACGGAGTAAGCACAGCACACAAAGCAGACCCCAGGCAAGTGGGTTTTCCCAGAAAGCTTTGTACTTGGCTCTCGCTAGATTAAACAGATAACGCTTGTTGTCATTCAACTTTGACGACCAATTGAACTGTGTTACGAGTGATGTTTTGGTGGCTGCATGGGGGCATCAGACGTAATTATAGTGGACCGCTACGTTACAGACGAACCAGAGCTATTCAATTTTTCATGTTTGCCAGTATGAGTGAAAACAGAGAGTTTTTGACCTTTCCAAGGCGACTTACAACTTTGCAAGTGAAAGTGTTCATAATTGCTCCCAGAATTGATGCAGGTTTACCGAGGGTCAGCTTCATAGAATAATAGCAGCAAACAATTGCTCAGCATTGTGTACACATTACAAACCCTGGCAAGGGATTTCAACAGTCCTTGCCAATCGATTGTGCGAAAACTATTTGTGTAATCAATCATGAACAATTTATAAACATATAAGCATCGAGAACCACTAGCAACAAAAGCATGTTTAATGACTATATCTACTGTAATTTAACAAAGCAAGCGTTCAGTTACATGGCTCGATGGAGTTTTGATTTGCTTTCCAGTTATTTTCGGCCTCAAACCCTCGGGTGATGTGTTTTTTTTCAGCGTTCACACACTCACTCACTAAATCACTCACAGATTGAAGTCGGCAGGATTTTGCGGCGTTTTTGTAGCAGTGGCTCATTGTTGTGCGGCTGTAAATTGTTTTGACAGCAGGTTTGATCGATTCACGCTATCTCCTCTGATCCAGACACTAAATCATGAATCTACATAAAGCTCAGCTAAGCACTGATGGAAATCTCTATCTCCATTTCCCAAAGGCCCAAAGTTCAGTAGACTTATTTCACATGACACTGCAATCCACTAGACAGTAGCAAGCAAATCACTAGAGTAACAATCTAACAATAGTTGGCCATTTCAAGATGATAATATCACACTTATGATATCATAATATATAACATAATAATTTATATAAGCTGTAAATGTTTGCATAAAAAATAAACTGCAGAATTAAGTAATTTTTTAAATTTCTAGGGTGTTCTGGGTCAAGGGTTTTTCAGCTATTTCACTAGGGTATTCTAAAAGTAATAGTAAACTTCTTCTCAACAAAGCAAATGTTTTATGGTCAAATTCATGTCTGTAGTAAATGGCGAGGGATGGTTTAAGGGCCAAAGTGTAATACTTAGATGTAAATGTTTCAAACAAACCCCTAATGGTTGCAAACACCATTAATTAGTTCAGAAATGTCCATCCTAATGTGAAAGTCCCAAGGCATTCATTCCTTCTCTCTCTAGGAATTTCTCAGAAACTTCTGGAGATACTTTAAAAAGGTTTCTAATTTGACTTAAGGTTTTTTAATGAATACATTATTGTTTCGACCAGTCGTTTGGAGAGTAAGGTCTTAGTCCTGGAGTCGCAGCAGAGGACAGAGTTGGAGGACATAAGGGAGGAGAAAGAGCGACTGCAGGACCTGGTAAAGAGACAGACAGCCGCCATTACGGCTCTGGAGAGACAGCTGAGAGCGTCCAGCAGCAACAACTCAGCCCTGCAAAGACAGCATCAGCAGCTCATGAAGTCCGTACACACACTTATTGGCATGGTGTCTTCTGGGACAGGTGAGAATACACACCTTTAACAATATACTTTAACACATCTCTACACTTATACTGTAACTTTCATGTTTGTATTTGATTATCATCATAAATTGTGGAATATTATCTCAGTATATTAGTCTACAGCAACCTAGATTGTCTAGAGAAGTGCTGTTGGTTGGAAGTAGGCCTGTTTCACTTGAAAGTATGTCATAATACGGAAGCTAAAATGCATTTCGAAAACCATTTCATGTCGATTTTAATGTTTTGATTAGTTCGTTTTAGGCATAGAACGACATTTCACTGAGTGTGAGGAAAGATAAACGACTGAACACTCGGTTAGTGTATAAAGTTAGTTGTCTGAGAATGATGGTCATGTCTGAATCTTGGGCTTACAACAACTTTTAAATTTGGTGGCAGATTCTTAACATGACCTGAAAGTTCTGGTTAATTAACTGAGACACTAATGATAAATCGAGCAGCCGTGATTCATGGAGTGAGAGGGGATAAGCTCTCGCTAGTGATGTCTTTGGCAGCGTTATCTCATGTCTTGGATGAAGCTCACATGCGTCACAACACGCACTGATAAGCTAAATCAAGACTGCAGCATTTTATACGGACAGAATACATGTCAGTTTATAAATGTCTGTGTTTGTGTTCACTCGAAGAACCAAATGTGCCGAATTTTAAAAATAAACTCTCTCAGATGAACAAACACATTGCGTTTAATGTTTAAATGACTCATCCCAAAACTTGACCACAATGGACTTTCTATTTGAAAAGTTAAGGTCATGTAATAAATATAAATCTTGTTCTTTTGACAAGAGAAACCACATCCATTTGTTGTGTCACACTGTGTGGCGAATCCACAAAACAACTTTGGCATGTGATGTTTCAGCACCAAAACCCGCATCATACTGTATGACTAATCATTGGTAGTTCAACTTGATCAGGCTCTAAATGTGCTGGTTTAACGCAGCACTACACAGAGTTATTGTTATTTAAAGTTATAGCCACTTTCTTTCTATGCTAATGAGGTCAATTTCAAATCAGTGTTATTTTACTATTTTATCATTAATATTCTATTATAGTATTTATTAATGTTTTGAATTATTTTTTATATTTTCTGTTTTCATTTTTGTCATTTTTATTAGTTTTTTATACGTTTCTATTCATGTTAATTTTAGTTAAAGTTTTAGTACTTACACTTAAACTGAACAGAAATTTAAAAAGTTGTCTTAGCAACTAGTTTGTTAAATATTTAGTAATTTAATTTAAAGGGTTATTTCACCCAAAAGGAAAATTCTGTCATTATTTACTCACCCTCATGCCGTTCCAAACTTCAACTCTGGGGACACAAATGAAGATTTGGTAACACTTTATTTTGATGGTCCCTTTTGAACATTCTGGTGACTGTAAGTAACTTTGGAACTACATGTCAACTAACTGTCATTAGAGTATTAGTGTACTGTCTGCTTAATATCTGATAACTCTTTATTGTGATGGTCCTCCAACAGACAGTCTACTGACTATAAGTAACTATGCAACTACATGTAAACTTATTCTAACCCTAACCCTACCAGTCTACTAATACTCTACTAACACTCTAATGAGAGCTAGTAGACATGTAGGTGCAACGTTACTTCTAGTCAACAGAATGTGTTAAAGGGACCATCAAAATGAAGTGAAACCGAAGATTTTTTTTTTTACGTAATCTGAGAGATTTCTGCCCCTCCGTTGTCAGCTACGTAACTACCACTTTGACGCTTTAAAAAGTTCATAAAGAGATCATAAAACTAATCCATATGAATTGAGCTGCTTAGTCCAAATTTTTTTGAAGACACTCGATCACTTCATATGATGAACAGATTTAATTTAGACTTTTATTCAAATTTAAACTTTGACATCAACAGAAGCTCAACCGAACCTGCTTGACGCGCAAGAACAAACCTCATTGTTTCTCGCACGTCAAGTGAACATGCTTGAGCTTCTGAATTGATGAGTTGATGAATGTTTATATGTGAATAAAAGCCTAAATTAAATCCGTTCATCATATAAAGCGATTGAGTCTCTTCAGAAAATTTGGACTAAACTGCTAAATTCATACAGTATGAATTAGTTTTAGGATCTCTTTATAAAGTGTCAAAGTGGTAGTTGTGTATCTGTCAAAGGAGGGACATACTGTAAAGCTCTCAGATTTCATCAAAAAGTCTTATGGATTTTGACATATTATTATTTATTCATTTTTGGGTGAACTATCCCTTTAATGTTTATTTTGTTTCAGTCACCGTAACTGCAAAACACTCACAACATTTTTTTTAAATATATTTTTAGTTTTAGTTAATGGTAATAACATTGAAAACTGTTTTATGGGACACAACAGTAAATATTTTAGTTTATTCTAAATAATGTATAGATGACACATGCTGGATATACACAAGACTATCAGATTTTGTCTAGAATGGCTACGCCATAATGGCCTTTTGTTGGATGATTACCTTCAAATCAAATTCTGAACCCCAGTGTCTGCATTTTTCCTTTACAGGCTTCTCTCCAAACGAGCAGCGCTTCCGAGACTGTGCTGAGGCCTATAAATCTGGTCACAACGTCAGCGGAGTCTACCACATTTACATCGGAGACATGACGGAGCCAACCAAGGTGTGGGATGCGTTCTTTCACAAGTATGGGAATCAGTGTGATATATCTTGGCTGTGACATACAGAACGAGGAACAGTGGACATGTAAGAGAGTGAGACTGAGATGTATCATATGCTTCTGACAGGTCTTTTGTGATATGGTGACAAGTGGAGGTGGCTGGACAGTATTCCAACACAGAGCTAATGGAGGTGTGAACTTCCAGAAAAGCTGGAAAGAGTACAAACTGGTGAGTGGACATAAAGCCAAAAATCACATAACGTTAACATGTGACTGTAAAAAACTGTCAAGCAACCATACATTAGCAACCAACCAGAACACTCTAGAATTTTGCCAGTACAGACAAATGTTACTAATTAAATTTGTAGACAATGAGGAAAATCTTGGTGGCATTTAAGAAATGTTTTTGTGCCTGTGCTGGGAAGACTTGATTAAAAGCTTGACACAATTCTGATGACACAGACTCAAAAACTGGTCAAAGCATATGGAGCTAGAATTGTGTCTTTATTACATGCGAGAAAATAAATGATCTGAGAGAGAAAAAATGCAAAAAAGCATTTCATGAGAGAAAAATAAAAGTTCTCATACCAATAGCAAAAAATAATAATATTTGAGACTAAAAAAAGTTTGGAGAGAAAGTATTTTCTTATAGAACATAAAACAATATAAATTTGAAATGTTTAAAATTATTTCTGAGAAAAAAAATCTCTCTCAGAATACTTGGAAAAAAATCTCAAATATATATTTTTTGCTATCAGTGTGAAAACATTTTCTCTAAAAAAAAAGTGTTTCTCTCAAAACGCTTTTCTTTGCTCTCGATGCAATTTCTTGCTCTCGTGTCAGGATTTTGCTTTCGCTGTGGAAATTGTGTCATGGGCGGGGCCACGCTCCTATTGGCCAGTCGGGCGAGCATCGTCTTGTCCTGGGAGTCGAACTGAATCACACCATTGTTCGGTTCACACACAACTCGATGGGTTTGAGCAAGTTCAGCATCACTGAAGATTACACATTAAAAAAAAATAGCATTCATTTTCATGAATGAATTTGTATTATATTATTAGCTTGTATTATTAGCTTGTATAAGTATTTTGAGAGAGATTTTTTTTCTCAGAAATAATTTTAATCATTTCAAATTTATATTTGTTATGTTCTATGAGAAAATACTTTCTCTCAAAACTTTTTTTAGTCTCAAATATTATTATTTTTTGCTATTGGTTTGAGAACGATTTCTCTCAAATATTATTCTTTCTGTCATGAAATGCTTTTTTGCTATCAGTGTGATAACTTTTCTCTCTCTCTCAGATCATTTATTTTCTAGCATGTAATAAAGACACAATTCTATCTCCATAAAAGCACAATGAAGTACAGAGTCTAAAATTGTACGTGACAGATTGGCGTCATTGGCAGTAGCCTTAATGTTTGGTGCATTGTGTATTTAATAGCGGCACATTTTGCTGATATTTTAAGTTCTTAAATATGCTGAAATGGATTTAAAACTGGCAGGTCTGTGAGACCGCAGCAGTGGAAATCAATAGTGCAATTTTCTATCTTTATTGTTAATCTTGTGCCAAATGACCTTTGTTTAAAAAGCTGAGAAGGATACGTCCCTTTTCTGGGAAGCATGTAATAATAAAAGACTAACAGTGTACTGATTTATTTCAAGAAAACAAAACTGCCGACTTGTGTCTAATGCTGCGTTTGATTCAAAGTTGGATATGTGATATTACTACTTGATATCTTACCTTAAAGTGTTGTCCAATGATAAGAAGATGAAGGTCACAACAAGAAGTAAAGAAGCAAAATGGCAACAGAGATGATCATTTACTTTGTTTTGCCCAATAAACTTTTACTCTTTGAAGCATTTTACTTGCTTACAGTGTTTATCATTAACTACTAATCACATGTTGGAAAATTTCCACTCAACTTTAAGTGCAGTTTTATTGCTTTCCCAAATAGGAAGTTTGAAATCCCAACTTTACACGATGAATGGAACACAGCATAAGTTTGGTTATATGTTGTTCCCACAGGGATTTGGTGATCCTAGCGGAGAGCACTGGTTGGGTAATGAGGCTGTTCACCTGATCACCAGTCAAGCCCAGTATTCCCTCCGAGTGGAACTTAAGGACTGGGAGGAGAACGGTGCCTATGCACTGTATGACAAATTTCAGCTGGCCAGTGAAAAACAACAGTACAGGTATCATCTGTAACAATTAACACTAATTTTAATGAGATATTTCAGATCATGTGATGTTCGGCAACATGTCTTAATCGTAATCTTGAAGGTTTTTCTCTATCTCCAGACTCTTGCTAGGGGGCTACAGCGGAACATCAGGACAGCAAAGTAGCTTAGCGTCAAACGGCACAGGCTTCAGCACTCGTGACGCTGACAATGACAAGTGCGTTTGCAAGTGCGCCCTCATGATGACCGGAGGTGAGCTACTGCTCATTATCTCATTCAAAAACATACATTTAAGATATTAAATATGAACAGCATTATTGAATGCACTGATGCAATGTTGAGGAGTTCTTATCAAGAACTGCCTGGAACTACTTTAGCCGTGCGTTTCCCTGAAAATAATTGCACACCTTAGAACATTCAGCATAAATTTAAAAAAGAACTGAGCCTCTGCTTTTAAACAACAACAACAAAAACATTTTATTCTAGCTTCATGCATTCTTTTTTTATCAACACTTGAATGTGGGTAAGCAACATTTCGAACAAACAGTTGAGAAAATATATTTTTGTCTGACACTGGCTGCGTCCAAAATCACATACTCTCTTGAGTAGGTGCTTATTTTGAATAAGTATTGACTTCGCGACCGCTAAAAACTACCATTCTAACCATTCTAACCATTCTAAAAACTACCATCGCTTCACTATCATTCACAAATCCTCTCCCGTGGCCTCATGGGAAAGTAAAGTGTGGAAGAAGTAGGTCACCCGGGAACTTTTTTCCTACTCTTTTATGAGTACTGTGTATGCAATACTTCTTTTGTCACATACTGTCACATACTGTAGGGAAGTATGCGATTTTGGATGCAGCCTTTGTCCGAATCGGATTCAGAACGATGATCAAAACATTCAGTAGATCGAGTCATCAACACCCCAAAAGCTTCCTCAGTCATATACCTCTTTGAGGGTTTGACATTTTTCTCAGGCGGTTTTGATTTATATGCTGCTGAATGTTTGATGATCACGTTAGCTTACAAATTCTGGTTAACGCAGATATTCTTCTTCGACGGAAAAACTCATCATTGGCGAGGAAAGACTTCATTTTCATTCATCCATATGATGAAAACATCAACAGAATTGAACTAAGACCTTGATCTTAGATTATAAACAGTAATTTAACAAATTAAAACTTAAAATACTTGTTACATAAAAACTAATCTGATTGTAGACGGGCACTCACCAGCGCTTTTTGAATGCAAGCCATCTGCATTCATATATTCTCACTTCTCACATTTCTTCAATTGTGGCCTGGATCTGAAGAAAACGGTCATACAAAATCCCTCTGATCCTCTGATCCTCTTTCTGCGAAGAAAACGCAACCCCGTCGCAGAATTGTGTAAAACACGTCCAGAGTTCAGACCTGCTTTCAATGCCTGCTATCCAAACAATTTACTCTATGGCTGCACTTGACTGCAGATCCCACCGGGCTCTAAGATAAACAGCTTTTTAATAGCATGCATTGCGATTGATTTTGAAAGTTGTTGGAGTTAATTACAGTCGAACCGGCCGGAGACCTTCGAGTGCCCTTTATGTTTGCATTTCAAATGGTAATCAAAAGATCGAAAGATGGATCCATCTGTGCGGACGGTCCAAACTAAACACGCGTTGAGGGAGGTGAGACTGATTTAATCAGGGTTAGATAGACGGAGTCCTCTCTGAAGAGTGAAAGTCTGGTTTTTATTGAAGAATCGCAGTTTGCTTTGACAGGTCTTGCTGAGACATCAACCGCACAATGGGAATAACATACTCTTTGAAACACTGACAGACTGCAGAGAGAAAAATAAAAAGACGTAATATAGAGGTGAGGGATGGGTCAAAGGGTTTGGTTGTTTTGAGATGTCTTTTTTAAGCCTGTCATCATTTGCTCACCCTCATGCCATTCCAAAACCCATATGACTTTCTTTTGTTCTGTGGAATGCAAAATAAAATATTTTGTATAATCTCCAGGTTGCTTTTTTCATTAAGTGGCGTACTGTAAGTCTGTCAAGCTCCAAAAAGCAGCGTAAAAGTACTATAAAAATAGTCCATACAAATCATGTCTTATATTCCTAAGATTTCTGAAGCCATTTGATTAATGTGAAAATTATAACAAAAACAGTGAAAAAACAGTTAAATATTATAAAATTATTGACTTCATATACACAAATGTAAAAAAAAAAATATATATATATTTTTTTAGTATAATTTTTAGTAATTTTGTTGTGTGCTTTTGAGATATTTTTAAACTAAACTAAACGTAATTTTCATTTAGGCTTTTTTAATAGGCTTAATTTCTATAATAATAACCCTGATGAAGACCCCAAAGTGGTCTAAAAATTAGTTTAAAGTATTTATCTCAATCTCTTCTCATTTGTCATTCCTTAAGGCTGGTGGTTTGATGCTTGTGGTCTGTCCAACCTTAATGGAATCTACTATACCGTGGGTCACAACATCCGCAAGCTCAATGGCATTAAGTGGCATCACTTCCGAGGACCCAGCTATTCACTCCAGTCTACGTCCATGATGATCCGACCAGCTGATTTCTGACGTGAATGAAGCTTGTCATGTTTTCTGAATGACAGGACTTTGAGCAGCTTGCTTTGGGACATAGAAGCAACGAGGTGGAGACAGAAAAAAATGTCATTTAATGGATGAACAGTGATGAATGGAGCTGGAGTGGACAAAAAAGCAATCAGACTGAAAATTCAGCTTCATTCCAAAATTCATGCCCTTTTACACATGCAAACATGCTTCACCTTTACAGCTGAATTCCCCTGTCGCTCATAACCTAAAACATTCTCAATGAGGGCCATGGCGACTTTCGTTGTACTCTCATGGTGTCAGAACTTTATTTGTGGCATGAGAAAATTCCAAAGGAATACCTTTCGAACTTAACAAGACTGACTGTATGTAACTGTTCTGGATGTTCCAGAGGAATACCAGAGGCTACTTCATGTCTGAGAGGTTTTATTCTATTTCGTAAAAGATAATATCTGGTAACTACTTAGCGAGGCAGCTGACTACTGTTAAAAGTTTGGGGTTGGTATGATTTTTTTTTTTTTTTTTAAGAAAATGCCCACCAGGGCTTCATTTATTTGATAAAAAATATACTAAACACAGTTATTTTTTTAAATATTATTTCAATTTTAAATAGTTGTTTTCTATTTGAATAAAATTGAAAATATAATTTATTCCTGTGATGCAAAGCTGAATTTTCATCATCATTACTCCAGTCTTCAGTGTCACATGATCCTTCAGAAATCACTCTAATATGCTGATTTGTTGTTTAAGAAGCGTTTTTTATTGTTACCAATGTTGAAAACAGTTCATATTTTTGTGGAAACCATGATACATTTTTTCAGGATTCTTTAAGTTCATTCGAACAGCATTTTTTAACAATATATATATATATATATATATATATATATATATGTATATATATACTATATATATTTTACTGACCCCAAACTTTCGCACAGTAGTGTAGCTAACTATCAAGACAACTAGTCCGATAGATAGATTGAGACATTGCATCATTTTTTGTGTATTTTTAATAACTGGATATTTTATTATATTTTGCATCTTTCTTTTTTGTGCTCATTAGGCCCGAAACATTCTCTCCACAGGTATGTGAACACAAACGCTTCTGGCTGCACAAGATCTGGCTGTCGTTGCATTCTGAAATGTGTCAGAACACAATGTAATATGCATCACATTCTTAGCATTGTTGTACGCTTAGCATTAGCGTGAACCGCCTTGCTTACTGTCTTGGCAGAGCAACAGTTTGAAGAAAAACTTGCTTGGCAAGTGATTTGTATTTGCCATGTTTTTAGCTACTGAAGGTAACTATTGCTCTCTTGAGTACAGAAGTTTGTTGCAGCAATGCAAAATCAATGTGTTTCATTTGTGTACTTGCATAAAGGGTGTTTCTGGCCTTATAATTGTTGTACCTGTGTGATTGTGATTTGTTTTGTATGTAAGAGGAAGATACTATATTTTGTTTACTGATGTTCTGTGTGACCTGTTGTTTCCATTTAAAAAATAAATCATGTTTTTTTAGGAGGATGCACTTTAAGGAGCAAAGTTCAAGGGTTAAACAACAGATCCGCTGATAGGAGTGGACTGTTCCTAACTGTACAATATGAACCATGCTATTAATTGCTGCTGTTTTATATACACAAACACATTCTGAGCATAAACCTTTCAACATGCATTATTACCTTCTGACCATGAACCTTTCATCACATATCAATACTGTTTGATAATAAACCCTTCAGATCAGTTCTGGAGTCAAACTGGATAACAGCTTTTCAACAGGTCAGGTTTTATTTTACTATCCTGTACAAGAAGTTGAATACGCCAAAGGCTTTCCTGTCTTTTTGTGGTTCAGGCTTTGTGTTTTTATTTAACTAAAATTCAATTTTTCTGCCAAGAACAGCAGGAGCATATGGAAGACATTCCCCCTTGATCATTCTTCATTCGCTTTGTAAAAATGTCAATTTGTCATGTCAGATATACATTTTTTTTCATGAGCAATAAACTGCTTCTTATATAGATGTTTGGTGCATACTTTGGTCACATGTACTGTATTATATGATCTAATATTTCATGCATGATATTTATAATATATTTATTGAATTATATTGATTGATCTTTAATAATCAAACTGCATAGAGGTGCTGATAATGGCATGACAAGAACGTGTCAAATGTCAAACTCTCACTATTCTTGCAAGAAGATTCATGAAGGGAAACAGACAGGGAAATACAAACGAGTCCCTGTCACATTTTTAAGAGCCTCCAAAAAGAATTGGGTGCCGGTAGATCATCTATGAAATATTAGCAAATTATATATGATGCTTGGATATAAGTTTGTCATAACACAAGGATACTTCTAAATGACAATGAAGAAAGACGTTTTATGGAAACATGGTTCATTTACAACATCTGCCAGCGGGGCAAACTGAGCCAAGCTACAAGGACAATTAGCTATATTTACCAATATTTTAAAATTATTTATAGGATTTTACTGCTTTTATACAAAACAACATGCACTAACCCTTGCACGAGTGTTATAGTCAACCTAAACCAAGGCCAAGTCCCGACCAAGATGTGTTGAAACCAAGACCAAGGCTGGGCGAGATCGAGACAAGACCAAGACTTTCAAAAAACAGTATTGAAACCGGTCCAAGACCAAGACCCATGTCAAGTACTACAACCTTGCACTACAACTATACGATCTGTTCATGTGCATTCCATGGTGCTGTGTTGTGGTGATGATGTCATGGAGAAAAAAAATCGAATTATGCATATTTAAGATGTTTGGTCACCTGTGCACAAGAAGTGTAAGATGCTTGAGACAAATCGTAATAGATATACGTGCCACAAAAATGACTGTGAATTTGCATGAAAACAGAAGCCTGTAGAAATGCTGTTCTATTAAAAAAGAAACTATAACCAAAACAAAGATAGGCAATGTTAGACTAGTCAATATTCAACACCATTCAGTAGAAAAAAAGGTTATTGTTTTCATGCAGTTATTCTCTAGCTCCATCTGCTGACCAGCCCAGTCACATCAACTCTATGATATCAATTTAGCATACCTTATGCCTCAGGTCTACAGCATGACCTCTATAAATTATCATTCTAAATGTTTATGAAATATTTATCTACTGTATATCTATACCAATTTACTATCAACATTTTTTCAGGTCTGGATGAAGACTGTAGGTTGCACATTCAGGTCAGAGCAGCAGCGTGACAACTGAATTTGGCTCTTTTATATCATTCATTCTTTCTTGTTCCTTCTCTCTCTCCTTCTCTCCCTCCCTTCCTCATCCGACCTCGATTCTGTCTCTCTCTTTTTTCTTTTTTTGCTCTGCCCCTCCAGCTCTTGTTCCTCTGGAAAAGCTAGAGGGAAATCTAGGTTATGATGAAAATTCTCTTGGGCAATTGCATGAAGCGTGTTGCAGTTGATTTCTGTTTGACTAATATTTATTTTCATAATCCATATATTTAACAAGATACCAAGATTCAAGAGATCATCATTGTGAAGTGCCATAATGATGTTCTTGAGAAATTAGAATGTCAGACTTCACCAGTAGGGGGCAGATGGTGACACTGGTTTATTAGTATGGTGAAATGACCAAAGATTACCAGGGTAACTGGTGTTGTGCAGTATGTTTTCATTCGTTTTCATCTTAATAAATTGCATAAAATATGCATAAGCATACAAAAATTAAAGATGGAAATCATGTATAACAGTAAACATAGATGTGAGTTTTAAATAATTGTGCTTTTTTTTTATCCTGGTTTGAATTGAGAGACTACTTTAACTTTCTCATAGCTGCATTTCCAACGCGAAAAGCTGGCAATTTTTATATAGCATGTTAAAATTGTCACTTTTTGAGGGTAAACAAAAATGCAGTTTTTGTGTCTGTCCCTTTAAATGCAAATGAGCTGCTTCTCCCGGCACAGAGGGTGGAGCTTCAGGAGCTCGCTCCTTTTACCTCACATACAGACATATTTCAAAAACTTTTAAGCCTTTTATGTTCAAACCGGAGTCAGATAAAAATGGAGAGATTTAAGAAGAATGGTTAGCTGATGAATTTATGTAGCTTATGTGTATTATCTTCAAGTCAATAGCATAATCTGTTTTGATAATCTATAATTCGAGGTTTATGTCAATTTTAGGGTTAGTGTTGTCACTAACCAGAGAGTAATGTCGTTTGTTGTAGTCCTTAAAAGGCAATTTTAAAAAAAGAAATTGCTTTGAACATTGAGCGTCATAACTTTGCAGATGCTGTTTATGCTCAAACAGCAGCATTACACACTAAATAAAGTTAGAAAAGTGAAATCATAATCAACCAAACCAGAAATATTTCAAATAGAACAGAAGTTTCTTCATTTGCTTCTCTCTTTACGTAAACTGTTTCAAGAAAAATATGTTTTTATTGTGAATATTATTTTAATCGCTAATCATTCAAATTATATCACTTTCCAACCTGATAGTCTCTTTTGTAATATGGCTTTAAATTACAAAAGCTATTTCCTAATGACATCATCTACAGGAAGTGACATCATTTTTGGAGGGAAAACAACAGTGGAGTGCGAACATTAGTGAGTATAAGTGGTTTGATTATATGAGTTTTGTGATGTTAGGTTTTTCTCACTCTAATACTGTATATGCTGTCTGATAAAGTTACAGATATCAGCTTGATCATTTTGAAGTCGACATCCTAATTCAAGTTAAATTAAATAAGTAAATTGTCTTGCTATTGTGCACACAATCAATTTATGATTGATAAATCTTGATCAGAGTGTACACTAACATCTGCAAATGTACAGTAAAGCACTTACAATTCACATCTATATTCTTAAAAAAAGAAAGGTTTGAAAATTGGCTTTAGCAGAAAAAAGAACAATGTTTGGTTCCCCAAATAACATTTTAGTAAACAATCCTTAAAAAAAAAAAAAAAAAAAAAAAAAAAAAAAAACATTTTCTTTGTGTGAAGAACATCTAAATAATCTGAAGAACCTTTTCCACTATAAAGAACCTTTAGTGGAATGGAAATGTTCCATGGATGTTAATGGATCTTCATGGAACCATCAATGCCACTAAAGAACCTTTGTTTTTAAGAGTGTGTGAGCCAAAGCTTTATGATGGGCTTGTGCAACTCAAATATGTACTTGTTAAAATGCTTATATTAATTCTTCCATGCAAAATCATGTTGAGTTTACATGTTAATAATGGGGTTGAAATATTGCATGTAACCTTGCACAAACAATTTGAATGATCTCACTAGTCTTGTCAAATACATGCATGTTTGAATTTTCCTGATTACACCCAAAATATTGCGTATTTTAACATGTATAGGCTTCCGTTTTAAGTGCATTACTGTAAATGTGATTCTTGCTTGTTTGTCTAAATTATTTCCTGCTGTCAGCTTAACTTGTATTGAGTGGGGAACATTTCTTTAAAGGGTCAGGTCCCCAAAAATAAATATTCCGTAATCATTTACTCAGCCTAATGTCATTCCAAACCCGTAGGACTTTCGTTCATCTTCAGAACACAAATCTAACTCTTTTTAATGAAATCTGAGAGCTTTCTTTTCCTCCATTATCAGCTACGCTCCGCAACTACCACTGTGACGCTTCAAAAAGTTCATAAAGAGATCGTAAAAGTAATCCATATGAATTGAGCGGTTTAGTCCAAATTTTCTGAGGAGACTCGATCGGTTTATAGGATGAACAGATTGAATTTAGACTTTTATTCACATTTAAACATTGATCAGCAAACATAAACAGAAGTTCAACCGAACCTGCTTGACGCGTGAGAATAAACCTCATTGGTTCTTGCTGAAGCTCAAACGTGATGCGTAACACAAAAATGAATCTCATTGGTTCTCGCATGTCAAGCAAACATGCTTGAGCTTCCGTTTACCACAACTGATGTGTGAGTTGATGAATGTTTATATGGGAATAAAAGTCTAAATTAAATCTGTTATCATATAAAAGCGACAGTATCTCTTCAGAAAATTTGGACTAAACTGCTCAATTCATATGGATTAGTTTGACGATCTCTTTATGAACTTTTTGAAGTGTCAAAGTGGTAGTTGTGTATCTGTCAACGGAGGGGCAGAAATCTCTCAGATTTCATTAAAAATATCTTCATTTGTGTTTTGAAGATAAACGAAAGACTTACGGGTTTGAAAATCATTTCATCATCATCCTTTAATTTTTGGGTGAACTAACCCTTTATCCTTAACTTAGTCAGGTAGCAACTAAATGAACGTAAGCAGCATTCACCGTGTCACTGATGTCTCATGTGCCATTAACATGGAAAATTGCCTGCAATGTTGGCATGTTAAACACTTTTCCAAAACAGTGGTTGGGAATGCAGCTGTCCCGTCCCATCATTCTTAAAGCAGGGGGTCTGTGCATGCACTCGGCTTCAGCTGTTCTAGATTGATCGTGCACATTCTAGCTCAGGGGGGCTGAGGATACTGACACTATGGTGCAGTTTGAATCTATTTTTGTGTGGTTTAATGTATCACTGCTGCTTTGATGTTCGTCTGTTTTCATGCATTCTTACACACTTGCTGATGCATCATTTTAGAGCTAGATAATTAAGTCTTTTATACTGTCTGCTTATGTAAGGACATTAATTCTAGTATTTCACTTGTTGTGCATATATTTATATATTTTTATCTTGCTTGCAGTATCATGTCAGACTTATAAAGTAAAAAAATGGCAAACATTTTTCAAATTACTGGCTAGAAAATACCATAATCATGATAATATGATACATGATAATATGTCTAATATTCTTTGAAGTACCATGGTTTTACCATGTTTTTTTATATTATTTGTTTGTATGGATATACACACATGCATATATATATATATATATTATCATGGTACATGTCCAGAAGTACTATTTTATAAGTTAAGTTTCTTCTAAATGGATGTTATTTAAGCATCAGAGTGTATTTAGAAATTTGATGTCACTCTATCATCAATAACTTATTAGCACTTCACCACTGACAAACTGATTCATTGGGGTTGAATTATACATGACCCATATTAGTCGAATGTCATCATGAGAATGTTGGATATCTCACTATTTTTGAATATATTTTTGCCAATATCTAAATTTATTTATTTATTCAGAACTGAATAGGAAAATCTGGATTGTTTGCATGTGTGACACCAAAGAATCAAAACCGCATGACAGTGACAGAAGATATACAGAGATACTGTTGTGCACTATATTTGCCTTTGTCAACAGTGGGGCAAAGAATGTATGTTTGTTTATTTTTTACATGGATATCAAAATGGCTGACTGTTTATTTGAAACACAGTGTACTTGGTAATGTTAATAACCTTGGCATCTACTGTTTGATAATGTAAATAGCAAAGTAGAGCTCAACATATGTTATGGACATTTTTTTTTGTAAATTATTTCATGCTGTGCTGTATTTTTCTATTAGTGCTTGTACATCTTAGGTTATACTAGACATGACTCTGTTTTTAAATTTAGCATTTGTTCCCCTCACCTTTCATTACATGTTTCCAATCTGCTGTCCAAGAGGTTATAAAGTAAATATACGCAGGGGCTATTACAGGCAAATCGATAAATCATTCAAATTATGCAGACGCCTCTCTATGGGCGACGTGACAGACTCACACTGTCTAACACAAACACCGAAACTCATATCTGTCAAGAAGAACATGCTTGATCAAAAGAAAGAAATAAGAAAAAATATTTTACATAAAGGTATTAATATATATTAATAAATATTTTTAGGACAATTATTCTTTTTATGCATTGTGAAAATATTCCATAGTCATTACTGTAATGCAAAAGATTTGTTTAAACCATGTTTTATTTAAATGTGTAGTAGAAGGCCTAATACTTGTATTTGTTTTGTTTTATTATATTTGTGTGTCACATAATTGCAAATATGTTATTGTTATATTATAAAATGTTTTACTCTTCTACAGTTTTAAAGGGTTCTTAACTGTGTGCAATGAACTTATATTTGAATGTATATTTATATTGACATTTTTCATTTTCTGCTTTGATTTCACAGTTCAGGATAGTCACTGGTGGGACTGTTTTGGTTCATATGGTGCCATCAACCAATCAGCATTGTCCATGAAAAGATGACAGCATGCAGATTGTGTGTTCTGAAGGATGTATGCAGCAGCCGAGGTACTGAAATTGATACAGATATCTTTCTCCTGGTATTACAGACCTCCTTGTACAAACTGTTAGGCTATATGCTTGTTTAAACAGGTTTGAACATTGGTTTGCATTTGCAGTTTTGAATTAACAATAGCAGGAGAAGGTGAAACAGTTATTTTATGCCTAGAAAATATACTTGCAAAAACTTGTCCAACGCGTTGAAAGTGTGACGTAACAAACCTCCGTCCTCAAGAGGGCGATAGAGTTACCTTCAGATGTCTGTGCAGTTAAACTGGATGTGTTGTTGCAGATAATTTCTGGAAAATTAAAATGACAGTGTTCAAACCGCAGCATGATGTTAGATGCTTTTGTATCACTTGTAGCTCTTTCCAGTAGATCGCTTTAGATCATTGAACATTGTGACAGGCTGCAAATTTTACAGAAGAGAATTTGTTTAGGTTTGCACATGAAGAAATGGTTGTGAAAGGGCGAAATCTGTTTGAAAAAGAAAAATCGCATGCGTGATAATCTGTCAAATCTCATCAGAAGTGTTCAACAAAGCACAATCAGTGACTTCTGTGTGTATGCGGTCGGGGGTCGCAACACGCTCCCGAAGCAGACCTGATTGCTTCTATTGATATGAGTAAGAACGGGAGAAAGAAAAGCAGGAAAGCAGTTGACAAAAAAGGGAATCAAGATTCAAAAAGAGAGGGGGGAAGATGGGGAGGTGAGAAGGAAAAGTGGAGAGACAGGGTTTATTTTCGAGCATGTGGATCTTGAGCAGGTTTTACTGCGTGATGAGAGTGTCTGAGGACAGTTTGAGTATCTGATCTGAGTCATACTCAGATATGACTCACAGACCACACCGGCCCTTATTAACATATTAACAGAGAGAGAGAGAGGGACGTCTGGGTGTCGTTTAACACCTTTTGCAGTACCTGGTGACAGTCCCTTATGTAAGCTTTGTACTTCTGGTTTGTTAATTCAGACTCATTGGATGGCTAAATTAGGTGGCCCATGTGGTAAAATGTCATCTACTTCAAGAGCGCTCTGAGAATGCTGAAGCTCTTTCAAGAAAATAACTGCAGTTCCAAGCGCCAAGCCTTACAAAATGTTCCATGGTACAGTAATCGTATCAGATGACAATGTCAACTTTGGACTATGACATATTTCATACAGTTGCATTTTAATATTACACTGTAAAAAGTGATCAGTTGACTTAACTTTTTTTAAAAAAAGCATTAGCCTACCATTTTACAAATCTAAAGCACCATGCCCTCAAAAAAAATACCATGGTATCAAATGCATGGATGTTTTTTGTTGTTGTTTTATTTGGACATGCACCATAGTACAACCATGATAATTTCTGGAAAATCCTGGGGTTATAAAAGTGAATGTTTAATATTTTGTTTAATATATTATCATGGATTTATATGGTTCTTCAAAGAATAGCATGATATTATCTTTTTTTTTTTTAAACGTTGTACTATGTCCCATAAATTCATGGTAATTCCATGGTACTCTGTGATACTTTTTGTTAGTGAAACTAGAATTAATCAGACTTGTGAATTGATATATTCAGCTCATCTATGTCATACCAACAAAAAAAAAAGTAGAATTGGCGTAAAAGAAAGTAATGCAGCTATATAAGTGACAGCACGACAAGCTTGTCAGACCAAAGCTGCTGACAAAGCACAGTAAAAATATTGTGGTGAATATATAGTTCAAGGATACATTTTGTAGGTCAGGTTGTCTGTTAATAGAACAAAGACAGAAATACAAAGTGACTTCAACTAGCTTATGTCATTCTAATATTAGGCTATTGCTACCCGGTCCAGTAACCCACTATTAATAGAGTCCATTCATCATGTTTATCAAAAAAAAAAATGCAGTCTTAACTTTATCCTGAGGGAATGCTTATGATGAGACCATGTCCAAAAACATGTAGTAATACCATAGTACTTTTTTGCTAGCATTAGCCAACCACATTGTGTGAACATAAATAACCTGGGCTAGTAATAAACTTGGCTTTCCTATACATTCAAAGCATTATTTAGTATGAAATATTACAAAATCCACCATGTTTTTGCTGGTTAGCATAAGCAGAGACAATTAGCGATACAGCTATGTGCTAACTCTGAGCTAAAATGCAGGGTTGGCTTGTTTACGAGGAGTGTGAGGACACTAATTGTCTCATCCAAGCTGGTTTCTAATGATACCCAAGCTGTCAAACCACTACTGCTGCGTGCGCTAAAGCTAGTTGCGCTGACATGTAGTGCTGTCAATGAAAAGACTGACTACTGTGCAGGGCTAACGTTATTGTGTCGCACAGTGTTGATTAGCCCATTTCTCATGGCCTGTTAATGAGACGACTGCGTTGAAGAAGAAATTATTTTATATGCAGTTCAATCTTTGTGCTAATGCCCAAGTGAGATTGGACATGCATTCTGGTTATTGAGTTGAATGTCGGCTCGTTGTATTTATTATAAAGCACTTTTATCGTAATGTGTTTTTCGATGCTAATAGCTTTATCATTTAAGTCACTGTGAGTTGTTTACGTCTAGGACAACAGAGTCTTAATAGAGTTCTCAGTTATGTATCGTTTCAATATGTAAATGCAGAGGTACAAATGAGATGTGAGAGTTGTGGTGGAAGGCAAGATTTTCTTTAAATAACGAATACATTTCCGAAATTTCAAAATGATTGCGGATCATTTGGTCTTGGAAGAACCCAATAAGAAATGTTTCAGTTCATATTGAGATTTACATATTTTGGATTTGATGTTGAAATCTCTTCTAAAACAGTAGACACCATTTCTTCATATAACTTTGTTGAGATTAACAGTTGCAATATTAAAGCTATTACTGAGATATCAAGTAATATATATTCTTCCCAAGGAAAGCCATTTATGTCTCAGAATGAGTTAAATGTGAATTGTCTGAGGTTGTGAATGTCTTGATTTTACAGATAAATTACGAGATACTACATTGGGGAGTCAGTGAAGCTTTTAATGAGCATTAATGTGAGTATGTTGAGCTGCATTGTGAGCCAGTAAGTGCATCCAGCTGGTGGTGTTAGCGGTGATATAAGTGACGGTTTCTTTCCTCGGTACACTCCTCCTCCGTATGTGAGTCACCAAAAGCCAGAGGAAGCAGGAAGAGATGAGAACAACACCCAAAATGACAGTCGTTTTATTTTTGTCCCCAAAGACTCTTGTGTGGGAGCTAAAAACAGGCAAAGACATTATGAGGAGGAAATTTATCGCATATAGATTTCTTATAATTAATGAGCAATTAAGGTTTAGAATCACTTTGAGTTATGGGGCCATGCATTCTATTATTACCATGCATGAGCTGTGCCAGAGCCAGTCCGAGCCTTTTGGGGGCCCTAAGCAGAATTTGATTTGGGGGCCCCCTCCCACTACACAAAGTCACCTGTACTTGACGATTATTGACACAAATGTCAAGCAATAATGATACATTATAAATGAATACAGTGAGGTTATGTATTAATACAAAATAAATACTTAATAAAAAATAGATGCCTACTTAAATAAAATAGTTTTAACTTTTACTTTACTCTTTTACCAACTCTTTGAAACTTCTTAAAACAAACTGTCTCAAAACATATAAAATAAATTATTAGCTAAAATAATGACAAAACTGAGAAATCAGAAACATAATAAGAGCAAGGGTTCAACAATGACAATTATTGTTGAAAACTGTAAAAATATTATTATTTCTCAACTGTCTCAATACAGTGTAACTGTCCTCAAAATCTTTTTTATTATTATTATTGTAACAGACTTTGTTGGATTGTACATGACAGAATCCAACAAAGTCACCATAATACCGGTAATGATGTACTGGCGCTCGTTGAATGTGTGTATGCAATGTATTTTTCCCCTCGGGGCTTGCCGTAGATAGGAATGGGTCGTGCGCATTTGGTACTGTAGTGTCGCGGGTTTTTGGAGTTAGTGATCCGATGTGTGGTATAATAAAGTGGAGAAGAGTTCAGACTGCTATGTTTACTATTTATTCAAACTGCTACTGTAATGATGGTTCTTTGTGGAGGGATGAAAGAAGACAAGGGTCGGCGTGACGGGGCTCGAACAATTTATTCCAACAATGAAAAACAAAGAAAAGGTGCGCCAAGTGCGCGAACGGTGAAACAGCAACAAAAATAAAGAGTCTTCCAGCACAACAGTTATTTTCTCAGGCAGCAGCTTGTTCAGCTGTGTTCAGAGCCCCAGTCCTTCTCTGTCTTCTCTCCTCTGGGCCAGACGGTTTATATGCGGTCTCCCCACGCCAATTACTGCAATCAGACACAGGTGTTCGTCATTTTGCACTTGACCTACTTACTTACCGCTCGGCTCCACCCTCGCTCCCCCACTGCAAACTCCGCGAAACCACGCCCCCCCATCACATACCCCCACCGCCCGACTCAGGCCGGGGAGCCATCCGGCCTGCAGCCCCCCCCACCCCCCCTCCTCCTGGAGAGGAAGTCAGCCACAGCCATCTGCGCCCCCGGCCTGTGGACCACCTGAAATTTAAAGGGTTGTAACGCCAGATACCAACGGGTGATCCGCGCGTTGGTATCTTTCATGCGGTGGAGCCACTGGAGGGGAGCGTGGTCCGAACAGAGGGTGAATTCCCGTCCCAAGAGATAATAGCGGAGGGTGAGAACGGCCCATCTGATAGCCAGACATTCTTTTTCAACGGTGCTGTACTTAGTCTCTCTCTTAGAGAGCTTACGGCTAATGTACAGCACCGGCCGCTCTTCACCCTCTATCTCCTGGGACAGGACAGCACCCACCCCCCTGTCCGAGGCGTCTGTCTGCAGAATAAACGGGAGAGAAAAGTTAGGAGCCTGTAAGAGCGGCCCGCCACACAGAGCAGCCTCAATCTGGGTAAAGGCCTGCTGACACCGCTCCGTCCACTGGACAGTATCTGGTGCCACCTTTCTAGTTAGATCAGTCAGCGGGCTAGCGAGGTCCGAATAATTAGGCACAAACCTTCTATAATATCCCGCTAGCCCCAGGAACTGTCTAACCTCCTTTTTGGACTTAGGTCTCGGACAGGTAGCAATTGCTGCAGTCTTATCAATTTGGGGACGCACCTGTCCATGACCCAAGTGGAAGCCCAGATACCTAACCTCCACACGCCCAATCGCACATTTCTTCGGGTTGGCCGTGAGCCCGGCCCTTCGCAGCGTCCTGAGGACAGCCCGCAAATGCTGCATATGACGCTGCCAATCATTACTGTAAATGATAATATCATCTAAGTAAGCAGCGGCATATGCAGCATGCGGCCGGAGAATTCTGTCCATCAGGCGCTGGAAGGTTGCCGGAGCCCCGAACAAGCCGAAAGGAAGAGTGACAAATTGGTGTAATCCAAACGGCGTTGTGAAGGCAGTTTTTTCTTTAGACATTGGAGATAAGGGGATCTGCCAGTATCCCTTCGTCAAATCCAGTGTCGAATAAAATCGAGCGGTGCCGAGCCGATCAAGCAACTCGTCAACCCGAGGCATTGGATACTTGTCGAACTTCGACACAGCATTCACCTTGCGATAATCCACACAGAGCCGGACGGAGCCGTCAGGTTTTGGTACCAAAACTATCGGGCTTGCCCAGTCACTGTTGGATTCTTCTATTACCCCCATGTCTAGCATAGCCTTCAATTCTTCCTGAATCACTTTCTTTTTATGTTCAGGTAAGCGATAAGGCCGGTTGCGCACTATTACACCCGGCTCGGTCTCAACGTGGTGCTGAATAAGGTCGGTTCGGCCGGGCAGGGGCGAGAACACATCAGCAAACTCCGTTTGTAAATTGCGCACATCAGTGAGTTGGAACGGTGAGAGGTGGTCTCCGCCAGGTGCCAGAGCGAGTGATTGAGATTTTGAATTCGCCTCTGGACCAAGATCCTCCTCCCTACTCACTACCGTTGCCAACATCACTGATTCCGCCTCATTCCATTTTTTAAGGAGATTGAGGTGGTAAACCTGATGTGCCCCACCCCTATCCGTACGAACGACTTCATAGTTGAGGTCCCCAATTCGCCGTGTGACCTCAAAGGGTCCTTGCCACTTTGCGAGTAATTTCGAACTAGACGTGGGGAGTAACACAAGTACTTTATCTCCCGGTGCAAATTTGCGTAGTCTAGCCCCCCTGTTGTACAGCCGACTTTGTTTGTCCTGAGCCTGTAACAAATTCTCCATAGACAGCCGCCCCAAAGTGTGGAGTTTTGTTCTCAGGTCCATGACATATTGAATTTCATTTTTGCTATTCGAAGGTCCGTCCTCCCTAGTTTCCCTAAGTACGTCCAGCACCCCACGGGGCTGACGTCCATAAAGAAGCTCGAAGGGGGAAAACCCCGTGGAGGCTTGGGGGACCTCGCGTACAGCGAACAAGAGGGGTTCTAGCCACCTATCCCAATTTTTGGCGTCTTCCTGGACGAACTTTCGAATCATTGACTTCAACGTGCGATTAAAGCGTTCGACCAGTCCGTCTGTTTGTGGGTGATAGACGCTGGTGCGGACCGATTTAATGCCCAACAATTCGTAAAGCTCGCGAATAGTACGTGACATAAACGCCGTGCCTTGGTCGGTGAGAATCTCCTTTGGGATTCCCACCCCGGAGATTAACTGAAACAGTGCGCTCGCTACACTCTTGGCTGAAATGTTGCGAAGCGGCACTGCTTCCGGATATCGTGTTGCATATTCCACTAGGACTAATGCAAAACGATGTCCCCGTGCGGATCGTTCTAATGGCCCGATGAGGTCCATGCCAATTCTTTCGAAGGGGACCTCCACTAAAGGAAGGGGGCACAATGGTGCTTTTGGGTTGGCCAGTGGGTTTACCAACTGACATTCACGACAAGACGTGCACCACTTGCGCACATTCTCGTGAATGCCCGGCCCAAAAAAACGGGTCATTAGACGATTCAGTGTTGCCGTTTGCCCTAAATGTCCAGCCATAGGATTACAATGAGCCGCCTGGAAAAGCATTTCCCGACGGCTTTTCGGAACTAACAATTGAGTTGTATCATGCTTTGTCTGGGCGTCCTGGGTCACCCGATACAACTTATCTTTTATAATTGTAAAATAAGGATATGACAGAGGTCGGTCGGGATGGAGAGGCTGCCCGTCGATTGTGCAGACCTGATCAAAGGCATTTTTAAGCGTTTCATCTCGGGACTGCTCCAGAGGAAAGTCATCACGCTCCGAAAGATCCTGTCTTTCAATAGCGTTCCGATCCTCTGGTGCAGGTCCCAATGGTCCCGGCACAGCCTCTCCTACCTGAGCGACCGCTCCCTTCCCTCGCTTTCTTTTAATCCCAGAAACACCCGCACATAAATGCCCCAATAAAGCTTTAAACCCCGGTCAATTGGTTCCCAAAATTAGCGGGTGCCGGAGGTGCTGACTTACGGCTACCTCTACACTATGCTTTTGGCCCCTAAATTGGAATGTGACTGGCACTAAGGGATATTCGACCACTTCCCCGTGTACACACCTTACCTTAACCATGCGGCTATTATCTAATGCCTCAGGTTGAATCAGATTTTGGTGGATGGAGGTTTGGTTACAGCCTGAATCCACCAAAGCCTGAAAAGTACCCCCCTTTATACTCACTGGTATTTGGTACAACCCAGCCTGATCGGGGGCGGCCTGCGGCGTGTCAGGGACCCTTACCAGAGTCCCCACCTCCATCACTGGACAGTGGTCGACAAAATGCCCCGGGTCCCCGCAACGCCAACAGGGCGGCGGGAAGTGGGTCAAGTGGTTGGCGTGGGGAGAGCGCGGGAGCCGGGAGGGAAGAGAACCCCGACGCAGAGGCGGGTCCTTTAGGCGGTGCTCGGGGCGCGGGAGCAGGCTCTGTCCCGACGCTGGTCCTCCACCGGGGCGCCGCCCTAGGAGGGAAACCACCACGGGACCTAGGGAGAGGGACAGGGCGAGACAACACAGAGGAAGGGGAAAGAGAGGGAGAGGAGAGAGAGAGAGAAGCTGCTGGCAGGGGTTCGCCGACCCCTGGGCACGCCACCATCTGGTCCTCCGCCAACTGGATGGCCTGGTTCAGCGACGTCGGGCGGTGGCACTGGACCAACTGCGCGGTCCTCCGGGGCAACCGCGCCACGAAGTGCTCCAGTACCACCTGGTCGATGATTGCCTCGACGTCACGTTCCTGGGCCATCAACCATTTGCGGCACGCGTCCCGGAGCTGCTGCGCGAAGACGAAGGGCCGACCGGACTCCCCTAGCTCCAGGGTCCGGAAACGCTGCCTGCTTTGCTCGGGGGTCCGGCCGACCCGCTGCAGGATGGCGCGCTTGAGGTCTTGATAGACCAGGAGGTTCGGGACTGGCAACTGCTGTGCGGCGATCTGTGCCTCTCCGGACAACAGCGGGATCAACCGCACCGGCCAGTCCCCGGGCGGCCAGCTCCAGGCCTCGGCCGTCCTCTCGAAGAGCTCGAGGAAGGCTTCCGGGTCGTCCTGCGGGCCCATTTTGTGGAGTGGAACAGTCTGGGCCGAGGCTGAAGCTGGCGTTGATGGTCTGGCCCGTTCCTCCCGGTCCATCCAGCTCCGGAACAGCTCACGGTCCTCCTGCTGGGCTCGGAGGAGCGCCTCGAACCGACGCTCCTGTTCCTCCTTCACGGCCAGCAGGGCACGATGTTGTTCCTGATGCAGACCCGCGAGCGCGTGGATGACATCCGCAAATGGGGACGGAGGCTGTCTGGCGGCGGCTTCTTCTTCCATCCCTGGTTTCGGCACCAGTGTAATGATGGTTCTTTGTGGAGGGATGAAAGAAGACAAGGGTCGGCGTGACGGGGCTCGAACAATTTATTCCAACAATGAAAAACAAAGAAAAGGTGCGCCAAGTGCGCGAACGGTGAAACAGCAACAAAAATAAAGAGTCTTCCAGCACAACAGTTATTTTCTCAGGCAGCAGCTTGTTTGTTCAGTGTTCAGAGCCCCAGTCCTTCTCTCTCTTCTCTCCTCTGGGCCAGACGGTTTATATGCGGTCTCCCCACGCCAATTACTGCAATCAGACACAGGTGTTCGTCATTTTGCACTTGACCTACTTACTTACCGCTCGGCTCCACCCTCGCTCCCCCACTGCAAACTCCGTGAAACCACGCCCCCCTCATCACAGCTACCCTTACACCTAGAAGGTTAAGTTCCCCTGCGTCTATTTTCTCCAACTTAAACCGATACCGTGACTATACGCAGTTGCGCACGAATTGTCTATGCACGCGCGAGGTGTCTAGATTATGCGCATGACTTAAACGCTGGCAGACACAGCAGCAGTTGCAGGCAGGTATATTGATCATGAAATCAGAATTTTCTTGTCTTGCATTATTCATTCATTCAGTCACATTCATTCATTTATGTCACTTGTTTAAGTCATCTAAAAAAAAAAAAAAAAAATTTAAACTCAATTGGGGGGCCCCCTAGTGGCCAGGGGGCCCAAGCAGCCGCTTAGTTCGCTTGTGCCTCGGGCCGGCTCTGTGCTGTGCAAAGTTATAATGACCAAGGCTGAATAAGAAAATAAAATGTTAAATTCGGTTTGTAAATATCTCTTGAATATCGATATTAGAGACATTATTTATACGTTGTTGTTATTAAGCCTATTTATTTTACTATCCTAACTACAGTATGCATGATTAAATGGCTTGTTGCATTTTATTACTGTAGCACAACACTACTAAGTCTACAAATGTGCAGTTCAGCAGCTTTCACGTTAACATGCAATGCAAAATTGAGCCTTAAACTGGTTCTCAACTGGTTTTGCTTCACAACCAAGATTTTACATAACATTTGAATCGAACAATGAAAAAATGATCTTTCCAAAGTACATAAAAATGTCTTTAAAATCATTAATATTAAACTATGCAAAATAAGAAAACTGCTTTGTGAATGTCTCTCAAGTATCGATTTTTGAGACATTATTTATCCTTAATGTTAACATTTATGTTTAAGCGTTTATAAATCTGTTTTTACAAATATTGACAAAGTACCAAAATTATTGTGCAAATGTAGGGCGAATTAAGGTTGATGGGACACTTTTTCCCAGACACCTCAATGGCAAAAAGTGTCCCATTAACCTTAATTCACCCTACTTTTTGCACGATAATTTTGTCCTACTCAAGCTGAATTCTCCCCTAAACAAAAATGTCTTTCAGACATTGAAATGTATTATTACCATGAACTATGTAAAATTATTATCATGACCAAGGTGGCATAAAATAATTGTCTCTGGAATATAGCTTTTTAGGATATTTATCCTTTAAATTTTAACTTTGCAGCACACCAGTTGAGAACTACCAGTTAACACATTATTTCCCCTTACTGTGAGGTTCAGCAGATTTTACATTAGCATGTTGTATAAAACAGTGCAAACTGAGTCTGGGTCAAACTTGTGTCTTTTCTCTTCTGGTTTTGTGTCACATGGGCCTAACAGTATGCAAAATGATTACCATGACCTGACCCAGGAGAACAAAGGGTCATGTTAATTGTGTTTTCTAAATATCTCTCAAATAAAAATGATTACAAACATTGTAAACCCTTGCTTCAGATTAACCTATATGTATTTAATGCAGTATGGGTCTTTTTTTTTTTAATCTTTAATAGTTTTGTTCATTTGACGATCAAGCAATCTGTATAACTTTTACCAAGTAACAGTTAAATTTGCTGTAAAATATGCAGTTTGATTAAATACATTATATATATGGGAAGTGTTTAAACACTTCCATCCTGTCTATTTTACCATCCTAAATATGTAAGATTATTTTGCCAGTTGCGTGTTATTATTTAAAATTAGCTCTTCGTGACCTTATCAGAACAGATCTGCTGCCCATTTTTTGGGTTGGAGCACACCAGTTATGAACCACTGCGTTACACATTATTTCTGCAGTTCAGCAGTAATCTAGTTGTTTAATGGTTAACAGTATGAAAATGTCTAGCAGATTTATACTCCTAATTTTATCAGAGAAGCAGCATAAATGAAAAAACAGTAAGTGTGAAAACAGAGGATGTGCAAATCCAAGGCTCATCCTAAGTTTTCCCTTAGCACGACTCCTGCTTTAAATAGCTTGGCTTGCGGTTTAAGAACAGGCCTGTGTATCAATCAACAGAATTCAACACCCGGTCTGCAAAAATAGATCATCACACTGAGTACTGGCACGCTGTACAAAAATATGCCATGGCAGTGGAGAAGAGCAAGCATTTGTAGCCCGTTTCATCAGGATCTTTAGGTGTCTTTGAGCAGTTTTAGTGTTTGATGAGGTCATGGGTGCATCTAAAACAAGAGACACAGTCAGGTGGGATGTCAGTGATTTTTGCATGGTTGCACAGTTGGACAGAAGTGTTTTTGGTTGGTCATAACGTGGCCACCTGTTATTCCACTGGGGAAATTCCATTAGCATGTTTAGGGTCATGGCGATCACCGTGTGCATGTCACACCAACCACCTCAGAGGACACTTCCTCTTCCCATTCATATAAAAGACTGGTGACCACCAGTAGAGCCCAAACGGATTATATACCCTGAGTTTTGAACCTCGACAGCTAACCAAACCAGTAAAACACAAGAAGAAGAACCATGAGTACAGCTGCCGTTCAACCAAACCAGCCTTTAAGCAGAGCCGTCAGAAAGATCAAGGTGGCTTCAGCGGTGAACAGTCTTGCCAAAAGCTGGCAAAACTGGGCAAATAAACACACCGACCAGCAAGACACGATCCCAAGCGGCTGGATGCCTGACACTATCATCGAGGACGAGAAAGAAAAGCAGAAGGAGAAGAGTGAGATGAAACTCTTGGTCACTCCTCGTGTGGTATCGGTGAATAGCGAAGACGGTGCGGATGAGCAGATCAAGACTGTATCCGTGACTAAAGCCATCACACCAAAATGTAACGAATACGGTAAAGACCAAGTGAGCATCATCAAGGACAAGATCAACACCAATCAGCTAACCTCAGAGGACACCAAAAACTTCCTTGGCAACGAATCTCCCACCAGGAGACGTTACTGTGGTTGGAAAGCTGGAACCTTTGCGAAGGCACTCGGACAGAAAGAGCAAAAGACAATGGGATCCCGAAGTAGCAGTTTAGATGCAGAGGACAGTGGTCTTGGGGAGGAAGCGTCTCTGAGCGACACCAGTGATCAGAATGAGAATGAACCGAAGAAACATGTCACCAGACACAAGGTAGGTTTATCTGTTTGAATCAAGCTATGATTATGGCATTTGTTTTGGCAGTTAGAGGCAAATAATCACTAACCCTGCCCACAATTTTAGCTTTAGTTAAAATAACATTACTACTTCTGATTCACGAAGTAAAATGTTTGATATTTTTCTACAGGGGATAACCAGGAACTAAATAAGATATAGCTGATGATAATTAATTGAAGAAACAAACAGGGACATAAATAGAAACCAAGGAAACTGAATCTAAACTGAGCAGGGAAAAAGAACAAAATATCAAAATAAGAGTCCATAATTTTCCATGTTGCACTGGTTCAATATTGCTTTTTTGAGAGAAGACACACAGATAATCGTATTGTTTTATTAGTCATTTTATTACTACATTCTAAAAAAAAAAAATTAGTTTTTTTTTTATTACATTTTTACTTCATTGGAATGGTAGAAAACATGGTAAAGGAAGGTTGTGGCACTTGTTGTGTGAACACATACAAAAAAAATCATGGATATGATTTGAAAAAAGGTGAAGAGAAGAATGGGAAATCTATTGAAAACGTTTGGTACTGCGCCAACACCAAGTCTTACTGAAAGCTAATTTTTTTAGATATTGACCTCAAATTTGAAGCACAGCTTGTTTAGATTTATGACTTTGATTTATCTCAGTTTTAGAGTAAAACGTGTTTTGGAAAATATATATTTCACATAAAAATCTTATTTTGTTCATTTTTCATAACAATAAATGTAAAATGTATTTTTTTACTTCAGCAATAATCTGCCAAGTGTCGTCTTTATAAAGAGACCAAACATAAGTGCTCCAAAGCATTAAAGATTTATGACAGTTGGAAATTTCATTTTCAGGTCCATGCTCAAAAAGTGAAGAAATGAATTATAACTTCTGCATAAATATAATTTAGTAGTATAAAACGAAAGAAGAGTGATGGATCATTTACATCTGACCTTCAAAAGCAGCATGCTCACCCTCAACTTGCTGAGTGAGATCCATCACGGCTGTTTCACCGTGGTATTTGATTCACCATCTTGCGTTTCACAAGACGCATTTGCATCGGTTCAAATGGTGCCCTTGTGAAATTAGTGGCCCTTGGAGATATCATGGCAAATATTTCGCAGTAATGCTCAGGCATGTCACACAGTAGTGTTATGTGACTGTCTGGTGACAAGCCAGGTGTCTACACCTCAAACAAGACCTGAATAATATATTATTGTCAACAGATGCGTTTTACAGTCAACAAGAAATCAGTAAGTTACTAGGGGTGGGCGATCTTCCCAAAATTTCATATCACGATCTTATAACAAACAATTCCAATTTCCCAATTTTAAGATGCACTATCTAGAATATCCATACTGGAATAAGCCTATGCAATATTTAAAACACAGTATTGCATTAAAAAATCATTTGTCAAAACAGTCATTAAACCCAGAGTTAAACTTTAAAATACTGCTTCACTGTTTGAATGAGGTATTGTGTTACGTGTTACGCTCCGTCTCGCAGAAACATTACTGATCTTATTGTGCACATTAATATAATGAAGAGAATTAGTCATTGGAATTCTGCTATAAATTAATAACTTGAAATAATCTCTGCGTTCGCTCACAAAACATTTTCGTTCCCATGTGAAACTTTGTGAAATGAAAAAGTTTTGCGAGCGAACACAACATTTCTCGGGGGAACATAAAACATTTGTATGTAAAAGCATTGACAGAATTTTCCCTCTCATTTCATATTTATTTCCATAACCATGTCCCTTTAGGGGCTCCGTAAAAATCTAATGCAAATTACTAAAGATTATTATAGATTTGAATCTTTTTTTATATAATTTAATTTTCAGAATTGACTTTTTTATCCACACTCATCCATTTAATTTGCAGCTCCTCTCTTTTTGGTATGTAATTCTTTAAAACATACCACTGACTATGTGGTTATCAATAACATTGTGATTTCTGGTCCTTTCAGATTAAAATATCCACGATGAATGACCTGAAGAGCAGGTGGCAGCAGTTCGCTAAAGAACACATTGAGGGTCAGAAGCTCAACCCTTTCAGTGAAGAGTTTGACTTTGATCATGCCATGGCTATTCGACTGCACAAGGGCGACACCGGATACGGCCGGCCCAAAGAGGGATCCAAGACAGCCCAGCGTGCCGATCGAGCCCAGAAACACATCCTCCGTGAGATGGATGAGATGTGCTTTATCATTCGCGACATGGGCCAGAGCAATGAGGAGGGACTTCTCTGCATCTCATTCGGCCGCCTGTTTGACCGATACGTTAAAATCTCTGATAAAGTTGTGGGAATTTTGTTGCGCTGTCGCAAACACAAGATGGTGGACTTTGAGGGCGAGATGCTCTGGAAGGGCCAGGATGATGATGTTATAATCACGTTACTGGTTTAATGTTCTGGAAAGTTGGGGAGTAACTAACTAATAGTAACTTATTTTTATTCCAGTAGCGTGACAGTAGCTCAATTCTTTTCAAAATACTGTAGCTTTTCCACGAAAAACAATGGTTTAGCATGTCAAAATGTACATTGCTGTTTTTTTACACATTGGAAAAGCTGCACAAATTCAAACAAAGATTGTTTTGATGCTTTTTGTGTGCACCAGATAAAAACTACTTTCAAAAGGATAGCTTGAGTGTAGTTGAACTACTTTAAGAAGCTATCTAGTTTCAAATTAGCCTCTCTTACACTATTTATAATTTTATTTAGCAGGATGAAATAGCAGAACCTTGAGAGCGTTCCAGAACTGTGGAGAACTCTCTGAGATGAACATGTGAGGCGTCAGGGTTTAGTTTTAGCGGTGAGACGACTCTTCTGTCTCCTCGCGCATCAAACATCATCTCATGTTTTTATGAAATAGTCTCTTGTTTCAGACAAATCATGTTGGCCCCGTGAGAGCAGGGTTAGGGTTTCTTTTATGTTTTTGCACAATAATTAATTCCCATCTGAATATTTTGTTCATTTTCAAACATTTGCTGTTTTTTTGTTGTCCACTGTTTGTCACTCATGATTAATACCCTCTTTCAAAATGAAAGCATGATTGTCTTCTTACAGAAGGATTTGTTATAAATATTTGATTATGCAGTATAGAAAATAATTTATTTGATGTGGAATTGTTCTTCTGTCAGTTAAGGATGAAATAAAACCACAGAAAAACATTGACCTTATGAGAGGATGTCTATTTTTTCATTATTTGTAGGTTTGAATTGGCTTATTGTACATATTTTTGTGTTTACTTCATTGTAATATATATATATATATATATATATGTGTGTGTGTGTGTGTGTGTGTGTGTGTGTGTGTGTGTGTGTGTGTGTGTGTGTGTGTGTGTGTGTGTGTGTGTGTGTGTGTATATGTGTGTTTGTATATTTATAAAAAATAATTAATGTTAATATATTTATATGCTATATTAATAAATAATATATTAATACACAAGATTAATATATGTATTTAAATGACATGTTTTATTTATACATAGGATTTATAATGTTTCTTATAATTATTATATAATAAAAATAATAATGATTATTTTTATTATAAAAATGCGAAAAAAATCTTTTAGGTTTAGGGTTGAGATTTGAGTTAGTCTTTTGTCATTTCAGTTAGCTAAATCTGTCTCTGTGTGTGCGTGCGTGCGTGCGTGTGTGCGTGCGTGCGTGTGTGTGTGCGTGCGTGTGCGTGCGTGTGTTCGTGTGCATGTGCGTGTTTCAGATATTCCTCCAGTTATGGGGACAAAATGCCCCACAATGATGGCAATAATTGAAAATCGTGTCCTTGTGGGGAAATGTGTGTGTGGGATGTGTATAAATGAACCCTTTGTAATTACATCAAACAGTGACGAGATTATTCATCTCGTCCCTATATTAGTGACAAATAGTGGCTACACACAGACACACACACACACACACACACACACACACACACACACACACACACAGAGAATAATGAAACAGCCGCATCCCCTAAATACCAACATCCAGCTCAATTCCCAAATCAAGAGTGCTTGATCTAATTTTCCTTGATCTAACTCTTAAAAAGCCATTTCGTCTCCTGATAAAGTGAAACAGACAGACTGGCTAACTATAACACTCAAGCAGTCAGAAATAGCGGATTCTCTCTGGCGTGCTCAATAAGCTCATCTTGATCTGTCAGTTGTCAAAGGTTGTCAGATGTTTTCAGAGTAAGTCTTCTCTAAACCACAGTGCTTTAGGGAGCTCACGCAGTCACACGCATGTTTTGTAAATCAGAGTGAGCTATTTATTCTTTATAACCATTTGCAACAGAGTAACAATACACTAAATTGTGCAGTAATTAACAGTGACATTATTACGAATTCAAATTCATTATTTTACATATAATAAATAATAATAAGGAATAAACAAGTATCTCCACAAAGAAAAATATCACAGCATTCAATTTAGGAATATGTCGATTATTTTGCCACATCAACTTCAAGTATATTTGATATGGTAAATCGTTAATTAGTAACAAAAATATGTGGTGAAAAATGTGATGACGAAAGGCCATGACTATTTACCAGATTAAAATAAAATGAATTACAAAAAGAAAGAGAAAGACAGAAAATTAGAGTTGCAATACACATAAAAACAGAATGACATTCTTGCATGCTCGTTTCTCCGCCGTACAATTGAATTGTGTTAAGACCTCTGGTTTACAAGTTAAGGCTTTACAAAAAGTATTCCTATTAATTCAACATATGCATGGAGATAATTCATCTTTATACTCTATAAATCACATTCTTTTAAACATCTGGAGTGTATTTGCAGTTTAAAAGCTATTATGTAAATATTTCCAATCCAGTTTACAGTACCAGCAAGACCATCATGCTGAAAGAAACAGGAGAATTATGTTGCTTAACCAAGGTATTACAGCCTAAAAAACTCAAATGTCAATATTGACATCCTTTGATGATTAACTGTTGTATGCCCTCGAAATCCAAGATGTCTATTTACAATAAACAGACCAATAAAATGGAACGTAGTTATTTGCTATATTAAATCGATGCATATCAATATATATGGTATGGTTTATATTAAAAGTACACTATGTAACTTTTTTGTTGTTCAAAATTAATTACTTAATGAGTCAATACATCATGAATGCGTCTTCCAAAAGAACATGTTTTTGTCTTACCCTGATTCACTATGGTAAGCCTATTTATATTTTAGATCCATAGCGGGATGGTTTTCGAGGGAAATCGCATACATATATCACACACCCGTGTGTGTCTCGTCATATCCGTAAGAAAAAGTTGCTCTGCCTACTTTGACGCGTGTCTGTGTGACTGGCATAGGTTAGTTGTCACAACAAGCGAGAAAGGTTGAAATTTGCCAACCTCTATTTAAACAATAGAAGAAGAAGGTTTACATGGAGCAGCTACATCTCGAACCTTCAGGGAATCACTCGTTTTAAACAAACACCGAGCAGAAGTGAGTCTGCTGGCAAAAAGAGCTCGTGATAAAACCAGAATCAACACTTGGCAAAAGTTACATAGTGTACCTTTAATATATTGCTAATCACTATTGCTCAATTTTTAAGCGTTTTATGCTTTTCCAAAATATTGATTTCTTTTAGCCCATCATCAACACATCTTTGAAATGTTTTGCCACCAAATTCTTGAGGATCTCAGACATTTAGCACTTTGTCTAAAATTGAGCATTTTCTATATTGGTACATGGATGCAGAAGTTTCTAATGTAATGCAGAGAAAATCTGGCTTTACTCCCTGTGACAAACAAAGTGAGCAAAAATTGATTTAGTTATTGCTTTTTAAGACAATGAACATGTAATTCTTCAAAAAGAATGTGGCAGTGCTTTTATATGGCCTTAACAACATGATATTGAGGGTGTTTGAGGTATGTTCTTCAGCGGTAATTGAAATAATCACTCCCGAGATTCTCAGAGAGGAATAAATCTTTTTAAAAAATCCTTTTTTTCTAGTGGTAAATCATGTATTTTCTTCACAAAAAGTCCTATTTTTATGCTGGACATAAAAATTCTTCTCTATGCAGAATGCTGTTTTCTTCCCTTTAGTTTTCTGTGTTAGCATGTAGGCCTATAGCTTTTCATCATTTCAGGACATATGAAAAGAAATTGTATCAGTATTGTTTATTAATAAAGATGTATTTCTCTGTGCAGTGTAACAGTATTTGTTTGATCATTCGCTGCTACGTTTGCTCGACTGCCAGCGAAAACGCTCTATAATCCAATTCCATGCAAAATCTCATTAGATCGTGGCAAACTAAGATGCCTTTCATGCGTATGCTACTATCTAATGCTACAACCTTATCATTGCTACTAAAGATTCTGCATCCTGAAGTCACAAATAATATAATAATATAAAGAAAATGGCTTATGCCAAACTAGCGATTGCTTGTAAGAAAGACATTTAAGATTATAAAGTGCAAAAAGAAACGATCTTTTTATAATTTGTGATAGACTGTTAAACATCGATCGAGCAGGGGTGCATTTCCCGAAAGCATGGTTAGCCGACTATGGTTGCGAGTTTCAGTTGTTATTAGCATAGTTCAACGAGCCAGTGTTTCCCGAAAACATCGTTCCAACGAACATTCGCGAACAGCATCGCAAGGTTGTGTGTTTGGAACGACAGCTCTCGACCTGTGGTTAGAACAGAGTTTCCTGTTTGCAGGACTTAATACATCCTTGTCTTGAGCAAAATAAGTATGCTGACATTCAGTACAATCTGTATCTTTTATTTAGGATACATACAAATGTCATTTACATCTTTTAGTTTGTCACGAGTTTTAAAGCACCGTTTCTGAAGAGTGCGCATGTGCGTACATGCCCTAGCACGTAAGAACAAGCCTATGAGTGAAGCTGGAAATAAAGCAAAATAGATGAGAATTAGTCCTCAGATGCTATGTCTGTAATTCATAGCAAAACATCTAGCATTAATTTGATCTCAAACGGATTCGTTAAAAGAAGTTATTACTCTACCACATGCGTGACGTCATTTACCGGTTAAATGACAAATTTGCGCCTCGGTTTCGGGAAACAGTCTTGACTAGCTAGTTGTGTCGTTGTACAGGAAACACACCCCAGACCAATTCATTTGACAGAAATGTGCCACATTTTTTTGTCCGATTGGCCGATTTACAGAAGTGGTCATTCCGCATAGTGTCAGTTTTAAAAATCACAACTTTGTTGTAAATTTTATTTTTCAAATATTTGTTATTTTGTGTGCATGTCATTTGTTATTATACAATTGAATTATATATGTGTATATCATGTCTGCTTTTTATCACCCTGCTCTCTAGATATCAGCCATTAAAAACCTTTTGGCCGCTACTGCAGTTATAACTGTAAGTATATAATTGATTCCATAAGCACTCTATAATCCTATGTTACTTAAGTGTCTTGCACCCATACTATTAGGCCTAGTGAGGAAAAATGTACAGTGACATCAAATATTCCTCAACTGGAATATGTCACTGTTACCTCGGGAAAATATTGTGGACAATTAGCATCTGTCTTTTTTTAATTTGTGTCTGCCTAGATTATTGATTCACAAAGCATCTAGTCACTGAATATAGACACAGATAACCACAAATAAAGCCACTTGCTGGCAACATTGGCACTCTTCAGTAATGAGAAAGACGAAACAGAAGAGACATGAACAGAAAAAGATCCGTGTGCAAACCAAAGGAGCAAAAACGACTCTTTTCAAACTACACATATTGGATCTTTTTAAGACATGTATCTATTCCTGTATTGTTAATTATGCAAGATAATGAATGCAAACCCGCACTTTTTTACCGATACATTCTTCTTTCTATTGGATGTCATATTGCACAAACCCATCCGTTTCCTCTAATAGGAATCAATCCATTGCAGCACCCACAAACATGGGCCTATTTTCTGGAAATCAATTCAAAATTGAGGACATTTCCTCTGAAAGACATACGGACCATCACAAGCTAATGTGTTGAAAGCTAAAATAAAGCCGAGACGTTTTGCTCTGCATTCTTTGATCGTCCTGAAGTCTTTTTCTCAGAGGCTGAAAAAGAGCATTTCCTCTGTGGTGGATTCTGGAATATTCCAGAAAGGCTATTAGTTCTGAAGAAATTCTAGAACATTCCAGAGTGTTCCAGTGCCGCAGTCATGCACAGCCAGCACTTTTAGGGCAGGGGCTGTGAGAGCCCTTCCAGAGAAAAATAAATCTAGTCGAGTTGTTGGTCTTAGGAGCGTTCACAGCACGGGCCCACGGTGCTCTCCAGAGAGAGCTGTGAAGAGTGTCGGATCAGCGGCGCCATTGTGGGATCCACCATAGAAGAGGTGGGGAAAAGCTTGTACCAGCCAATCACCATGTTTGTCAAATCCAGCTCCTCCAATAGGATGCGTGCCACGCCCATGAAGCATTTACGATCCATCCGGCCATAGTTTCCCCAAACAATCACCTGTTCATGAGAGATGGAAGTATTATTTATCATATGGAACAATCAACAGTACTTTTGACTATAATTTTGTTAATTTAACATGCACAAATATAATATTTAATTATTATATTTGAATATAATATACAATTTCATAATTCTCGATTTTTTGTTAGTTCCATTCATCTGGTTAAATCTCGCAATTTGAAATGTATATAATCCTCTTAACTCATAAGTCTCTATTTTGAATTGATCATAATTCATAGTTTTTTTTTGTTCGTTCCATTAATCTGGGTGACTATCACAATTTGAAATGTATATAATCCTCATATAATTCATAAATGAATAATTCTCAATTTTGAATTCATCAGAATGTGTTAGTTTCATTAATCTTCTCATGTCCAGAAATACATGTCCAGATCACCCTAAAATCAAAAGCAATTACATTTTGCTTAAAGAAATTAAAGCATATTTAGAAGCATTTAGGTTTTTTTAGGAAAATTGCTTTATTCTCGTAAAAATAATGTCACATGGCAAAAGTTCCTTAAAGTAGGCTACATTTTCTTTAAGCAAAACAAGATTTCTTAGTTCTTTCTTTAGATATTTGTGGTGTAATATAATGCAAGCATGTTTTAATAAGTTTTGTGTGATTCATTCATCTTCAATAGCACAAAACTGAATAACTGAATTCCCAAATATGATAATGAATTTGTGGAAGTTTTTAAAGAATAATCTCAACAAATGGAAGCAAGTGGCCTACATCAGTCTGAAAGTTCCCTTAGATTCATTACATAATAACGGAGGACGCCACATCAGTGAATAAACACATGCAAATGATGTTTTTCCCGCCGCACGATGTTCCTGAACATCCTGCAGTCTGTTCTAACCTTTAGTGTTTGCTGTTACAGGATTTCATAAAAGTTGTCCTTGGAAAAATGTATAATTAGAAGAGATATGAAATGTTTCATCCTATTCCTTCTCCACTTCTAAAAATAAAGCATTCACTACATTGCTTTTTCTTTGCCAGTTTTCTTCACAAGTGATGGAGAGAATGTATTAGAAATGATCATTCACTGATGTCAACGTCACCTGTAGAGAAATTACACCAAATTGGAAAAGACATGGGTAAACTTTGCTGTAAATTAGAGCCTCTAATTGCTTCTTTCTTTGTCATTTAAATAGTGCTTGACACCCTAATGTTCAATGCATTAAGAAATTCAAGTATTCTAGGGTTAGTTTGCTGGTCTATTGTTGCAGTTCTGTAAGGTAAGTAGCACTACTTCTATTGCTCATACTAAGAGTTTGAGATATGAACTTCCCCTAACCCTAAATATTAATTTTGTAAAAACCCCTATGATGGAGCATGGAATTATTGCGGTCATTTTTGCACAAGCAACCTTAAGAAAAGGTAGAAATCTTGTTTACCTGTACAACCTTTCCCTGTGGATTCTCTGAAAAAACAAGTACTTGATTGTAAAGGGGATCTAGCGATTTCCGAACAGACTTTGTCTTCTTTTTGGCAATGCAGATGCCATTTTCCAGTAGATACACTTTAATGTAGGCCGCTGAAACAAAAAATATGATAGTTCAAACTGCATCCTTGAAATCTGGAAGACACTGAAAATCACTTTGAAAACCCTGAAGAGCCGCCAATTTAGACTCTTTTCAACTTCCCTTCTTTTGTCAACAAACACACACATACATACACACTCACACACACATACATACACACTCTCTCTCTTCTGGATTATGAAGGCAAAAAATAAGAAGAGAACCATCACAGTTTGATTTAAGAGAAACTTGTGTATTTGAAAACAAATCTATAAACATTTTCAGTCAGTTTGTCCTCTGGCTAAATGAATCTAATGTTTCTATAAGACTCATCCCTCAGTACGTCAGGTTCTGTGTGAGGAAGAATCACCTGGAGGGCCCTTAGATCCAGGCTTCATGATGAGTCCTCGAGCCTGAATGATCTCCACCTCCAGCTGGCCGTTCCTCTCCATCAGTCCGATCTCCACATCTCCTGCAAAACATCAATACACGCATTAAACAGTGTCAAGTGGCGTGCGGGAATACAGCTAAACTGACTTTATTTCTTCCTTTTTCAATAGCACTGTGTTGATCTTAGCAATTTCAATATTTTACTGACAATTACAAAAAAATCGTATTTATTGATTTTAAACTGATAGTTCCAGTCTTGGATGCTGGAATCGGTCAATGCAGCATTTTGGCCAAATGGCTACAGTATATAGTAACATAGATGCTCAGCATCCACTCAAAGAACACGTTTTCTTATTATTAACACTACTCCAACAGAATCTGTAATCATAATTGATTTCTATCATTTTACATCACATTTGAGAACGAAATAAGCATTGGTTAGCTTTCAGTGACCATTTCTTGGGATTACATCCTGCACGATCGAAATTACATTGTTTACATTTCAGATTTAGCTTCTTTAATAAACTGTTTTTGTCAGAAGTTTATTGAATTGTTTTTTCATTATAATATCTTAGAAGCATCAAGATGGAAAAGCATATTTATTTTTATGCATCCTAATTTCCAAGTATTTCATTGAATATTTTGTTTAACAAACAAATCTTTGACAAGAAGCTCTGACAATTACCAACCTTAAACTTTTGTCGATTTTTGCATAAAAGATTTTTCAATGTACCTGTAGTACATTAAGAAGTGAGATAGCATCAATTGTCTGATGTATAACTGCACTCACCCAATGAAGTTGTAGCAAGTGTCTGTCTCCCCACAAACTGAGCCGGCCCCATCCCATCCAGAAAGTCACTAAACTGAGCATCGGATGCCAAACACATTCCACTGTAGTTCAGACTAAAGGGAAGAAAACAGGGCAGTGTTACTGTGAACAATTTTATTTAAAGGTTTATGTATACCATTTAATGAGTGCTGTGTTTTGTCGTGTTTTGTTTTTGTAATGAAGATAGACAGCCTTTAAGCCTGACGGTGAAGCTCTGCTTTGATAGTGAGAGTGCTTCACTGGAGCAAAGCCAACACAGACACATATAATCACACTGCTTTCCTGCTCCTATTTGAGATGTATGTGGCCAAAAAAATTCATTACTAACAGTATATGTGTTTCTAGGAGATGAGCCCGATGCTCCATGTCATATTCACCCTCGTGACCCCTTGAAATAGGAGGCCTGGCCTTCATCTAATAGCACGACAGTGACTGGACACTTTTTTATCAGCCTTGTTTTCCGGAAATGTTTTTCTGATTACTTTTACCCCCAAATATTCTTCCATAAATAATCCTAAGCCTTAAAAAAAAAAAAAAAACAAGCTCCAATACGAATAAACTGTATACAATTTAAAGCAAAAATACAAAGGTACAATACAAGACTAATGTGTACTTGATGTATTTTATGATTAAATAAACTAGTCTTAAATATACAAGTTAAAGTAAGTATAAACATACTTTGTATATATTACACTATACTATTATACTACATATACAGGTCCTTCTCAAAAAATTAGCATATTGTAATAAAGTTCATTATTTTCCATAATGTAATGATAAAAATTTAACTTTCATATATTTTAGATTCATTGTACACCAACTGCAATATTTCAGGTCTTTTATTGTTTTAATACTGATGATTTTGGCATACAGCTCATGAAAACCCCAAATTCCTGTCTAAAAAAATTAGCATATTTCATCCGACCAATAAAAGAAGTGTTTTTAATACAAAAAGTCAACCTTCAAATAATTATGTTCAGTTATGCACTCAATACTTGGTTGGGAATCCTTTTGCATAAATGACTGCTTCAATGCGGCGTGGCATGGAGGCAATCAGCCTGTGGCACTGCTGAGGTGTTCTGGAGGCCCAGGATGCTTCGAGAGCGGCCTTAAGCTCATCCAGAGTGTTGGGTTTTGCTTCTCTCAACTTTCTCTTCACAATATCCCACAGATTCTCTATGGGGTTCAGGTCAGGAGAGTTAGCAGGCCAATTGAGCACAGTAATACCATGGTCAGTAAACCATTTACCAGTGGTTTTGGCACTGTGAGCAGGTGCCAGGTCGTGCTGAAAAATGAAATCTTCATCTCCATAAAGCTTTTCAGCAGGTGTAAGCATGAAGTGCTCCAAAATCTCCTGATAGCTAGCTGCATTGACCCTGCCCTTGATAAAACACAGTGGACCAACACCAGCAGCTGACATGGCACCCCAGACCATCACTGACTGTGGGTACTTGACAATGGACTTCAGGCATTTTGGCATTTCCTTCTCCCCAGTCTTCCTCCAGACTCTGGCACCTTGATTTCCGAATGACATGCAACCACTGAGCAACAGTCCAGTGCTGCTCCTCTGTAGCCCAGGTCAGGCGCTTCTGACGCTGTTTCTGGTTCAAAAGTGGCTTGACCTGGGGAATGCGGCACCTGTAGCCCATTTCCTGCACATGCCTGTGCACGGTGGCTCTGGATGTTTCTACTCCAGACTCAGTCCACTGCTTCTGCAGGTCCCCCAAGGTCTGGAATCGGTCCTTCTCCACAATCTTCCTCAGGGTCCGGTCACCTCTTCTCGCTGTGCAGCGTTTTTTGCCACACTTTTTCCTTCCCACAGACTTCCCACTGAGGTGCCTTGATACAGCACTCTGGGAACAGCCTATTTGTTCAGAAATTTCGTTCTGTGTCTTACCCTCTTGCTTGAGGGTGTCAATGATGGCCTTCTGGACAGCAGTCAGGTCGGCAGTCTTACCCATGATTGCGGTTTTGAGTAATGAAACAGGCTGTGAGTTTTTAAAAGCCTCAGGAATCTTTTGCAGGTGTTTAGAGTTAATTCGTTGATTTAGGTGATTAGGTTAATAGCTCGTTTAGAGAACCTTTTCTTGATATGCTAATTTTTTGAGACAGGAATTTTGGGTTTTCATGAGCTGTATGCCAAAATCATCAGAATTAAAACAATAAAACACCTGAAATATTTCAGTTGGTGTGCAATGAATCTAAAACATATGAAAGTTTAATTTTTATCATTACATTATGGAAAATAATGAACTATATCACAATATGCAAATTTTTTGAGAAGGACCTGTATATATACACACACACACAAAGTAAAGTATATATACTTTGACAGTATATATGATATTAATAATATTAATAATTATTCATATACTGTCAAAGAAATGGCCATGTTCCTGCTTGTCTCATTTATAAAATGTTTCTCCTTTGCCAAGCCTCTTATTTTCTTTTTTACTCAGTTAAAATTGACTTAATTTCAGCTATCTACACAAGTGAAGAAGCTCATCTTTGCTTATCGAAGCTTTTTCATGTTTTTTCAGCAAACAGAAGGTAGGCGCTTGTGCATGGATGAGATTAATTAGGTCCAATTTTTGTAACAAGAGATCCATTTTGAAACAGTTTTCCTTCTGCAAGAAAAAAAGGTCACTTGGGCCAAAGAGGAGAAAGGTGTGCTTATTTGAGCCCAACGTAACCCCCCTGCTCTGTACATCTCTGCTGACATCAGCTTTTTTACATTCTGTGTAACGATGTAATGCTCATAGAAGTTGAAGTAGGGCAAATTTGATGTGGCTGTTGTATTTGTGACTTCTCACTAAAACCGAGCCATTTGTAGGTTCATTCTCCTGAAAATACTGTGGCACTATTAAAACGCTTTTCTTTTTATTTAAACTGTCAGACACAGCAACATTGGCCCAACCAATGGGGCGGGACTATCTGTTTTGACCAACCAATGTTCAGGAAACCTGTTTGAAAATAGTCAATATTTTTGTAGTTCTGCAAGAAATTACACACATTTCATCTGTATTTATATCAATTAAAAAAAGAAATTGATATGCATTTTTAAAAGCTATCCTCCTTGGTGATCTTATATCACATTCTCCTTCAAGCCTCCTTTCAAACCCGTCTTTCCCTCCTTTTTCCATTCCCATTGCTCTGTGTTTGTTCTCAATAATCCTCCACACTAATGTGGTCGGATTCATAATTAATTTTCTTTCTGCGGTTTGACCTCGATTCTCTCCGGCGCTCTGTCTCTTTTGCTCGCCATCTCCGCACAGGTCTATTTTTAAAATGCTTTTGGGAGGGTCCAGACTATCCTGATGCCTAATACTCAGACTGGGCATCCCAAGAGACGCCGTTTTCATCTGCTCTTCGTTCTCTTGCTCATTTTTCACTCTATCCTGTCTCTTTGTCCCATGTCAATATCTAGTTCTTCATTTAGTCTCTCGTCTGGTGTTTCTATCCGCTTGTCTCTCTGTTCTATAAGGAATAGTCATCATTTACTCCCCCTGATGTCATACTGGAACCTTTTGGAACACACACTGAGAATTTTTGAAGAATCTTAAGAATCTTCATATAACCACACCAACCGTTGGAGAACAAGTATTTCAAACAACTTATTTTCACTATAATAATATTTAATATTAAATTCAAAATAAGTATTTATTTATCTAATTTCCAATTAAAATATGAACAAATAATGTTACTTGAGAAGCAACACTTTTTAAACTATAAATCTGCCAGTGCAGACAAAATACACTTATACAAGACTTAAGATTTTATGCAATGTTGTGTCTCAAGTCAATTTAACTTGTTTTAAATATTGGTTGATTTACACTGTCATTCAAAAGGTTTGGGCTCAGTAAGATTTTATTTTTAAGAAATTTACTTTTATTCCGTAAGGACATGCTAAACTGTTAAAAAATTACAGAAAAATCTGTTAAAATGGTTGAACTGTATTTATCAAAGAACCCTTCAAAGAAAATTTATATTATTTCAAATTTTAATAATATTTCAAAGTATAACTATTTTTTACTGTATGTTTGATTTAATAAATGCAGCCTTGAGACTTCTTTTAAAAATATTAAACTGTCTTAGCAAACCCAAACTTTTGAACGGTAGTGTATTTTCTGGACAAGACAGAAATTAATAAATAAATAAAAAATAGTATTTATGCAGTGTTGAAGCCATATGATAACAGACCAGTGCATCATAGCCTCAAAAACAGCCTAAAAAAGCTAAAGAAGCAAATATATGATGCCATTGTTGTCATATTTTATTGCTGATTTAAAATGTGTTATTTAAACAATTATTATTTTCCCATTCAAGTAGATAGGATCTGTACTTGTACTGGAAATGGCAGAGAGATGGCTGCCAAGTGAATTGATTTTAGACAACTTGGACGGCTTGGAATAAAGCACATAAATCTGACTACTTTTTTGTGGTGTTTCATTCTTTTTAGAAACAAAAAAGTTGACAGAAATTTGTGGAATAGGCTACATGAACATTCTTCAAAACATCTTTTGTGTTTCACAGAAGAAAGACATTCATACAGGTTTGGGATAACATGATGGTGAGTAAATGATGACAGAATGTTCATTTTTGGACAAACTATTCCTTTCCCCCTCTCCTCTCTTTCATGTGACATTTCATCATTCTATCTTGCAGAAAGAATAGTCGTTATTACTCACTGGTCCCTGTGTGCATGGCGTCAGCAGAGCCGTCAGTAAACACACATACATTACTACAAACGCTTCGGAGAATGACAAATACACCTATCACGCTCCACATATTACACGCTGCATTCTTGATGTCACTCGAATAAACATTTGTCTGTGTCATGTGTTAATCATGGCGTCTCAGCGCACTGCTTTCAATTGCTTTATATATCAGTGTCTCTGCGCTGTTCTTCTGGCACTCATTGCATGCAAACTTTTTAAACAGATGCTCCATTCTTGCATGCAGGAGTATGTAGAAGAGTTAGTGTTGACTAGATGAAGGTGAAAAGTATGTAGGGAATGTTTATGCATCTAAAATAGAGCGCAGAGGTGTCAGCTTATCTTTGAATGTGGTGGAGAATGGAGATGATCTTCTGTTCAATTACAGTTATTTCTCTCAGTTTAGCTGGTTCTTTTTACCTGCATTTTGAGAATTTATAAAAAGTAGAACTCGACATCACAGTCCTTGCTAATTATACAGTGGCCCCAAAAAGAATTTGGACACTTAAAAGTGCAGAAAGCGATTTCTGAGAAACACTGTTGATATTTGAAATCAACCCAAACAAACACACCCCTCCCTTCATTGCTCCGCCCCCAAAATGCATAAACGTGCAATGCAAGAGTGGATGTCTCTTTTTGAGAACGTCATTTCTAAAGCTCTTGCCTGATCATAACCCTTCTATTTCCAGAGATATTCTTCTGACTTTTTCTCTTTTGCAATGTCTCCCAGCATCTCTCTTTCTACAGTCTTTCTTTAAACCTCCCTCTTTCTCACTCTCCTCCCACATCATGGGTGGCCACGCCCCCTACTGCTGATTGGCTCACTCTTTCTCCTCCATCATGGGTGGACACGCCCCCTACTGCTGATTGGCTCACTCTTTCTCCTCCATCATGGGTGGACACGCCCCCTACTGCTGATTGGCTCACTCTTTCTCCTCCATCATGGGTTGACACGCCCCCTACTGCTGATTGGCTCACTCTCTCTCCTCCATCATGGGTGGACACGCCCCATACTGCTGATTGGCTCACTCTTTCTCCTCCATCATGGGTGGATACGCCCCCTACTGCTGATTGGCTACAAACAGCGTTTTTCAGAAATCGCTTACTATACCTTTAAGTCACGCTTCAAAATGCATGAATGTCACTGCATATGAAATATCTAACCTAAGTGGCATTTAGCACACTTTTCAAGCAAAACATTTTTAAATGATAAAACAATATATATATATATATATATATATATATATATATATATATATATATATATATATATATATATACAGTATATATATACGGTTCATAATTAAGTATTTTGACACTTTTTGGTTGTCAAACCTGTGGTAACTTTGTTATTCACACTGATAGTTTCTGACAAAATGCAGTATGTATCAAATATAATTTTATTCAGGACATCTAATATGATCATATTTTTGGTCCATGCACCATGAGCAGTTCTGCTTTTGGAGTTATAATTAGAGCACGTTCTGCTTTCTAGGGCATTTTGACAGGTCCATTACATAAATTCACTCATGTGACCTCTTTCAAACTTCCTGCTCCCCAAAAGATGACTTTACTGATAAGTTCAGGCAAATGTAAACTGAGAAAGTGCATCAGTCTTTAATTTAGATTCATACTGTTTTTGCTTTAATAACACAAAAGCACAAGAAACTATGCTTCTACTTCTGTATAACAGCTGCAGCCAAATTATAGAATACTATATTTATTTTTGTACTTTTTGTAATTCAATTTCACTTTATTGCTGGAATTTCTTCAAAACATTGTCTCGCATCCGACAGCGTTTACATTAATCCACATCAATCCACTTCCACATCAATTAATATGTCCCAATATAATAAATAAGACAATAATAGTAAATGCATGACTGGCTGCAGTGCATCAATTTTGTCCTTTCTATTTTTCAGAACCCTGAGGCCTACTTAGACCCCCAACTCTGATTTATTAATTTATTAATGCTCTGTAAAATTGTAATATTTTTATAAATGTTCTCTTCATAATGTTTTATACATTTTTTATATCATGTTTTATAACATTTAAAGTGTTTAAGGGCAAATAGCCAAACTTTATCTAGCCTAAAAGGCAAGTTACAAATAATATCTCATGGAAACAGCATAGAATAGACACTAGATACTGAATAAATATAACAGAAACTTCCACAGAAGTCTATCAAAAAATACCATTGAATCAAATCAACCTTGCGCTATGATTTTCCATCACTGTTGTTTGTCAGACCTCAGACTGACAGCGGGTGTTTATTTTCAAAGATGTTTTACCCCATTATGTATTCATGAGAACCATAAGATGCAATGTAATATGGTAAAATATCTTCAGCAGTGGCAGCCAAAACTGTAATGCTCATGCTCATAAACTGTGCAGTAATCCAGCTGAATTTGGGCTGGATTTTACTCCCATGATGGAGTTGCACAGGAAGAGTGTGTTCGACTGCATTACGTAAGGTTTGTGGGGAGTTTTTGTCTGTTTGTGAATTTCTAATAGATCTCTGGGTATTGAATATGGAGTTTGAGGGGAAATTTATGCAAAATCAAGCGTCGGTTGATCACAACATATTGCTATTTTTATGTAACAACACACTGTTTTGAAGTGAACTACACAAGCACATTTCAGAAGTTTTTGTCATAAATGAGTGGTTCTTTTTTTGATTGTTTTGCTTGAAACATCATGCCATCTACTTTTGCATTTGACAACCACAAAGTGTCCAAATACTTTTTTAGTCTTCATTTTGAACCAAATATCTATTGCTTAATCATCATCATGTTGTTTTTGAAAAGTAAAATAAATGACACTTGCTTCAATATTTTTTGTTATCTAATGCAATGACAATCATACATGTCTTACTTTTTTGGCCCTGGTGCACTGAAAATAATAAATTGTGTAAAAACAATTTTCACTCAAAATTTGCTCGTAAATTTCACAGATAATTACAAAGAATTGGCAAGTAACAAGTAATTAAAATTGGCAAGTAATTAAATGTGAAATTTTGAAGTACAATGAATGAAATATATATTTGCTTATAAAACGTACTCTAATAATCTTTGATTTATTTACAACTTCTTTACCTTCCAGTACTGATTGATAATCAGTTTGTTTAATGAAATAAAATGACAAAACTGTAGCTCATCTTGGCAGCAAAGCATATTTGTCTGAACTAGCCCAAACCTGCAAATATCTTCTCCATTTATGTATCCAAACTTTCTGGCACATTGGAACTGAAGTTAAACAGCTATTGTCCTCCACAGAACTAAAATAAGACTACGTCGCACAAAACCCAAAACCTGTGGCTTTGATGTGACACACAAGACGGTGTCCAGATCTGAAATGAGTTTACAGTTCGTCTACACAGAATTCTGGATTTCATTCAGAAATGGAGCCGGCAGAGAAAAGGTTTATTGCTGAGAAAGGGGTTTATATGGTTGCTTATGTAACTTATGGGAATACCTCAAATACATTTTATTTATTGCTTGATATAGCAGGTATAAGCACAATCTCCTGACAGTAAAGACACTTTTAATGCTTTTCTTCTGCTATTGGATGAGCATTCCTGTTTCTAGAAGAATGTAATGCAACAACACAGTGTATCCCAAATCAATAAAATTGAAACGTGTGATTTCAATCTAGGAATCTGTTAAACTGATAAAACAGAAACTTGTTACATAGTATCTCTTTTTTTTAGCTAGAAAAAAAGCTGGATTTGTGTTTTTTCTTTACTCATCTCACCTGCACTTTTCCACAATTTTATGCAACAGTCCTTCTGTTTTATCCCATCAAATGTATCAGGCAATCAAACCGACAACAAACTAAATGCGGTTGCAAAAGAACAGATTCTACATTTGTTCAGTTTGAGAGGAAGCATCTTCTTTGAGAGTGTTTTTTACCCTCAGTATTAATTGTTGTAGTTTAAAAGTGAGTCATTGTGATGTGGTTATTTCTTTACGATATTAATGATAATGTTGAATAATATCAAGTATAACAAGAGTTGAAATGAACACGTTTCTGGTTTGTTGTGGATGAAAGCCTGTTTCCCGCCACATAAGTACACTAATAATATCGATGGTTTCATGAAGAACCTTTAAAGTGGAAAGGCATCAGTCAGTTAAGTTTACACTATTTAGTAAACTGATTTCCACTTTAACATCCATGGAACCTTTGGAAAGATTTTCTTCACACTAAGACATTTATTTATTTTAAGAACTGTTCACTGAAAGGTTGTTTGGGGATCCAAAAATGGTTCCTCTATGGCATTGCAACGAAAACCTTCAGGTTCTTGACTCGATTTTCAAGAATGCTTAGTGACATAAAGGTTCTATATAAGGAGAAATGTCTCAAATGATTGCATAATTTTATCTTGTGATAAAGTATTTTTACGAACTGCTTAATTAATAACATTTAATGAAAAGTTAAAAATGAATTAAAACTAAAATCCCTAAAAGGTTCTACATATGAAACGCATGACGGAACCCTTCAAGTTTCTATATAGAACTTTTTCTTCGAAGAGTTTGGAGTCTGTTGGTTGTGTGTCGGGCCTTACTGATGGGACTATAACAGGTACATTGATTTCTAATACTCACTTTCCCTCTGAGCCGTAGCTGTTCATGCTGTCCTCGATGGACTCGTGGCTCGCCTGCCGGACCGTCCGACTGGGCATCTCTACAGCCAGCCCTGTCTCTGTGCTCCTCTGAATGCTCTTTAACCTGCGGCCCTCGGGGTCTGAAACAAGGAAAGAAAGGCAAGTTGACCAAACCAACGTTTAATTCATAAGATGTTTTTCTTTGTACTTTTCAGCTTGTTGCCACTGGCTGAAGTCTCTTTGATTTTTAGTCCCTCCTTCAATGTAAGTTTGTGGGATCTTTATGCCTGTTCCAGTAGGTACAAATTGTGAATTTCATCACACTTCTCTTCATCAAGCTACATGATTTAAGGTATCCTTCATGTATGTAGGACAAACCGTTTTAAATTATATTAGAGCTTCATGATTCTGGATAATTTGAGAATCAGTTTGTTTGTTTAAAATAGAGATCTCGATTCTCCTACGATTCAGAGTAGACAAATAAACAATTTAATGTAATTTACTGGAGGTTGTGTAAATTGCTGCAGTCCATTTAAAAAAATACATTTAATTAATTTGATTTAAGTAGGCTACTTTTTAAAAAAAATCATTTTGAATGAATGATTAAACGATTCACTCATAAAGACTTCACTTGTTTCATTACTGGATTTATTGGTGTTTTTGAATGATTCAATGATAAATATATGTTTTAGCGGTCACTGATCGCCACCTACTGGTGTAACAATGTAATTAAAACAGTTTTTATTTGAACGTCGAGTTTCTTACAAAAGGTGATTTACTCTATTTTGATCGCTTTCGTAGAAATCAGTGTTTATTCCTGAACTATAACTTTTTATCCCATACGTCTGTGATAATATGAATATTTGTAACACAGAAATAACAATACCATGCGGCCGAAAAGACTGTTTGGGAAGCTAAACATGACCACTGCTCTCTCTGGTCAGCGGCAGCGCCAACAACGCAGATCTGAATGTTCTCTGTGATCGGATTTGTCAAAGGTTTCGAATCGTTGTCATTTAGGAATGAGGTCGCATGCTCTAATATGTATGGTAATGGTTTTTCCTTAGCAAGCACCACAAATGACTGTGAAATATCTCTGATATTCTTGTATTTCTGTCTGAGCAGTAAGGCACTGGAAAAAGCAAGTTTTATCAAATCCTCTCCATATCATATAGCGATTGAAATGTGATAACATTGCTGCCAGGTAGAGCACTGGTTGTATTCAAAATAAATCCTTTAGAAAATATAATCTTCTTGTATGTGTGTTGAATCAAGTGTGTAGTGATGCCTTTGTGAACTCAGATGGCTTAGAGAACAGATTCACAAAGCCTGAACTTTTCCTAGTAAAGGTGAAGGGGATCAGCCGCAGACTGATCGCTTTATAGCCCATGACCTCATGAATATATTTCTATATAATGATTTTCAGAGTAATTTCAAAGCTGGATGTCATTTCATAATGCCCCCCCCCAATATTTCCTATTCCCCATGTACATCAATATAAACCATGACCCATTTTACGTCCGTACAGTAACCTATTTATGAGTGATAGATGGTGAACCTGATTTCACCAAGTCCAACAAGTACAAAATCTTTGTTGATCCTGAAACAACATTCAAATCAACCAATCAGATTTGAGGAACGAGTTTACAGTTTATGTCAAGTTTAGGCTTACAACCAGGGTTAGATGGTTCTACACCAGTGTTATTTACCTTTAATTTACCTTTATTTACCCATTGAGTTTAGGGAGAACTTATGGGCAGGGTTAGATTTAGGGTTATGGATAGGATTCAGACAAAATTCTCAGACAGAAATGTTGTTTCAGGATCAACAGAAAATGTTGATCCAGGAACATGTCTGTCTTGGCAAAATCACTGTGACCTGCATGAATATTCATTGAGGTTGAATCCCTCAAAAGATGGATTTTTGATGTCCAACTTTTATTTTATACGTAAATACATACACACTCACACTACTGTTAAAACATTAATGGTGAGTACACTATTTTTTAATGTTTTTGAAAGAAGTTTATTATTTGATAAAAAATAAAAAGTAATATTGTAAAAATCATCAAAAAGTAAAAATCATTCTAATATGCTGATTATCTGTTCATAAAAAAATTCTATGTATTATATATTATTATTATTTTCAATGTAGAAAACAGTTGTGCTGCTTGCTATTTTTGAGGAAACAAAACTTGATACATTTTTCAGGATTCTAAAGTTCAAAAGATAAGCTGAAGTGAAGATATAAATATAATATATATAATCATCACTGAAAACACGTTATCCATTGATACGTGTTCTATCTGCATGGACACGCTCACTCTGTAGTGATGGGAATCCAGCCATTTTCACAGCTTTTTCCTGGCCGTGAACTGAAGCACATGACCTAGTTAGGCGGTTCCTAAAAATACAGTCCTCTTTTGTCTCTTCCTGCGTTTCTGGTGCGGTCGGCACATGCTAACTAGCATGTCGTCGTAACCTTCCAAAACAGAACATCGTGTATCAGGAAACGCACCAGAAATGCCAGGGTTGCTATGGGAGACAAGAGCAGTGTGCTTCAATGGATTTCTCACTCCCTCTGTCTCTCTTGCTGTGTTTATTTAGTGAACATGCTTGAAACAATGATTTAATCTTTTCACAAAAATGTCAAATTTCAGGAAGTGTGTGGGCAAAAACTTGATTTTTAGATGTGCATTGTACATGCAATTGCCACCACAATCCTAGGGTCTTCAGTGTGGCCTCCAGGGTGTTGCTAGGGTGTTGCTAGGATGTAGGCTGATCGGTTTTAACATGCTTCTATGTGGCTGCTTGGGAGATGATTGGTGTTTTTCAGGGCAGTTGTTAAGTGGTTTCTAGAATGTTCAGGGATTTGTATGCTGGTGTTTAGGGAGTTCTAAGTGGTTGCTAGGGAGTTTGGTGGATTCCAGGGTGTTGTTAAGTGGTTTCTAGGATGTTCTGGGTGGTTGCTAGGTGGTTGCTAGGGATTTGTTTGTTGGTGTCTTGGGAGTTCCAAGTGGATTGCCAGGGCGTTGTTTGGTGATTTTTCACAGTATGAGCAAAAATGAATTTGCTCTTAAACAATACATTTGGACATTAATTATATCTTGTGTAAGTGTGATGTTTCTGATCCCTGGACATCTCTCACCAACGCTTGCAATTACAAGTAGGTCTCACCGACAACAACATATAAAGTGTCTCATTTCATTAGTATGACCAACACCCATTAATCAAAGTGGCATTCATGAATTTACTGCAAACAAGAAAGAAATAAGAGGCTTTTCTAACAAGCCCTTTTAGTTGCTATCTCATCTTGCTTGTGGTTTATGACCCACACTTGTCAGTTGACAGTGTTTAGATTTATAATTTGATTAAAAGAACAAAGAGGCTTATAGAAAACCTATTATCAGACTTTAGACTACATCTTCAGTAAAGACCTACAGCGAAAGCAGAGTGATATGTGAATTAAAATGCAAATAGTTGCATCGTTTGCTTAAAGGAATAGTTCATTTATGTCATTTACTCACCTTCATGTCATTCTAAAACTTTTTTTTTTTTTCGTGAGAAATTCTTTTCCAACAAGAGCTTTCAAGCTCCAAAAAGCACACAAAAGTACCATTAAAGTATAGTGCTCATCACTTGTGTGCTATATATTGACACTTGGCCTTTTGGAGATGGAAAAGAGCATCAAGCAATTTTCCTTTTGTTGCACAGCAAAAAATGAACAACATAATTTTAATATTTGGGTGAACTGTCTCTTTAAGAGCACATTGTGTTGATGTGTCACTAATGGACTGCACACTTCCCAGATTCAGATGAACAGGAATAGGATGCTCTTAACTTCGGTTTGATTTCAACATAGCTTGCTGAAGATCATTAAGGCAGACACTGACTGTCATCTAAATGAGCATGTCAGTTTTCTAGTTTGTCCATGCTATCGATCATGCCATTACCTCTCGTTACCTCAGCCTGCCTTAATTACCTATTAACTCTTGGATAAATCAGTAGCACTAGAGGCCTATCGATCTCCAGTGATGTTGATAGATGCCTGGCTGGAGGCTATAACCTCTGTGCTTTCTAATCACATGCAATATCTAACACTACAGCTGTTGAAGTAAAGAGGGATCCAGACCTTTCTTTCTTTCTTTCTTTCTTTCTTTCTTTCTTTCTTTCTTTCTTTCTTTCTTTCTTTCTTTCTTTCTTTCTAAGCTTTTCAGTCCAAAGCACTGTTTTTTTTATACAACTATTGTTAATGGAAGTGGTTGATTCTCACAAAACCTTATTACGTCTTATTTCATTTATATTACTCTTATGGGAGTGGCATTTCATATTATTTCCTCTTTTTTTTCAATTTACATATATATATATGTATATGTTTTATGTTCAATTCCCTGTCAACAAAAATATTTTTTATATTATATTATTACAACACTATATTACAGAACCAGAATTGAGAATAATTGGAATTACAAAAATCAAAAACAACTTCCAGATGCATTATGGGAAATCTGGAAAAATGGGGCAAAACATTGAGATCAGAATACAAAAATTTCAATCAAATTAAAATGAATAAAAGGCTCCCTTTTCTTCTAAATATTTACTCTGAAGTCATTTTTTAATGCTCCATTTACGAATGTGTTAAAAATCCTTTTAAAAGCCCCAAATACACAAGTATAAGCATGTGCTGATATGAGAGCCCATCTGTTTAATCTCAGTGGAGGGTCGGATCATACACAGATGCGTCTGTCTCAGCCAAAAATTATGCCAAATATTTACTCATATACTGGCATAATTCAGCTCTGACGTTTTCCTTACAGGCTAAAAGAGAAGTGAGTTCAGGAGTCAGGAGACAGTGATCCGAGCTATAAATGGATGCAAGGGGGGAAAATGACCTCAGAAGGTCATTTATCAGAGGCAAATATATGAGAGTTATATTAATATACCTGAGATATTTCTGGGATTTTATGACTTTGATTTTTCATACTTGAGCTTCAGTAACTGCAGACCAGACACAAGAGTCTGTTCACGGCGGACATTAGATTCAAACATTTGTCTTGTGTTTTATGATTTGAGTATTTTATCATTGTTGATGGTTTAAATGTATCTATATATTATGTATGTATTTTCATTATTTGATTAGCAATGAACTGAAAAATAAAGTAGCACTATTATGCTATTTTAAAGGTTCCTAATTTATTTTATATACATCAAAAGAAAATTAAAATACTTGAATTTCCTCTTAAGATACACTGCGCATAACCTCATTTCTCAAAGAGTCTGAAAACGGTTTGTACGAAGATTCTTAACCCCTCCTTTCTGAGAGCTAGTCTGCTCTGATTGGTCAAATCTGAACGTCCATTACCATATCTGAATTTCAGCTCCAGAGGCTTCCTCAGCACTTGTTACACAGTGGTACAGTAACAATGGAGTCGCGTTTTTTCCATATCAATTCCAGTACATGTCTTCATCTTTTTGAAATGGAGGCAAAGTGGATTTGCAGCGCTGAAAACAGCGTCTTCTCGACGTGTCGACAACATGAACCAAACTCTTGCAGTCTCAGCTACAGCTACAGTGTTTGAGGGCGGGGCAAAGTAGATGTTGTGGGCAGTCAATGAAGACCATAGAGGTGGGCATTATACAAATTTGTTTGTTACATTGTTACATATTTATGTTACAGGAATTGAGTCTGGAACCGCTGACGACTCGTTTCAGTCAGTTCAGATTCGATTCTTTCTTTTAGAAGACAACTTTATTTGTTGTGCTCTTTGAACTTTTCAGACCTTTTACATTCACAAACAGCGATTATACTCTACATTAAAGGTAATATCTGAAAAAGCATATTAAAGGCACTTTAATACACTAAGAAAATTCTCTTTCTCAGTATATCTTGTATAAGACTGGATGGGGAGATTAACTGTTGAAATTAAGTGTTAATATTTATGTTCTTGAGCAAGATGCAAATGTGATGTCTTATTTGAAGTTCTGTTTTGTTGGGTTTTAAATGAGTTTGTTGGCGTTTTGGAGGTTACCGTTGTGTGGTGAAGAGTGCCACCTGTGTTTAGGTTGAGGGCGTGTATGTACAGAATAATAATTCTATTGGGGTTTATTTAATTCCGTTAGACTTGTTCTAATGAAGGTATTTGAAGCAGAAAGTCTACTAATACTCTAATGAGAGTTAGTTGATATGCAGTTACTTGTCAACAGAATCTCCGAAAGGGACCATTAAAATGAAGTGTTACCGTAACTCTTTGCCTTTACTGTAGTATTAATTTCTTAAAAAATACTTTCTTATACTATTTTAAAATAGCTTTTTATTATTTTATTTTTTGCCCTTTTGAGCATATGTTGCATCTCTGGACTTTTTTTTTCTGCCACCATTTGTGTTATGTTGCATTAGTAGTAATAATTTGGCAGAACAATACCATGACAATAAAGTGCTTTTGAAATTGAGTGTAAAGATAACAGGAAGTAAACAAGATCCAGGTTGTGACACAAAAGCCGGACTCAAACTCATATTGCCTGCATGAGCACCACTACCACTAAGTCACAGCTCAAGACTTAATTGACTTTCAGAACAGCATGTTCATTCAGAATGTAGGCCGGATGCTGTTTCAGATACTTCAGTCATAATAACGCATAGGCGGGAATAACTGAGCAAGTGAGAGTCGACAGTGTGTGAAGCTTCAAACAGGCTCGTTCTGCAGAGACTTAATGCTACAAAACAGACACACCACGCTGTGATTTACTACACAAGTCAACGGTCTCTTAAACTGATGTGCTCTCTGAACGCTTCTGCCAAGTGGTGTATTAAAAACAAATGCTTGTTTGGCTAGGATTTTCAATTATGATCTTCATTTGTAACATTGGGTGCGCACCTGTTATTTCATTATTCCATCATTATGCAGATATAATTGTAATTATGGTATTATATTGACTCTAATTCTAAATGAATTAATTATGAAGGATGGACTCCCTGCTAGTACGTAATGTAATTATTTTTATTTTGTATCCATTGATCTATGATGGTGAATCTCACGAAAGCCTGTCAAGAACATACTGGATCGCCTCAAACGTTAAAAAAAAGAAAAAGGATCAAATATAAGTTATGTTTTAAATCATATATTATTTATATAGTAAGTTATATATTGCATAAAGAAAATTAAGCCTAAAAATTCTGTTTCACAGTTATTAGATTATAATAGGATTTCCTGTTCATAAATAATGTAAAAAAAATAATAACAATAATGTCACAATCCAAAAAAAGAGTATTCATTTCTGTATTATTTCGTTTCATCCGTTGCATCCTTATTTTTTTGAATTTATTGTAGTTTTATTCGTATTTTGGAATAGATTTTATTTTTATTTTTTTATTTTACTGTTAATTTTAGTTTAATGTCGTTTATGTGCTTTGGTCATTTTATTAGTTTTTTGTTGTTGTTTAAATATTGCTATTTAGGTTTAATTTATTTTTATTTCCAGTTAACATTTTAAGATAACATTTCTAATTTTCATTTGGTTTAAGTTTTATTTTATTTCAGTTAACAGAAATGTTTTAATAGTTTTTAGTTAACAAAAATAATCCTGCTCTGTACCTTTCATTATTTCGTAATCATTATTTCACCCCAAGCTTAAAAAAAGTGATAAAATATAAGTTGTGTTTTATATTATATTTGCATTATATTATAGTTTGCATAAAGAATAGTAAGCATAAAAATGCTGTATTACAGTAATAAGGTTCTAATTAGATTTACTATTCAGAATAATAGTCATAATGTCAAGAAATTGTCTTAATAGGCTTTAATTTTCTTTTTCTTTTTTTTTCTTTTTTTTTTTTTGAGGTGAAATGTGGCCTGAACCTGTTTTTGTGAGATTCACTCCCAACCATAATGATCATTGATGATCAAAATACAAGTCCGTAAGATGATTCTTACTTCCAGACTGGTGAAGGACATGACAGCAGGTAAATCTGAGCATTTGTGCACAGCCATCTGTTGTTGCTCCCGCGTGTCAGTGTATCGCTGTGCTTTCCGACCGCATGTGCCAACACAAAGGGTGCCGAGCAAACGCACCTGTACGCTACAGAGGTCAGGAGAGACCAATCAGTGCCGCTGCAAGGCTTGTGGAAGAACAAATCTAAATTTAACATCCTTAAAATCAAATCAGTTTTGCAAAGCTAAAAGCATCATTTCTTTTTCATTTAGAGAATGAAGTGCAAGTGCATTTTTTTTAGCTCGAAGTGTAAAGTGATTATATCTTCTGCTTTCTTTTTCATTTTAGTTAAAGTTTTAGGATTTTTTTTTGTAGGTGAAAAGGTGTTTTTGTAATTTATAATAGTTTTTTTTAAATGTCTATAGTTTTTATTTCAGTTTTAGTTTTTTTAAGCACATGGTTAAACTAAATGAAAATGAGAAAAGTTGCAATCAAAAATATATTTATTTTATATTTTTTCAGTTAAAGTTTAATTAATGTCAAATGGCATTGTTTTTTTGTGGTTTTAGTTTCAGTTTTAGTCAACTACAATAACCCTGTTTCTGCAAAACTGATTCAAAATATAATAAAAACTATAACATTATCTCAATGATACTAAAATAACACACATAAATTATACAATTAATATTTAAGCATAGGCCTCACTAAATTATTATTATATTTTCTTTTAAAAATATTTTATAGCCATTTTGTGTACGAACTTAAAATGTCGACTGATGATTGAAACTTGATCTTTGAAGAAATGTCAGCATTAAATTGTTTTGTAAAGCACCAAAGTCATTTAACTTTTAAACACATTGTGATAAAATGCTGCAGTAGTGACCTTATTAAAACCTTTTAAAAATAAAAAAGGCATCTGATTATATGCTGAAAGTATTTCATTTTATATATTTATGATTTGCATGTATATGCGTCAGAATTAGAACAAAGAATATTTTGTATGGTCCTTCTCAAAAAATTTGCATATTGTGATAAAGTTCATCATTTTCCATAATGTAATGATAAAAATTCAACTTTCATATATTTTAGATTCATTGCACACCAACTGCAATATTTCAGGTCTTTTATTGTTTTAATACTGATGATTTTGGCATACAGCTCATGAAAACCCCAAATTCCTATCTCAAAAAATTAGCATATTTCATCCGACCAATAAAAGAAGTGTTTTTAATTCAAAAAGTCAACCTTCAAATAATTATGTTCAGTTATGCACTCAATACTTGGTCGGGAATCCTTTTGCAGAAATGACTCCTTTAATGCGGCGTGGCATGGAGGCAATTAGCCTGTGGCACTGCTGAGGTGTTCTGGAGGCCCAGGATGCTTCGATAGCGGCCTTAAGCTCTTCCAGAGTGTTGGGTCTTGCGTCTCTCAACTTTCTCTTCACAATATCCCACAGATTCTCTATGGGGTTCAGGTCAGGAGAGTTGGCAGGCCAATTGAGCACAGTAATACCATGGTCAGTAAACCATTTACCAGTGGTTTTGGCACTGTAAGCAGGAGCCAGGTCGTGCTGAAAAATGAAATCTTCATCTCCATAAAGCTTTTCAGCAGGTGGAAGCATGAAGTGCTCCAAAATCTCCTGATAGCTAGCTGCATTGACCCTGCCCTTGATAAAACCAAGTGGACCAACACCAGCAGCTGACATGGCACCCCAGACCATCACTGACTGTGGGTACTTGACACTGGACTTCAGGCATTTTGGCATTTCCTTCTCCCCAGTCTTCCTCCAGACTCTGGCACCTTGATTTCCGAATCACATGCAACCACTGAGCAACAGTCCAGTGCTGCTCCTCTGTAGCCCAGGTCAGGCGCTTCTGCCGCTGTTTCTGGTTCAAAAGTGGCTTGACCTGGGGAATGCGGCACCCGTAGCCCATTTCCTGCACACGCCTGTGCACGGTGGCTCTGGATGTTTCTACTCCAGACTCAGTCCACTGCTTCCGCAGGTCCCCCAAGGTCTGGAATCGGTCCTTCTCCACAATCTTCCTCAGGGTCCGGTCACCTCTTCTCGTTGTGCAGCGTTTTTTGCCACACTTTTTCCTTCCCACAGACTTCCCACTGAGGTGCCTTGATACAGCACTCTGGGAACAGCCTATTTGTTCAGAAATTTCTTTCTGTGTCTTACCCTCTTGCTTGAGGGTGTCAATGATGGCCTTCTGGACAGCAGTCAGGTCAGCAGTCTTACCCATGATTGCGGTTTTGAGTAATGAAACAGGCTGGGAGTTTTTAAAAGCCTCAGGAATCTTTTGCAGGTGTTTAGAGTTAATTAGTTGATTCAGATGATTAGGTTAATAGCTCGTTTAGAGAACCCTTTCATGATATGCTAATTTTTTGAGATAGGAATTTTGGGTTTTCATGAGCTGTATGCCAAAATCATCAGTATTAAAACAATAAAACAAATATAAATATTTCAGTTGGTGTGCAATGAATCTAAAACATGTGAAAGTTTAATTTGTATCATTACATTATGGAAAATAATGAACTTTATCACAATATGCTAATTTTTGGAGAAGGACCTGTATATGAGATGCTTTTAACAGGAACATTGAATGATGAGTTAGAATAGGCATCAGTGTGAAACAGGGAATTTGAATATCTGATTGGACAGACTGTTGTCTTCACATTGGCATCATGTGATTTTTTCTCTTTTCCACTTGGGGAAAAAACAACAGATTGCTTTCTCACCTGTGCATGATTGCTGGAAATCAAACATTACTTCAGCAGCCATTGATTTAAGTCCCTGCACAGACACACACCAGCTCATGGACTGATGTGAATCCACTACTGCACACTTATCACACTGACATTTTCTAAATAATTGAACTTGTGCATTGGAAACAGACATGAAAATCTACCATAAAAAAATAGTTTCATGACATTTTTAAAAGAGCATAACATTTGATAAAGTGATGCCACTTCAGATTGTCTTTAACCAGACCCACTTGAATGAGCCCCGATTGAGTCTGAAGATATTTTTGCATAAAAAATAAATAAATAAAAGGCTATTAAAAAGTAAGAAATGAAACTACATTTTTTCATTTTCTGAAGAAACGTGTCATGCAAACCTTGATGCTAAGATGTTTAGGGTGGTTTTTGGTGCCTTGCTATGTGGTTGCCGAGTGTTGCTCACTGGCTCAAGTCAAACAACCCAAGCACAAGTCTCTGTGCTTCCAGAAATATTCTGCTTTCTAGATATGGCTCCTTCAATGCAAGTCTAGTAAATTTGCCAGAAAATAAGCTGGAACGCTACTAATAGCACACCTCTCCTTAAAGGTATAGGGTAGGGATTTATTTAATAAACAGTTTTTGTTATACTGGTATCTCTTCACATCAATAATAGAAGTGGTCTAAATATTAAAACATGTACATCTTCTGTGGACGTCTCAGGACCAAAACATTTTCGTCCAATCATTGCATTCGGTCCGCATGCAATGATAGGATGTCCTGCCTGTCAACATATGTATTGCCATACCTCCGCACACGTGCTTGCACAGACATCACATGTTCATGTTCAATGAGGCTCTGCAGAGTTGAAGACAGACAGTCACAGAGCGCCGCAAACAAACAGCAGCTTTTACAGTTCCTCCTGAACCAAACCAACGAGTGTATGCTGCGCTCACTCCATGTCGTGACCGTAATTACGAGATGGCAACCTGAGACGTTCTTCTGTTCGTGTTCTCAGACTCGGATTTATGTGTTTCTGTGTCAACACTATTAATGGCAAAATAAATTTGCAGCAGTCGTACAAGTCAGAGTTATTTATGTTCATTTTTATTTTAATAATAAGTGCTTTGAGACAAGAGGTAATTTAACACCGTCTCTCATCTCGTGACGCTTTGCAGACTCTGCTGTGCACGTTCAAGTGTTTTGAAGGAGACGTGGCTTTGGAGACATTTTAAAAAATATATACATTTTAAACTACAGTTATTTTAAAGGGGCTATAAGAATTTCCATGTATTAATCACTTTTTTATTGCCAATGTGTGAACAGCTTGTAACGAAACTTAAAAAAACGAGGTTGTTGTCATGTCACCATCAGTGTCCCAATGTGTAGTGAGCCAGGGTCCTTACTGTCCTTTCCAGTGCCTGAATTAGTGTACTTATTTACGACCTAGGGAGCTGATTGAGACGCACCCCTGGGAAATCCAAAGGATGTGATGAATACGCTCGCTCCCGAGAGCCTCTTTCTTTTCCATTTTCCATGACACGTCTCACATAGCCAGATCTATAGTCTCAAATATGCTTTATAATCAAATTATCATAAGTGTCATTTTAATTAGGTCTACTTTATCATCGACATGATGCCTGGGAATTGAGAGATGGTACAACCATATCCTCATCGCTACGATCAGATGCTTTCTTAACGGGTGTTTTCTCATCACTGTCATTTTTGTTGTTCGTTTAGTTTGTTATTGAGAGGAAAGCATGCAGCACATATTTACATATTCATCTAAACGCCGCTCTCAGCATCATGGGCGGTGTAGGGATTCTCGTTATCAGTATATCCCTGCAAAGGTATTTCCAACTTCTTTATATTTCAAAGGGAAGAACGAAAAAGAACTTCGTCGTGGGTCTGGAGTCACATTCAGTCTCTTGTGTGCACGAGTACGAGCAAGAGCAATAAGTTGCTGGCTGCAGTTCACTTAACGGCCACCGGTGTCGCTAATAACATATAATCCCGATCCCTATAGTATAAACATATACAAGTTTTTATTGGATTTTTACGGTTGTGTAGCCTACATAGATGGAAACTGTCAGTGTACAGACCTTATGTAGCCCATTAATTATGTTAAGACTGTCTTAAGAACTAGTATGAACAACTAAGTTAGTTAGTGGTAATCACTCTTACTTTTCAGTATCAAATTAGACCAATCTACATTTTGACTGACTTTAAAAAGATATGAAGTGTCTTAAAAAATAATTTTGATTACTCACTTTTAAGAATAGTCTAAGCACTTTATGTATGTATTCACTCAGCATGAAGGTATAAGATCTTACTGATTTATGAATGAACCTCTCGTTTTAAAATCTTCCCGGTCTTCTTTGTTATGACATCCACCTCAAACTTTACAATGCTCATGATAACTTTCATTAACTCTACAATAAGTAAATCCACTTCACCAGCTAATTACTCTTCGACAGCAAAGCCTTAGAAATATACAGAGCTACCGTAATAATATAAATTCAAATGCAATATTCTGTGCGCTCGTTTCTCTGACGCACAAGTGTGACTCGGATTTTAACATATAAATATCTTCACCCATCATCCTTCACCTGGTTTTAAAACCAAAGACACAAAGTCATGCTGATAATCAATGTCACCATTAAATCCCATAAGCACAGACACACATGCACATTGGAGACGAATGCTACGAGTATCAATCATCCTGACCTCCTTCTATCTTTTCCTCTGTCCTTGATTCACTACGCTCTTATGCAACACAGAATGTGCGCCTGTCGCCATATGACATCTCACTGATGGCGTGTGTGTTTGTTTGCGAGTTATTTTGAGCAGCAGCATCAATGCAAGACCTGTCAGTGTAGGAGGGTTAATAAGCCTCGAGACTTCAGAGCGTTTCCCTTTTCTTCGGTTGAGATTTGTTCCTGTGCTGGTGGAGGGGGGAGCGAGACATGTTATGCTTTGGGATTTTTGGTACACATTGCATCAAACAGCGTTAACAGCAAACAGGATATGAAAGATGAAGTCTGAATGCGCCAAGACAAGCGGTGGGAGGCAACGTTCGGTCTGATGTGTGTCGCAAAGGCTTCGGGTCCTTCTTGTCGACATGGCTGGAGAGCGAGTGTGTTATATAGGTGTTGATCCCCCTTGTGGGGCTGTTAGATTAAATCTGAACACAGAATGAAGAAAAAAGTATGGGTGAGGGCAGACTGAACATTGAAACTTTTACTTTGAGTAGTTTAAGTTTGAAAGGACACTAATCAAAAATATTATATGCAAAATAAACTTAAAAGATTTATTAATTTCTCAATTATTTCCATGATCACACATCACATATATTTGTATTTTACCACGAAAAATCCCCCAAAATGTCTTTTTAGCCTTTATTTTGAATGTTGCTTTTAAAAATACTCTTTTTTTCTTTTGTAGGTTATTCTAGATCATTTCTTCAAGATGCGTGCAGTTTGATGCAAAAAGATTCCAGCATGATTTTTTTTACCCATGCTGAACACTTTGAAGTCCACAAAACTGTAGGATAACCCATATCAAAAATATTACACGCAAAATAAGTGTACCAGAAGTCGTAGTTCAATTATGCCTGTGATCACACAGAACTTATATTTGTATTTTCCCTTAAAAATCCACCAAATGTGTCTTTTTAGCTGCTTCTTTTTTTCTGTGCAGGTTTTTATAGATGATTTCTTCAAGATATGTGCAGTTTGATGCCATTTCCTGACCAGATGGGATGCAACAAAAGTTTCCAGCAAGTTTTTTTTCACCCTCACTGAAAGCAAAAATGCTGCAAAGCAACAATGTGAAATCCACAAAATTCAACAATACAAATACCCAAAATCCTAGAGGGTTTTAATTAAAAAAAAAACTTACAATAAAATATAATAAATAGAAATAATAATAATAAAAATAATAAAAATAATTCAGTCACATTTTCACTTTTAGTAAGAACTGGCAAATACTACATTGCAAAATATATATAAAAAACTTTATAAAACTGATAGTTCCGGTCCTTGATTCTGATTGGTTGAGCCGCTTTTAAAGTAAGGAATAATTGATTACGGGCCTTTGAATTATTTGAAAAATAATGCACATCCGAGGTGGTAATGCGGCCACAATGCGAATCGCTCTTGTGTGTAGGACTAATTTCTTGCGCATCTATTCCCAAGCCTCCAGTGCTAATTCCAAAACATCATTTGAGAGCTAGTAACAGAGACTTGAGCCACTAATAGCATACTAATGCAGTTATACAGAGAGAGTGAGAGTGTGTGTGTGTGTGTGTGTGTGTGTTACCCGAGTCTGTGCATGTCAACAGTGTTCGGCAGCAGCGTCTCTAATAGCGAAACTGTAAGTTTATCTTCTCCAAGAACAACACTTAGCTTTTAAGTTGTTAAACTATTTTACTGACGAAATTGTCAGAGCAGTGCTGACAAGACGTTTCTGTGTCTGTACTGTGTGAGTGTTTAAGTGGGAGAGAGAGCGGGAGAAAGAGAGTGCTTTCCGTGCATTAAAAAAAAATATATAATTTGTGGCAGTTTTTATCCTATTGTTAACTATATTTATTTGCTTGGTCAGTGTCGTTGTGGGTTTTGGTTCTTTTGTTGTTGTAGTCTATAAGGACCTTGAAATAACTGAAATCATTTGGTGAAGTGATATGGAACTGTAATATTGTCAAGACCTGACTGGAACTACTTTAGCCATGATTTAGCCATCAGATTCAAGCATTCAACAGCGATTTAACCATTGTAAATTACTCGTATTGCTTAAGTCTATCTTGTGTTGTGCCTGGTTAGGACATGTGTTAGTTAGGGTGCATGATGATAGAACAAAGATGAGAACACAGCTGTCTAGTTAAAGAGTGAATTGTAGTCATTAATGGCTCATTATTTAAAAGATCTATTAGCCTGCAGACGGCAATTGCAGTCGCCTCTCCATAGCTTCGGTTTTATACATCTGTTTAAGGTTGAGCCTTTTGAGAAAGCATCATGTTTATGTATTGCAATATCACCCTTGTATTTCTAAAGTATCAGATCAGTTGCAGAACTTGAGATGTGAAAACAACACAACCAAAGGACCCTTCAGCAGTTCTCTGACATGGACTGACAAAGACATCATTAACTCCCCTCGTTTTTCTGATAAATGTATCCGTCTGAAGAGCATTAATATCATGCGGTAGTTCATTTTTTCCACTAGATAATTTAGCTTCTATATTTGTGATCAGAAATGTCCCGGGGTTTGAGCAGTGAGTAATGGGTGTTATTACGATATCACTGGCGAGTTCATTTGTTACTGCATTTGTTCAGCATTTTCTCCTCCTTTTGAAGAAAACTTTTATGTCAATCTTCATGTTCATAAACAACAGGTTTAAATGATGGCAAACAGACCCAAATAGTGTTTCAAATATCGAAAAAGTCTTATTTGTAACAAATCACCACTGCATTTGCAGTCATCTGACATTCAGCAATAGGTGTTAAACTAAATCACTTGCAATGTGTCGTTTGTGTTCCAGTAATTAGCATATTCATTAGTGTGATTTGCATTGATTAAGTTGATTTATGCAAGTATGTATCAGCATAAAAAGGAGATGCTGTGAGCTGATTAGTTAAATGACAGGCCTATATGTCTAAAACCAATAGAATACGCTAATAATTCAAACGCAAGACAGCAGAGGTCGTACTAATGTACAGTACAGCGTATAATTTGATGCGTATAATTCAATTTAAATTGATCTCAATTCAAATTGATTTCAATTATCATGTATGCAATATTTTATAGACTAATATTTTAGGGTGTGTCCACTCTTGTAGTTCAGTTCACTTTGTTTCGCTGGTCCAAACCAAAAAAAAAAAAAAAAATTAGTTCTGGACAGATTAGCATTCACATTAGCATTTTAACACCTAACCAAAAGATACCGAACCTAAAGGCATGGGATATATTCACAACCTGATTGGTCGGCTTTTATTACGTATATTTAGCGACGGAACTTACTGAACATCAAAAACAATGCTGTGTTCTGGGCTAAAGGCGCTCGTTGTATGTGTGTAGCTACATATGATGGTGTTTAGACCAGCTGAGAACTCGTGAAGAGATTATAAAATGTGTAAAGGAGTCAAAACAGAGCCAGGAATCCTCCGCCACACACACTAATGAAGATCTGCTGCGAGGAGACGCGATTCTGTTGTCTGACTGCACTGTGATGGGCAACATGACTATGACGAGAAAAAACAGCTATGCTTGAGCATTCTGTCCTTTTTAGGGTGACATCTTGTGACATCATGTCCTGTTTTTGGTTCGTTTACATGTCTTTGGTCCGTGTTACATTCATATTTAATTCAAATCGCACCGGAGTTCGTTTGTAAGCGGAGTGAGACTCATCTTTTCAGTGTTCTCGGTCTGCTTGTTTAGTGCACAACAGGGTTCGGATGGCAGCGTTCACACTTATTCAAATGAACCGCACTAACAGAGCAATCGCACCAGGGTTCGTTTTAATCCAATCAAGCATGCCAAGTGTGAACACACACTTAGAGTAAAGTGAAAATGTAATATATATATGAGTCCATGTTACTAGTGCTATAAGTGTGCACTGTTTTTGTAGTGTGTGTGTGTTTGTTTGAGTGTGATGCGCACGTGTTGAACGAAGATGATCATCAGCTAGGCACAATCTTTTCATGTCAGTAGTCTCTCTCATGCAGAGTAATCTGTAATCAGGGCGAGGGTAGAGAGAGAAAGTGAGCATGGGTGGGTGTGTGGATGTCTCGGATAGACGGCGGCTGTGTAAAAGGTTTTTTGGGTGAGGGGACAGCAAACAAGGAAATAAGGGGGATCAAGAAAGGAGGAGAGCACACAGGGTCAGCGAGAGAGATTTATAGCATGCCTAGACTAAAGGCACTTGGGAAATTATGCAAAATTGCAAACCTAAAACACTCAGCAAGTAACACACCGAGCAGTCGGAATTTTTCTAATGAGCGCTAAATTAACGCCATGATTTCTGGTGATGGATTTGAGACAGACATTAACCTGCAATCAGATGTTCTTTGAAATGAGCCACAGCCGTACCTAGAGAAGATCACAGCTATATTAGCATTTGAGTGTCAACACTGTGATTAAATGCCTTCATTAATAAAAACCTCTGTCTGTTTAGAATGCAGGCTGAAGGAAACTGTTTGCATGTATTTATCATAAGTATAATTTTTTTTACCATTTCAGATTTAAGATATGGATTTCAAATGCCACTCAAGTAAGCAACCACACTGTTTTCTTTATTGCATATGCATATTGCAATTTCAAGAGTTTGGAGGCTTGCAAACAACCCAAGACTGGCAAAGAAACTGAGCGTCATTTTGTACAAAATTAAATGCTGCACTAATGACCCTAATGAGTCACAAAACCAGAGAATAACCATTATTATCTAGGATATATGCGTTGAAGACACCCAACTTGTGATTTAAGACACTTTTATCCAAAGCATACTATCTGGAGTATGTGGTGTGTTGCTTAAAGTAACTATCTTTTACTCACCCTCATGTCATTTCAAACCCGTATGACCTCATTTGTTCTGTTGAACACAAAAGAAGATATTTTCAAAATGTATCTGTTTTTTTTTCTTGTCCATAGAATTAAAGCCAATAGGGTTCCATGTTGTTTTGGACCCAAATGGACCTTTAAATGTATAAAAAAAAAACAGCTGAAACACTCTTTAAAATAGCTTATAGTTAATACAGGTTTGAAATGATGAAAGAATTTGCATTTCTGAATGAACTATCATCACAAGCTCATGGCAATTTGTAACTATTGTACATTTTGGCAAATTGCTGGATAATTCATATAATTTCATTCATATGTTTTTTACGACCTGCCTGCGCCCCACTGACGGTTATGTTTAGGGGTGGACCTTCATGCTTACATTTTTCTAGAACTTATATGCTTCCATATGAATCAAATTCATAAACGAAATCGGCACCTTGTAAAATAGTTCTCTGGTTTCTCAAGAGATCAGGCTGGAACTATCCCTCATAAGTCTTATGGGGTTCAAACCCATAACCTCGTTTCGTTTCCAGCTCAGATCTTGAACCACAAGGCCACATTTTCTTAACCAGTAGCCAACCGATAACCTCAAAATCTCGACCCTAACCCTAACTTCCAGGTGTCACAGTTTGGAAAAAGCAAACCCACATCCTCGGACACACATATACATCCACTCACCGCCATCATCCTCATCGAAGGAGTTCATGCAGGGGAAGTAGATGGCCAGGGCCTCAAAGGACGCGGACAGGCTGATGCGACTCTGTGAGCGCTCCATGTAAAGGCCCGGCGTGGGTGCCGGCGCCGTGTCCGCAGGCTTGGGCAGGCGTGCCTGGGCATTCTTCACGCGGAGCACGGCACGCGGCGTCTTGGCTAACTTTCACCGGCCCCTTCGCCAGCCACTAACAAGAGAGAAAGACAAACCCCAAAGCACCCTCGTACGTCCCTGTGGACCTGGTTCAAGAATCCTGTGAAGATATAATGTCCAGACTTCTTTTGGTGTTTGCAAAGTCCTTGTTTTGTTTTGTTTCTGTCCAGGTCTTCAGGACAGAGAATTAGGACAGATGGAGTCTCATCTCAGAAGCTGATGTCTCGGAGCTGTCCTGGATCTGCTTCAGGAAACATGATCTGTTGCTTTTCTGTCTAGCTGGTCCCTCACCGGGCTGTGCACTGGATAGATGGATGGATGGATGGATAGCATATAATGCCGTGTGTGAGAGAGAGAGAGAGAGAGAGAGAGAGAGAGAGGAGGACAAATGTAGAGAAAGAGAGAGAGAGAGATAGAGAGAAAGGAGAGATGGGATTGAAGAGACAGACGGAGAGAGAGAGAGAGACAGACGGGGAGAAAAGGTTCTTACTATTCTAGCAGTCTGAGGCTGATTCACTTCATTCAGCGCTGAGCTCTTTGTGGAGACAAAAAGGGGGAGGAGGCACCCAAGAGCTGTTGCTGGGATTCAGGATACTGGCCAATCACAGGCCAGATGTCTGCATATGGGCTTGGCCACAGTCTACAGGCACAATAACTGTGAATATCTTTCATCCGTTCAAAGACATCGACCGGCTTGCTCTCTCTTTTGCTAACGGTGAAGTGAAAGCTGGTAGATTTCAGACATGGTTTGATTGCCATATGTTTTTGCAAGTTGGCTATTAAGATCTATCAAATCAGTAATGTTTTGAATATGAATGTCAAAATAAGTACTCTAACCCCCCCCCCCCCCCCCCCCCCCCCCCCCAAAAAAAATTAGATCAAAGAGGTTTTTTTACTGAATAATTCATGTAAATGTTTTTATTGGCAATAATGAATTTAAATAATAAATTATGTTAATACAAAATTTGTACTCATCCACCAGTTTGTTCACTTTTAATTTCATTTTTGCACTTAATTCTTACACAGACACACAAATACACACAGTGTTATTTGCGAACTAGTTTTAGTTGACAACTAAAACTATTCATTTTAGTTTATGTAAGCTTAATTTCAATTAAGAAAAAATATTTGATGAAAAACTGGCAAGTAGCTGAAATAAAATAAGTTGAAGTACTTCCATTACTAAAGCTAAAATTTTAATTAAAATAAATCAAATCTAAATAGAAAAACAGAAACCAATAAAACTAACAAAAGCACATCATTTTAATTAAAAAAACTAATTCAAACTATTAATGTCACGATTAGCCACTCAATACCTGGGTTATCACGGACTACATTTCCCATCATGCACCTCCCTGGACTGATTACACCAAACACCATACACCTGCACGGCGCTGATTACACACACCTGCATCTCATTCACACACACACACATATAAACCACTTCCACGCACCACACCAGTGCGAAGTCGTGACCTTCCTGGCTATCATTTCTGAGCGTTATTTCCCTAAGTTTGTTTCCTGTGTTTTGATCTGGGATTGTTTATCGTTGCTGACCCTTCTCTGTCTGCCCTGACCCCGGACTGTTTACTGGACTCTGATTCCCTCTGCCTGCCTCGACCCTTTGCCTGGTTACCTGGTTTGTCTCTGCCTTGCCTTCTCTGTTCTGTTTGCCACTGTTTGACCTTGCCTGTGTTGACTTTTCTAATAAATGCTGCAAATGGATTCTCCTGACTCCGCCGCTTCACTACAATTAATATATATTATAATTTTATATAAATAAAATAATAAAAATAACTGGGTTATTTGAGCTGTATATAATTTTTAAACCTTTTGGGATTTATTTTCTAGATTTGAACTTGTGTGTTGTGAGTTATTTATATTAACATCCTTTCCAAGTATTAAGACTTAAGAAAAATGGTTCTAAACGGAACCAGAGTAGAGTTCTTCGGCTTGTAACAATAGCAGAATCCTTTTTATAAGGTTCCATAAAGAATCTTAATGGTGTTATAAAGAATCTTTTTAATTTTGGTTTATATTCATATTTTTTTCAAATGTTTTTGTAAATATTATGCTTGCTACCCCTTTATCTTCATGGTCTTATAATACCTAGTAGCCTCGATTATAGCTTTACATAAAAAATGACAGTGCTAAAACAACAGTTATTAGCTGAATACAAATGGTAATTGACACTGAACATGAATATATACATAAAGAAAAGAAGAAAAAACACAATGAAATAAAGGCCAAATTCCAGTGAAATATCTTCATTAATCTCCATGTGAAATTTACCAGGTTTACCTGTTTTATTTGTAGGCTAAGTTTCATTTTTTTTTTTTTTAAACTGAGGAATGGTAGAAACAGCATCCATTAACTGGCCTGTTGCATTTGACTCAATCATTGTATGTTGTGGATTGAAGTAAATGGCAACAAAATGACAGTAAAACCACCACATTTGTTAGAGAATAACCTCTGATGATTGGCAATTTAAACATAGCCATTGACAGCACCCGTGGGCTTCAGCTGTAATGTTTTGTACCTTTAAGAAGTGGAATAAAAGAATGAAACTTCTAGCTGAGAACTGTCATCTTCTGTTAAAGACGCATTTCTTCTTCTGTGTGTCTGGCAAGAGAGGCTAAGTGTGTGTGTGTGTGTGTGTGAGGGCTGAAAATGTCACCTGTGCCACCTCAATGAACAATCACAACTCTACTGCAAATAATAAACGCAGAAGCATCACTCATAGTTATGAACGCCTCATAACCGATGTTGACAATCTCAGCCTGTCTCAAAGTGCATCCTGTCAGTTTTTGATTAGATTTATGTATGGTTTAGCCTCAGCATGATTGCCAAAGTTCATCAGATTGAATGATAACCCTAATTTATTTACTATATTTTACATTTTAATACAAATTTGTAGTTCATGTTGCTTTGTGGTTGCTGGATTGTTCTGGGTGGTTGCTAAGGTCTAAGGTTTTCTGAGTGCTATGCAGTTGCAAGGAAGTATTAGGGAAATGTTGCTAAGGTGTTTTGGGTAGATGTTTAGACTTAACAAATACCACAGATTACAATGATAAATGTTGTATTTTTCAAGTACCAAAGTATAATCACACTGTACCATGGTACAGTCAGAGTAAGGTTTTATAAAGGTAATTATTTAGTCACTACACAAAACAAAGTACCAAAAAGTAACATGATACTGCCATTAGCTTTGAACATGTACCATAGTAATCTTGGAAGTACCTTGGAGCAGTGATAAAACTGAAATAAAATAAAATATAAATATTAGATGAAAAAAATTAAATGTTGTTTTGACAGCTAACTAAAAAATAAATAAGTTCTAATACTAAAATTACTACAATTGAAATAATAATAACTTAAAGCTAAAAAAAAAAAAAGTAAAACTCCACTCAAACTTCTACAAATCATTACAGAGAAAGGTTTTGGTCTATGAACTTGAACCTGAACCCACAAGAGGCCTGAAACAGTGTAACAAAATTGCACAAACATGCATTACTTCAAATTATTTGTTTTATTACTGCATGATTCATGTGGGTCATGATTTTAGGCAGAAATAACCGGAATTCCGGATTAATCTGGAAGAATCACATCCCTGAAGTTTGCTGTGTGTTCTTGTATATATGGTTTATGAGAACACAAATGTGTATAATGACATCGGTATTAGAACATAAACATGGTTTAAATCAAATGGCTTAAAATTCACTGAAACGCAAAAAATGCCATACGTTTTCTGTGATGGTTAGGGTTAGTGTAAGGGGATAGAATACCGGTAGACAGTATAAAAAAAACATTACGTGTGTGTGTGTGTGTGTATTAAGAATTGTCTCGTATCGTAGCCAATGGCAGTTGAGTTGGTTCTTGTTCAGTGCTTCACTGACCTTTTACCACGTTGTTCCTCCTACCAGGAGGACCCAGGGGAAAGGGGCCGTCTCACGGTGATGACATCTTAAGTGCGAGACATCTATGAAACCTGACAGATGCTGGGAGTAAAAGTGAGCACAAGTTTATGTTTGAAAGAGACAACATACGGGAGGGAGGGAGGGAGAGAGAGAGAGAGAGAGAGAGAGAGAGAGAGAGAGAGAGAGAGAGAGAGAGAGAGAGAGAGAGAGAGAGACAACATACAGGAGGGAGGGAGGGAGGGAGAGAGAGAGAGAGAGAGAGAGAGAGAGAGAGAGACAACATACAGGAGGGAGGGAGGGAGGGAGAGAGAGAGAGAGAGAGTCAAATTAGGGCAGGATTGTTCTCTCCCTCCAAGAAACAAACAACATGTACTTGCAACAGTTGACACCCCTTCTGTTCAAAGCCCCTTCTGCAGAAACCCATTATCATGGTGTGATATTCCAAAAGAGAATTACAATTGTAATGCGTTTCTGTGATGCCCAGAAACCCTCTTGCTTTATTATATGATAGACATAATTGAAGATCTGTACAAGTTCATTACCCCCCCCCCCCCCCCCCAATTTTTTTTTACCAATTTTCCTCATTTTAGACTATTGTAACTCAAAGAACCAATCTGAACAGCATTTTAAGGTGCACTCTAGATATAAGGGTGGATATTCCAAATAAAACACTAACAAAATACTGTACAGTACATGGCAATTGTGAACTTCATTTGAACTTAATCGATATAGATTCCTAAAACCCCTAGAACGATTTAATTAAAAAACTTCAAGTCTTTTGTTTTGGATCAAGATTCGTAAAAAACACTAAAACGTTTTTACATTGTCAGATCAATAAAAGACTATATATTATAAAAATTATGGAAAGATTGGATTTTTACTGATATTATAGATATCAGTAAAAATCACTTTAATGAAAACACTTACTATTGTTTTGTTGAACATGAACATTTTTGCGGTGTTCTCGTTGCATTTACACTGCTTTAACCAGCAATGTCCACAGCGTTTCGAGAGCTTTGAAACAGTGAATCATTTTGAGAAGCATTCAGTTCAATTGGTTCGAGTCTGATTCAAGAACAAATGACTCTTTTGAAATGGTTATTTTAACTGGTTATTGAATGGCTGCATCCGAAATCGTATACTTCCCTACTATAGTAGGTGAAAAACAGTACGTGACAAAAGTGTGTCCGAATTCACAGTACTCATAAAAGAGGCAAAAAGTACCAGGATGACCTACTTCCAGCGAGATTCTGAAGTTCGTATACGATGGACACTTTACAATCCCATGAGGCCACAGAAGACGATTTGTGAACAACAGTGAAGTGACACAACGGACGCTAGTTGGTCACATGATAATGACAACATGGCGAATGTAGTCTGTCTGGATTACATTCGTACTACACACACACATACTTTTTTTAGCAGTCGTGAAGTAAATCCTTATCGTATTCAAAATAAGTTCCTACTCAAGAGAGTATGCGATTTTGGATGCAGCCAATAACTTAGTAGACACTAGAACTCAGGAGTTACTGTTTGAATCAGTGTCACAAATCCTTCACTGAATCCATGAGCGGTTACTAAATCAACCGAATCAGAACGTTATTACTTATAGACTATAACACAGCCTATGGACGGTTGGAATGTTTATCATATAATTTATCAGAAATTAAGCAAATAGGGTCCATTTTGACTTAATCATTTGATTTTTGTGACTAAAGCTGCAGCCTCTATGTGATTTTGAAACGTTTCAACGTGTTTCTTTCTGGTAAGTCATATTGTTTTAGAGCCAATTAATCATAGGGGATGTCATGATCACGATAGGGTATTATATTTTCCTGTATTCATTTTGTTCAGTTGATGTCTGCCTGTGGAAGCAATAGCTTTTCCTGCTAGGAGAGCACACAACATATGGGATTAGAGATATTACAGCAGGTGACAACAGCATCTTTATTATTTTTTTAGCACACTGGCCTCCTGTACAAACACATCCTCCACTATTATCCTGTCAGAATGTATATTTGGAAGAAAACTTTTACCTTATTTATCTGAAATGCAGACTAGTTTAGTATCTTGGTGAATCTGAGCACATTGTTGAGATCTCTTCGAAACTCCACACTCTTAAAAATAAAGGTTGCAAAAGGGGGCTTTTGCAGTGATGCCATTGAAGAACCATTTTGGGTTCCCCAAAAGAACCTTTCAGTGAACCGTTTTTTTCTTACTGTGAAGAACATTAAAAATCGAAAGAAACTTTTTCCACTCTAAAGAACTAATTTGTGGTATTTCTTTTCTCATTTGTGGTATCTCATTTGTGGTATTTCTTTTTCTTTGTATTTCTTTCCTGTGGAGCACCGCAGTGTGGATGGCCTATATTTTCAGGTCCAATTGTCTGCATTTTTTTATTACAATACTGTCTTAGTCTGAAGGCAGCTTGTAAAAGTGGAGCTCAACTGACATCCAGGTCAACCTGGTGTGGGCTATAACATTTTTAATTTTGCAGACTCATTGTCAGCCACCAGTATCTCAGTCCAGAGCAGGGGCCCATGGTTTGCCAAAGCTTTTCAAACTTTAATTACTTAATAGTACTTCGATAAAGGTAATTACAGTAAATATATGGTTATTTGATTTTTTTTTAAAAGAGGCCCTTGCTGTGAAAAGTGCCACACACACACAAACCCAAGTGATTGTCTAGTTCTTTTTTGGGGCATGTCGTATAGAAGCTTTGCTTGATCACATCATTTTACCAACCAAGCAAAAACACTCAGTCTATCACAGTATTGCAAAATCCACTTATCGGATTTGCAAAGCGCTGTGTCCAAGGGCCAATCCCTCTAACAGCTTTTAATATCAACATAGTGCCACACGTATATCTCTCTTTCTCTGTCTATCTCACTGTCTCGTTTTCCTAATATGCTGACTTCCTCTTTCGTTTTGGCATTTAACTTCAGTTTATGACAAATATTTGTTGTAATGCCACATGGGTCGCCAACAACATTTCTGATTTACACATGCACACAAACCTACAGAGGTAGAACTGGGATTAATTCCACAGATTTATGTTATTCCCTGGTGAGCCTGCTTTTGGCATCTTAAAGGGATAGTTCACCCAAAAGTGTTTTTTTTTAAATCACTATATTATCTATATTATAACTACTAAAACGTAGCATATTGATTCTAGCAAAATATTTTTGTGCTAAACTTGCATTAGTCGTGTCTATCTAAAAAAAGACTTTGGTAATCTGTAGCTGTTGATTTGATAGACATGAACCCACAATTATGACCATGGCTGACTGATGCCCGTAAACATGAGACAGACACTTCTCTACAGGAAGTGAAAGCAAGAGACCAACCTCGATAGTCCATCTCAGGCTGTGTGACATGTACAGCTGTAAATTTAGAGGTAATTTCAGGTGTTTAATGTAGTCCTATATGCACAGAGCAGGAGGTGTAATGTCACAGATCATCTCATCCAAGATGCCAAACTGAACCAATTCATGGTTAATGAATTATCCCAAATTGAAAGCTATTCTTAGCCAGTCTGCTTATGAAAATACTACCGCAGCTCGCATCACGTCCAGCATTTTAATACAAAAGTCAATATGTTTTTATGATATCCTTAAAATCCAAATCAAACCAAATCTGATGCATCTTGACAGCATCCATTAAAATAACACCCTCTTTAGTAAATGGGCTGCCATTAAAATAAACATCCTCTTTGTGTTGTCGACGCCCCAATGTCTCAACAGATAAAAACCCTCTTAGGCTGTCAGTTATTTTTTTTTATTTATTTTTTTCATCTCCAGCTTTTTACTGAAAACATTGATACATGCTGACTTGGTATTATACTTACCTGCTACTAACTTATGTATTCTAATTTCTAACTTTATTATAGACAAATATTTTGGTTGTCCTGAAAATGATGTTTTTTTTTTTTTGCATTTTTGTTAATAAAGCTGATTATATATAATAATATAGAAATATTAAAAACTAACCCTGGGAATTACGTTTTTTATATAATTCATGAAATTAATTCTATAAATAATGTGAATATTATAATAATTATCTCTATTTCTTAGTCCATCAAATCCTTTGCTTTTCTTCCTTATTTTTCCAGATGTTTATTATGCAACATATTTTTTTAGACCAGCATCATTTCAGTTACTGAAACACTGCTTAATTCAGAATCCTGTTGGCTTTGCCATTTTTTTATGATAATCCTCTAATCTTGTTATGTTGATGGCTGTGTGAGTTGAGCAACATGCACAGATGTAATCTCACCCGTTTACTCCTGGTGTCTGTTATTTGCGTTGTTTCCTAGGCTGCTGATAATCTGAATGCTGGGCATCTCATAAAAGGAGCTGCAGAGCCACACACTGATTTACTCTATGTAAAATTGTAGCAGCTCCTGCTCTAAAAAGGTTTTAGGACTCTACCTTTGGTTGCCACACGAGAGAGTCCCCTTCGAGTCGGACTATTTTAACACGTCCTACACTGAACTCAGACTGGGTTATACAACAGTCTGGAGATTAGTCAATGAGTGAGTTTATAGATGTGCAACAAAACACTGATAACTATGAAACATCAGCTTATTGTGAAGCCAGACAATGCAAACAACACTGAACCTCACTGACTTTCATAGTATGGACAAAAAGAAGACTTTGTATCCGGACAAAAAAAGAAAGTCATATAGGTTTAGAATGACATGGGGGTGAATAAATGATGACAGAAGTTAAAGTTGGCCCTATTATGGTATTTTAAAGGTTCATAATTTTGTTTTGGAAGTCTTCTAATAGATTTACATGCATCAAAGGTAAAATTTTCTCATATTATACATTGCACATATTTCTCAAAGAGTCCGAAACCGGTTTCGTTCTAAAACCCTCCTTACCGAGAGCCTACTCTTCTCTGATTGGTCAGATGGCCCAGTCTGTAATTGGTCTACCGCTTACTGCGAATATTGGAGGCTTCCTTAGCACTTAATACACAGTGATACAAACAGTAACAATAGCTTCATTTTTTCAGTACGAGTCCTCATCTAATTGAAATGGAGGCAAAGTGGATTTGCAGCGCTGAAAACAGCGTCTTCTCGACGTGTCGACAACATGAACCAAACTCTTCCAGTCTCAGCTACAGCTACAGTGTTTGAGGGCGGGGCAAAGTAGATGTTATTCGTGGGCAGCCAATTAAGACAATAGGCTAGATTATGCAAATGTATTACATTGTTACCTAGGTATGCATGTAACAGAAAGTGAGACTGGAATCGCTGACGACTCGTTACAGTCAGTTCTGATTTGATTATTTCTTTTGGGAGACAATAACTTTATTTGTTGTGCACTTTGATCTTTAAAACGGTGCAGATATTTTTACATTCACAAACATCTATATTACACTCTATATTAAAGGTAACATCTGAAAAAGCATAAGGGCACTTTAAGGTTTAGCATGTATATTATGTCCAGTGTCGCCCATTATTTTCAATGGAAAGTAGCTAAAGCCTGCTCAAAAACTTGTTATAATATAATATATTGGCAAATGTCAAATAAAGATGTTCTCATTTACATATTTTCTGTCAGACGATGGAGTGACTGGCATGTTAACCGGGAGTCCAAAAAGTCGCTTTTTTAAAAAAAAGTCGATAATGGGGTCTGAAAAGTCGGCAACACTGATTATGTCCAAGTGCCTGTGTGATGTAGTAATATGAGTGAATCTGTGCAGAAATGGACACAGCGTGTTCATATATTCAGCGTGTCATAATGTTGAGCAAAATCAGTCTTTATCGAGTTCTAATGTGAGTTGCTCCAAAATAGGCCCAGACCACCTGTGTGTTTACATGTGCAATCAGTGCGCCACCCTCGCTGAGACACACCGCGCCACAGGACAGCAGCAGCTTTCACATCCTGTGGATAACACATTTGTGAAGCGAGCTGACTTCACCCTCGCATTCTGTTTCAACTTTGGATCAGTAATTTAGGTTCAACAAGACTTAGAATGTAAGTTGGACCCAAGAAAGTACCAAATAATTTTTTTTTTCAAGGCAATATTAGTAAATGACCATTGATACATTGATAAATTAATATTAATATTAATTATTTTCAATTAAAGCTGCAGTCAGCAAGTCTGGCAGATTGAGTGGACTTAGGCAAAATTTTGAATGTTTACAACTCTCGTGCCCCTCCCCCACTATCAACGAATACCCTCCCACCGAGTTCGTGCTCGTCAGTGTGTGTGCACCACGAACCTGCCCAACAAGTGCTAACGTTAGCTATCCATACCAACACATTTGGGCAAACATACTTAGATTACTAACATAACACTAAGAAATAAAGTAACTGGTTGATAAAGCACAATTACCTGTCGAGAAGAAATGTTGCAAGCTCTGCATCCAGCTTGAACCAAATTAAATCATGTAAATCTCTCCACCTTTCAAATGCCGATCCGATGTTGATCCTGGTATTATTACGGGCACAGTCGCTTTCTTTCTTTCTTTTTTTCTTTTCAGCAGGTGTTCTCTTTTCCTGTGTTGTTTTTACCTCCTATCTCTTGAGGTTAACTGAGGAATTGGAATCTTTTCCGCCATCACTCTTCGTTACTGCGAACTTCAGGCGTGTGCATGTGATTGTAACGTGCGCGAGGGGTGGCGTGTGCACGACCTGTGATTGACAGTCAGATCTCACACCCCCCTGCGCTGATTGGACACAATGAACCGGGAGCGGTGGATTTTTGCAAAACAAATAACACGCTCCAGGTGGAGTTAGAAGCTCGGGTTTTTTTCTAAAACCACTTTATTTATGTTGTTCTGTCGGATTATAGTGTCGATTTCACTGAATATGATCAAAAAAATGTTGACGACTGCAGCTTTAATTGAAATGCATTTTTTTGTAAGAAAATAAATTGATCAATGTTAACTTTGAAAGACTTTTGAACAACTCAACAGGCTTTTTTATTGTTTAACTGAGTTTGGTTTCTAAATGCATGCCGAATTTCAGTGATTTGAAGGAGCGGAACATAGCCCTTATAATTCGTCCTAATTTCCCCCCCAGTTACAGGTTATGGTCACTACCCAACAGTTGAGAATATACCTGATTAGCACATCTGGTTTAATGGCACAGAATTATCGCTCTCTTCAGGTTTGTTACACAGTAATAAAATATTTTGCACATTGAGTGTACAACATGACCGCACATTTGAAATGCATTGGTCAACCATTCAAATCTTTATAGTATGGCTTAATTTGGAATAGCATACCACTATTCTACTCTTATTATTTCTCCTATATCTTTATATGTCAGAAATAGCAAGAGTAATATGTTCAGAATTAACTGCCTATTGCTTGCTACATATTGCTGTATGTGTAACGGAGGCAAGCTAGTAAGAGCTGGGCAAGTAAACCTCACTCCCCTGGCCTCAAGAGGTGCACTACCGACTGACACAAGAGACTACTATGGTCTTTAGCATCTTTGTTAGCAAACCCGCCTTCCATGCCGGAGACGCCCGTTCGAATCCCGCTCGGAGCGGGTCGAGTAGGACTGGTTACATTTGGTGCCGTGACACAGATAGGAGTGAGGTTTGGCCTCTCAAACCAGCGATGCCAGTTTAAATCCCGCTCGGAGCAGGTCGACTGCTTTTTTTTAAACAGTATGCATAACAGAATGCGTACATTATTATGATACATTTCTGTCAGGATTATTTTGTGAGTGGCATCTAAAATGGTTATTTTGAATTATTGATCCTTTTGATTGTCATCTTGTGCAAAATGTGCTAAAAAATAACTTGGCTTTAGCAGATATTATTGGCTACAATGGAAATGGAATACAGCATTGTGGGATACAGCATCCCACGCAGTCTCCTCCATTAGCCTATATACTCACATTGTAATAAATGTCGAAAAATTAACCGAAATAGAGTACCTATATACTGCAGAAATCCCAGTCCTATTATTGTTAACTATTACAAATATTTTAGGTAATTGAAATAAAGCTGAAATAAAAATATAAATTATTAAATGGAAAAAAGACAAATTATTATTATAAAGAGCGTAAATGAAAATGAGAAATGTTGCCCAACTATTAATAAATACTATAATAAATCATACTAAAATAACACTGAGAAGGAGTAGCCTTTCCAAAAGTATGAAGAGCATGTTTCTACCCTCATAGTGTGTCCCAAAGATCAGCGCCCCAAAAAATAGAGGGAACAGTTGTGTCTATCCTAATAATAATCAATTATTAAAGGGTTGAGGATGGATAAATTACATAAGCATTGTTTTTTTAACTGTTTCCCCTCCCTCTCTGCCATTACCTTCAACATTTACAGAGGTCATCACCTCGCAATCAGGTAGCTGGTGTGTGTGTGTTTCTTGTCATCAAACAGCGCAAAGTAATTAAATAGGTACCCAGGAGACACAATTCTCGAGCAGAACGAAATGAGGATGTCTCTGCCGATGTGTCCTTGTGACATCTTTGGTGGAACGGTGGAAGGAAGCGAGAGAAAGAGAGAGAGGGGGAGGTATGGCTGCATCTGGATGTTGAGCACTTGCTGATGTTGTGGGATTTGGGAGAGGAGCTAACATAAATCATTCCAGTGTAATTTGCGCTTACACTGGCTGTCTACAGTAAAGGTCGAGCACTCTCTCTTTGTCTCGCTCTTCATGTTGATGATAGTGAAAAGCAAACTAGGGAGGAGAAACTGTGGTTTTGTTTGTTGCTGTCTGAGGTGCAGATGTTTTAGTCTAGTCTCATTTGACAATGAGTCTTTGAGAGCCACTGTCCTCCAGCACCACTCTCATCAGCACCATCTTTTCCCCTTCACATATCTAGAAATGTCTTCAGGCGTTAGCTGCTCTTTTTTTTTAAATTAATTTTCTTTTTTTTGGCCCAATTCTTTCTGTGCTCTTGGGTTCCACACATGTTGCTAAATTTAATTTATTAGAATTATATTATTTATTTTTTAAATATTATATAGATTATCTATCTATCGATCGATCGATCATCTATCTTCTTTCTTTCTTAGGCCAGAAACAAGTACACAAACATCTATGCAAACCGTGTGGACTCCCTCAGGGGTCTATGCCATTTAACCATATGTGCTACTATTTAGCTAGCTAGATATAAAAAAAATATTTTTTTTAGCAAGATTCAAGTAGTTATTCTGTACCGAAACAAGTTGATCTGAAAAGAAATTGACAGTTTGTGCTGCAGTGCACTAGTGTACCGGCAATGCCCATGCCTGCTATAGCGCCTCTTGAGGTAATGCTGAGAATGCAGTGTGTACGTTGAGTTGTTGGTTACGTTCGGAAACCACGCTTGCATTAAAGCTTTGCATCAGGGGCATAGAAGCGTGACATCCGAGCTTGGTCAGGCTTCGGACAGTCTCTATTTTAAGCACATTTAACTTTTCTATAGTAAACCTACATATTCACACCATGACTACAGAGAGGCAGCAATGGCAACGATGCATCCATGCAAAAGGATCACACGCAGATTAGGCTACTTGTAAGGGCTGAGCTGAGCTGGGTCTGTTTTGCGTTAAACTTAACAATAAACACGTTGAAAATGCTTACTAAACTTTTTAAATAATACAATTTTATAGTAGGCTTTTATAAAGCAAATAAAAAAGTAAAAAATTACTCACCCTCTGCTTCAAAACAGACATCCGTTTATCCGCCAAAATGCAGATTCGTCAAGTTCTTGCTTTAATTTGTTTGGGGATACGTTAGTAAGTTTGATTGGATAATGGATTTATTCATTTATTTACAAAAAAACAATTAAACATTTATTAAAATACTTACATTATATACTGTCTTTACTTTAGAGTTGAAAAATATAATTTATTAGTGAAAATATATATATAGTATAGCTTTCACTCCCGTTCAAATTCAAAGATGGCCTACTGTAAATAAGGTCTATGGTTTACATATGTGTACTTCAGTATGTTTTGGGCCTGCCACACACACAAAGGCAGATTTTGTTTCGGTTTAGAAGTAGAAAGCAGTAGGCTACATAACACTGGGTTAACATGAACTTTGTATGCTATTTGTCCACTGAAAATTTGCTTGAACCATAGACTAAAAAAAGATAGTAGGTTTGGACCTACAGGAAATATATCTTCACCAAACGGCTACATTTACAGTATAATGACTGAATTGGAACAACTGGTTTGTGCATGTGTCACGGCCTTGGATGAATGACAGGAAGCAATTGCAAGTTAACAGTTTAATAAGTATAACAGAGTCGGCAGTGCAAACAGATGGTAACGGTGACGCAGGGACAAGATGGTCAGGATCCGTGAAGTGGTGTGATGAAGAGACGATGGTGAGACAAACGTAGAAACTTGAATTCAGACGAAGAAACAGGAACACAAGGCAGGAACAGGACACCGGAATACCAACACGAACCACATGAAACAACGATCTGACAAGGATGAGAGAACAACTGTGAGTATAAATAGTGTGGTGATGATCAACTGCAGCTGTGATGATGAGCAGCTGGAGCGGATCAAGTGATGTCATACAGACACACCCCTCACACACGTGCATTCATACAACATAAAAACGAGACTATAAGGAAACAGAGAAAACATCTACCGTGACAGTACCCCTCCTCTTAAGAACGCCTCCTGGCGTTCTCCGACTCCCTTACCTGTCGATTGTAATCATCGATAAGAGAGTGATCCAGAATGTCTCTAGCAGGCACCCAACTTCTCTCCTCCGGACCGTAACCTTCCCAATCCACCAAGTACTGAAATCCGCGTCCCCTCCGTCTAGAATCCAGAATACGATTGACCGAATAGGATGGTTCCCCATCTACGAGTCGCGGCGGTGGGGGAACCGGGACTGGCGGATTAATGCGAGCATAAAACACGGGCTTGACTTTGGATACAGGGAACAGGTGGAAGAACTCAAACACTAATCAGGTAACGAGGGGGAGGGATCAAACAATAACAAGAGCACATGGCCCAACATAACAAAGACACCCATGTGCAATACGAGACAGGACAGACACGTGACATTACCCCCTCCCTACGGAGCGGCTACCAGACGCTCCATCAGGCGGAATCGTATCGTGACAGAAAGATCCGACCACCTGTGGACTCAGCAGTATGGAGGACGAGGAGTTTGACTGGGTGAATCTGGATGAAAATTATATGGACGACGACTACTTGGATTGCCCGGACTACATCATCGCCACATTTGGGTCAACCCAATTTTCATCCATCTGTAGGGATAGCTCAGGACCTACTTCTCACCGTCACGGATGGAGAAGGAGGAGGAAATGCCCGTCTGCCCAGCGAGAGACTGTTCACGTCCCGTCTGCCCAGCGAGAGACTGTTCACGTCCCGTCTGCCCAGCGAGAGACTGTTCACGTCCCGTCTGCCCAGCGAGAGACTGTTCACGTCCCGTCTGCCTAGCGAGAGACTGTTCACGTCCCGTCTGCCCAGCGAGAGACTGTTCACGTCCCGTCTGCCCAGCGAGAGACTGTTCACGTCCCGTCTGCCCAGCGAGAGACTGAGCACCTCCAGTCTGCCCAGTCTGAGACAGATCCGGAAGTGTACATTTGTGTGGCCGCCAAGGCACTTACGGACTATTTGGAACGTCTGGCTCGGATCCTGGACATGCCCGTGTTCCCTGTTCCTGAGCCGGAGCCAGTGTCTGCTGTTCCTGAGCCGGAGCCAGTGTCTGCTGTTCCTGAGCCGGAGCTAGTGTCTGCTGTTCCTGAGCCGGAGCCAGTGTCCGCTGTTCCTGAGCCGGAGCCAGTGTCCGCTGTTCCTGAGCCGGAGCCAGTGTCCGCTGTTCCTGAGCCGGAGCCAGTGTCCGCTGTTCCTGAGCCGGAGCCAGTGTCCGCTGTTCCTGAGCCGGAGCCAGTGTCCGCTGTTCCTGAGCCGGAGCCAGTGTCCGCTGTTCCTGAGCCGGAGCCAGTGTCCGCTGTTCCTGAGCCGGAGCCAGTGTCCGCTGTTCCTGAGCCGGAGCCAGTGTCCGCTGTTCCTGAGCCGGAGCCAGTGTCCGCTGTTCCTGAGCCGGAGCCAGTGTCCGCTGTTCCTGAGCCGGAGCCAGTGTCCGCTGTTCCTGAGCCGGAGCCAGTGTCCGCTGTTCCTGAGCCGGAGCCAGTGTCCGCTGTTCCTGAGCCGGAGGCAGAGCCAGTGCCTGTTCCTGAGCCGGAGGCAGAGCCAGTGTCTGTTTCAGAGCTAGAGCCCATGTCGGTTCCGGACCCAGTGTTTGTGTCTGTGTTTGCGTCTGTTCTTGTAACTGTTTCAGTTCTTGTGGCGGTTCCTGAGCCGGTGTCCGCGGTTCCTGAGCCGGTGTCCGCGGTTCCTGAGCCGGTGTCCGCGGTTCCTGAGCCGGTGTCCGCGATTCCTGAGCCGCTGTCCGCGGTTCCTGAGCCGCTGTCCGCGATTCCTGAGCCGCTGTCCGCGGTTCCTGAGCCGCTGTCCGCGGTTCCTGAGCCGCTGTCCGCGGTTCCTGAGCCGGAGTCGCCACCACGGCCGCCCGAGGGGTCTTCACCGCCCTGGCCGCCCGATGGACTTTGTGTTCTGCCTTGGACTCTCAGGACTAAGCGCCTTGTCCCTCCCGTCCCGCCCTGGTCTGTCCCTCCCGTTCCGCCTGATGGAGCGTCTGGTAGCCGCTCCGTAGGGAGGGGGTAATGTCACGTGTCTGTCCTGTCTCATATTGCACATGGGTGTCTTTGTTATGTTGGGCCATGTGCTCTTGTTATTGTTTGATCGCTCCCCCTCGTTACCTGATTAGTGTTTGAGTTCTTCCACCTGTTCCCTCTTGATTTGTTCCCTATTTAAGTCTCTTCTTGTTTGCTGTCTTTGTCGGATCTTTGTCTTATGTCACCCCAGTTCCTTGTGATGGTCTTCGTGTTCTTGGTCTGTGTTTGTCAGTTTAGTTTTGTTTAGTTTAGTTTAGTTTAGTTTAGTTTAGTTCAGTTTAGTTCAGTTCTGTTTTATGTTTCATTGATTATGTTTTTCCCCCTTGTGGGTTTTTACTTTGTGTTTTTGTTTTCATTTATTAATAAATATCCTTTACTGCACTTGAGTCCTCTTCTCCACTTTCTGTAAATCGTATCGTGACAGCATGCACACAAACATATTCACCCCAAAAATGCATATCCATATTAGCCTATACTCACAGACTGCACATCTCCACAAAATCATGTATCAGACTGACCTAGAAAACAGGAAAGCAATCATCATCCTCTGCCGCCTCTATAAAGAGCTCAAAGGAATGTAGCCACCACCTGCATAGCCTATAATAGTATTGTTACTGCTGAAAATGTTTCAGCAGTATCAGAAGAAATTGGGCTATAGAGGAAGATGCCTTGCAGTACAAGTGTTATTCACAGCAGATGCTATATGTCTCACAAACACCTGCCAAGGCCACCCTCTCTTGTTCCCGTAGTAACCTCATTTGTTGGTGCCTGCTCACCTACTGGGTTGGTTTTGAGCACATCCAAGGACACCGATGCATGCAGGCTGTCTATATTTACCAGTGACTACCAGAGAGAGAGAAGCAAATAACGCAGCCAGCTGTTTACCACTGAGGGCCCAGAACCTGCTGGTATATATGTGAATTAATTTTAGCGGGACATGCTGAGTCAGAAAGCAATTTACAGATGACGTCCCACCACTATATATCTCTGGGAGGGCTGCTGGGCAGGCGTGTCTTATGGGATAAGCATTGACGATTTAGATCAAAGATGGATATGTATAAATAAATTCTCCATATTGCCTTTAGGGGCTGCTGAATATTTCATTTTGTGTCTATTTTTCTTTGCATTGCGAAATCAAAATTGTGGTTTTGATAACAAATTGTATACTGTCCTATCCTCACTATGTGTTTAATGTAGATTTATAAATCACAATGCTCCATCATTTACTGCTGACATGTGATGAGTAAAACTAAAAAATAGAAAATGCTACTGCAAGAAAAGAAATTCTCCATAACAAAAAAACTATTGATTTCAGTTGCTAAAACATGCATTAATAAAGAAAATAGGGTTCATTTTGATGTGACGTTGTGTATTATATTTTTTAAGTAATCTGATACTTATATCTGCAAATGCAAGTGCATGACTTATTATGTGATGACTTGTGTAGAAACTCTCTGTTCTGTTCTTCACTGCAGTTGCCAACCAAGTTCTTGGCACTCGTTTTAAGAGTGCCATCGGTTTCCTCCAGTACACATCAACCTAGATTGCTGAAAATGGAGCAGCCTGCTGCCAGTTAATATAGAAATTGGGGCTCTGAGGACGATGCCGTGTCTTTCATGTCTGATATCCTCGGCTAATCATTAAAACCTGGAGGATGAAGGACAGGCTAAGTGTGTCAAGTGTGTCACTGGTTGACATCCTGAGACGGTAATGTTAAACAGAGAGAGGCAGTAACTATGCTAGACCTAGACTGAACCTGAAGAACAGGCCCATTACTTAATTGAAATCAATCAAATACTTTATAGATGCCATTAAGGAAAACTAATGATTTAATTTGTGCTAGGGAGGTTCTTCAGACTAACGCCTGTTTTTTTAACTAACGTCACTTATCGATCAACTTTAACTGTTTAAGTCAGATCTTCCATAGCATTTCATGCTCTCCTTTTCCCCCTGTAAAATCCCGAGGTGCAACTAATGCAACAACACTCTGATCTTAAATAAAAAAATACAAGCATGTGAAAGCATTATGCACATATTCATTACAAAATTTTTTTAAAGTTGTAAATAAAACAAAGATTATTGGAGTACATTTTACAAGAAAAAAACATTTCATTCTTTCTACATCAAAATTTCCCATTTCATTTGAGGTTACTTGCCATTTATTTTGTATTTATTTGTGAAATGTACTAATTTTGAGGGGGAAAATATGAAATTTAAAAACTAATGTGCTATTTTTGATTATTTTGTGAAGTAGCCTAACTATTCAGTTGCACCCTTTGTTGCAGCTGCAGGTGCAAAGGATTATGAGAAATACAAAGTTCTGTCATTAAACACAAGATGGCGCAGGCTGATAGGTCCTTAACTCAAAAGGCCTTCAATCACGTCTTTCTAGGGCACAGCTGTTTGGTTCCTGTAACATCAGCAGCCAATGAGCTCGCTGCTCAAACTTCAAATACGGGTCAGCAATTTCTGTAGCAGTTGCAGCATGCTTTCAGAAACCCTCCATCTTCCCCAGCTCCACCTGTATAGATCGATTAAATGAGTAATTCAAGTATGCTGTATTGTACAGTGGCAACATGTCTTACTTGCCCACTGCATGTGTCTGTATGAGCAGCAGCAGTGTAGCAGATCTATTTTGCCAAGACCAAACATATATCAACATTGTCATATCCATTACCATGCCAAACAATCTGAGAGTTGTCTTGACAGAAATGGTAAAAAAAACCTAAAAAAAAATCAGTAACATGCAAAAAAAAAAAAAAGAGCCATATGCTTTGACTGAAATGTAAGCCATTAAGCAGCAATGCGCTGACACAGATTCCAGATGTAGAAAGTAACACCCTGGCAACCGATCAGAACACTCAAGCAACTGCATAGCAACGTGTTGAGAACCACAGTGATTGAGTTTTGCATTAGCTGGCACAATTCACTTTTCTTCAGAAAATAGTTTCTCATCATGCAAAGATGATATATGCCATTCTGCTGTGCTTCACTCTTGTTTGGCTGTCAGTAATTTGTGTTAATTTCTAACAAGGGAGTGATTAGGAGCTAAAAATGGCATGCTTGCATAAAAGCTATATCATGTGCTATAGTTCTGTTCTCGCTCCATGGCATGCATAGTAAAGAATCTCCACCTCTCTCCATTATGTAGCTGAACAATTCATGTCTGCTATTGTCCAAGACTATTATGTTCGCTCTCCAACATGAGAGGCAAACTGTGTCTTGTGAGGCTTGAATACAACCAAAAGGAAAAAAAGACTAAAGTGAAAAGTCTGCTTAGACCACTAGTATCATCCACAATAGGCCTACTTCATAACTGGATTTGTGCTCCTTCTAAGGAAAATGTGAGTGTTATTTGACTGTGCAAAAGCCACTGCCACAATGCTCTGGTGTTGTGAATGGGTGGCAGGATGTTGCAAAGTGGATGTTAAGGTATTCAGAGTGGATTTAGTGCATTATTATGTGGTTGCCAGAGAAACTAGCGTGCAGCCATCTTTAGAATTTTGTCTTTAAACTTTGTTTTTGCGGTAGCTCATGTATATTTCTATGGCATCGCTGTTGAAGAGTAAATAGCTGGTGAAGTGAATTTACTTATTGTAGAGTTAATGAAAGTTATCATGAGCATTTTAATGTTTGAAGCGGATGTCATATCAAATGTCAGTAGACCGGGAAGATTTTAAAACGAGAGGTTCATTCATAAATCCGTAAGATTTACCTTCATGCTGTGGAAATACAAACCGGAAGAGAGAACACAACGAGCGGCATGCGGAAAAGGGGCAGGGCTACATGTGTGTGTGTATATATATATGTTCATATATATATTAGATTTGAACTTAGGCCTACATTTTGGCTTGAACTCAAACTTGAATGAAAATTAAGATAAAAATATAAAAATAAAAGCTCATACAAATATTAATAATATAATAATATATAGGTAATACTAATATAACACGTTTGTGTTCCTAACCCTGAATAGCTTTTGCGCAGAGCTATCATTAACAACAGCAACAACAATAACAATAGAGGTCGTACTTTGTCTTTGATTTATGAATAGGTGACCAAGTCAGCATTAACACAATCCTTCCATTGCTTAACAAATGAATCTGCTTGAACATGCCTCAAGCAGGTCTGTAGATTTCCCTGGAGACTCGAAGCTATTGATATTATTCTCAAGTCCCTTCAGGGAACACAGACTTGTCACTGTATTGCAGACAGCCTCTCTTGCGCTGGATTCTTTATTTTAGGTTTATTTCAAGACATTTCCATTAGGCTTTCAAAAGAACTGTTTTCCCCTCATTTATATAATTTATACATCAACTAATTTTAGACATTTGGTTTCAGAATGCGTTTTAAAAGATAAGAATGTAAAAGATACGCTTAAATTATTAACGAGCGTTCATAATAATAAAGAGCTTAAAAATGACCATGTTCAGTTATTCCATGCTGTCTTTTTCACTCATCTGGGTTGCTGTCCCAAAATAACCCATCCTCATTTTGGGTCTGAGTCATGTATGATATAGCATCGCTGAAAAGCTTTCAATTGGCCGCTGAAACATTCTTTCACATTGCAGTATCTGTTTAATTGAACAATAAGTTGTTGTTTTTTCCCAAACACAGGTGAAAATAAATCTGGTTATTCATGCATCAAATTTGGTTGCTCTACTTTGTTGTAGGCCTACGAGCGGATGACTGAGGATGTTGTAATTTCTCATATGCATGCATAAAATTACAAAGAGGACATTGTTCGCAAAAAATATGCATTAAGGAAGGTTTACTTGAGTGCTTGTGATTTACCTCAGTGTGAAAGGTTAAAGGCCATCTTGATCATTGCAATTCTAAATGAATGAAGTGAATGATTAATTGATTTCCTGATAGAAACTTTTTTTGCAGATAATCACAAAATCCTTGTTATTATTGATTATATGATCCATCATTATTGATAAGCTTTTGAATCAGGTCTTACGTCATGTCATGTGCTTGAAAACAATCCCAGCTAACAGGGACTCCAACGATCGATTTTTTTTCAGTGATATTCAAACATTCGTTCAGAGTGCAGTCTTTAATAATTCTCTTAAAATGTTATAAACACATTACATCATCATGGAATGTTTTAGTTGGACATTCGTTTAACGTTTTTTTAAATGTTACTACTTGTTGCAGAACATTCACACATTCAAAAGTAACAGTTGCACTTTATTTTACAGTACGTGCACTTACAGTATAGTTACCTAAGAAAGTACTGGTTAATAAGGTAACTATGGGTTAAGGTTAGGTTTTTAGGGGAACAGGACTGTAAAATAAACTGCTACCAAAGTAAAGTTCCCATAATGTTTGCAAAATGATATAATGAAATGTTCCCTTAATGTTCACAATTTTTTAAAACATGTAAAAAATTGATGTTTTGAATGTTGAGAGAACATTTAGAAATAGTGTTTTCATAACTAATTGGAACATTTGCTAAATGTTCTGAAAATATTTTTTTCTAAGATACATAAATGATATTAAAAAAAATCTGTCAAATACAAGATTGCAGCTTAAATTCAAAAGGTATTTGCATGCTTATTTTGATTACATTATATCAAAGCTCTGAGGTGGAACACAATACAGAAATATCTTCAACATAATTTGTATATAGGTATCATCATCAGACATGATTATTATGCATGATGCAATAAGTACACTGTAAAAAATGATTTTTTGACCTTGTAAATAAAGATAGCATGATTTAAGTAAATTTTACAAACAAATCATAGTTTGTCTTTTTACTTCAAAATGTCATGTTTAATTCAATAAGCTACTTGAGGTTTCGTTTTAATTTATTGTGCTTAAACACATAAATAAATTCAACTGGAACTGCCCAAGTAATATTTACTAGTGTTTTGTCATCTAATGAACTAATGCAAAAAATGACAAACGCAAGTAAAACTTACTCCACGAAGCCAGGCAATCTATGCGCATGCGCATTGCTTTCTTGGTTCAGATTCAGAAGTGGCGCGAAGAGAAAAGCAACGGAAACTTTTCTCGAAGACTGATGTGATTTTTACACGGTAAGTTATGAAATATTTGTTCATTGGTCAATTTAGTTACATTTGCAAAAGCTGTCTGCAGTCCTGGTGGTTAAAGAGTTAACGCGTTAAGTTAACTGTTAACATAGTTGACAGAGTTGAGTTTGCTAAAGAACTGATTTTTATAACTTAAACATCCGTTATTAGCAAACGCCATCTGTGTCGAAAACAGTTGTCTTGTATTTTACATGTAACGTTAATCTACGGAGACGTTTGATGTAGGCTACAGTGAACTTTAAAATGAACTTTGCAGGACGCGCGTCGAGACAAATAGCTAAAGCGTCCAAGGGTGTGTGTTTAAGTTATTCATCTGTGTGAATAAATAATTTTGACCTTGCGTGTTATCTGAATTATAAATAAAAGTTTCAATCAAAACTAAAATTGGACATGTAACTTAGGCCTACAGCCTCGGAAGTCATATTTAACGTTACGAGCCTGGAATGATAACTTAACTTACCCGAGCCCAGCATGGGTGGGCCATTAACTTTAAACGTGACGGAGAAAACTGTTAATCCCCCATTAATCCACATCAAATACACTGCTTTGTTTGATCGATTAAATGGATAAGCTTTTGATGCATATTAATCAAGTTATAAAGAGATTATATTGAACCTATACAATTAACAATACTGTCTATACTTGAACATTTATTGTTGATGCTTAGCTGTAAGGCTACTTGAATGCAGTTGTTCCAAAGCAAATTAACTGTTCATATTTCAAATCAATAAGATCAGTATATGTATTCAAAATTGGTAAAACATATATTTCTTACATTAACATTTCTAATATGTTCCACAGATTGCACTCACTATTCAAGCTCCATGCAAGGTAAGTTGGCAATAATTCGTACAGCCTACAACACTGATTAACCTTGCAGTATGACACAGATTTCAATAGATATAGGGCTACACACACATATACAACTACACACACATACATGGTGTATGTATATATATTAAATATTTTAATTTCATTAGTATAGCATGATGTGTGTCTGAGTGTGTGCATGTGCGTTTGTGGTTGGCTGTCACGATTTGGTCTTTTCTTGGTTTTGTTCATGTCATGTTTCATGTCTGTCATGTGATTTCCCTGTTTGTCATGTGATCCTGCCATGTGTCTTGTCATTGGGTAATCGTCTGTTCATTGTTCACAGGTGTCCCTTGTCTTGTCATTAGTGTGTGTATTTAAGCCCTCATGTTTGCCATGTGTCTTTGACAAGTATTGTTGTTGTAACCTCTGGAGAAGGTTTGTGGTTTTGTTTCTGCCGTGGCATGCATTTTTGTTTCAGTTTTGATATGAATAAACTTCACTTGGGTTCGCAATGCTTGCCTCCAGTGGACTACACTATTACAGAGGCAAAAAAGTGTTTATTTGACCACTAAATCTTAAATGTGTTACATTTTGTTTTCTTTGTATTAGATCAAGAATGAGTTCCGAAGGATAACCACAATTCCCCTGGAGCCAACCTTTCTGCAAAAACTGGACCTCTACACTCCAAAGCTCGTGGATTTGTTTAAAATGAAGGGTGGAGATGCAGGCATCAAAATTCGAAGTGTGCTAGATTCACTTGGCCAGGTAAATGTATATATTGCACATCTTATATCCTGCTGCTTGCTGACTTTATAGATATGTAGATGGCAGTGTACACTGTTAATATTCGCTGCAACTCTTTTTTTTTTTTTAAAGCAAATTGAAGATAAGTGAGATGCTGTGGTTCGCTGCCTTCTTTCCTACCTGGGAGAGTCATCTGAAGAGCTCATTGAAGCCTACCAGGTACATTAATGCTTAAATTAAAATTGTTTTGACTTCAGATATGTACAGTACTGCAAAAGTCTAAGGCACAGTAGTATTTTCATGGCCAATTTAAAAAAAAAAAAAACTTTTATATCTCTGTGCTGTAGTTTGTCAACTAAAAAAAAAAATGGTGCTATATAGCACTAAAAGTGGTTCTTTAGCTTGTAATCACAGGAGAAGCACTAAGTGCTGTATAGCACCAAATCTTAGTGCTTCAGTGGTTCTTTAATACCCCTTTTCCACCAGAATGAACCGGGTGCTAGTTCAGAGCTGGTGCTATTGACGGTTTGGAGAGGGAACGACTGACAAGCTTTCGATGAACCGGTTTGCCTTTCCACAGGCTAGAGAGCCACCACAGAGCCAGGTCTTACATCACCGTATACGTCTCATCTTTCCCTGCAACGCTAGCACGACAGCGACAAACACAAGGCTTCGCCACATTAGCGTTTTTACACAAGTGCCTAAACCTTTTTACAGTACTGTAGCTTTGCAGGTAGTTTAAGTGTCTTGCAGACAGTTCTTCTGCACTTAAGTCTGTCTTAATCCTCCCTCCTCCCTTTTCATGTAATAACAGATTTAATGATGGTGAGACCAAATCTGTGTGGGGCACTTATCGCATAAAATTAAAGCGAACATGCAACTTAGTGTACATTATTGTAACCATTTTGCTGCTATTTGTGTATTTGACAGGATGTAAGCAGAGACATGATTCAAGATAACGTCACCAATCATGTAATGAAGATCATTGTACTGGGCAGCACTGCAGGAGAGGAAGATGCCAACATCGCTGATATCATCGTCATTGAGGGAACTGAGGTGCTGTTGGGATGTAAAAATCTCACAAATGCGTGCCTTCTGCTCATGGCCTTCATTTACTCCCTGAACTTAAGCTATCCCCCAAAGCTGAGAAACACATTTGAAGTGTTTCAGAAAATCTTTCTTGGGCTGGATGCTTTAAAGTTTTCTCCAAAAGTTAGCTCTTTGCATAGAAAGCTACTAATATATAAGCCTGCTAGTTGGCCATTTTGTTTGAGACTTTTTTTTTTTCTTTTTACGATTTTTGTATTTGCTAATTTGTTCAGCAAGTGAGAATGCTCTAAAAAGTTGCATAATTTAAATTAGAGCAAAGTTTGTACTGTTAAACCGAAACATTGTAATGCAGTCTAGTGTAAATAATGCAGTGCTGCTAAAGAAAACCGAAGCAGAGTTTTGTTTTATTAGTGTTGTATGTAAGCTCAGTTAAGCATCTCGCGTAAAATGTTTGTGGTCTGTTATAACCTACGCAAAAAGACATTGAAACATCTGTGATGGTATAAAGATGCTGAACGTTTTTGGCCAACAGCAGTTAATCTTAATAAATGTGTCCATTATTTGTGCATTTGTTTTTCAAGAATTTAATTAAAATAAAACGGATTTTTTTTTTTTTTTTTTTTTAATTATTGAAAATATCATTTGTGATGTATTACTAATGTTAAGTAATGTTTACATAATACTTAAAGTAAAGGTTACTCAGGATAACTAAAAAATATAACTAGGACTCTTATGTAAAAAAAATTCAAAAACTCATAGATTTATAAGCCTTAAGTAACATTTACTGACAAGAGTTAATAAAATTTACTTTGAAAATCCAAGTAAACTTGACCATTTTTAATTAAAGCTACTAATAAATATTTGTAAATTTACTAAGCTTTTCTGAGTTAAAATTGTTGGCAAGCTTTTTTTCAAGTAAATTCTACTCCAAATTTTTTACAGTGTATTAACAAATGAAAAGGTTGTCTTGTCTTGACATCATACATCTATTTAAAAAAAAAACAAGATACTAACAAATGGCATTTGCCATTAGGCAGTAATTGCATTGAAATTCCTCCTGGAGCAACTTCATATTTTTCAAGGGGCAAATTGCTGCTAAAGTAGATTGTGATCTTAGCAATCCTCTCATTTTGAATTCACGCCTACTTTGGGGTTAAACTGGCAAACTTTATTCTGTCTGAGAATGTATTTAGAATGTATCATTTTGTTTACCAAAAGCACGAGACTGACCTGCTGTAGAGAGATCTACACTACACCCTTCTGGTGACTTCTCTGTACGACAAGATCTGGCAGGCTTGATTTGGGTTTCAATGTTATAAAACCCTGGGTTTAAAGGGATAGTTCACAAAAAAAGGAAGATATTTTGAGGAATGTCGGTAACCACACAGTTGATGGTCCCCATTGACTACCATAGTAGGGAGAAAAAAATACTATGGAAGTCAGTAAAATAAGGAATTAATAGGCCTACTTAAGATTCTGCACTATTTCCAAGTCACTATTCTGAGACATTGATCACTTGACTTTTCCCCATCAAAGTACAAGAAGCTCTTTTGAATATTATCAAATCAGGTTTTTTTGGGGCCTCTTTAGCCTATCTATTTGTTTTGTGACATTGATTTTCACTTTTTATTTTAATTATTAATTTAACACTTATTGTTTTCTTATTTTTTTTAAATGGCTTTTTATATTGTTTTATATACTCTTTCTGATGTGAATCACGGTTGAGCTGAATTTAATGTTAAAAGTGCAAGCTACTAAACAAATAAAAAGTAGGCCCTACTAATAAATATTCAATAGCCTACTCATAAATACTATTAACGACAGCAGAAATAAGAGATTGTCTCAAAGGCCTTGTACTTGTTTTAGATTGCATGTGCATTGGAGAAAGGAGGAATCATACGCATTATTAGACAGTCTGAGTGGAGTAAACATCATCTTCTATTATTATTAATCTCACAAGTGAACCCAAACGTTTTGACGATTCCATTTCTAATTCAGCAAGCTGTCGAGCGCCTCCTGGCAACGGTTGCTATGGTGACTAAGTACGTCACGCACGACTTCGGTTACCATGGTCCTTGTGACGTGAGGGACCGTGTAAAACAGTGTAGGAAACCCCGGATAACGGTTACCATGGATACTGGCGGGGGGAGGGGTGGAGTTTAGAGGAAGCGGAAGTGTCAGCACAGGCGGAAGTGGTACTGCCCTGAATACCCCGAGCAGCGAAACGGAGGACAGCTTGATACTCCCATCGTTAACAGACACAAATCAGGACTCGAAATATATTTAACTGTGAGTTACATTGCCCATTAAGGCCGCTCGTGTGATATTATGAATATTAGAGATGCATTTTGCTGTATTGTTGCTCATGTAAGCCCCCCTCATCAGTGTCAATGGCGGAAGGTGTCTATTGTGGTTTGGGGCTGGGTACAAGGACTTAGGCCGAGGCGGCGGGCGATGAATAACGATTACTGCCGATTCATTACCGATTGCGTCCGATTTATATTAGAAGCGCGCGGTTCCCGTACTTTAATTATATAATAGCTTAATCAAAGTACCACAGCGGACCAGCCCTCATCTGCACGGGAGGAATGACCAGCGGCTCCCGCGTCTATTCAGCGGCTGGCCGTCGTGAAAGCTAACCGGCTAACCAGTCAATGGTAATATACACCAGCGGAATAAAGCGCTTGCCTGTGAATGACGGTTACCAACGGTCACATCTAATTTGCCGCGAATAATCGGAGCGTTCGATTAAATTCCACAAGGGAATGTGAGAGAGAGGGCGTTGCATTGGTGGCTAAAGCTGTTAGCTCGAGCGGAGAGCCTTGAATATGCTGCAGTGCAGTATTAGCAAGGTTAGGCGCTTAATACGGCTCAAATTCGTAGTTTTACTATTTTTAAACGCATTCAACTCAATTTATTGTTACAATAGTGGATTGGGATCATATAAAATCGCGAAACAATCGCCTCAAAGGATGGCGGACTTGTCGTCAGGACGCGTCGTGAGGGCCTATGTAAATAAATTTAGTTCGACACTAGCTGATGTCATCAACTACCTGAGCAAACTACGCATTTTAACTAGTACTCCGGCCCCCCTCGGTCATATTAACCAACCGAAGAGCAAGCTCACGCAGGTGGGTTGCTCTCCGGGCACTGGACGGGCTGTGTTGATTCGCCTGACACCGTTACCTGCGGTTCGGGTTCAGGACTCAGGCGGAGACATCAACGCCCAGGGCGTTGGCACTTACACACGTATTGATAGCTGACAGAGTTGGAAATCCCACTGTGTCCTGCTAAAATCACGATTCCTATTCGTATTCTATGACCTTGCAGAAAGGTAGACGGATACATGTCATATTAAGCCGCAGTCAGAGACACCTGGGGTTAGAATAGGCCATCTAGGGGGTTTGATTTATACTTTGACCAGTTATAATATGCAGAGGTGGATAGACCACTGAATGTTTTAGAAATACTGGTTTTTGACCTACATTTTACAATTGGATTATATCAGACTTGGTGCAGTATGAGATAAATATGACCTGCATAATTGTCATTTGGTGCAGAGAACAAATGGAAAACACTCAATGTAAAGACAAGGTAAAACGTGTAATGGGGGTCAATGTGTATTTGTTATTGGACAAGAAATTAGTCTTTTAGGTTAAGTACTAATACCATTTATTTATAGTTTAGCCTGGTTTATGATGCATCAAATTATTTTTTTTAAAGATGACCATGCATTAAATGGCACAATAAAACCCCCAAACTGCATGTATTAAAAGTGTTTCTGTATTTCTTAGAAATTGCCCCCCCACACACACTTTTTTTTATAAAGATATATAATGATGCGCTTTCTTATGGCGGGATGTTTTTATATTTGACACATAAAAAAAGATGCATCATACCAAAGTTCAAGTTTGGTGAATTTTAGTCACAGTGAAAAGACATTTGATCAGTTATGTTTGTTTTATGTTTCAACTTTTATTTTGGTATGCTCAATTCAATTCAAAGCTACCTTATTTTGCATTGTTTTGGGGTCTGAAGTAATTTTCCTGCTTAAACTAGTGTGACTGCCGTTGTAGGGTGCTAAACTGCATATTTTCAAATTCAGCTAATCAGTCTTAAGGGAGCTCTGTATAACTAGCCTTGTTCAGATGATGTTATATGGGCATACTTTCAATAAGTGTTATAACCTCAAATGAGATATTACTGATATTGTTTACGATGATTCAGTAATGAATGCATTTAGATAAAATGACAGTCAGTGAATGATACATGCTACATCATAACTGTGCCTTTTCATTTGTACGCTTACATAATAATTTATGGGCAGCCTTTAGTATGATTTAATCCTAAGACCCATATGTAATAATAGTATCTGGTGCAGGTCAAAATAGGTACCAACTTGAAGGTTGACGTCTTTACAACAAAAGGAGGTCAGCCAACCTCTCTAAGTGATACCAAACTTGACGTATTTTTATTAAATGCATACAGGCACCAGGGGACGGATAATGCGCTAGACTAATCAAACCTTTAACTCACCAGCAATGTGCATTTTATCATCTAATTGTACATTTTCCCCCTTACTTTTGTAGTTGCATCATGGACAAGAGTGACCTAGTGCAGAAGGCTAAACTCGCTGAGCAGGCCGAGCGCTATGATGACATGGCTGCTTCTATGAAGGCCGTCACGGAGGGCGGCGTTGAGCTTTCCAACGAAGAGCGCAACCTGCTCTCCGTGGCCTACAAGAACGTGGTGGGCGCCCGCCGCTCGTCCTGGCGTGTGATCTCCAGCATCGAGCAGAAAACGGAGGGCAATGAGAAGAAACAGCAGATGGCGCGTGAATACCGTGAGAAGATCGAGACTGAGCTTCAGGACATCTGCAACGACGTGCTGGTGAGAGACAGACGTGAATCTGAGTTACAAGGAAGAAAACACAAACATTTGGCAGTTTAATTGACAGTTCTAGAAGTCCCGCATAGATTTAATTTGTTAGAATTACAGCTGAATAAAAAAAAGTTTCACTATTATATATGTCTGTTTTTTAGTATTTCAAAAAATAGTGAGCTGCATCGTTTTAAGGCATTTCAGCAATGAAGTGTTGGATGCTTTTAAAATAAGTGGCTCTTTTTAGCCACAATTTGTGTGCAATGTATATTTAGCTTTTTAGAATACTGTCTCATCTCTTACTGCCTTTGTTGTGTCAGAAATTGTCAGAATTGTTGTCAAGTCATTGTTTCTTGTGCAAAGCTTTAAATGAATGATGCAGTATTTCAGATGTTTCAAAACCACTTAATATGTTTGTTTTCAGTTAAAATGCTGCCTACGTGTAGGGCATGTCACTACGTTAATGATCAGAGCAAAAGGAATCAATTGTATTTGTAATATGAAACATCAATTTGGATGGATCCAACAATGTACGCTTGACTTTACCTTTAAGAATGGCTAATGATTTTCTTTTTATTAATGTAATTTCTCTGTTCTCTCAGGGTCTCCTGGAGAAGTACCTCATTCCCAACGCTAGCCAGGCAGAGAGCAAAGTCTTCTACCTGAAAATGAAAGGAGACTACTACAGATACCTGTCCGAGGTGGCAGCCGGAGAATCAAAGAAAAGTAAGCTCATTTTAGTTATAAAGCAAAAAGGCTGTTGCGTAAAATTGTGATTCATCTGTCATTAGGGGTGAAGATAGTTTAACGTATAAAGATGGTAACTGATAATGCTGCAGTATAAAGTCAAGTCCTAAGAATGAATAATTAGACGGTAGCTAAAGAAACAGCATTAAAACACTCAGGTTGTGATGCTAGCGGTCACGAATTTGATTTGATGTTTTCTATCAAATTACAGCCACAGTGGACAACTCTCAGAAGGCTTACCAGGATGCATTTGAGATCAGCAAGAAGGAAATGCAGCCAACACACCCCATCAGGCTGGGACTAGCGCTGAACTTCTCCGTGTTTTACTATGAAATCCTCAACACCCCAGAGCAGGCCTGCAGTTTGGCAAAGACGGTTAGACAATTATCTTGTTTTATTTTGAGTATTTTTTATACTGAATACTCAAGTGTGCATTTCCAGTGTACAGGAAGACAACAGACCCTGACCCTCATGTTTACCTTCACCTTAGGCTTTTGATGAGGCGATTGCTGAGCTGGACACCTTGAACGAGGACTCCTACAAAGACAGCACCCTGATCATGCAGTTACTAAGGGACAACCTCACTGTAAGTTTGGCCAGTTTTAAAGGTATAGACAGGGCCCAAAATTCAAATTTACAATGCAAAATGAATATGGACTCTATAGATTACTTAGTTTAAATCTTTAAACTTTAAAAATGATGGTTTTGAGCTGTGCTAATGTAACATTTAACATTTTTTTGTGACTTGCACAACTTTTAACGACAATTTTGTGTAGGATGTTTTATCTAGTATAAAGGTTTTTTTTTAATCTGGAATACGATGTGGTGTGAAACATGCATAGAATTATGCTAGCATTAGGAAACCAAAATATATTAGGAACAAAATTTGCTTGTAATGTATGGAAAATTGGGGTCCAAAAGTCCACTAATATGAATAAATAAGAAATATTTAATATTATGCCATTGGTAAGTGTGGTAAAAAAGTTAATTTTGCAACCTTTAATTTTTCTTTCTTTTTCTGCAGCTGTGGACATCAGAAAACCAGGGTGATGAGGGGGATGCTGGCGAGGGAGAGAACTAAAGGCGTTGCACTTCACTGTTAAATCCACCTACACTCTTTATCTTACACATATACAGCCCATAATTCCCTGCTCCATCCAATCCACCTCACCTTTATCCACCTTTCTGTATGACGAGCAGCATGAATTGTACCTGACCTACAAGTTTGTACCCCTGAAGCCTTGAGCGGCAGGGTAACGTTTGGTTTTTTTCCAAGGCTGACTTGTCTCAAACATGTCTGTTCGTGTATTTCCCCCCAGATGAGGGAAAATGGTTGAATAGTGGGAACGGTTTCCATCTATTTTCCCTTCCTAAAATCCCTCCTAACATTTTTAAAAGGTATATGTTCTCTGGTCTAGCAGGTTATAATGCATTATAGTGTCCTCCACCCATTTTCCCTTCTCTGTCTTTTCTCTCCCAATAGTGTACTGGCGATTGCTGGTTTTATTCAAAAGGTTATTAAACTGTCCATTAATTTAACAAACACTGTGATGTTTAGTTTTTCCTCTTGGATAACTTGTGCTTAACGGAAATCGGAGCGGTTTCAGTACGAGTAGCAGTACAATTCTGTTGCGATCTCATACAGAAGGGATAAAAACAGGCTGTATTGTGACACTGACTAACATGCATTATTATTATTGCTGTCATGTGCATAATTTTATTTTGCGTACATGGCTAAAGACGACAAAAGGGACCGGAGGTTTGCCATTCCATGTCTGTTTAGTTTTAAGTTAAAGACATTCCATCAGTATGTGACGTTTAACGATTACAGACCTTTTATGAACAAACTGGAGAGTTTCCTATATTGTGCTGTCAAGAAGGCAGTCAACATAAAGGTGCTGTTTGACATCAGTAAACAATTTTCCTGGTTTGTTCTGTATGTTTTTTTTTCCCCTCCCTTTTGCATAATATTGACCACCCCGCCATTTAATAAAGATGTAAAATTGTAAACATTATAGAGGTAAATATAAATTTGTCTTAACTAAATGTTGTCAACTTGCATGCAAAAAAAACTTTTATTCAACCCTCTTTATGAACAACGATGCTTGATTTGATGTTTCCCCTCTTCAAATTATATCAGTGTAATTCAGGAGTTTTGGGGCCTTAGACTGACTTAGAGCTTTACTACTCCTCTTTCCTTTTAAGAGACGAGTTTTTGTAAGACCTTTGCAGTTCAAACTGAGAAATTCTGGATTTAACTTGAATTTTGTGCAGGAAAGTGCCACAGACCAGTGGAGGCTTTGAAGTCTTGGGCCCAAAGTCAGTGACACACAAGACGAGATCAGATTTGGCGAATAGTTGAAGGACCCTGATCATTACTAGGGAGGTAGCCACTCATTCAGTGTCACAATACACAGTGTCACATCACCATAACATTCCACGTAGGTGTAGAACTCATCTGTCTCGAGCTGAAGACAATGTTCATGCACTGAAGACAAAATCTTTTTCTCTCCCCTTAGCTGAACAAATGGCAGTTATTCTACGCTTGATTACAAAAAAAATACAGTAGTGAATGTGGAGCCGAGCCTGTCTGTATATCTGGTATCTCCAATTGCTTTGTTTTTACTGACCAGTATTCTGCCTAAAGTTAGCTTCTGTGACGGTTTCATTGCTTAGCGCTCACGTGGTTGTGAAAATTTAGACTAGCTTAAGGGAAAAAAATTACAAAATGAAAAAAAATACAACCTGGTTATTGACGTAATACTAGATTTGTGTATGTCTTTTAAAACAGTTCTAGTTTCACCTTACATGTTATAATCAGGAAAGTGTAAAAGACAATTTAAAGTGAAATAAAAGTTTTATCAGTTCCAAATTGCGCTGTAATTTTTTCCCGCAGTGGTGTACATTAAAAAAAAAACAATCAGCATATTTTCAAGGGCTTGCCACTGTTCTATAAAGATGGAAAAGGCATTTTATTTTCAAAAATATTTAAATAAGCATTTAAGAAAGATTTAAGCAAGCTGATCTCAATTATCTGTGGCAAGCTGTTGGTTACAACAGAAAAGGATTGTCTTGTTCTTCAGTTTGTAATCGCACAAACAAATACCATTTACAGTGACACTTGCAGTTGAGGTCTGAGACAAGTGTTTAAATGACTTGTTTGCAAAGTTGTCTTGTATTTAAGGCACATTTACAGCTTCTTTCAAACTGGAAAAAATTATTTTGTCTGGTAATTGACGGCTTGTATTCGAATTGCTTTTAATTAGTTATACTACTTGTGTGAATAGCATTTACTGTTTTGTCTTTTTAGCATTGCTAATTTCTACGAAAAAGTAATCACTGACCCTAGCATTACATCTGACAATTTACTGGATGAGAAAATACCATATTACTGAACATTGTCCTTTATTATCAGATGCATTACTTTCTTTAAATTAAAGACCAGTTTACATTGTTTTTATGCAAAATGGCATACGAAACATCAATAAATACAGGCGTCAAGTCTTTACAAATGTATATAAACAAATGGTTTTGACAGTAAATAACCACAACCCTCAACAATACAACATAATGGAGTACTTTCTCTGGAAAAAAACTAAAGGTAAGCGAAAAACACCACATTTAGTAGAAAATGCAGCCCTAAAACTGTTTTAAGTGTAAATTGTTTAAAAGTAATTTTTTTGAAGAATTGCCATTCAGTTCAATGTGCAATGAAAAAGACATTAAAATCACATGCCAAATCAACATCAGATTTGATTTCTGAAAAAAAAAGTTTCAGAAGGAAACCTGCTTGCCATAATAATGACAGTAATACACCCAGTCAAATGTGCCTATATGAACATGAACAATTTTTTTTTTTTTTTAAATAACATTATGACATGCTATCTGAAGGATGAGCAGAAATCTGTAGAGCTAACGTTGCAGCTTTGAGCAGCAAATCAACTTGAGGCACTTGGGGAAAGTTTCCTCGTGTCCACTTTACAATCACAGTCATTTCATATTCTGTGCTTCCTGTAGGAGTTTCTGCGCTGCCATGTTGTTTGGATCGATTTTGAGCACACTCTTGAGATCTTCAATACAAGACTCCTTGTTCTAGGAGAGAAAAAAAAAATGCATGCATTAAATTTATAAAACAATCCAGCAATCGAAGATCATAGTAATTTTTCAAGACGATATACTTTATTCACATTTGAACTTACTTTAAGTTCCTTGTATGCATGGGCACGTCGGTAAAATGCCTTAATGTTGGCAGAATCCATTAGAAGAGCCTCATCACAGTCACTTGCAGCTTCTTTGTACATCTTTAATGACAGGTAGCAAAGAGCCCTACAAGCAATATTCATTTCATCACATTATCAAACCAAGTCCTCGACTTTTCCAGGCCTAGACATTCAAATCACCATGTGAACCCTGATGTTTATTTATGAGGGGGATGATGTTCATAATTACTTGGGCTGTTTTTGTTGCATTTCATACCTGTTTGTGTAGGTTGTGACTTCTGTGGGGTCGTGACCGAGCGACTCTGTGTACTTCTCCACAGCCGTCTTGAATTCGCCCTTCTTCACAAATCCATTGCCTAGTTCCTTTAGAGCTTTGGCCTTTTTAACAGCTGCAGGTCCTGGTGCTTAAAATCAAACAAATGAATATGAAGTGCTGAAACAAAGTATGATGGGTCAGATCAGTACAGCACACGTAAATACCTTTTTTCTTATTGTCAACAATGCTGTTCTGATGTGAGATCGAGGCCGAACCGGCGGCTTGCGCTAGGCTTTCTTTCACAGACATTGGAACGCTAGGAATCGGTGGCAGTTTCTCTCGCCAAGATGGTCCGTCTATATTCGTCAAAGCTTTGGTCATTCTGAAGGGAAGGAGCAATGCGTAATATGGTAAATTTTTGCATTCTTATTCTCATAAATGATCGCTTGCCCTCATGTTGTTCCAAACCTGTATGAGTTTTTTCCTTCTGTTGAACACATAAGAAGATATTTTAAAGAATGTGGGAAATCAAACAGTTGATGATGGCCATTGACTTCCATAGTATTTTTTTTTTCTACTATGGAAGTAAATGGCTATCGTCAGCTGTTTGATTACCAGCTTTCTTTAAAATATCTTTTGTGTTCAACAGAACAAAACAACTCATACAGGTTTGGAACAACTTGTCGGTGAGTTAAGTAATGAAAAATGTTTCATTTATCGGTGAACTATCCCTTTAATTGCCTAATAATTCTGGATCCCATTCATGCAGAATTACCTGTTGACACCATCGTGAGCAGCTGGTGTGTTCCAGTCTATCTGTAAAACAGTTTTGTAGTCCACATAAGCCTGTCTGTATCTCTCCAAGGCCTCGTAAGCTGATGCCCGGCGAAGCAGAGCTTTATATCCAAAAGGAACCAATTTAAGAGACCTGAAAGGTAAATATAAAGATTATTAACACTGCAACATTATCACTTTAACCATTTTTGTCTTCTCATCCTTACTCTGTGCAGTCTTTAATGCATTCATTGCAGTTTCCGTCTTTCAGGTAACTGGCGGCCCTGTTGGAGTACAAAATAGCCAGATCTTCCTTTTCCTTCTGACCTGTGAACAGAATGGTTACTTTATTTACCTTAGTACCAAATGCTCTTTTATATCGACAACAGTCTGAGCAATCTTTTTAAAAATAGTTGCTATGCAACTTTCATACCCTATTGCTTGCTATGGTAACCCTATTGTTAAAACATCAATGAATCTCTATTGTATTCTTAGAAGCACATTAGCATATGATCGTACCATGACATTACTATCAATTCCATTTTGTTTCAAGGTTTTGTCAGATAATACTTTTTTTTTTTTAAAAATTAGATGCTGCAGACCCCCAGATATTATCATCCTCGAAAATGTAAAAGGCAGCAATAGTTTTTCAGAATCTTACAAATAAGGAATTATTTACGTACACACAATGTATTCAGCAACAGTTTCGTTAGACGAGGTCCCGTCCTCAATCATTGATTATTGTTTCACACAGTTTAGGGGAAACACAAATCAGTTATCTTTAATTAATGGAAGGTTACAAGCAGCTACTCCCCCTTGACAAACTTGATCAGAGAGGAATAAGAGCGAGAGATGTGAATTAGAATCCCTGAGGAGATATGGCATAGTGATTTGGAGGATATTGATAAACAATCTGTCAGATTATACTAGATTAAGCCTCATTCAGTTTAAGGAAACACATAGAATACACTTATCGCAAAATAAATTATGTAGAATTTCCCCCAATATCTTACCTCTTTGTGATAAATGCAAATCAGATAATGCTGATGTAGCTCATGGTTTTATTTCCTGCCCTAAAATACAGGGATTCTGGTGTGAGGTTTTTACGGCGCTTTCCTTAATGTGAAATATGGAACCAGACCCAGTGCTCAGTAGCCTATACTTGGACATTATGATTCTACATATCCTTTGAGCAAAGTTTAACACAAATTCCTCACCAAGAAACTGTTATTGCTTTTCTGTGAAAAGACTGACTCTACTTATTTTCTAATCACTAGTACTGTTAGATGCATTATTTATTTAAATTAATTTAGTTTAATCTTATTTTTTATTTATTTTGTTATCTCCCATTTTGAAAATCTTAGAACTGAAATTCATTGAACATGGTATTTACCATCAAGAATCCAATGGAACATCCTGTGCTAGTGCTAGAATACAATGGTGCTAACATGGTACATGTACAAAACAAGTTATATAAGTGGTAATACTGTAACGCTGGTGGTGACCGTGGTGATATCTTACCAGACTTCTCCAGCTGCTGGATGGATTGGCTGTAGACGATCACAGCTTCTCCATACTGACCCGCTTTGAAACACTGGTTACCGGCTAGTTTGAGTTCCATCCACGACTGCGATCGCCGCTTCTGAGGCATGATGACACTGTAACGACCAGTCAGTTGTCAGATCATTAACTGCTGTTAACTTGGTCACATTATTATGAAAAAATAAATAAATAGTACAGTATGCCAGTAAATGTGGTAAAGTATAAACTTACCAACGTTACCGCGGTAGAATCACCGTCCGTCTGATGTTGGAAAAACCCGGAAAGTAACTTAACTTAAACGTTGGCGGAAAGGATTTGCTGATCGTTAAACTCCGCCTGTTTAAAGTTACAAGTTATTGTGTTTAACAACCAGCTAGTGATGAGACAACTAACGTTAGTCAGTCCTTGTTCTAGAACTCACTAGAACATCCGCGTCGTCTTCTTCTTCTTCTCCTCTTATATGCGCGCGCGAGCCGGGATAAACACCACGTTTTTACCGGCTGAGTCTAAAGAAATGGATGGTGTTGAATTTCAGTTTCAGTTTTCAGTGCTGAAGCGGCTGTCGAGCTCCGTTGCTGCTATTTGAAGATCAGGGTGGCTGATTGTAACCCAATCCAATGTTGCCAGTTCCGCCGAGAAAAGCATGCATCTTGGCCCGACAAAAAAATACGAAAATGTGCTTTTAATTAAACGGACTTGGCAACACTCAACCAGTCTAAGCCTCCCGTCTATATGAAAACACCCACCCGTTGGTTGCCAGATGTTCCTTAAACTTTAAACATTCATTTTTTTTAAACGTATTGCTTCCTTTAAAGATTTAATTTTTCGTTTTAAAGGCCCACTGAAGAATTCAATGTGTTGTTCACGAAACAGGAAGACAGGGCGGGACATATCGAGCAGCTCCTCCCCTTTTTTAAAATAGCCAATAGCTTTAGTTTATTTCACAGAGCGTCCAGAGCGGTTGACCTCGGTAAAGCGGCAGTTTTCTCCTAATCTCTAATGGTGTGTTCACACCGAACGCGAATTTAATTATTTGCGCGGGTGGATTACATACAAAGGCAATGCAAAGACGCGAATAGACGCATCATTCGCGCCGGGCGTTGTGAATGACGCGAATTGAGCGACGCGTTTGCCGCGAATGTCTTCCGCGCAAGTTGAAAAATTTGAACTCGAGCGAATGTTCAAGCGTCTAACTAGACGCATATTTGACGCTCTATTCGCGTTCGGTGTGAACACACCATAACCGTTTCTCCTTCTAATCTCATCCATCGCTTTAAAATACAGCATTCTGTGCAGAATTCAAATGGGTCTGATAAGTTTTGTGGTCTGCGTCGACTCACACATATGATTCGCGCTGTGCTTTCTGTCTCTGGACCGGAGCTGGTCCGTGACACTAACGTGAAACCAGACTTCATTCACCCTGATGGAAAACATATTTACACTGTCCGAATCATTCCCTATGCCATATAATTTATAGTGCACTATGTGCTATTCACCATATAGAAAATAGTAAATGTGTGATCAAGTGACCAATTTCAGCCGCAGCTATGTATGATGTAGGGGGCGGGACGCTTTAGATTCTAGAGAGCATTTGATTGGACAGAAAATCTGAAAGAGTGATGTAACCAAATTATTGATCCATATTGGCAGAAGTGAGAGACTAAGTTTTGAATGCTTATATCTTCTAAATGCAAATTTTGTCATTATTTTGGAGCACACTAGCTTATGGATAACAGTAAGGCTGTATAAATACTAAAATCCAAAGAAACTTCAATTTTGATATCATGGGGACTTTAATTATATGAGCTGAAAGGGCAATCTCTGTAGCCAATAGAGTGAGTAAAATATTTGAGTAATAAAAGTACAAGATTATAATAAAAAAGACAATGGTATATTATTCACCGAAACCCAATTATTTTAAATATTTTAAATTTGTTTTATTTTTATATTTTCCATTTTCATTTTAATTCTAGTTTAAAAAAGAATTACAGTCTGATATATATAGCTACAATGTGTTTGTCCTTCGCCTCTTTCCGTAGTTGGGCTCCATAAACACCTTCCTGTCAGAGTCGCCGGACGTGCGTGCTGAAGGTCGCGAATTTAACGGTAATAATCGAGCTTGCTGTACGTTTATAACAAAACTTCTATGGTGAATTATGTATAAAATATAATATCACCATGTTATGTTTTTAATAACACTAAATATTCGTTTTTTTCTTTATTTAATTTAGCTAAACGCGTCTCGTTTTAGAAATACATCTTGCCGCTGGTCGTCTTTGCTTGCTAGTGAGTTAACTTATTAGCAAGACAGGTAGTCCTGAATCTCAGAAGGCACCATGATATGAATCACAAGTGTCATTTTAAAAATAAAACAAACGTTAATTGCTTGGATTTGCGTTTGTATGCGTTTTATCACGTCTAGGGAAACAATTTGCAAATTGCATATTAGCTAAACCGCTAAAGCCTTGACATGAAATGAACAGCACATTTGTATATTATAAAACATGCATATTAGTATATCTGGTAATTATTACATATTGTTATCTTCTCAGTCTCTATCCCATAAGAAAAAAAAAATGTTAGCGTGGCTTATTCTGTGTCTGTCTTGAAAGTCAGCAAGACATCCATTTGTGATGGTCAGAATAGCACGTAGCAATACTAAAGGGTGATCTATCCTGGAAGTGCAAGGTTGTCAATTGACTGTCAGTGTATGAAATTCTTTTATTGTCTTCTCTTTCCAGAAGTCAACAATGTCCCTCGCAAAGCCAGCGATGAGAGGCCTCCTGGCCAAGCGTTTGAGGTTTCATTTGCCCATCGCTTTTGCTCTTTCCCTCGTTGCAGCAGCCGCTTTCAAGGTCAGTTGTATTGTGTTTTCTATGATTATATTCAATATATTGGACCTTTGTGGCATTCCGTTAAGTACAAAATTGTAATTATTACTTCATCTTTGTGTAGGTAGAAATGCTTTTTTTTTTTTTTTATTATTTTCAAAGCACCTTTTATCATGATGTAACTTCCATAGTCATTCAGATTAGTTTTTGATTGATATGGTGTTTTTTTTCTCTTAATTTCTAATATTCTAATAAGATACATTCGTATCTTTCTCTTACCTTTGAGGCAAGTGAGTTAAATCATTTTGGAAGCTTGTTTTACAATGACCATGGACAGTTTTTTTTATTAATCTGAGAATGATTTGTCTTTCTGCAGTACGCAGTAACAGAGCCCAGGAAACAGGCATATGCTGACTTCTACAAGCAGTATGATGCCATGAAGGAGTTCAACGCCATGAAAGAAGCTGGTGTTTTTCAAAGTGTCAGACCTTCTGGAGAATAAAGCAATGTGATGTGAGTGGCCTTTCAAGTGCACATAAATCTGATTTGTAATTCTTTGCAAGCATAATTTTGCACTCTATATGCACTGCCATTTCAGTAATTATAATATTAAGCAACCCTGAGTTTTGTCCTTGATTGTAATTTTTTTGAATGTCGTTAATATCATTTTTATGCTCTGGTTTGGAAGTAAAATAATGACTGTCTTTGAAACAAATAATCACTTTGAATTGCACTAATTGAAAAATATTGTATATTTAAGCTGTGAATATTTCAAATGAAATAATTTCATATACAATTTCATTCTTAAAAATGTGATAATCCATATTCAACTTCCAGACTTCATTTCCAAAATATCCAGTCTGTTTAATACCACCTATTATATTTGACATGCAATTTTTTATTTATTTTGCTTTACAAATTTAGTTAAATTCAGTGGTTCAATTTAGCAAAGTATTCATCATTGCACATGCAGTAACTACAGGAATAAGTTGAGTACCAATGCATGCAGTTGGTGCATGCGGGTGATGAACAAGACCAAAGCAACGGGTAGAGTCGTTCATTAATTTGTTTATTCACTTACTCACTGCTTGATCCATTTCTGTAAATCAGTTTTTGTAAGTATATGTTATGATAATAATCAGATTTTCTGCTTATATAGGGTACTATCCCTGATAAAGACACAGAAACTGTTTAAGTTTAATTCAAAGTCTACGTGGTCCCCCCCCCCAACCCCAGTGAGCAGCTTTCTCTATTGCAAACGAGATACAATGTTATCTCCCCCAAAGCTGATGTGGTGAACATGGATTATTGCATTTTTAATGAAATTATGTATGAAATGTTTTCACTTGAAATATTCACGTCTTAAATATGCAACCATGTTTAATTTCAGCCCCCCAAAATGCAATCCCTGAAAATACAAAGCATTAAAATGAAAGCACTGTTAATGCAATGGATGTTTTTTTTTTCTTTCTTTCTCAAAGACAGTCATTATTTTACTTCCATACACTGGTCAATTTTGAGAGTCTGAAACTTTGCTTCTGATACTTTTTTTTTTCAGACTAATGAATAGAAAGCATCCAAAATATATATTTAAGTGTCTAATATATCCATTTGGGTCTTTAGGGTTACAATTATTTACAATACATACATTGTGTATATAATGTTTCTCCCTCCTACAGCCTAAAATCTCCACTTCAGCAGCAGCTTTACATACACCAAACTCTACTTTTATTCCTGTCTATATTCTGAAGGTTTTTACAGACGATTTTGTTCATATCATTCGTCTGGTTTATATAACATTTCCAAAAACACAAAACTTTCACAAAAACTGGTTTTTCAGGATGTTGAGAGATCAAAATCTACTCTCTAAAAACGTTTAATGTCAACTAAATGAAACTGGAAATTTATGCTGATTAGTGCATATTTAAATATTGCATTTCAAAAAACTTGTAATACAACACAGTAACGCTCTGTGATTTAGTATGGTTTAACTGGTGAAAGTATAGTGGTATTTTTTCATTCCTAATATTTTTACCCTATTTACCTGTGGTGTCTTGCCTTCAATGTAAAAAAAAAACACTGACTTAAACTTTTCTTTACAGGTGATGTGCCCCTTCATTCCTGCTCTACAACTGAATCTTTATAAGATTATTGGATATGAACATTGATGCCTGATGTTCTCATTAAGATACAAATAAACTGTTGACAACCATCACGCTGTAGTGACTTATTGCAACGCATCTTGTCAACATGTCTCTCCTTTGTTATTTCAAAATGAAAATGTCATTTGAGTTAAAGAGTCTCGACATCATTGACGAGGTCAGATGTTTACCTATTGTTTATGTAATAAAGATACGGGTTTAAAAGCCCAAATCTAAACTCTGAATTTAGCTCTACTTGGTGGTAATGTTGTCATAATTATGTCTAGAAACTTTTTTTTTTCTTTTTTTTTCTGCAAGCAACAGATCTTATAACATACTGATGGCTGTTTGGGTGGTGATAGTTTAAAAAAAAACTAATGGCACTTAAACATGAATTTTTTTTTTATATTTGTGACCTTTAGCAGAAATAAGAATTCACATTTGCTACATGTGTTTTGTCAGACTTTGCTTTGTGTTTTCTAAGAAATATTGCGCCTTGTTGCATGTTAAGTGTACTTGTCTATAAATGTGTTTAGTGGAATAATAGCACTAGGTGCATACAAAAAGTCCCATGATTATATATTTTTTTTTACCTTTATCCTTGTAACCATAATGTTTGGACATGCATAATGGTAATATCACGGTATTTTTTAGAAATACATTGAAGCACCATACTGATTCCAGCTTCATCACTGTACCATGGTATCTCCGTAGTATTTTTGTGTTTTGAAGCCTTTTAATCTGAAGTGCATTTTCCCAGCGTTCTACCGCACAGGAAATGCTTCGAACGAGAAAAGCGGAAGTTGTTGTTTATGGACCAACTTGAGTTCTAGTGTAATCTTTCTCTCAGCCAGTACATGCATCATGCGTGTAATTAGTAATGTACAGATACCGTTTCTTTAATCTCGCTGATACGACTGGTTGCAGTTGGGTGAGTTTACTAGTAATAATGGTTTTAGGTTATTATCGTTTCGCACTGTCCATGCGCGTTGTCCAGGCCTTTGTGCCAGAGAGCATGTTTTACTATATGTGCTGTGGATTAAATATAAAATATTGCATATGTATTTATTTTAATAATGTGGAAAAGAAGCAGCCAACTATATCTGGTTACTTGTGTAACACTACATGACATAACGTTACACATCGAGTAGAGTATTTGGCGCCCCACAAGATTTGAAATGACAACACTAGTAAACAAATGGTTGCAATTGTTGTATATAGACTAGATATTAGGGGGAAAGCTATTCGTTTAGTTTTATTATTTAAAAGTATGAATAATATTATATATAACGTTACATATACATATTAAAATGCAAAGCAAGGTGTTACTAAATAAATCCACTGTAATATCATGGTACTTTTTGTTAAACAGCAATACATTTTCATTTCCAATAGGATTTGTTAATGCTTGCAGGGAATTCATTCATATTTAGAATTAACATAATTTTAATATATAAAATAATAGCATTATAGTTTTATCTTTGGTGCTGTATGGCTTTAATTTAAAAATCTATAAAGTTTTAAAAGCCAGTATGTATGGCATGCCTAAAGCTGAGGTCTACACAATACAATGGCATCCATATGTAATTTAATTCAGGCTGATTTAACTGCAGAAAATTTGAATGGACATAAAATGCTTGAAGAATATCAATGCACTACTGCCTCGTAAACACCATAATGATGCATCTGAAATTTGTTGTTAGGGATTGATTGTTAACCGATATATTTCTTTTGTAAAGACCAATGCAGATATATCTAGAGTTGGGGTTCGTGGTAAAAGCTAAAAATGTATTCAGTCATAAAAATATAAAATGTAAAAAAAAATATTTTCAAATAAAACCAATTAAAAATAAAACACTTAAAAAGACTAAATATTTTATTTCTTTACCCGCATCTCATGTGACCACAAACCGACATCCGAGAACCACTGATTTAGAGAAAAGCATGGACAAATGCAAACATTTATTTTTTACTCAAAATTCACACAAAACAATCAAAGTAAAAATTGTTTATTCAGTGTGGATAAATTGAATTATATAATGTTAATTCTGGAATAATATTTAATTGTATCTGTTTGATGTTTACAGGTGCCCAGGTGGAGCTGTGATCTGCCTTTGCCTACGGTCTGAGCTCTTGTCTTTCTTGTACTATAACTCTGAACCCTTGTATGACCTTCATCTCTCTGGCACCCACATGAGCGCAGTGTTCTATTCCCGCTGGGCCGAGCGCCATGCCTGACCGGGATAGCACCTACCTGGCAGGTGGCGGCGGGGGTGGCAGCGGGAGCGGTGTGGGCACTGGGGACGAGGGAGGAGCCGGGACAGGTTTGGGTGGAGGTGTAGGAGAGGGTAGAGTGACGGTGGTGGGCGGATCAGCGGGCTGCACAGGGGGTAACGGGGGTCCTGGGGCCATGGGAGGCGGCGGGGCATTAGGAAACGGCAACAGCTGCAGCGGAGCCAGCGGCGGTGTGGGACTGGATGGCGTTTGCCGGGACTTTTTGCGCAACGTGTGCAAGCGCGGCAAACGCTGCCGCTTCCGCCATCCAGACTTCAATGAGGTTCCCGACTTGGGTGTGCAGAAGAATGAGTTCATCTTCTGCCATGACCATCAGAACAAAGAGTGCGTGCGCACCAACTGCCGATTTGTGCACGGCTCGAAGGAAGACGAGGACTATTATAAGAAAACCGGAGAGCTTCCTCTTCGGCTAAGGGGGAAGGTGGCAGCCGGATTGGGATTGTCTCCGACCGACCTCCCGTTAAGTCGCGGAGAGGTGCCCATTTGCAGGGACTACCTGAAAGGAGAGTGCCAGCGGGGCAACAAGTGCAAGTTCCGACATGTCAGGAAGGACTATGAATACGAGGCCTCGCCCAGGGTCGGTGTGGGATGCATGATGAGTGTCACCGGTGGCGTGAGCGGGATGGTGAACGCTGGTGGTGGCGGTGCGGTTGGTGGCGGTGGGGCCTGCGGTGGGATGTCTGGCCTGGTTGGCGGCGGCGTGGGAAACTACATGGGAATGGGATGTCCCAGCATGGGCGGATGCAGAGACCAGGGCCTGTCGGTTGGAGGTGGAGGTGGGGGCTCGATGAGCAGCTGTATGTCGATGGGGACAGTGGGTCATCGGCGCTACGACAGGGGGCCCTGCTCCGTCTACGACCCCCTGTTTGAAAATGGCATGTTTGAAGCCGGGCCGGTGGAGGCCCCCGTTGACCACACGGCCTTCCAGCTGAAGAGACGGCGTTTGGATGGGCTGCGTTTGACCGATGGGACCAGCAGTGGACATTACGACCTGGGGGTTCAGACCACCCTGCCAATCCGACCGATAGAGTATCGCTTACTAGAAGAGGAGAACGCCCTACTGAGGAAAAGAGTGGAGGAGCTTAAGAAACAGGTAGGAAATGTACTCTTCCTTTCTTCAGTGAAATACAAAGGAAGATATATTGCAGAGTGTCTCCAAGCTGGAATAACGACACCAAAGTTCAATGGATATAGTCCATGCAAACTGTGTACTGTACTAGTCGCTGAAAATATTCCTCTCTGTCTTCATAATCTAATCACATTCTTTTCAAATACTGTGATTTATTGTGCCAGGTTTGTAGTGAAAGACCTGACAACACAAGAACCAGTGATGTTTCACATCATTATTATGTTATGTGCTTTGAGACTTGAGGTAGTTTAACACCGTCTGTCATCTCGTGACGCTTTGCAGACTCCACTGTGCACGTTCAAGAGTTTTGAAGGAGACGTTTTGGAGACGCTCTGAAGGGAGGGTGGGATCTCATGTTTTCAAAGCTAGCTTGATATTGCTAGCCTGTCTGAAATTGCCTACCCTACCTTTGAGCTCAATGACAGAATCACTTATTTTAAAAATGTAAAACAACTGTAACCACATCCTAAATGTCTCAAAATTCCTTTCTTTCCTTTTTTTGTTTTTAAGGTGTCCAACCTGATAGCCACCAACGAGGTGCTTCTGGAGCAGAACGCTCAGTTTCGAAGCCAGGCTAAAGTGATGACGCTGTCCTCCACCCCTGCTCCGTCTGAACAGAGTCTGGCGCCCCCTGTTGGTTCTGTGAGTTCCTACAACCATGGCATTGCCCAGACACACACCACTCTGAGCAGTGCTGGTCTGCAGCCCCGTCCCGTCACTCAACAAGATCTGGTGGCCTCGACCGGTGCACCAACCGCCCCTCCTTCTAATGCTGCGCCCCCCTCCGCACCCCCTCCACATCTGAACCCCGACCCCATCTCTGCTGCCCTCGCTCAGACTATCGCCCAGGGAATGGCCCCTCCGGTTTCAATGGCCCCTGTTGCAGTTTCGGTGGCGCCGGTGGCCGTGTCCATGTCCCAACCATTGCCGGGCATCACGATGAGCCACGCGACCACACCGATGGTGACGTACCCCATCGCCAGTCAGAGTATGAGGATCACCACCATGCCTCATTAATGAGGACGCACTTCAGCAATATATACATGAAACAAATAGCAAACTGGAAATCAAAGCAACTCTGCTGACACCAGTAAACCATGGGAAGTTTCTCAGGTGAAGGGTCGCTGAATGAACATACAGATTTCTGTATAGAATACAGATATTCTCTTGTGAATTTATGGAACTTATTTCAGTTTTTCTTGCCAGCAGATAATTGCCTTGGACAGACTCTTGAAATCATCATTGACTTCACAGGACATTTATTAACTCATTTTGAACGATGTAACTATTCAACTAATCACTACAGAAGAATTGTGAATTTACTTGCTAGCTGTCAGTTTTAGTTTGACTCCTTTTTTTAATAGTTTGTTTTGTGAATTGTTTTTGTGTGAACTGATTATTTGGATTCTGCACAAAAAAAGAGAAGGAATCAGACACATTATGCTCTGTTATTAATTCTTGTCATGTCTTACTAAAAAAAAGTGTTTTATTTCTTTCTGTTGGAAACAAAATAACTGCATTTTTCTGTCAGAATATTGGTCTTGTTTCTTTCATCTTGAGTGAGTATCTTTCTGAAATGTAATGAAAAATTATATTTCTTATCAAACCAGACTTCTGTTATTAGTTTGATCGCTTTCTCATTCTGTTGAGAGTATGACCCTAGTTGTTTGCTCTCTCATGGCCCGTCCAGTGATGATAAGACCACCAGAGACAGATCTGGGCTGAATGGGCTCTTAGCAATCCCTGTGCTGTATGTGTAAATATTAACATAGAAATTATTTTTCCCCTTCTTATTTTTAAAAGATCTTTTACTTTTATGTTTGATTTTTACAGATTTAATGTTTTATAACTAGAAAACCCTATAAACAGTCACATTGAAATGATTGCTCATAATCAGTTCTCATAATTAAACTGTCATCCTTCAGTGTTTGTTTATATTTTTAAGCTAAAAAAGGTTTGGGATCTCTCACATTTAATAGTATAGGGGGATTTATTATTAGGGTTATCATGCAAAAAGGACCATTGTTCATAGTATTGTTAGCTGCATTGGAAGTATGTTTAATTTGGCAGGTCTCAGATTAGTTATCTGAAATCTAATGTCAGTCACATGACCATGAATATAGACCACCTCGACCTGGCATGAGAGCACCAGCACCTACTATGGCAAGTACTTTTTTGCATTCCTTTATTGCCTTTTACAAGTCAGTTTTGTTAGTAAAATGTGTCAGTTAGTAAGAAAAACTATTTAGGATATCTGTAATAGTTATGACTATTCTCGAGCACATTTTACTAGTTAAAACTAGATATTTTAGAAAATAGTGTTGCATCACGACTTTGGTGTACTCTGGATATTGCCAATTTCCACAAAAATTGTCAAAAAAGTGGAATTTCAGAATTGGAAGCTAAGTGTGATCAATAGAAAACCCATTTTTTATATACAGATTTTCCGTTTATTAAAATCTTTCCTAGGTTATTTTTATTTGATTCTGTTAGGATTGTTTACAGGTGAACTGGTCAAAAGTTTTACCTGGAATTATGACTAGTCAGTAAATTGTATAAGTAAATTATCACCAGTCCAATATGCATTCCAGATATCTTAAATTGTAGACAGTCACAAGCAACTAGTTAGCCTGGGAAAACCCAGACAACTTCCGGCAAATTCAGATTTGCTCTGCAAGTTAGTCTGGCAAAGAGCTCATTCAAGCCCATTTCCAATCCGTCGAAATCGAGGCACCAATCAGAAACGTTGGGGCGGGCTTTGCACGATGACGACATCGCTGGGATTTTGAAGCAGATTATTTTGTAGCCTACATTACAAAGATGGATGCCGCCATCGAACATCACTCGTTCGAATCAGCTATCGCGTCTGTTTTAAGCGATTTGAACGTTTCCTTTTTGTTAAAAACCGAGCAAAGAACAACACTCGGAGATGCTTGTTTCTCCGCCGGCCGCAGCTCTGCATACGTCATCTCCTTCGTCGCTCTGATTGGTTTTAGGTCTACCCGCGACGTCCGTTGGTGACGCCCCTCTGGAAATGATTTGTCTATGACGCTTTGCCAGACCATAACTCAGTTACAACTGAGAATGGTCTGGTTTTAACCAGGCTAGCAACTAGTCAAACTCTAGTTTGATTGCATTCGGATATATGTTCAATTATACCTTTTGGGTGTTTTTTATGATTTTTGGTCAAACAATTTCATCATGGCTAGTCACCCTGAATTATAACTAGTAAAAATCTCATTAGGTACCTTGTGTGCAAATTATCACGATTACACTTTATTTTAATTTGTCCCCGTTACAGTGTAATTATACATTTAAAGGAATAGTTCACTTAAAAAAATGAAAATTATCTCATCATTTCCTCACCCTCAATTTGTTTCAAACATCTATACATTTCTCTCTCGTGCTGAACACAAAAGAAGATATTTTGAAGAATGTCAGAAACAAGACAGTTAATGGTTGCCATTGACTTCCATGGTTATGTTAGACGTATTTAATTTGACGATTATCATTCATCTATTATTCAGGCGGAACTAGTCAGAATTGCATTAGATGTAGTTTAAATTAAATTGTGGCTAGTCAGAATTGACTCAAGACTTGTGAAGCTAGAAGCTTTCAAAGAACTAACGTTAACTGCCTACTGCAGCTTCCAACTAAAAGTTTGCACCCCCTTTTACAACTGCGTCGTTTTCTGTGGGCGTGATCTGCCTCTATAACGGTGCAGGCCAGGGATTCCAGACAGACAAACTGCAAGAAGGAAAAATAGTGTCATGCCAGAAGGGTAAGCTGTGAGGTGGGCGATTTCTTTTTCTCGGGCTGACTGACTTATTGATCTGCATGCAGTGATCAGGCATCCGATTCATCTGCAGATTTTCACTAGTCCATGCGTCAGTACAACGAGACTTTTAATCAACAGCACATGTTGAGTTTGAGTTGCAAATCGCTGCGTCGTATCTTGACTTTCAAAATATTTGCATACCAATCAACAGACCACAATGTCGCACGGTGATTCAGGGCCGAAAAATGACTCGGACTCGGAAAAGAAGACTGAACCGGCCCAGGACAGTTCATCGGGAGAAATGGACGCCCCTAAAACGAAATTATTGGACGCCAAGGCAATCTTATGGACTTTCGGCAAATGTCTCACTGCCATGTTGCCTGTTTATCTGGCTGGTTACTATCGCATGAGCACTAGTTTGGTGGTGTTTGGGATGATGGTTTACGCAGGATGGAAGCATTCTCGTGAGGCGAAGGAGGCGAGACTGAGGTCCGCTGTACAGTTACTCAACGACGAGCAAGAATACATATCCTCCAAATCATTTAGAAGTAGAGGAGACCTGCCTTCTTGGGTAAGAATGCATAAAAGTGCGTCTTTTGATAGGTGAATAAAAATAAACACTCCAGCACTGTTATTAATGCATAACGTCCGAATAAGTCCACCCCTATTCATACTAAGAGAGACATATATTCAGTGTTTTTATGTAAAACACATTTGCATCGCTACAAAAAAAACCTAAAAAGAGTAGCGATGAACGAATCGCGAACGATTTGTTTTTCCAATCGGTTCATTTGAATGAATCAGAGTCTTGCGGCTTTTGAAATCTCTTCGCATAGAAGTCAAACAGAGGAGGGTTAAATATAAATATCATAAACATCACAATATTTCACGCAATCTAATCGACAACAAAGTAAAAACAGCAGTATTTTACAGAAAAAAATATTTTACCGAGACACAAAAAAAGCTTCACGATTACTCATCTCTGGAACGAATCATTTTTTTAACAGTTCATTGTTTGAACGAATCGATTCGATAATGAATGAATCTGGAGTGGTCTGCAGATTTAGAAGACATTTTTAGACCTGTTGGTGGCGCTGTAACGGTGGTATACTGCATACTAGTAACTGCGTACTTGGCAAAATCCCCATTGTCCAAATCATTCTGAATACATTGTTGCTTTGTCATCTCCTCCCCAAGTGAACACTGAACAGTATGCTTCCATAAAAGAGTTTACTATATTTGGTCATGTCTCATCATGGCTATCATGTGGTAAAAAAAGCTATGCATGTTATTAATGTGGGGGAAATTATCCAAGACAAATCAAATTGTACACTGCATATAGTATGTATTATTTATGAAGGAAATAATGTAAATGCGGAAAAAAATAACTCATGACTGAGGTGGTTGCATGTGCTGTTTTCTTCTTCTTTAACCACATCCTCTGTTAAAGTTTGTTGTCCAGCTCATAAGGATAGACAGTCTTTGCACTTAGAAGTCTGTTATTGTTTCTTCTTTATAATTTCAGGTCAACTTCCCAGATGTGGAGAAGGTTGAATGGCTAAACAAGGTAATTCAGCAAACAGTTTCGATTTACATTTGTTTATTAACATCAAGCCTGTAATTCCATGTGTTCCTGATCCACCCATCAAATGAATGACCCTCCCTCATGACACAACAGCTGCCTGTGACCACCCACACTCCTGCTGAACAAAAGCTTTATATACTATTATTACACATCCATTCTCAACCAAACACTAATTCAACCAACATACGTTCCTTGCCTTTGAATTATTAGATCAGTTGCAATACATGCTTTCCCAGGAAATTAAAATTTTAATGTCTTTTTGCATCTCTAGCACCCAAACAGTACTATACACCAAAATACTATAATATAACATAAGATTAAAGATGAAACCTGTTAAAAGAAAATACAGTTAGTATAATATGCACTTTTAATTTTTTTTTAAAATGAAGTAATAATAAAAGACAACATAATACATTGAATGCTTATAAAAAATATTAGATATTAGCTTTCTTTTACAAATATTTAGTATTAATGGTACTAAAATATTCTTTAATCAAAATATATATATTTTTGATTTTGGGATGAAATGAACTTTCTTCATGAGATTCACTCACTGAGAGACAGAAAAAGGAGGAGCAGATAGAGATATATCCCTTCCGGACACCGTTTATCCTTCTTGTCGTTTTTAGTAGTAGTTTGATTATAACAGTGCTGCGGTGTATCATTAGAACACAAATATTTAGGCCTGACTTTATCAGTGATTCACGAGGCAGACATTTTACGCTGGCAGTCATTCCAGCTCTTCGTATCATGCGGTCTGTGCATGAGTCACATTGCTATTTCTAAAATCTGTGGTTTGCACATGTAATGAAACAATCTGAAAAAAGCCCTGGCATCTGGCGCTTTAGCTTCTGTTATCAACTCTTAACATCCGCAAACAAGAAGTCACTATAGCAACTAGGCAAACACAAATGGCACGGTGTAAACAGCGTCAAGGAGAGCAGAGAACAGACATGGGCACTATAAAGAAGGAACAGGGTCAGATCTCCAGTCCCCCAATCTCACAGGCATACAACATACAATTTTTTATATATTATTTTATACAGTATGGTTAATACCATGGTATTTTGGAAGACCGTAAAGTATATACATATCAAGTACTGGGTTAGTAGGAATTTGATTGATTCCACTCTGTAGGAAAGAATATTGGTTAGAGCTTGAAAGTCCAAAAATTAAATAAAAGTTCTGTTCTTTTCCATTGCAGAAAAAAATAGTTAATCTAATTCAGGAGGGTTTAAAATTATTATAATTTTTTCATTTAATCACATGCTATTTAAAAAGCTTAAAATCTTTTCTTCCCTATTGTGATTAGCGGTGGGAATTACAGGTTTCCTCGCGATACGATACATGGCTCACAATACCGATTATATCACAATACAGCAATTCTGCGATAAACAATAATCCTTTAATGATACATCATGATATCTGTCTAACTATGAAAACAAAATGCCCGTGAAAGAGTTAAGTGCAGGTTTTCCAGACTTTGGAGTTAAACGTGGCTGGGCATCTATTCATTTACTCACACTTCTGTCCGCCATCCCATTAAAAACTCTTTTTCTTATGCTAGTTAACTTATGTTCACGTTCCCCTTATTCATGTGTTGAGTGCCAACTCGAGGAGACATGAAGTAGAGACACTGGGAGCAGGAAAATCTATTTAGAGAGGCTTATTTTATTAATTAAAATATCAATATTTGGCACCAGTGTATATATTCTCGTATCTCACTATTTGTCCCACCCCTAATTGTGATGTATATCAAGAGAAACGGCTTCTCGAACAAGAAAAAATGTAGGGCGGGGCTTGATTTTGTCCATGGGGAATTGATTGGATGGTTGTGGCTTGCTATTGGTGGATCTCATGTGAGTGACAGGTTGCCCCGCCCTCACGCCAGTAAACACGTCATCAGAGAAGAGATGTGAATGAAAGAGGGAGGGGAAGTTGTTTTGATTAAAGATAATGAGGGCACATTAATAAAAATAAATAAAAGATGTGCACGGATTAACTATTTATAATAAATACTACAATATTCCATTAAAAATAAGAATAGTCCATTTTTGATTTCATGGTGACTTTAATATCAAATAAAAATATGACTCTCTCTTTCTCTTCCTGTCTATTTCTCAAGGTTATCCAGCAGGCCTGGCCATATATTGGTCAGTATTTGGAGAAGCTTCTTACGGAAACCATTGCTCCATCCATCCGCGGCTCCAGCACTCATCTACAGACTCTCAGCTTCACCAAGATAGACTTTGGTGGCAAGGTCATATATGGAAACACACACACACACAAACACACACACCGCCACACAATAAATAATATTCCAGTAACTTTCCTGCGAATCTCATTCCACTACAGTAGGAGATTAAAAGAGGCTCCACTGCCCTTGAAACACGTCTGAACAAGCATTCTGTTAGAATAAAAACATCTGATGTCTCATGGCAAACATTCCAGTCAAGGCAAGAGAGACATTTTTTATGTAAATGTGATTTAAAGGACATAAGGCTGTGAAAACCTTGCTCATTAACATAGTTATAGACTTCTGATGTTTAAAAACAGCTATTGAATTACTGCGGGTGTTTTTTGAGTTGATATTGAAAAGCTAATAATGAAATCATAAAATGTCAAATTAAAATAAATGAATAATTTTAAAATGTAAACAATCAAATTAAAGCGCTAAAAAGATAGTTTGTCATGTGACCAATAGCCGACATCAGCGAACCATGAACGAGCAAATATGTTGTTAAATTACTTTAATATTAACCTAAAATCTACAGACATAAAAACTACTATATTACAGTGTTATGGAATAATATATACATAAATAAACAACTGATTTGCCCTATATTAGAGTTTTGGCTGCACATTTTTATCTTCTACAACAGAACTTGTCTTTATTTTACAGCCGATGAAGGTGGTTGGAGTGAAGGCTCATTCAGAAACTGAAAAAGGTCAAATTCTGCTTGACGTTTACATCAGGTGACGCATATGTCTATTTACTGACTTGAGATTGAGATATATTTGAGATTCTCATGCAATCATGAGGCCCTATAATGAATGAATTGTCTCTCACGGAGTGATTTAAAAGTCTTGTGTAATCGATATTGTGTCTGTATTTCACAAGCTGACAAAACAAGACCGGCAACTCAGATTTGTTTATCCAGAGAATAACATAGAGTGTATATCCTATTTAAAGACTTCATTTTTGTTTAGTTTTACATCAAGTTCTAGTAGTTTGGAACAAATTCAGCAGAATGGTTACATTTATTTGTAAAGTGTTAAAAGCAACCTAATGTTTCGTCTCCATCTTTTTGCAGTTACGTGGGGGATGTCGAGATAAACGTGGAGGTGAAGAGGTATTTCTGCAAGGCTGGTGTGAAGGGAATACAGGTGAGATTATGTGTTGTGAGTTGTGACTGTACATTTGATACATGGTCCCACTGTAGAAATGAAATCTTGAGAGATAATTCCATTTGCATTCTTTCAGCTTCATGGAATGATGCGTGTGATTTTGGAGCCACTGATCGGTGACGTCCCAATCGTGGGTGCTGTGACCATGTTCTTCATCCAAAGACCCGTGAGTGTCTCTAAACACGTACTTCACCACTATAAATAACCTTTTGTGGACCGGAAAGATTCCATATATGTTAAAGGTTCTTCATGGAACCATAGATGCCAATAAAGGACCTTTATTTTTAAGAGTTTATGAAAGATGATGGATGACTAGACTAGATGATTCTTTGGAGCTTAAAGGAGTAGTTCACTTTTAAAAAAACTTTTGCTGATAATTTACTCACCCCCTTGTCATCCAGGATGTCTATGTCTTTCATTCTTCAGTCGAAAAGAAATTAAGGTTTTTGATGAAAACATTCCAGGATTTTTCTCCATATAATGGACTTCAATGGGAACCAGACGGTTCAAAGTCCAAATGAGCGTTTCAGTGCAGGTTCAAAGGGCTTTAAACGACACCAGACGATGCATAAGGGTCTTATCTAGCGAAATGATCACTCATTTCAAAAATAAATAAAAAACTTTAAGTTTTATAAGCACAAATGCTCGCCTTGCTCTGTTCTGTGATGCGTGCTAGTGACGTCACGTAATAGCAATTACGTTGAAAAGGTCCCGCTTCTTGACGTTTGTGGAAGTACCGAGTCAGCGTTTACAAGTTGAACGCGCAAACAAAGTCAAACGCCGTTTACAAAAAAAGGAAATTAAAAGGTAAAACAACGATGTCGGGCGATTTTGAACTTAGAGGAGAAGATGAGATGCAGTTTTTCACCTTTCTGAACCGGAATACACAGAGGAAAAGCATGACCTTTTCAACGTAATTGCGTATTACGTGACGTCACTAGCACGAGTGAACTACTCCTTTAAAACATTTTTGACATTACACTATCCCCCAGTTTTACAGACAAGTCTTAAGCCTAGTCCCAGACTACAATACATGTTTGAACTGAACATGTTTTAACTATAAGCAACTTGCACTGACATATCTTGAAATATGTCATTGTTTTGTCTCGAGATGTTGTTTTTCTAAGGCATGTTTATAAAAGCTACTTAAATGTCCTAATTGAAATTAGGCTTAATCCAGCCTTAATCTAAGGCTATAGGTTGTTCAAATACATCAAATGCATTTTTAGTTATTGCTAACATCCATTAACTGAGGAAGTTGAAACCCTCCTGGGTTCTTTGAAGCTCCATTGAACTTTAAAATGTTCTGCATTAGTCTTCTTGCAAGTGTGCACTGATCCTTACTGTCTTTATTCTTTCTTTAGTGCTTGAATTAGAATATTACTTTTAATAGAATCATGTAATCTTCTCCTTTTTCCTCTTTGTTGTTAGAAACTGACCATTAACTGGACCGGTTTAACCAACCTGCTGGACATTCCCGGGGTCAAGTGAGTTTCAGTCATTACACATACACAATAACGTTTATTCAGTTCAGTACAGTCTAGTGTTGCACGGTGCACCGATACTTCAAAAGTATTGCGATTCTCGGAAATTAAAAACGTCACGATTGCTAAATTTATTAGTATCGATACTTCTAAGAATGACCGCGTTCCAGATTTGTAAGAGACGTATTTCATGTTGGTGTGTGCACCGTACGCTTCCAGTGCCTCCCTATGGACGTCTGTGTTTTTTCTCCTCACGCACGCAGCAAAGAAGCTGTAGCTGTCATGTGACCAACACTACCGCGAGATGCTGCATGTGCGAGCGCACTTGATCCTGTGGTCACCGGTCCACGACTGGTAGAAAATAAACAGGCTGTGCTTTCTGCCTCTCCGTCTCCGTGAACTTTTTTTCTGGTGCACGTCTCTAAACTTAAACAAAACTCAGAGAATACTATTCACCCAGGCATGAGCAATATATCTTTATAATTATTAAAGTATGTACTTTTAAATTATCTAATTCAAAACTAAAACAAATATTCTCTCTTTATGTAATCTATATTAAAAGAGAGAGATGTCAGTTGTTCTCATTATCGTTCTCGCTGCTCATTATTCTTCTAATGTGAACGCCCACGGAGAGCCCACTATTGTCCCGGTTTTAAAATAAAGCACAGCAATGATATTTGAGAGTGTTTCTCCCTTTTCAGGAAAAGTATCGAAAAAGTATCGAAATCGCAATTCTTGACTTGGTATCGGTATCGAAACAATAATTTTGGTATCGTGACAACACTAGTACACTCGCTGTCCTGATGGACATCCATTTCTTAAAAAAAAAAAAATCTATTTCACACTTTCTGTCCCTGTTCCTTTTCTCAGTATGATGTCAGACACTATGATCATGGACGCGATTGCCTCGTTCTTGGTTTTGCCCAATCGTCTCACTGTTCCTCTAGTGGCAGACCTGCATGTGGCACAGTTGAGGAGCCCCCTGCCCAGGGTAACACACGCATACGCACCTTACACACATCAAATACACATGACCAAATCCCTCAAATACATGATACTTTGGTTTCTGCAATTGACATTTACTCTACAGTTCAAAAGTTTGGGCTCGGTTAAATGTTGAAATGTTTTTGAAAGAAGTCTCTTATGCTCACCAAAACTGCATTTATTTGTTTAAAACGACAGGAAAAACAGAAATATTGTGAAATATTATTCAATTTAAATAACTGAATACATTTTTAAATGTAATTCATAGGGTTGTAACAGTTCCAATTGCTCACTGTTCGGTTTTTATCACATATTATAGATGTGTACGTGTCATCATGATAATTTATTCCTGTGATGCAACGTAAAATTTTCAGCATCATTACTCCAGTCTTCAGTGTCACATGATCCTTCAGAAATCATTCTAATATGATGATTTGCTGCTCAAGAAACATTTCTTATTATTTTCAATGTTGAAAACAGTTGCTTAATATTTTTGTGGAAACCATGATAGATCAGAGTTTTTGATGAATAGAACGTTTAAAAGAACAGCATTTATTTGAAATAGAATTATTTTATGACATTATAAAAGTCTTTATTTCCACCTTTGTTAAATTTAATGTGTCCTTCGTGAATAAGAGTATTCATTTCTTTCGCTAAAAAACTAAATCTGTCTGACCAAACTTTTGAAAGGTAGTGTTCTGTGCCACTTTTGCAGTGTAAATTTGAAATATTTTCCAATAGTTTTTAATGCAGATGTAACATACATGTATCTGAAGCATCGCTTTCCATAAAACATAATGGTACCATGCAATTAGTTAATTTCATTTAGGAGTAATGCAGTAATGAAACAGTTCCCTGCACTGGAGTCTTTCATCTTCTGTGCATCTTTCTTCATTTCTTCAAGGGAGTTGTGCGTATTCACCTGGTGGAGGCCGACAGTCTGGCTGCGAAGGACACCATTGTGTCTGGTGTGTCTGACCCGTACGCCCTGCTCAGAGTTGGCCCGCAAACCTTCAAATCCCAGCATCTGGACAATACACTCAATCCCAAATGGGATGAAATGTATGAGGTGGGTGTTAAAATGACTCGACATTGCTATATCAACAAAAGAAGTAACTCTTTAAAGACTGATTTCAAGTTTTAAGAGGTGTACTGTATAAGCCATTTGATATCATAATATTGATATGTAGATGTGATGAACTTCATAAGGTCATATATGTATCTGTGTGTGTTTAAATGTCTATTCATTTACGCCGCTTTTTGTCATTGATAACCCACGCTGTTAATGAAGGTGTGTCTTTGGTGTTTCACGCATGAGTGTGTGTCTGTCTGTCAGGTCATCGTTCATGAGGTGCCTGGTCAGGAGCTAGAAGTGGAAGTGTTTGATAAAGATCCTGATCAAGATGATTTCCTGGGCAGGTACCATATCACTGCTTTTCATCTCCCGTCATGTTTCTCATTTATTCTCTCAAAGGAGTCAAATCTTTAATGTCTTAACATTATAAGCGAATAATCCTTATAATGTTAGTCATGATTTCTTGCACTAAAAGAATTTACATTGATGATATCTTGTTTTTTGAAAGTGTTTCCATAGTGCATTAAACTCTTTTATTCCAAAAGTTTCTTAAAAATGTACTTTTTCTTATAATATGACCTCTTTGATGTGAATCTGTTCCAGATTTTCATCTTCTGAACAACAGTTATAGTGTCCTACCATAAGCCACCATTACCATAAACTTATGATTTGTGTTTTTTATTGTTTCCTGATCTCTTTTCTCATCGTTGCGCTGATTCTCTTTATTTCACTTGTGTTCAGGACAAAATTAGACTTGGGGATTGTGAAGAAATCTAAAATAGTTGATGAGGTGAGAACATTTAGATAATATTCCAGCACACTGTTTTCTCCTGTGTGTGTGTGTGTGTGTGTGTGTACTTGTTTTGATTTATGACACACATTTGTGTAATGACATCATGGTTATTACACTGGTATTATACAACATAAACGTGGTTTATGAGGACATCCTGAATCCTCGTAGTTAAAATGGCTTACAAAACATACTAAATGATGTTTGATTAAAAATGTAAAATTGCAGAACGTTTTCTGTGATGGGTAGTTTTAGGGGATAGAATATATAGTCTGTACAGTATAAAAACTGTTACATCTATGGAATGTCCTCATAATGATAGGTGCACCAACACCTGTGTGTGTGTGTGTGTGTGTGTGTGTGTGTGTGTGTGTGTGTGTGTGTGTGTGTGTGTGTGTGTGTGTGTGTGTGTGTGTGTGTGTGTGTGTGTGTGTGTGTGTGTGTGTCCGCGCACGTGTGTGTGTGGTTAACTTGATTTGGTTTGCAAGTGTGTGCATAACTTTCACCACAAGTGACATGAAATCTATATTGATGAAACAATTAGCTACAAACCACTAAAACCAACTAAAACCCATTGTATATTGCAATTATTATTATTTATAAATAAAATGATCACATGGCTGAATGCTTGATTCTGTTTGGTCCATCAAGGCATTCTGCAGTCAAATATTTTAATGATGCAAAACTTTATTTTTCTGATTTTTTTTTTTCTGATTCTGATATCCCTCGTCATTCTCTAAAACTTTTCAGTATTATAGAAATATTAGTCGAAAAATGTAAGAAAAAAATAAATGTTGCCCTAGTAACTGACTGAAATAAATACAAAGTTCTGTCATGAAACTCTAGATGGTGCAGGCTGACAGGTCCTTAACTCAACCTGTCCGCAATCACATCATTCAGGACACAGCTGATTGGTTCCTGTCACATCAGCAGCCAATGAGCTCGCTGCTCAACTTTCAAATACTTGGTCAGCATTTTCTGTAGCAGTTTGCAGTGCACTTTCAGAGACCCTCCACCTTCCCCAGCTCCACCTGTATAGATCTGCTATGGTAGTGCATGAATGCTGTATTGTACAGCAGCATCATGTCTTATTTGCCTAAAGCAGCGTGTCATATATGTATTGGCACTAGGATATGGAGGACCAGCTCTACCATATTTAAAAATAAATACAGAAATAAATAAATGCTCAATAAATAAATAAGCATTCAATTAATTGCCCCAAAAAATACAATAAACAAATAAATGTAGGTAGAAATTAAATTATACAGTGAGACATAAATGTATATATCTCTTAATTAGCTAATTTTTATTTATTCACCTTTGTAATAATTACCTTATTTATGTGCATGTTATAATATTTTTGTCTGTTTTATTCTTACTTTGTATTTTTTTACCCTATTCATTTCTTCAATGCTATTTATTTCTGCCTGTCGTTTTACATTTCTGTATGCATTTCTGCCTCATTATGCAAATGAGGAGGGGCTGTCTTAGGGGGTCAACTTCTGCCCATTGGTTGGTTAGCATTTTACTGCATCGGTCGAATCTACATGCCACCGCCACAGTCACAACAAAGATGGCTACCTACAATGAAGTTGTCAGTGAGCTGAGGCATTAAGCAACTGTTTTTGAAAACATTGCTAACGTTATAAGTATTGACTTTATTATTTTTCAGATCTCAAACTTACAGCGTTCTAATTCTTCCAGTCTATTAGCAGCTTCCCTTAAGAGGTCGGACACTGAACGTCTGCCTGCTGAGTTTGACATTACTAAACAATGCTTTATGGCGGGAAAAAGCCATGTAGATTCGACCGATGCAGTAAAATGCTAACCAACCAATGGGCAGAAGTTGACCCCCCAAGACAGCCTCTCCTCATTTGCATAATGAGGCAGAAATGCATACAGAAATGTAAAAACGACAGGCAGAAATGAAGAAATAAATAGGGTAAAAAAATACAAAGGAAGAATAAAACAGACAAAAATATTATAACATGCACATAAATAAATACTTAAAAAAATAAGTAATTCATAAATAAAGTTGAAGATTATAACGGACAATAAATAAATAAGGCAATTATTACAAAGATGAATAAATAAAGAAGCTAATTAAAAAAGAGATATACATTTATGTCTCACTGTATAATTCAATTTCTACCTACATTTATTTGTTTATTGTATTTTTTGGGGCAATTAATTGTATGCTTATTTATTTATTGAGCATTTATTTATTTCTGTATTTATTTTTAAATATGGTAGAGCTGGTCTTCCATACTAGGAAGTCCCGTACTTGCAGATTTATTCCTCCAAGATCAAATATATCAACATTGTCCATGTTGATCCATTACCATGCCAAACACTCAGAGATTGTCATGACAGAATTAAGTTGAAGTACTAAAATTCAAATGAAATGAACATAAACAAATAAAAGCTCATTTAAAATATTAATGAATACTATAATAATAGATAAATAATACTTAAATAACACTGATGTCGTACCACTGTACGCTGAGCTGCAAAATAGTCCTCTGACAAGGTGATCTGTGCCTCAATTCAGTCTTGTATCACTCTGAAAGGGTTTATTTTGCAATAATGACCAGCTTATTGAATATTTGTGTCTTTTATCATGCATTTCATTATGTCAGTCAGGTTTATTGTAGAATTTTGCATGGGTGATTATTTGCTGTTTTAATGTCCCCTTCTTAGTGGTTCACTTTGAAGGACACCCCTACAGGACGGGTTCACCTCAGACTGGAGTGGCTGACACTAGAAGCCGACACAGGAAGACTGAAAGAGGTCTTATAACACTGTACAAACACAGAACGGGGGGGGGGGGGGTTCTAGGAAATGGGTGTGCAATGTTTTCCACACATGCAAACAGTGTGTTTATCTACTCCACCTTTTAACAAAACCCAAGAATCTTTAACGAGATAGAAAGCTTACTTTGCACACTTGACAAACAGAGCTACTGCAAACAGGAGTTTTTACAGTAGCTTCGCTCCGCCCTACTTTGCCCTCATTTTTTTTTCTCTCTTTCTCTCAGGTTCTGAAGAGAAATGAAAGTGTGGTGAGTAAAACAGCAAAGCCACCATCAGCAGCCATCATGGCAGTGTATTTGGATAAGGCTGAGGCACTTCCTGTGAGTAATTCTCTCACGTCATCTTCCTGCTGCATTCTTTGTTCTAACACACACACGTTATGTTTTATGGGCACATTGCATTGACAATGATTTTTATACAGGACAAACTGTATATTCTATCCCCTATCCCTACCCATCACAGAAAAGTTTCTGCAGTTTTATATTTTCAAAAACCTTAATTTATTGATATTGCCATCTTCCCATCACACACACACACACACACACACACACACACACACACACACACACACACACACACACACACACACACACACACACACACACACACACACACACACACACACACACACACACACACAGAGACACAGTAGTTATGCTCACCAACCCTGCATTTATTTAATCAAGTACACAGGAATATTGTGGAATGCAATTTTCTAATGTGACTATATTTTAAAATGTAATTTATTCCTGTGATCAAAGCTGAATTTTCAGCATCATTACTTCAGTGTCACATGATCCTTCAGAAATCATTCTAATATGATGATTTGCTGCTCAAGAAACATGTTTTATTATTATCAATGTTGAAAACAGTTGTGCTGCTTAATATTTTTGTGGAAACTATGATAATTTTTTAAAGAATTCTATACTGAATAGAAAGTTCAAAAGAACAGCATTTATTTGAAATAAAAATCTTTTGCAGCAATGTAAATGTCTTAACTTTAATTATGATCAATTCAATGCATCCTTGCTGAATAAACGCAATCATTTCTTTCAAAAAAATCGTACAAGCCCCAAACTGTTCAACGGTACTGTATGTGGGTCAGGTTTTTAACGCCTTGTCTTTGAAAAACCTGAAATCACCCTAATGTGGGGATGAGCCAACAATGCCTACAATGAAAATGGGTTAATAAACATATCATAAACATGTCTCAATCAACATATAAAACCGCTGAAAGGTTTCTGTTTGGGTTAAATTTGTTTAGGGGATAAAAAACATCATTAGCTCAGTATAAAAACAGTAGAAGTCAATGGTAGGGCGGTCACTTTACGTTCGAAAATCGATTGCACAATCGATCTTACCAACCAACACAAGTTTCGAAAACGAAAATAGGGAATCGATTTTAATGGCCTTATCTTGGAGCGCGTCCAGCTCATCACGATAAGCCCGCAGCGAACGCGCATCACACAGCAAAGTCTGCAGGCTCTGACAAACACACATAACAGCAAATTATACTTCTGCATAATGTGTCTCATTTTACAACAAAAATGTCCGGTATTCAGACAGTCTCATGCATACAGATACAGATTCGGGCTACGGGCTACAATCGCCTACGTAGGCGAAATTAGTTTGAAATTTCTAATTGTAAACACAGCCATGTTGAAGCTTGCAGTAATGGTTTTCATTGATGTTATGGCAGTCCACTCTGCCAATAAATCATCCGAAATATTGCTGACTCAAGCGCCCTCTTTACGTTCGTCCTAATGCCTGTTAGTTGTCCGTGGATTTGCCTTTATTTGGCGTTGAAAATGAGAAACCAAATATAAAAATTGCAGAAACCTCTTGAATATAGTCAAGAGAAACCAAACAAACGTGTGTGTGTAAATGCTTCTGGTTACCCACAACCTGCCGTTTCTCTTTTATGCTCGGCAGCAGACTGGCTGCCGCCCACTCTGAAGCAGACTCAAAGGAGGATTGCAGCCATGTCTAGAGAAACTATTAAATGAAACATTAGATATATCTTATTCAGCTCATGGTCTTGAGAGAGCACTCTGTGAAAGCACTCGCACCGTTTCCCGCATCCAGAATATTTTACTAGAAGTGCAATGCAAAAAGAGTTCATTTAAGAGGCACACACTGATACTTAAAACTCTTGAAACAAGTACACACTTGCATCAAGTGAATATCCCTGAGCGCTCAAGCTTACAGCGCTGCGGTCTGGAGGATTTTAAACGAATGTCCCGGCTTCATTAGCTCCGTTGCCATCCACCTATTTTTATGCACATTTTGGGAAATACGGTTGACCACAGATAATAATTGATATTAGACAGATAATAAAACTCCTTTCTCAGTTCTAAAGCATAAATTGTGTTTACAATAATGCACTTACTGTAAGTCTATAGTGCTTTGCTCTGTGATAAAAGTCAGATCCACAAAAGTTTCCACAAAAACATTAAGCTATGCAAGCTTGTTTTCACCATGGAATAATTTTTTTTTTTCCTTTTTATCTCACAATTCTGACTTTTTTTCTTACAATTCAGACTTAATATCGTATATAAACTCGTGACGTTTTTTCTAGCAATTGCAGAATTGTGAGTTATAAAGTCAGAATTGTGTCATTAAACTCACAATTCTGAGAAAAAAATTCAGAATTATGAGATTAAAAAATCACAACTACTGGTACTTTTTTTTGTTTTTTGTTTTATTCCCTGGCGTAAACATTTGTTCATATTAAGCAGCAAAACACTTTTCAACATTGATAATAATCAGAAAGCTTTCTTGAGCACCAAATCAGCATATTAGAGTGATTTCTGAAGGATCATGTGACACTGAAGAGTGGAGTAATGATGCTGAAAATTCAGCTTTGATCACAGGAATAAATTATATTCTCAAATATAGTCAAATAGAAAACAGTGCTTTTAAATTGTAATAATATTTCACAGTATTACTGTTTTTACTGTATTTTGATCAAATAAATGCAACCTTGGTGAGCAGAAGAGACTTCTTTCAAAAACATTTTAAAAATCCTTTAAACAGAATTGCTTACTAACCTAATTTATATGAAATTGTTTTTTATTTTTATTAGTTTAAACTGAAAAACTAATCATATTAATGAAAAAATGGTAAATGACCTGTCATGCATATGCTATTTTATGTTTGTTTTAAAGTGTACCTGTTTCTTCTGTTTTTAGATGAAAAAAGGTAATAAGGATCCCAACCCGATTGCTCAAATATCAGTGCAGGATGTAACTCGTGACAGCCGGGTACGACACACAATTACCACCTGTGCCAACCAAACTTTCCCACGTGACCCGCTCTTCTCACTCACTTATTTCCCCTCTTCTTAGATTTGCTGGAATACCGTGAACCCTCAGTGGGAGGACGCGTTCACTTTCTTCATCAGAGACCCAAGCAAACTGAACATTAGTATACAGGTATGCTAACATCATCTGCCCTGTTATGAACATACACAAGCTCCCAATACAGGTGTAAACGGGGTTCAGATGATATTACTTCCAGGATTCTTTTTCCAAATGTGAATTTTTCCTGGTTGACATTCATGTTACTAAAGCCATTTTTTACATTGACTCGCTCTCTTCTTCAGGTGAAGGATAATGACCGTGTTCAGGTTTTGGGAAGTCTGTCCATTCCTGTTTCCCATCTTCTATCGAGTCCAGATCTGACTTTAGATCAGTGGTTTAATCTTGAGAATTCTGGCTCAGACAGCCGCATCCACATCAACACAGTTCTCAGGGTAAATTCATCTGACACAATATGCAAGCTTGAGTACACATATACATATACTCTACCATGCAAAAAAAAACAACATCATTTTTTTTTACAAAATATTAATCTCCAACAACATCTGCTTCACGCATTCGTCGTGGTGCTCTCTTGAACACAGATGGAAACTGCTTTATTCCCAAATGTTTTTTTGCGTTAAATTCGCAACTTTGGTTGGAAACATAGCTTGTGTTGATGTCACTTCCTGCAGGTTCTCTGTTTGGATGAAGCTGCAGTGACTTCCTCCCTCCTCTCCAGTGACCTTTTTTCGAAGAGCTCTGCCTCGCGTCCACAGAAGACGACGCCCCATTCCAGCTTCGCTACTGAGGTGTGCAGATCTCATCTATTAATGTCGCTATGCTATTCATATTTAACCCTATTAGCCACACAAGTACGATATGTTCTTGAATATACTCTCTTTGATGGTCCTAACCAACCCCTGAAATCAAAGTAAAATGATCTGCTTTGTTCCTGCAGGGGCTGCTACGGATTCACCTCGTGGAGGCTCAAAATCTGGTTGCGAAGGACAACATGATGGGCGGGATGGTGAAGGGGAAGAGCGACCCGTATGTCAAGATACAAATTGGAGGTGAAACCTTTAAAAGTCAAGTGATCAAGGAGAATCTCAACCCCACCTGGAATGAGATGTATGAGGTGGGAATACTTTCAAATGCATTTATAAATCAAACCTTGACGCTATGTCCAGAATGACAAACTGCCATTCTTCTATTCTATACTATACTATACTATAACAATGTTTGACATATTTATTGTTGCATGCTGTTTCACACGCTATAAAAAAAAACACAGTACACAGTATGTAATGCAAATTGTGAAGTATGCTAGTCTTCGAAACATTTATCAGCAGGACTTTTTCTTAATTTAAGCTGTGAGTGATTGTTTGGCGGTATGACTGAGTGTTTTAACTTGCCATTTCCCGTTATTATTTTTAAGGTGGTTTTGACGCAGCTTCCTGGTCAGGATTTGACATTGGAAGTTTTTGATAAGGACATGGACATGAAAGATGACTTTATGGGCAGGTAAGAAGGCCGCTGTCAACGTAATCATGTATAACTTTTGCGCATTATTTAGTTTTAGCCTTATTTAGGCATATATTCATATTGTTTTTCTTTTAGGCTGACGATGAATCTGAGTGATATAATCAGCTCCCAATACATTAATGAGGTTGAGTATATATGCATTATTAGTAATAAGTATAAAATAAGATATATATTATATAAAGATACTCATACATATATCCTCTTGTGACTGTCTGTGTGTGTGGCAGTGGATACTCATACATATATCCTCTTGTGACTGTGTGTGTGTGTGACAGTGGATACTCATACATATATCCTCTTGTGACTGTGTGTGTGTGTGACAGTGGATACTCATACATATATCCTCTTGTGACTGTGTGTGTGTGTGACAGTGGATACTCATACATATATCCTCTTGTGACTGTGTGTGTGTGTGACAGTGGATACTCATACATATATCCTCTTGTGACTGTGTGTGTGTGGCAGTGGATACTCATACATATATCCTCTTGTGACTGTGTGTGTGTGTGGCAGTGGATACTCATACATATATCCTCTTGTGACTGTGTGTGTGTGGCAGTGGATACTCATACATATATCCTCTTGTGACTGTGTGTGTGTGTGACAGTGGATACTCATACATATATCCTCTTGTGACTGTGTGTGTGTGTGGCAGTGGATACTCATACATATATCCTCTTGTGACTGTGTGTGTGTGTGACAGTGGATACTCATACATATATCCTCTTGTGACTGTGTGTGTGTGGCAGTGGATACTCATACATATATCCTCTTGTGACTGTGTGTGTGTGGCAGTGGATACTCATACACATATCCTCTTGTGACTGTGTGTGTGTGGCAGTGGTTTTCTCTGAGCGATGTGAAGCGTGGCCGTGTTCATCTCGGTCTGGAATGGCTTCCCACTGTAACACAACCAGAGAAACTCCAGCAGGTGGGCTGAACCATCTCTCATCCTCCATCAATCTCTGTCTGTGTTGAAAATACATTGAGGAAACGAATTTGTTAATAACTGTGCGATATTTTTCGTCAGGTGTTGCTGTACCAATCAAAGACCTCATACACGAATAAGACAGTGCCGACTGCCGCTCTTCTGTTTGTGTATGTGGAGCGCGCACATGAGCTTCCTGTGAGTATGACAAAACTGACATCTCTTAAATATCTCATTTATTCTCCTGGACAGTAATGACATTAATGGAGAGACTGAGATCCTCCTGTTTTTCAGATTTTTCTCCTGAGAAAAAGACCCCAGTGATCTTGCATGTTCTCCTCTAGAGTTTCAGAAAAGACCTCAACAATGTCTCAAACTGATCAGATTTGCCAGGAAACAAAGTGTGCAATCAGAAGTCAGAGATCTCAATATCAACTCAAACATTCAATTGATCAAACGTGACAGTAAAGATGTTTATAATGTTAAAAAAAAATATTTAAATTTCAAATGCTGAAGACTAGAGTAATGATGCTGAAAATTCAGCTTTGATCACAGGAATAAATTACATTTTAATATATATTAAAATAGAAAACAGTTATTTTAAATTCTAATAATAATTCACAATATTACTGTTTTTACTGTATATTTAAACAAATGAATGCAGCCCTGGTGAGCCAGGTCCCCAAACTTATGAACAGTACTGTATTTCAGCAACTGATTTGTTTTAGAAACATTTTGGGAGAAAAATCTGAAACAAAGTTGATACTTTAATAAAACATGTCTGAAACATTTACCCACAGTGCATTACAAATGGTTCTCTTAAGTCTTATTTATTCTCGATGTGTTTAGTTGAAGAAGAGTGGAAAGGAACCTAAAGTTGGAGCAGAGCTGATTTTGAGAGGAACTTCTCACAGAACCACGGTGAGAAACTGCTTTACCACAGAGACGGTTTAAATGTTTGGTCAATGATGTGTGGCTAAAATTCATTTTCTTTTTCCTTGACTTGACTCTGTGTGATGTAGGTCTATGAGCGCAGCAGCTCTCCCCAATGGGACGAAGCGTTTCACTTCCTGGTTCAAAACCCTTTTGATGAAGTCCTTGTTGTGAAGGTTAGACCTCGCAAACAGCACATTTCTATGCAGTATTTGACTTGCAACACACTTCACCGTCTGACCTTAACCCTTTAACCTCACCTTTTCTCACCAGTTATCCCACAATTGGGATTTCTCTCTGGGATCTGTGGTGATTCCCATTAAAGAGCTTCTCTCTGAACCAGATCTGCTGTTGGACCAGTGGCTCAATCTGGATGGAGCGTCACCTCAGAGTCAGATTCTGCTCAGAGCTCAACTGAAGGTAAAACACACACGCATGCATATTCCATCTTCATTAAGGCTGCATTTAATTGATCAAAATACAGTAAAAACAGTAATACTGTGAAATATTATTGCAATTTAAAATAACTTGTTTCTATTTAAACATTGAGTCCCGTTGTGTTGAAAATCAAGTTTTTAATGTTGTTTATGTGGTGTTTTTAGCATGCTTTAAGACAAACCATGTGCAAATTCATCTGTCAACATCATTGCTGAGTATTTTCTCCTTATAACTATAGTGTACAAAAGACAACCTCAAAAACACACCCCTAATTCCTTCCTTTGTGTGTATTTGACTGTTTGAGTAAAATAAGCAACGAAAAAGAACTCAATTTAGTATTGAGAGGCTTTATGCCTTTTTAAAAGACTACATTTGAAAAGTTAATATACTATATATAAAATTCAACCCGCCAAGTGCCTTGTAGGAGTGACTGTTACACACCACTGCTGAAATACACCCGCATTTGGCAGGTATTAATGTCAAGCCCTGGTCACAAACGTAACCAATCCCGTCAACGTGTGGGGCGAGGCTTTTCCTATCATTATTTCAAGGATATTGGATATTTACTAGGATGCTGATTTTTAGAAGGCAGCTGTCTGACTCTGAGATGGCGTGATGTGTTGTTACCTTATGTTGTAGATTTTGTGCCCTAAAGAGACGGAGAGCTCTGAAGACCAGCATGAGGAGCTGAAACGTCCTGAAGCATCCAGCATTAAAAGAAAACGGGAGGAGGAATTAGTGCAAAAGTGAGAGGAGGAGAATTTCACATGTCATAGAGCCCTCAAACATGTGTCCTCACAATCTAGATGACATTTCATAAACAGTGCCTAAAACTGAAGATCTTTATTTAATTCAAATAAACAGTTTTGCAGAACACCTGATATTTCACTCGAAATTTTCTTAAAAATGAAATATGAAATGTAATAGTTATGATAGAAATCTGTATTTAAGTGTGTATTTATTTTAGCATTATACTCAACTGTTAAGTATGTGTGTTTATTGATACTATGTTTAAAAGCAATAATGTTTCATATACATATTGTTACATGTTACATGTAACTTCTTTGATCACATAGACAATAAACTTACTTTGACTTTGACGTGCGTGTCTGTGTTTGTTTGGGGGGTTTTAGGTCTAGTATTGAAGAGGTCCCACCATCTCCTGTCAGCAGGACTTCCTCTGTGTCAGTCCCAGAAGAGGAGGAATTCCCAGAGGTCACGGAAGTGTTCAGCTCAGATGACCTTCGACCCCTACACACCAGCCCTGACCCCAGCTTTGGTACCGAGGTGAGAAATATTAGGCTGACAGATGATGGCATTGTTGATATGGCTTATAAATGCAAACACACCAACACAGTGAGAACATTTGATGTTTTTTAGGGCGTGCTCCGCCTCCACCTGCTGGAGGCTCAAGATCTGGTTGCGAAGGACAACATGATGGGCGGGATGATGAAGGGGAAGAGCGACCCGTATGTCAAGATCCATATCGGAGACACAACCTTTAAGAGTCATGTGATCAAGGAGAATCTCAATCCCACCTGGAATGAGATGTATGAGGTGGGTTTAGGTCCTCAGATGCTGTTTTAGTTGATGTTAAAATGGTTTTAAATATAATATCATGTGATCAATGCTTTTCCCAGCTGGTTCTGGCCTCCAGCTCGACCTCTGATGTCCTTGTGGAGGTTTTTGACAAGGACATGGACAAAGACGACTTTTTGGGGAGGTATGTGGCAGCGTTGTAATTGTTAAATAAAACTAAAACAATTAAAAGTACTTTGTGTTAGCCAAAATTAAAATAATATCAAATAATTATAATATAAAATAAATATTGGATCTAAAATGTTTAGTAACTGAAAAAAGTGCTAAAATTACTAAAACTAAAGCTGAAATAAAAATAAAGCTAAATAGAAATATTAAAAATGTAATAAAAATGCAAAAGCACACAACAAAGTTACTAAAATGAAAACTAGAATGAAGATTGGAAATATCTAAATTCAAGCTGTTTATAAATAGTCAAGTCACCTTTAGCGTTTTATTCAACACAGATTGTTTTAAAGTAACTTTACTGTGATAAATACTATAATGGTATATAAATAGTAGTAAAATAACACTGGTATGTGGATGAAAGTCAAACACACATTAGCATGTTGACATGATGCTTATCCGTGTCATTTTACTGATCCTGAATGTGTCCACAGGCTGAAGATCAGCTTACAGGAGATCATTCAGTCCCAGTTGACTGATGAAGTGAGTGTATCATCACTAGTATCTTTCCTCATTTCTCATTCTCTAGTGTTTGAATTTTGAACAGTTTAGACAAATTGTCTTACATTGGCATTTAGAGAGGATTCAGTATGCTAGTAAGTTTACTGGTAAGGTGAGAAAGTATTGCAATATATAAATTCTTTTGTGTTTTCTTTCTCTGTGTCAGTGGTTTTCTCTGAGTGATGTCAAAAGTGGTCGTGTTCATATGATTCTGGAGTGGCTGCCCACAGTAACAAAACCTGACCGACTGCAAAAGGTCATTATTAAAGCTGACATATATAATATTAATTATATTAAATGAATTCATATGATGTTTTTGAGTATCAATACAATTCGATCCATGTGCAATGCATCTATTTCTAGACCTTTTTATTAACCTTTTTATTATTATTATTGATTTACTTCAAGCACCTTTTAAGTGATGCTCAAACCTTTCAATAAAAATGATGAATATTAGATTTTTTTATATGAAATACATTTTTTAAATGTATATTTGGTTATTGTGTAGTATTATTATGAAGTATATTTAATGTGAATATATTTTTTAGGATTTAATTTGGCATTAGAATTTCTGTCTCAATCTCAACCTGCATCTTGAATTGTTTTCTTGTTTTCTTCATGTCCAGGCTCTGCAGTTACAGTCAGAACATTCATTCCAGAACAAATCCGTGCCGTCGGCAGCTCTGTTCTGCATCCTCTTGGAGAGAGCTCATAACCTGCCGGTACGTCTTACACACATGCACTTTACAAGCATTGTCACTCAAATACAGTTCAGCTGTATTGGATCAACTGCTGTGATCCAAACACTTTGATTTGTGTTCATGTGTGCAGCTGAAGAAGAGTGGAAAGGAGCCTAAAGCTGCTGCAGAGCTGGTTTTTGGTGACATTTCTCATAAAACCAAGGTGGAACTTGTGCTTTATGTAAAGATAAAGTTGTGTCCATTTCTGACCCTTAATGTAAGCAACTTCTTTGCTGGTCTCTTTAAAGGTGTGTGACCGCACTACATCTCCTCAGTGGAGTGAAGATTTTCACTTCCTGGTTCACAACCCAATAGAGGAGATTCTTATTATAAAGGTAAAGTAGATTAGGTTCCTAATTTTGTTTTGGAGGTTTACAGATTTACATGCATCCATGATCAAAAACCACGTTTATTTTCTCGCATTGCAGCATCACCTCTTTTCTCACAGTGTCTGAAACGATAAAGGATTCAGTCTCTCTAAACCTCTCCTCTCTGAGAGTCTGCTCTGATTGGTCAGATGGCACAGTCTGTTGTGATTGGTCTATCGCTTATAGCATGTGTCGGAAACGAAACACTCATTACCATATCTGAATTTCAGCTCTGGATCTTCCTCAGCAATAGTAACAGTAGCGATGGCGTTGGTTTTACCGTATCAATCCCAGCGCAAGTCCTCATCCTTTTGAATTACATGCGAAGTGGATTTGCTTTCGCAGCGCAGAAAACAGCGTCTTCCTGACACGTCGACAACACGAACCAAACTCCTCCCGGCTTCAGCTACAACTACAGTGTTTGAGGGCGGGGAAAAGTAGTGTCTTTCGCTGGCAGCCAATGAAGACCATAGGCGGGCATTATGCAAATCTGTTACAAACCTACTGTATGCTGGATCGTGCAGGAAGTGAGACTGGAATTACTAACGACTCATTTCAGGCAGTTCAGAATCGGTTCTTTCTTTTGGGAGACAATATCTCTTTGATCTTTTAAACACTGCAGACCTTTTACATTCACAAACACTACATGAAAAGTAATATCTGGACAAATCTGAATAGGGGCAATTTAAAATAAAAGTTTAAATGTCTATATTTGGGTAGTCAACATGTCCTGGGGTTTGACATAAATAATAGACACAATGTATAATATTTAATTTAGATAATATATCATATTAAGTAGAATGTTTAATTATCTAATTATTAGTATTATTTATAATAACAAGAATAATAATAAGTATTATTATTAAAAGTATGATACATGTACATTTATTATATAATTTATTTTAAATTTAAATGAATAATTTAAACATTGATAATGTTTTTTTTTTTTTTTTCAATCTTTGTTCATATTTTTCTCTCATTTCACTGCTGTAGCTTTCAAGTGCCTTTGAGCAGCCCTTGGGCTGTGTGGTTCTACCAATCAGAGAGTTGCTTTCAAAACCAGATCTACTGATGGACCAATGGTTGAGTTTGGATGCAGCCAGTCCTGACAGTCAAATTCTGCTGAGAGCACAACTTAAGGTGAAACAATTATTATGATTACTTTTTCTAGAAACTACAGTCAAAAAAATAGATTTTTTTATTGTACATGGGTCTCTTGCAATCGGTGTGTCAAATCTTGACCATAACACATTTTTAAATGCCTAATTGCTCTACTTTATCATCAGATTTTGGACTCGAGAATGGATACAAGTGTCCTTCTTCGTAAAAAGCCTGTTGTTGAAGAACAGCATTCAGTGGGTGAACAGCATGTAGAAAAAGCACCAGTCACTGCTGAACATTCACAAGCTGCAGTCAGTAAAGAGTCTGAGAAGAAGAAGCTGCCAGCAAAAGGGTTAGATTTTTTTGTGATGATTACTGATTTCATATAAATCGCATCATTTTGTCTTGAGAGCTAAAGCAGATTATTTTGTACTCCTGACCAACAGGATCAGTGACCTAGCAGCCTTTACTCTACCAGTTCCTACATCACGACCTGAAGAACCTCAGAAACAAACAGCCGCCCATGTCACGGATGAGCATCACACGCCGTCTGCACCAAAAACACAGCTTGACACTGAGGTTAGTTTGTGTGTGTGTAAAGCATAACTCACTCGAAAGTGTTAGTTTAATTAATTAATAATTGATTGATTTAATTTCATGTTTATTAATTAACTTATATATTTATTAATCACTATATTTTAATGTCAATGTTTTATTTGATTATATTTTTATATAATTTAAAAATCTGAATCAAAACATTTTTTCCATCAGATGTATTTCAGATACATTATGTATATATCATGTAGTTGTGCTTATTATATGTCTCGTTTTAATGTTTATTTTAAAACATAATTTTTTTTTAATTAATTTTGCATTTTTATCAAAATGTTACAATAAACATTGTTTTGTCAAAAGTGAATGGTGACCACAGCTACTATTTTATTTTATTTTATTGTATTTATTTATTTAAAAAATTATTTGCTCACTTGTGATTTTCATTTACAGGATCTCAGCAAACTTCCTGATTCCACTTCTAATGTGGCTGGATATATGGAACCAGTAAAAACATCTGGATCATCCCATGAAGAGCAACAACATGTGGATAAACCAGTAGAACAGTGAGTTTTTTATGGTTTTGATAATCCTATTTTAGCTTGAATTAACAAAGTAATTTGCCATTATTCATAACAATAATGGGTTATGATCATATAAAGATTAGTTTATGTCTGTGCAGGGTTTCCGCGCGGTAGTAAAAGGTAGTAAAAAGAATCTACCAAAATTAAGGCCCTTGAAAGGTAGTAAAAGGTGACAAACGCAATTTGACTTAGTAGTACATTTTTCATCACCACCTCAATATGTGCGTTTCCATTATTTTTTTTGCTTAATATTTGTGTCTCCATGTTTTAACTTCATCTAGTCTAGCATAGTTTAAAAATATATACGGTGCTAACAGGACCTGAGTGAGTCGTAGTTGATAGCAATGACGTAGAAGTAAACTATGTGAGTTCCGTGGCTGATAGCCTATCAGCGACGCCAACAACATTTACTGCCTTTTTACCTCAGTTGATATTAGCCACTTGCTTCTATTTTCTACCAAACTTACAGTGTGAAATGTCCGTTTTTGCAAACTTGGGTTGACGACCCGTCATTTAAAGACTGGCTTAAGCCAGTCGTAGGGAATGACCGGGAAGCATTTTGCACTGTCTGCAAAAAAACTATAAATGTTACCTGGAACAGCATTACCGCTATCAAGTCACACAGTGGATCGAACATTCACCAGCAGTGGGTTCAAGTGAGGGGGGAGCAACTCCCTTTTTCGTTGTTTTGCGATGCTAGCAGCACTACACGCGGCCAATCATGGCAACTTAAGGTCAGCGGTCGTAATTCACTGCTTAAGTCTGCGTGTGTGAGAATGTGTTTGTGGGTAAAGTGTGTGTGATGTGACACACTTTATTATTAATCTTTATTAATGTTTATGGTTGTTAAGTGTCATTTGTTTTTAAGAAGTGCCAAGGTTATTATTCACCTTATTAGGGCTAAGGGCTATGGTTAGGATAACTCAAGGGCTAGGGTTAAGATAAGGACAACTGAAACTCAACTCGACACTACAAAAAAAACATAATTGACAATGACAATGCTTAATGATCACAATTAAACATTAGTGAACCTAATATGTATGATGGGTGTGACAGTGTCACACTTATACCTTTTAGTAAGTAGTAGGCTAAGTGGTGCTTTGCATACCCCTCCCGCCCCCCACACCCCCCAAAAAAGGGCTGCTGCTTGATGTTGTGTTGGTAGTAAAAAATATTGTTGAGGTGGTAAAAAAGGTAGTAAATTCATCTCTGTGATTCCTGCATATACCCTGCTGTGTGTGTTTGTTCATGTTAAACAGGTCTCACAAGAAGGTTTCTTCCAGTGTTTCTGCAGAAGAGTCAAAAGTCTCGAGTTCAACAGACGTACGACCCCAAAAGACTAGCCATAACCCCAGCTTTGGAACCAAGGTGAGTCTGTTATTTTATTGACCTTTTAGGTTCTTGGATCAACATGCCCTCTGATTTTAGTATTAGGTTTAAGGATGTTGGAAGATGTCTTGCATGGCAGGATCACATTAGCATTCTTTTAATGTGGTTGTTGTTGTTTAATATCTGTCCCACAGGGGGTGCTGCGTATCCATCTTTTGGAGGCTCAAGATCTGGTTGCAAAGGACAACATGATGGGCGGGATGGTGAAGGGGAAGAGTGACCCGTATGTCAAGATCCATATCGGAGAAACGACCTTCAAGAGTCATGTGATCAAGGAGAACCTCAATCCCACCTGGAATGAGATGTATGAGGTGGGAATAAGAGAATGTAGTTTTGAAAAATGTCAAGATGTCATAGAAAGGTTTTGGATGTTTCTGTAGTAACTATGTTTTTTCTCTAGTTATGCTCTACTCTGTAATATATCCAAATATTTTGAATTTTAATCTGTAAAAAAAAAAAAAAAAAAAAAACATTCAAAGGGCTTAATGGTTGTTACTCTTTTTTGTGTACTAGTTGATTGTGAGTCCTGATCATAACCTAGAGGTGAAGTTTGAGGTCTATGACAAGGATGTTGACTCTGATGATTTCCTTGGAAGGTTAGTATATTTATAATCTCTTTTACTATGTTACTTTTTTTGTTGAAACATTACTATTTTTAATGTTTTTGAAAGTAGTCTCTTATGCTCACCAAGGTTGCATTTATTTTATCAAATATACAGAAATATTGTGAAATATTAGTACAATTTAAAATGATTGTTTTCTATTTGAATATACTTTAAAATTATACATTCCTGTGATGGCAAAGCTGAATTTTCTGCATCATTACTCCAGTCTTCAGTGTCACACGATCCTTCAGAAATCATTCTAATATGATGATTTGATACTCAGTTATTATCAGTGTTGTAAACATTTGCGCAGGTTCCAAAAAAAATATTTTTTGGAACCTGTGATACATTTTTCAGGGTTCATTGATGAATAAAAGTTTAAAAGAACAGCAAGTATTCAAAATGGAAATCTTTTCTAGCAATATGGATCTTTACTATCACGTTTTATCAATTTAACAACACTTCCTTAATGATTTTTTTTATATAAGAAAAAAATTACTGACCCCAAACTTTTGAACGGTAGTGCATATTGTTTCAAACGATTTCTATTTGAAATAAATGCTGTTTTTTGTGTTTTTTTTGTTTTTTTTAACTTTTTGTTCATCAAAGAATCCTGAAAAAAAATATCAATAGTACTGTATTTAAACTTTGAACTTTGGACCAGTACTGTATACAGTTTATATATATATATACATACACACAGTATTATTGTAATAAGAACGTCTCGGTTACGTATGTAACCCTCGTTCCCTGAGTAGGAAACGGAGACGTTACGTCGGAATGACGACGAAATGGGGTTTCGCTTAGAACACCTATCGACTTCGAGTATACAAAAACGAGCCAATGGCAAAGAAATGCCATGGGTCTGCGGAATTTGCATGACGTAACTCCGCCCCACCTCGTGGGTATAAAAGGAGGACGCCGGCAACATGCAGATATGTTTCTTCGCTGAGGAGCCAAGACTGAACTCAGGCGATCCCCGCGGTACAGCGGAAGTGGCAGGAAGACGTAACGTCTCCGTTCCCTACTCAGGGAACGAGAGTTACATACGTAACCGAGACGTTCCCTTTCGTGGTCACTCCGAGTTACGTCGGAATGACGACGAAATGGGGTTACCAGTCTAATCACGCCACTTTCACAGCTGTCTTCCAGTGCCCTGCGTAAATCTGAGCCCTCGAGATATTTAGGACGAAGGACTCCTATTTAGCACAGGAATACCAAGGTACACTGGGAAGCATATCCCAAGCTTTAGAGGAAATATGCAAATATCACCAACCCAGTGGGGGGGGGCATTTGAAAATACACATATGACCCGAAGGGAACATATGGAGAAACTCTGAGGTGTCCAGCCGCAGGTGGAATATTTCAACCTCAGGGGTGGCAAGGTGGCTTGCTGGGGGAAAGACACATGCTCAGAGAGGCTTACAGTGGAAATACACGTGTGGGGGTAGCTCAAGGGAGGGACCATGCACACGGAGGCACCTAGCCGACACCCAGGCAATAGACACTGGCGCTAGCATCAGGGGTGCTGGAGGAACTCAGGGCTTTCGGAGAAGCTCACCTGAGCAGAATATCGCACGTATCCAGTCCGTGGAGTGGAATGGCGAGCAAGCGAAGACACCTGAGCGGGTCCGGTACTAGCTAGTTGAAGCGAGTACATGAGAGGACACTGGCTCCACTCGGAGATATAGAATCTGGCGAATGTGTTCGGTGTCGCCCAGCCTGCAGCTCTGCAGATGTCTGCCAGCGAGGCGCCATGCGCTAGAGCCCAAGAGGATGCCACACTCCGGGTGGAGTGGGCAGTCACACCAAGGGGGAACGGTCGGCCTTGCTGTTGGTATGCCAAAGCAATGGTGTCCACTATCCAGTGAGACAACCTCTGCTTTGAGAGAGCCTTTCCCTTCAGCTTCCCACCATAACAGACAAAGAGCTGGTCTGAGGTCCTGAAACACTGCGTCCTGTCTACATAAGCGCGGAGAGCGCGTACTGGACAGAGCAGTGCCAAGGCTGGGTCTGCCTCCTCCGAGGGCAGCGCTTGCAGGTTCACCACCTGGTCCCGGAAGGGAGTGGTAGGAACCTTGGGCACATATCCAAGCCGGGGTCTCAGGATCACGTGAGAACCGGCCGGCCCGAATTCCAGGCACGCTTCGTCAACGGAGAATGCGTGCAGGTCCCCGACCCTCTTGAGAGAGGCCAATGCAATCAGGAGCGCTGTCTTCATTGACAGGAACTTAAGCTCCACTGATTGCAAAGGCTCAAAGGGAGCACTCTGCAGGGCACTTAAGACCACTGAGAGGTCCCAAGAGGGAACGAGAGGAGAGCGAGGAGGATTCAGTCTCCTCGCCCCCCTCAGGAACCTGACGATCAGGTCGTGCTTCCCTATGGACTTACCTTCCACTAAGTCGTGGTGAGCGGCAATAGCGGCAACATAAACTTTGAGGGTGGAGGGAGACAGCCTTCGCTCCAACCCATCTTGAAGGAAGGAAGGCACGAAACTGATCGAACATCTCTGGGGGTCTTCTCGGCGAGAAGAGTACCAATTGACGAAGAGGTTCCACTTCAACGCGTAGGCATGTCTCGTGGACGACGCTCTAGCGGAAGTGATGGTAGCCACCACCGCAGGTGGTAGGGTACTCAAACCTGCCTCGTCCCGTTGAGGAGCCACACGTGGAGGCTCCGAAGATCGGGACGAGGGTGCCACAGGGTGCCCCGTCCCTGAGAAAGGAGGTCCCTCCTCAGAGGAATTGGCCAAGGAGGTGCTGTCGCGAGGAGCACTAGTTCGGAGAACCAAGTCCGGGTGGGCCAGTACGGCGCAACCAGAAGGACTTGCTCCTCGTCCTCCCTGACCTTGCGCAAGAGCTGCGCAAGAAGGCTCACTGGGGGAAACGCATACTTGCGGCCCCGCGGCCAGCTGTGCGCCAGTGCATCCGTGCCGAGCGTGCCCTCGGTCAGAGAATAAAACTGGGCGCAATGGGATGAGTCGCGGGAGGCAAACAGATCTATCTGTGCGTCGCCAAACTGGTCCCAAATCAGCTGGACCGACTGGGGATGGAGTCGCTATTCTCCAGGGAGGGGCTGAAGCCGTGACAGCTCGTCGGCAGCACGGTTCAGGGCTCCGGGAATGTAAATAGCACGAAGGGACCTCAGATGCTTTTGACTCCATAGGAGGAGGTGGCGGGCGAGTTGCGACATACGGCGGGAGCGTAGACCACCTTGATGGTTGATGTATTCTACTGTGGCGGTATTGTCTGATCGGACTAGTACGTGTTGACTCATGAGCAGCGCTCGGAAGCGGTGCAGAGCAAGGCGTACTGCCAGCAACTCGAGGCAATTGACATGCCATAGGCGCTGGGGTCCTGTCCAGGAGCCCGCGGCAGCATGACCATTGCACATGGCGCCCCAGCCCGTGGTGGAGGCATCTGTTGAGACAACAACATGCCGCGACACTCGTTCCAGGGGGACACCAGCCCTGAGAAAACTGAGGTTCAACCACGGGGTGAAGGTCTGACGGCAGCTCGAAGTCACTGGAACTCGGAGCTTACCTTTTTGCCATGCCCACCTCGGGACTCGGTCGCGAAGCCAAAGCTGAAGCGGTCTCATATCCGAGCGGCGTCACCGCGGCTGCAGATGCCATATGCCCCAGGAGCCTCTGAAAAAGTTTCAGTGGAACCGCACTCTTGCCCTGTATTTGTCTCAGACAAGTCAGCAGTGACTGCGCGCGCGCGCTCGCTCGTAAGCTGCGCGGACATGGCGACCGAGTCGATGTCCATACCGAGAAAAGAGATCCTCTGCACGGGGCAAAGTTTGCTCTTCTCCCAGTTGACCTGAAGGCCCAGACGGGCTAGGTGCCGGAGCACAAGGTCCCTGTGTTCGCAAACCTGGTCTTGAGAGTGAGCTAGGATCAGCCAGTCGTCGAGATAGTTCAGGATGCGAACCCCGTGAACCCGAAGGGGAACAAGGGCTGCCTCGACGACCTTCGTGAAGACGCGAGGAGACAGGGCTAGCCCGAACGGGAGAACCGCGTACTGATATGCCTGCCCCTCGAAAGCAAACCGGAGGGACGGTCTGTGTCGAGGGAGAATGGAGACATGAAAGTAGGCGTCCTTCAGGTCGATCGCTGCAAACCAATCCTGGGGCCGCACACACTCGAAAATGCGTTTGGCGGTGAGCATTTTGAACGGCCTCCTGAGAAGGGAGCGATTCAATACTCGCAGGTCCAGGATTGGTCGTAACCCACCGGTTTTCTTGGGGACAATGAAGAAAGAGCTGTAGAAGCCGGACCTCATCTCGGCTCGAGGGACAGTCTCGATTGCACCCTTCGCCAGCAGAGTGGCAATCTCTGCTCGCATGATCGGGGCGTTGCCACCGACCAAAGTGGAGCGGACTCCCCTGTATCGGGGAGGAGACCGTGCGAACTGAATCGCATAGCCGAACCTGATGGTGCGGGCGACCCAGCGGGACAGTTGGGGAAGCTCTAGCCAGGCTCCCAGGAACTGAACCAGCGGGGTCATGCGGACCACAGGCGTCCCCCCGGAGGGGCAGCGAAGCGGAGTAACTGGCCCGGACGTGGACGGCATAGCGATCCGGAGTGGGGGCGCAGTTAGCATCCGCGCCCTGACAGAGGAGGCCAGGGAAGGACCAGCGTTCCACGGGGGCCTGCTCTGCCAGGGGTCTGGCGACAGAGTGGGACAGGGACGAAACGGTCCGTGGACGGCACGCCGTGTCAACCGACTCTGGGACAGAGGGGGACGAGGAGAGCTCGGCTGGTGGGCGGCGCTCTGTGTCGTCCGAGAACTCTGTGTGCTCAGAGACGAGAGAGTCAGTTCTTTCTGAATAAGGATTCTTCCCCAGCCCTCCACCGGGGAAAGGAGTGGCCCTGCTACCAACTCCTGGAAAGAACTGAGTCCCATCTCTGAGCAGCCCATCTCAAAAAGCGCCGCTTAACCCGGCGTCTAGCAGGGGGCGGGGCTGGAGAGGGCTGAGGCATCCCCCCACGGTCTTCCAAGCCAGCCCGGATGAACGGGCGGGGTTGGGACCGTGGGAGGGCGCCTTCGGCGGTTGGCAGACTGAGGGGCCTGAGCGGACGGCGGGGCCGTCGGCAGAACAACCTCAATCTGCTCCCGGGCGGTTAAGAACTATTGGGCAGAAGAACTCAACCGCACCGCCGAAGAGGCCGACCTGGGACGTGGGGGTGAGCAGACGAATCTGCCGACCTCCAGTGGTAAACATCACCTGACTCGGAGAGCGCGTGGCCACCTTCGTCGCTCGGAGAGCAAGGTCAGCGGCGGCGCGCTGGGTAGCTCATTAAGAGCCTCGAGTCAGTCCCGCCCTCATGCAAAACCATGAGCATCTGGGCCAGGTAGACCACAGAACGGTCACGGGATGCAGTGAGGCGGCTGCCTGTCCTGTGGCACTATAGGAATTCTCCACAGATTAGTGTAGACGAAAAGAACTACAGGCTTTGGACGGGTGCTTAGGATAGCGCCGGGAAGCACTCTGAGGACACAGTAGCATCGCAACAGAGCGCTTCAACCGGGGGGACCCCAGTGTACCCATGGGCAGCGGCCCCGTGAGGGGGGAAAGGCGGATGAGACCAACGAACGGTCCTGAGAAGACACGGGGGTCTTTCAGGACATCGAGATCTCATCATGCACGTCCGGGAGGAAAGATATTGGGGTTTGCCGTGGACGCGGGTCGGCGGCCTTACCCAAAACCAATCGTCCCAGGAAAGCATGGCCGTCATCTCCGGACCAGACTCAGGCACAGCATAACACACCAGAAGGTGGCAGCTGTGACGAGTCGTCATTTCCAAAAGAACCAAGCCCACCTTATGATGTTACAACAGACATAGCATCTTCCTCTGTAGCTTCAACCGAAACTCGCGGGCCACCCGAAGATCGACTCGCGGGAATCGGAGGTTCACTAGCGGGCACCGTCACACAGGAGGGAGCTGGGGTCGCGGACAGATAGTCGGCGCCTTGATCCAGACTATAACCCTCAGGTCACCCTGGCCACCAGCCGAAGTAGCACCCCTGGGGGGAGCGCTAGATCGGGGTGTGGATGAGGGGACTCTCACTCTTGCGAGTTCATTGAGTCTCGACCTAAATGACGCGATGATCACGTTCCCAGAGAGAACATGAATCACCCACGAGCGCTGTACAAGCATGATAAAAAGCCCTACACACTAGACAGCGCTCGTGCCCATCAGAGTCCGATACCAATCTGCCGCCACTTTTTTTTTTTTTTTTAAATGCACGGGCGAGCCGTCTTTAAAAAGACGTGCCGCGTGCGAGCTCTTTTGTGAGAGGAGAAAAAAACTCCGCGATGTTGAAGCGAGCAGGGAGAACACACTCACTGGCAGATCACTGCACAGATCAGCAGGCAATGTGAACTCGCCGCAGATCGCCACCACACCAACACCGGAGAGAATGGCTCGTCTCGTAGAGTGAAGTCATAAATGGCTGTGGAGTGAAGAGATACTCTTGGCTCCGAAGCGAAAACATATCTGCATGTTGCCGGCGTCCTCCTTTTATACCCACGAGGTGGGGCGGAGTTACGTCATGCAAATTCCGCAGACCCATGGCATTTCTTTGCCATTGGCTCGTTTTTGTATACTCGAAGTCGATAGGTGTTCTAAGCGAAACCCCATTTCGTCGTCATTCCGACGTAACTGGGAGTGACCACGAAAGGGAACTAAGGAGATTCTTCTGAGAATTAAAAATAAAGTGTTAAACATGCAAACATTTTTTTTACATATTATTTCAGATACTATAATCGACACAAATGACACTTTACTTTTGTCTTCATGTGTGCTCAGGTTCAAGCTCAAACTGGGAGGCATCATCAGGTCCCAGTACAATGATGAAGTGAGTATCAATCAACCCATTTGGCTCGGATTCATAAGATCATAACACAATAAGCGCATTAATCTTTCCCTGCTTTCTTTTCCAGTGGTTTACTTTGAATGATATAAAACACGGTCGAGTCCATTTGGTTCTGGAATGGCTGCCCACCTCAACACAGCGGGATAGATTGGAACAAGTCAGTTTTAAATGAAGACACACAGAGTCACGTGAGCTTAGAATTATAAGGTTCTATCTCCACTTTTGGTCAAAATTGAGTTTTTGACATAATCTTATCCATTAGGTGTTTATTAATGCCTGTGTGGTGTTATTTTTGTAAAAAAAATATTTTGTTAGTAGTTATTAATAAAATAAAAAGATTCCATCTCACAAAACAGCAGGGATGTAAAAACTTTGATGCTCAATATCTCAGAACTACCCTAAACGGAGATAGAACTGTATATTTCTAAGCTCACGTTGATTCTTTGTTTATACAAAATAATTACTTAATACTAAAAGAGTTTTTTTTTTTTATCAGGTAATGCAGATGCAAAGCACTCAGTCCTACCAGAACAAATCTGTGCCGTCAGCAGCATTGCTGTTTATTCTTTTAGACAGAGCTCATGAACTGCCTGTGAGTCATTCACACAAATAATATTTTTCAGTATATATTTGTCTTTATTAAAGCAATCTCGATAAAACTGTTTTAATGGAAGTATTACATTTGTACTGGAAGAGTAACGTAAGCTCTGTTAATAAAAATGAAAACCTGTTAATTAAGCTTGGTAAGTAATAATGGTTATATTGGTGTCTAGTTGAAGAAAAGTGGAAAGGAACCCAAACCTGCTGCTGAACTTGTACTTGGAGGAACATCTTACAAAACCAAGGCAGGAGATTTTTATCAATAATGACAATCATGCAGTACTGTAAAAAGTTATATGCTATATATTTTAATCTATTTGCAATATATTTAAATTCCTATTTCTGTTCTCTGTAATATAAAGGTGTGTGATCGGTCAACCTCTCCTCACTGGAATGAAGCTTTTGACTTTCTGGTTCATGATCCCAAAAAGGACATACTTGTCATTAAGGTGAGGGTATTGCAGTCAGAAATGTAATTAACTCTTTCCTCGACAGCATTAAAAAAAAAAAGTTTCCGGTCACCGCTGACATTTTTGATCAAACAAACAAACTAACAAACAAAAAAATTATTCTAGCTTCATTTGTTCTTTTTTTATCAACACTTGAATGTGGTCAAGTTTAATAAAAAAGCAACATTTTGAACAAAAGCTGAGAAAATCTTATACGTCTGGAAAGCAGAGGGAGTAGATCGAGTCCATCAACACCCCCAAAGCTTCACAGTCCTAAAGCTCATTCTGGGTTTACTTTTCATTCATTAATGTTATGCAGTTTTGATTTATATGCTGTTTAATGTTGATGATTGCGTTATTTTACATATGCATCTGCTTACATTATGCTATCGCTTGTTTCTGCTTCTTTTTCACCTGTGTTTTGATCAGGAGATTCAGTGCTCTTTCATGCGTAATAGTGCCTCCTACCGTATAACATTGAAAACATAGATTGGCGAAAATTTGCGTAGATGGTGGGGATGGTTGTGTCCGTCAATAACGGGGAAAGAGTTGATACTATTTTGTGAAGATTACATGCAATAAAATTATGCGCTAAATAACATTCGACAATTGCAAAATATGATCGGATATATTTAAAAATGTCATTATTTTATGCACAGTGCAATACCTCGATGTCTGTCTTGTTTAAGTCGGCATATTGTGATCGTCTTCCCTATTGTGATGTATATCTGAGTGAAACAGCTTGATTGGATGGTTGTGGTTTGCTATTGGTGGATCTCATGTGAGTGACAGGTTGCCTCGCCCTCTTGCCAATAAACACATCATCAAAGAGAAAGAGTTGCTGCAAGAGGGAGGGGAGTTATTTTGATTCAAGATTTTGAGGGCACATGAATTAAAAAAATGATGTCCACGGATAAATAATTTATTTTAAATACTGCAATATTCCACAAAAAACAAGAACATGCTAAAAAATACATCAACAGTTTCACTTATTATAAATAACTAACTTGTTCAGCATGACAGTAGTTGACATGAAAGGAAATCTGTCTAGAAGAAGATCGTTTTTGTTAATGGCGCTCTAGCGCCCCTCGTGGCGACAGCGAAAATGGAACAATCAGTTGTGTTGCATTACGAAGTGTGATTTTAACTAGAACGCTGTTTGCTGTTTGTTTCAGGCCATAAATTATGATGATTTCATACTCACTTTTCATTTATTGTAATTTTGTGCAGTTCTCAAGTGCCTTTGATCAACCCACTGGCTCGTTGATTCTACCAATCAGAGAGCTGCTTTCAAAACCAGATCTACTGATGGACCAATGGCTCGATCTGGATGGAGCTTTACCACAGAGCCAGGTTCTCCTCAGGGCACAGCTGAAGGTTACACAACGTCATCTTCAATGTTTTGAGCACAAGACTTTTTTGTTAAGAAATAATAGTATACATGAAGACAATAGCTCAAACTATAAACCCACATGTTCTGTTTTATCCAGATTTTGGATTCAAAAATGGCGGCCTTAGTAGCCATGGGTTCAGGTCCAGTTTTGAGTAATAAGCAGACGGCCACCACTGGACAGATCAAAATCTCACTGTCCTTCCAGAAACAGCTCACAGTGAGCGTCCATGCATGCAGGTCTGGTTACTTGTGGATTGTTTTCGTGCTTATATTGTATGGTGTATAGTGTTGGCATGATTATTAACCTGTTTGAGCAACCAAGACATTGTTTCAAGTTTATAAGTTGCCTTAAGTCTAAAGTTTGCGGTAAAGTGAGGACGCTCTTGTGTTTGTGTTTTCAGGGGCCTGGTTACATCATCTAAGGACAGTTTAGACACCTACGTCTCCCTCATTCTACTGCCGGATAAAAGCAAGGCCACGAAAAGAAAGACGAGTGTGAAGAAGAAAAGCCTGAACCCAGAGTTCAATGAAAGGTTTGGAGACGAGCGTGTGTGTGTCTTTGTCGTTCATGAGTAAGAGAGAACGACATTTAAGTGAATTGTAATCTGTTCTTCAAACTATGTACCATGGTAACAGCTTTATTTTTACCATTTAAATACCATGGTGTATAAATATGATAATTCTTTAATTCCAATCTTTAAAGCATTCTGTTGTGTAAGTGTTTTGGTTTTATGTTCTCAACTGTGTTTGCATGTTCTATCTTCGATGTGAAGTGGTTTGAAGTGTGTTTTAGGAGTCCTTGAACCTGTGTATGTCATCATCTGGAATGTTGTTCCGTAGGTTTGAGTTTGATATGAGTGCAGAGGAGGCTCAGAGACGAGAGCTCAGCGTTTGTGTGAAAAACGCATCCTCGTCCTTCATGAATCGAGACAAAGATGTGATCGGCCAGGTCAGTGCGCATTGGTTCACTTCAGCTGTACTGCAAAAATCGTCATTTTCATACACAGTATTTTTGTCTCATTTTCCGTTTAAAATATGTAAAAAACTAAATAAATGTGCACGAAATTGGGTAAGAAAACTTTAGGAAAATTTTAACTTTGTAAGATTTTGAAATGTATTTGTTTAGATATTTTCACTGGAAAACAAGACAAAAACGTTTTACAATGTGTCATATGACTTTGTGCAAAATTTAATTTCATATAATTTATTCATGTATTTTAAAAAATATAAAATTAAATAATATATATATATATATATATATATATATATATATATAATTTTGATTCGATTAATATTGAAATGTGTATAAAATAATATATATTTGATTTAATTTTATATATTTTTATAAATTTATTCTTCACAATTGATTTAGTAATGATAAAAATCATATTTTATTTAATGTAATAAAAAATGTTTGTGTGTTTAATGTATTGATTTATTCTCGTTTTTCAACGAGTCCTATGACTTTGTGCCACTAACAAATACAGAATTTATTTAATTTATAGAAATTCATTTAAAAATATATTAAATAAATATATATTGAAATAAATGTCATTGAAATATTTATTACATTAAATAATAAACTATATACTTTTTAATATAATGTGTATAAATATACTTTTAATAGTTGATTTAATAATATATATGAAGTGTGTATTTTTGTGTTTAATGTGTTGTTGATTTATTCTTGTAGGTGCAGATAGACCTGGCGCACGTTGACTTTCTCTCCGGAGTCACAGAATGGTGAGTTTTGGGACTGATAATGCACAAACATACTAATATTTTTACTAAGCAACAATTCCTCATGGAATTATATTGTTTATATGTTTGATTTTTTTTGTTGTGATACCTTTCTTTAACTTCTTCAGTAGTGAAATGCTCATTTTTAGATGAACTGATCATTGAATCAGTTTTTATCATCTTCCTCTGTCAGGTTTGATCTGAAAGAAGAGCAGAACTAACTGAACCTGAGCACTTCACAGCCAATCAACCTCTTGCTGAAGGTCATCAGGTCAACATCGCTGCCAATGCTTCCCTGCTCTCTTTTTTCATCACCCACACATTTCCTATCAACAGATGATTTCTGAGCGAATAATTCATATGAGGAATATGAATGATCCTTGTGATTTGAACATATCATTGTTGCATTGACAAATCAAGGTTAGAGTATTATATCAGAACTGATCTCAAAATTGGTGATATCTGTATGTCAGTTTCAGAGAATTGAATGTTGTCAGGAAAGGGTCTCGTATTCCTGTGCAGGTTGCAGGACATTACATTTGCGTCTACATTTAGAAGGAAAGGGATGTTTTAAAAAGGGTTTCATGTGTCATTTTAAGAATAGTTGTTTTATTTAGACAGCCTGTAAGAACGTCTTCACATCACCTTAAAAATATTTAAGATGACTTTTATGGTGTTATTATTGCAATCTCCCACTATAGTGTGTCAAATAGCTGCCGTTTACACATCGATGTGGCTTGTGTAGCTTCTGCAGTCCATTGTGATGCTCAATAACCACAAACTTTTTTTACCCAAGATATTTAATGAAGCTTGTTATATTTTGTTAGATTTTAGACTTAAGAGTTCTTTTCTGGTCATTTTTATGATTCTCATTTTCGGTAATTTATGTTGGCAAAAACGTCCGGTCTGTACATGGGGTTCCCACGAATATGAAAAACCTTTACGTTTAAATTACCTTCCAGGCCTGCACATGTTATGGAACATAAAATGTTAACGTCTTGGACATTTCTATACTGAGTTTCAGAAAGTCTTACGCAATCAGTCCAAGGATTGACGTTACAATTGGAACTCCCATCCAGTATATTTCTACAAAATGATTTATATAAAATGTAACCATGAATGTCTGGTTACAGCAATAGTGAGCAACTGTAAAAGACATGGAAATTAATTTGTCAAAAATGGACGGGAACTATGTACACAGATCTAGACCAAAAGCAAATGCCTTATGGGCTTTTTTTCTACTTCCCTGATTTTTTCTGTTTAAAATATGCTTCATCCACACACACCTTTTAAAAGTTTGGAGTCAGTAAGAATATTTTTCTCTCTTTTATTTTAGAAATAAATAAATACTTGTATTCAGCAGGGTACATTTAATTTGTCAAAAGTGACTAAAGGCATTTAAAAGTTTTTTTTTTAAATTCTATTTCAAATAAATTAACTTTGGTGCAAATACATGCGGCCTTGGTTTGAATAAGAAACTTCTTTCAAAAACATCTTACCAGCCCCAAACTTTTGAACAGTGGTCAACATTTTTTCCATTTACTGTTTTTTTTATTATTTTAGTTCATATTTTGCCACATTCCATTCGTTTGGTGTCACTGTGTTTATATTACTTTAATTACCGCAATTTTCATATTCTACATTAAATGTGCTTGAATGTGTTAAAGTATATACATGCAAATCAGAAAATACCAAAGAATCAAGCCGGGTTAAAGACAACCATGTTCAGCTGAACTGCACTATTCATACTGGCACATTTCTGAATGTATCATCTCACATTCACAGCTCTCAATAAAACAGTTATTGCATCAGGATGTTGTCAAAAGCCTTTTATTGGTATTGGTAGACAGACTGCATAAGCATTAATACATAATCACTAAGACCTACTGTGTAAGTTTTTATTTAATAAACCAGTCTGTGTTGATCACGCACAGCTTTATTGATGCTGCATTGTGTAAGGTCTTTTCAAGAAAGAAATGAGTTCTACATTTGTCACCATTTAAAGAATGTGGTCTTTTATTTGAAGTGACTAATTCAGATAAAAGCAGCCATCTAACAAGCTATTTTTTTGTTTTGGCATTTTACAAAAAGAGTGCGACAGGCAGTTCATACATGAATATTACAATGACAACATGTTTCCTCGTGGTATGAAGGCAAGAGTGCGCTTCTCCCTGAAGGGAGACATAACCAGCCTTCAAACCATCTAACATCCACTTCCAGGTCCACTCAGGCATCCTCCCGCAAATATCCAAAGCCTTCAAAACCGCTTCAGTTTTATGTGAGACTGGAAAAGAAGGAATAATGAGGTTTAGTCTACCTCGAAACGAGATCAAACTTTGAGATATTAGTCTTTTGTATAAAATCAGCTGATTTTATCCTATATGTACTTCCCTCTGGACTGAGATGCCTCATGTGAAGTTGTCATCACATACCTGTCGATGAGCGAGTCTCTCATAGTAGTCGCGATGGCGCTGGGCTGCGTTTCACTCAGTCTGAAGACGCTCTCGATGACGGACAGCTCAGTGCTCGTGGTGTCCAGTCCACAGAAAGCACACCAGTCGTTCACCACCATACCAGCAGCGATCACCTCACTACCACGATTGACCGTCCCAGCCTTGAGAGAGGAAACAACAACACTATCAATTAGCCAGCAGAAGAGTAAACGAACTTACAAGTCTCTTGCATACAGCCATGAGGGTGTCCACCAAAATACAACAGCTACTTTAGTCTAGGGTTCGATGATATAGTGAATACTTGTGTCCCTAGTAGTCTACATAAATGATTTAAGTAATTTCTAATACATTTATAGATAAATACTGATATACAAAAGCTAAGCATAGGAAATAATATTGATGCTCGTCTTTAATTTTAACACCATTAATTACTCTTCTGTTCAAAAGTGTGGGGTCGGTAAGACTTTTGAATGTTTTAAAACATTATGCTCACCAAGGCTGCATTTATTTAATCAGAAATACAGCAAAAGCATTGCAAGTTTAACTTTTCTATATTGATATATTTTAAAATGTAATTTGAAACCTGGAGTAATGATACTGAAAATTCAGTCACATGATCCTTCAGAAATCATTCTAATGTGCTGATTTTTTTGCTGATTTCTTCTTATTATTATTAATGTTGAAAACAGTTGTGCTGCGTAATTTATTTGTGAAAACCTTGACTCTGTGTGAATGAAAAGTTAAAAAGAACAGCTTATATTTGAAATAGAAATATTTTGTAACATTGTAAATGTCTTTACTGTCACTTTTGATCAATTTAATGCATCTTTGCTAAATAATATTTGCTAATATTTTGAGTATAATATATAAGAATTGTGCAGTAGAATTTCATCAAGTCAATATGGTTCTCTCACCACTAAAGGCACTTGCAGGAGTGACGAGAGTTCATCTTGATCTTCTATGGAGGTTTTGGGGTGGACGAGGCCTCCCTGGTTACTGAAGGTGCAGTAACTACCCACAAGCACCTGCTCTGCAATCGTCTGCCGGAACACTTCCACTTTTAGAGTGTCTGCAAGAATCTCTTCTGTTTCCTGAGGACAATAATACCCTAAACTCAATACAAAAAAACACCAACTTTGTTCTTCATGGAGAGCACTTTACAGGCTTTTTAGAGAAATATAAAGTGTTGAGAAATTATTTAGACCGTTTATGGTTTGGAGAAAGCTCTGATTTCATACAGTCTTTCATTAGGGATGTTCTTACTCTGTCTAGGTCAGGATGAACAAGAGCAACATAGTCGTTACAAGCGATGACGTTCCCCAGCGCAGAAAGACGCTCTTCTACTCTCTGAATCCGCACCGAATCTGGCAGGCAGTTCCTAATGTGCTGTAACTCTTGATCTGTCGTGTTGTTGGGCACCAAGAGACCGTGGCGATTTCCTGTGGAAGCGCATCCCCAGACAGACACACACAACATTTACTAAACATCAAGAACGAGGACAGAAAAAAGTAGCAAGACCTAATCTGACCTGCATTTTAGAAAGGCTACATTATTTACGGACATGCGCGTTCTTGAATTTTAATCAAAAAAAAAAAAAATGGTGTTAATCCTGCATAAATGTATACAAACATAAAATAAAAATTGGATTAGATAAATGCTCTTACCCACACACATTCTGCCAATGATTCGACATCCTGCTATAGAAGCATGAACAACAGGTATTGTTTCTGACAGTTCACCTTCAAAGACACTGTCGGGAAAAACAAAAAGCATTTCGGAAAAGAAGTGATGAAGGACTCTGATGTGACTATGAAGGCACATCTCTGGAAAGACCATTGCAAAATGCAAAAAACAATTTTGTTTTATTCTATAAATTATTGACAACATTTCTTCCAAATTTCAAACAACAAGCAGTCATTTAGAGCATTTATTGGCAGAAAATGACAACTGGTCAAAATAACAAAAAAAGATGTCATTGTTAATAAATGAGAAAATGCCGGGGAGTCTGGTTGAGGAACCACCACTCCCTGAGAAGACAAAGGACCTTTCTCGAAATTAACATTTGAACTCTCTCTTGAGAAACTAGCATCCCCGAGTCAATCACCTCGCCCACCTCATCTCTCTCTCTCTCTCATGCTGAGATCACCAGAAACTCACCCCAAAATCTATATGGTTTAATGTGAATAATTATCATACAGTATGATACATGTTTGGTATCATTTGAAATGTCTCTGAGCGACTGACACAAATGTCTCATTCTCCGCAGAAGTAAACCAAAAGGAAATAACGTTTTTAAGAGTTTAGAGATAACTTGCACAGAGGAGGGTGGGTCCTCCAGGTAAATGGCCTTCTGCTCTCAAAAGGTGTAAACTCTGAATGCAAAATCCCGTTGTTTTCCCACGAGGTTGAAAAGAGTGTTTGTGAAGCTGTAGCGGCAGCGCCAACACAGCTTTGAATGTTGCGATATGATTTTGTCAAATTTTAAAAGACAGACGAATTGAAAGATCGCGTGGGTGTTTGAATCGAGATCATTCTTTTAAAGATGAATCTTGCAGCTCTATAGTCTTGTCTCTCTCTCAGCATATGAGTAGCGTGAGGGCTTTTCAGTGCTTTCAGTCTCATGTCTCGTCCACTTGGGATATTACGCCACTCAACACTCATAGATAATAGTTAGGTGAATCGATTTTTTCTCCCAGCCCTACAATTCATATGGATTCGTTTTAACAATCTCATTAAGAACTTTTTGAAGCGTCAAAGTGGTAGTTGCGTAGCTGTCAGAGAAAAAAAAATCTCGCAGATTTCATCAAAAAGATCTTTATATGTGTTTCAAATATGAAATAAAATTCTTACGGGTTTGGAACGAGATGAGGGTTTTGACAGAATTTAGATTTTTGGGTGAACTAACCCTTTAAAACTAATATTGTGTTGAATAAAAACTTGTTTTATTTGCATTACTTAAAGCCGGAAAACATGCCATCTTTTTAGTTATTATGGCTAGTTTTCATTTTCTACAAATAAATGACAATATTTGTATTTGAAATTGCAACAAATGTTGTCAGTAGTTTATGGAATAAAACAAATCTAATTTTGTAATTTTACTCAAAAACACATAAATATTAAATGGTTAGTTCACCCAAAAATGTAAATTCTGTCAGTAATTACTCGCCCTCGCCCGTAAGACTTGCATTCAAAAGTATTCTCGTCGCTTGATAAACTTAAGGTTGAGCCACTGTAATCACTTGGACTATTTTTACAATCTTTTTACTAACTTTTCAGGACCGGCAGAATGAATTGCCTAGAAGCCTATGAAGGAGTGATCCAGCTCTCAGATTTCATCAAAAACATCCTAATTTGTGTTCCGAAGATCAACGAAAGTCTTACGGGGCTGGAACAACATGAGGGTGAGTAAATACTGGCAGAATTTTCATTTTTGGGTGAACTAATCCTTTAAACCCAGAAAAACGTTTTTTTTGTTTATTTAAATGACTAATTTTGCAGTGGTCTCTTAATTTCCCCCCCAAAAACTGTATATAGTAAGATATTTGGCCTCGTTGATATCATCATAATATAATTTATGGCTGACCTGTAAAAGTTTTCTGAACCGCCAATCGCTACCAAGCAATATGTGTTTGTGAGCTTGGAGAAGCATCCAATCTCATTATTCTTTTCAAATGCCGCACGAACTGCCATTTTTCTTCTATGGGACTGATCAAAGCTGTCTGAAACTGAAGAGAAACAGTTATATTATATTAAGATAATAATAATAATATCCTAAATATTACTGACAAAAAAACATGATAATAAAACAAACATTTGTAACATGGTCTTGATACATACAGCAATATATAAATTAGTTGACACACACACACACACACACACACACACACACACACACACACACACACACACACTTACATAAGATTGTATGGAAAGTTGACATTGGGATGTTCTATACATGCCTGTTGTTTATTTGGATTTCTTGCTTTCTCTACATTTCTCTATAACGAGTTTTTGATCCAGAATAGAAACAAACATATTTCAACAGAAAAGTATTATAATGAATAACAATCATATAACTAAACAGCGAAAGGCTATTTTAGGCTCAACTGCGGGTTAACGTTACACCATTTTCTTTATTTAAAAAGATTTTTTATCGTACTTTAAGGTAGGCTACATATTAGTATCTGGGGCACCAATGTTAAATAAAGTAATTCTCAGCAAAACCTGCGGGTTACACACGTTGTGCGTAACTTTAATTAAAACAGTAACTTAAGTTAACAGTTAACTTACTAGTATAGGTAAGTTAGTTAGCAGTCGGCTAAATGTAGTTATTTCAACTTCTCCAGGCATTAAACGCTACCAATTCTGTGACCTCAAATGCCAACACAGGTTAACAATACATATTACATCCTAAATGTAATGACTTTACAATAAAACTCAAGACAATTGCAACAGTAATCATATATTTACCGATTGTCACTGTGGAGAAGCGTGGAAAAACGTAAACCACGTGTTCAGTTCACTTCCCTATCGTGTTGACGTGACGTGACGTCAACGCGTTGTGATACGATAACACATGTTGTCATGAGCAACACTGCTGCCTTTGTTTTATTCTCAAGTGTATTAAGTTAGATCCTTTTTCCTTGAATAACAAAGGATTTAAATTCGAATGTGTGATTTATAAAAAAAGTCTTTTTGTATTGAACTAGACACAGCATTTATATCCATTTATATCCCTCTGTACAGAACATGGTACAAACGATTTCTGTAAAAATAAATAAATAAAAGTGATTTGATTTATTTTTACTGAGTATATTTAAATAAAAATAAAAATAATAATGATGATGAAATAAGAAATAATTCAATTACGTAAACGAAAATATAATAAAATGATATTAAGCCATTAAGCAATCTGAATCACACAAATACCTTGTAAAATGAATGAATTTGAATTGCTTTTTAAATTGTAAATGTTTAGTGTACTGATACATGCTGGTTTTGTGTAGTAAGTGTATTTATTTTTTTATTGAAAGTGTTTTTATAACAATTTTGTAATAACATTGTTCAACATACGATCAAAATAAAATGAACATACATGTTTTTAAAAACAAGGAATTAATTACATTAACAAGAAATAACAACCAGTTGTTTTCCAAATGGCTGAGACTGGCGAGCCATGTTGTCTTTATCATCCACTACAAACCTGCATAGCAACAGGACACACCTCTCCTAGCTATGTGCATTTGTGAGCCAATCACTATTGACTTTCAGTGTGACGTCGGTTTTGTTGACACTTTCATTAGCTGGCCACCTGCGAAACGTCACTGCAGCAGCGCGCGCCCGTGACCCTTGACGTCCACCCCACATTTTCTGCCTGGAAACTAACATAGCGAGCTAATCGGAGCTGTGGATAAAACGTTAGATTCTAGTGGTTGGAGGCTGCGTCGGGTAAAGTTTTGCCGTGTCTCGGCTCTTTAACACACTATTGATCTGTTTTTGTCTCAGTCATGGTGACAAACACTCCCTAAGTTCTTACTTCGAATGCAGTTTTTGCAGTGTCTTCAATACATTGCTGTCCTGTTAGAGACGATGTCTCTCTTTTGAGTTCCTACCTCACCGAATCCTCTGCAGTTTTGTGAGGCAGCTGCTGTAGATTTGCATAAAAATTACTTATGAATAAAGATCTGAAAATAAACCATTATACAACTATTTTTTCATTTAGATCTACAATGGTATTATTTTAAGTACATTTGATTAGAGTACCATGTAGGATGGTAGGCTATAACATGGTACAGTTTTGGATTGATACTGTAGAACTTGTTTATCCTGACTACAATGTATATTTACAATATATCTAAATAACAATCAATTCAATATATTTTTGCAACTGTGAATGCAAAATATGTAAGCTAATCTAAGTCTAATGTATTTTAAGGAAATGGGGTCGGATCAAAGTACCAGTTCAGCTGCTGACCAGCGACAGAGGAATCCAGGAAATCTGCCATTCCAAGGTGAAGCGTCTTCATCCAGTATCCAAACTGATACTGGTCCTGAGACCCAGGATCATCTGGTTCCAGACACCGACCTGCCTCAATGCCGAATAGGCATCAGAAAGGTAGACGACATGAGCTTCATGATATCCTGCACTAACTGGTACTAAAGACCAGAGACCAACTATATTAATCGTTTCATCCATGAATGAGTGCCAGATTCAGTGTGGGACAACAGAAGACATGGATGCGCTGGGGTTGCAATGCTGTTTAAATGGGTTTGATGCAATTTATGACTTTAATATGTCATGCAGTGTGCTTGAAGACATCAAAGATAAAATTTTGGCTCATGTTTGTATTTACAAACACAACCTGTTCTTCTCGACATCTGTGCAATGTCCTGATTGCATTGTATCAAAAAGCATGTATTATGTAGTTATCAACTTGCATTAAAGAAATGCATATCACATACATTTCATCCTTATATATTGTAAAGCATCCATCCAGAAAGCACCAAACACATTTATGTAATTTTCTTTTATTGACATTTCTTTGAACATGGTGATATTAGATACACAGTGTAAAACTGTAGACTGAAACCGTAAATAAAAACGACTCCTTGTTCAAAGGATTTAAAAACAGGATTCAAGAAATAAAACTTAAATCATATCTAATATTAGTAAAGCAATCACTCTCATTCTTAATAATCAACATTATGCATGACAATGTGAAATCATAGGCTACCGTTAGAGTGAAAGAAAAATACAAAAGGTCTGAAAAGTTTCAGTAAATCTTTGTACATGACCATTTAAGCCCGGACGAAGCTGAGCAGACAGCGACATTTGACCTGTAGATCAGAAAATATCAAAATTCCAAGGACAGAATCTGAATTTATTTAAACCACAGAGTGAGAAGTTCACTCTTAAATTCTTGTCAAAGGGAAAAAAGAACCAGTTATATACACGTATACAGTAAATTCCCCCATGGTCAGTCAAGAAAAAGAATAATAAAAACAAAAAAATGTTAAAGCTATCTCAGATAAAATCTTCATTAAAATTAAGCCTCTGTAATTAAAAAGCGTAAATACAGTTGGTTCCTTGACTACCTCTGATATGTTTGTCCTATTGTTAGTCTCATAAAAGGACCATAAAAAACAAAAGGCAACAGCAGCTCGGGTTTAAAGTGACTGTTGTCCAAAGCCACGATCATACCCATTAAAAAGAGGCAAATTACCAGAGAATTCCTATTTATATCTCCCTGTACAGTTCTGTATTTATTTATTTTTCTGTGCAACTAATGTGGTTATAGGCATGGCTTCACCTTGATTTCAAATGAAAATGTGTAGAATACCCTTATGTCTCCTGTAGTGATAAATAAATCGCTTTTTTCATATGACAAGCCTCTATCTTTACAAACCTTTCACGTGACCATACGACAAGCATTTCTAAGATATCCACCTTTGATAAATACACTTTAGTTCTGTTAAACATTTCACTTCTGACACTGCTAAATGTTCACTGTGTTAATATATACACAATACGGGCTTGCGCAGTGCTCTGTTAGATTCACAATTCCTCATGAAATGACATGGTACGTAAACTGAAATTTCCTGTTTTGTTTTACAATCCAATCCTTAAGTGATAATAGTGCAGATAAAAATGCCTCCAGACCTTATTCTGAGACACTTGGTCACTTCATACATTTTTGTTAATGCCTTCTAAAAGGCATTTGGAGACCTATATTCTGGAGATATTTTGAATGGCATAGTTGATGTGACAGCAAAAATGCATGCGAGTCTTCAGGGCACATCTGTAGTCGTTCAAATTGAATTACGGCAGAAATTGCTAAATCAGGCGAATAGATTGTACAGTAAACAATATTGTGTTTCAGAAATAGATTCATAGTCGGATTTGCGGAAAACTTGTGGATTGCAATACGAATGATCAAGATGCATGACGTGACCATGTTTAAAGACTTCTAGAGTTTTATCAATTTTTCTATAAATAAATTTGAATTTGACATTTTGATCAAAATCTACTCAGAATACTTAAGCAGCCTTGCCACAAGAGTTTTCTTCCATCACAAGACATCTTCATATTGATAAAGAACATACTTTAAAACTCTTAGCATTTTAACTGCTATATAAGATGTCAGTCATACATAATAAACACATAAAACCTCTTATGTTTGGAACTGGAACACACTATTGTGCCACATTGTCAAATTCAGTTCATGGCTTATTAGAGCAAGTGGTTTTGCTGTCTCTTATATCAACATCTGCTCATCAGATTGATTGAAAGTTGAGGAAGACAATTGGGGATGCACAGTGTGTTCCATTAAAAATACTCCCACCCAGTACTTCCTGTACCCGAAAACATTAGATCACTTCACGACCACATTGCTTGTTGTTGCGAACAGGTGCTCTAGATTCAGAGCTGACTAATAAAAATCTGAGAGACAATAACATTGAGTCTTTCCCAAGTGGGCACAAACATGTAAAATCTGCTCTAGTTTCATGCCACTTCTCTACCCACGATCAAGCTGCTCGCACAACAGATCCAAAACATGATATACGAGAGGGAGGGCCACAAAAATATGCATTGTTTTCACTTAGTAAAGGCATTGAATAATATATCAAGGGATGTATTCATGTATCGACTGTTGAAATAATGAGGTGGAAATCAATGTAAATGTTCAGTGTGCCATAGCGGACTTAAAGACAAGGCACAATGTCTTAAAGGGGTCACTTAACCCCTCCACAATACTAATGCATTGAGCTAATTCGACCAGAACACCAGACTAAATATAATTTTTTTCCCACCATGTTCTTAAACATTCCATAGTCAATCATTATACCAAGCATTCATCTAACAACCATGGTATCATGTATCAAGGTATAATGATAATACAACAGGCTAAAAATCGCACAGTGTATATGACCGCCTTGAATCATTAGGTTCTCAAGCTTTTTCTTTATGCACTGACAGCTTGCTCTGTTTTGTCTTTTAAATCAGTGGTTACGTGATGGTTCCCCTTTAAAGAAGGCTCAAAAGCTTTACAGACCACACAAAAGAGGGTGAAATGTTACTTTGAAAGACACAACTAATTTTCTCATACCCACAAAGCCTTCAACAGACAGCAGGACTATTCAGAAAACATTCATGTTGGTTGAAATGTAGTCTATTACAAAATTAGATGATCTCCAAGTGGTCGATCGTTTGGGCAGATGTATATATGGCAACTACAAAAGTGACGTAATGTTACAAACACCATGCCTATAAAGCCAGCCCAGTGTAAAATATGGTAATGCTCGTATAGATGCTCAAACTTGGTCACTTCATATGTGGAGACACATTAGAAACCTAAAAGTAGATGCCAGGTAGTTTCTGTTGCAGATCCATGCTCCATTGAACTGTGAATACAATATGTACACGATTATCTGTGGAATTAACAAAAAGTGGCTTTTTGTAGCTAAAAAATGCTCTTTCCACAGAAAAATAAAAGGATTTCATTACATGCAACCTAAATGTGTTAAGGCAAAAATATCAGCAAAACCCCAATATCAAATGATAAACCATGTGCCAAGTGAAGCCTTATAGGGAGTCTCGCCAAATCTACCATCTTAATATTGTGATTAGGATGCTACAAACCTTTCATATATATATACGCCCGAAGCTTTGTCAGGTTAATTCAAAAAAGTTCCATTTGAAATTCTAAAAACATCAATTACATCTCAGCTCCTTCAAATGTGTAATGTATTCTATCCAATCACACAGCAGATGAGCACGAAATGATGTGTTAATATGGTACAGACACACTTCACTTTTAAATAGCACAGTCGAACCAATAAAAGCACCCGACAGACATTTTTGAGCTAAGTGTTAGACAATCCACACCGAACACATGAAATTGAAGTCACTTCAACGCAAGACATACAGCATATTACGTTCATTCGAAGAGGACGGATGAACCGTTGAGAGATCATCTCCTGTAGGCAACGGGAACAAAGCTATTTCATATTCAGAGCTGTTCATTGTTCATGTTCCTGCCTGGCACCAGTGTTTCAAATATTACACTTGGTGAAATGGTTACAAGGTACAAGATGGTGGGAAACATTACTAATAAAAGCAAAATATAATATAGAGATTGCAAGATAATCCTAAAGAACCAAATTGTGCCTGTTATGACACAAAATTACTCTCCTATAAAGACATAATGCAAGTGCTATCTGATCAAAAAGAAATGATCTTTTGTTGCCGACTGATACATACAGCATAAGAAGAAAAGGAATAGAGTACAGTAGCAAGTGGGAGGAGGTGTTAAGACTGCCCTAGTTCTTAAAAATCGTTCTTCCTACTCTGTGAAAATGGGTAGGCAGCAGAGAGAAGGGGAAAAAATGCAAACAAACATTCAGATTGATGTTATGAAGCTAATAAATTTAAAAATGCCACCTAACCTCCCTTAAAAACATGTTGCCGTCTTTGAGGAGTGTTAGCGGAGAACCTCCCCATAAATGAAAAAGACTGCAAGAATTCCTTGGTATTCTTTTCTATGGCCTTTCTACCTACATGGTTTTCAAGTCATTTTTTGTCGTTTTGCTCATTTAATTTCTTTGATAATACTTGAAATTCATGTACAAGTTTATGTTGAGAACGAAACAAGGATTTGCTGGCGTTTCGCAAATCTGCCGTTCTTCTTACTCTCCCAGAGAAGAGAAATTGATGGTTTCGGTCAAAGCTGAAGTGATGGTTCCTCGACGGTCAAAGACTTCACCTGGTTAGCGTAAGGCCAGGGCACAACTTCACATGTTCAATCCCCAGAAGATTTGTCCGTTGGGCTCATGCTAAAAAATTGCAATATTTGTTGTAAAGTTTTGTCTTATGTGGGAAGGAAGAGGAAACTCCCTTGCCTCGTCTTTTGTTCCCTTTCTGGGACAAGGTTGTTCAGAAAACAGGCACTGGTCAAACCTCAACATAGTAGCCCTCACTTATGTTCTCAAGCATTTGGGGTCCATTGCGCCCCTCGGTCCGTCATACCCACTCCTGCACGGGGTGTTTGTAGTAGGTCACGTGCTGTTGGACGTTTTTGTTCTTGAACTGGAAGATAGTATATACAAGGACCAGAATGCACAGTGAGAGGATGCATGGGATGACCACAGCGATTGCGTTTACAGTGCTGGGTACGTCGTTAATGGCGACCATGATGTCGACATCGTCGTGTGGAAGGTGACGGTCCTTGTTCTTTTCTACTTCCGACTGATCGCAGCCCATCCAGTCTTTGACGATTGATTTGGGGTAGCCTGGCTCCACCGTTAACTTCTGGTTATCAAACTTCCAATAATCCTTTCCCTTATAAAAGTAGGTATAAACTAGGAAAAAAAAACAGAGAGAAACAAAATAAGATATCAGAACATATCCATAACTAGAACTCATCTACTGTTGGTCAACAAACAGATAATCCCGCCCCCAAACTCACGCCACAAGTGAATGCTACTGGTAGAGATGCTCAAACAACGTGGGAAATGTTTTGAAATGCCACAGAGCCAGAGTGTTTGCTTATTTATAGTTAATTTGTTAATTAATTTATTAAATTATTTGAACATTTAAGTAATAATTTCCATAGATTTGACTGACTGGAAAGGAAATTCACGATTTGAATAGATTAGAGTTATTGTACAAAAAGAATTTGAATCATGAATTGTCAAGCTAAAGTTGTAAACATGAACAGATCAATGGTAGAAAGCCATTCAGTGCAAGCAAATATTTACATGTAGGCAGAGATGCATGTCCTTTACAGAAAGCTCAATTCATATCCATGATCACATAAATAGCTGTCCTTGTGAACACTCAATGACACAGTATTTCGAAAAGTTGTTCCAGTGTTACACAATCTCTCAGACAGCTGTCAGTTTCATTGCCAATGCCACATAAGCAAATGCACCCGAAACACTCACAGACGGGCACAGACCCAAAACTACACGTAAATACAGTGAGGAGGCTTTAGACAGCAACCCCTGAGTGTGTGATTGATGAAGTGCTCATCCTTCCTCTCTAACTTGCCATCTTGCCGAGCATAACATGCCAAATCCCTCTTGCAAAATCTGAGTGACAGAAAAATCATGAGCTACAGGCAGACCAAAAAGTCCATATAACCCTCTTGGCTTCTTTATCTTGAGTCCTGGCCCTAGGCTCCATGTTGAGACGGAGGTTTTGACATGGCTCACAGAAAAAATTATCATTCCTTCACTGGATAATACTGTAGAGAGAGAAGCAGGAGAAATCTGCAATTCTATGCAGCCACAGCAGAAATACTTGACTCCAATGAATGAGACTTAAGTATTTACCATTCGACTGACTGACATCAAGCCAAAACAGCAAAATTGAGAATATCATTTGGGCAACTGTATCTCGGTAATTTTACATATTTATATATTTCTTTATAAAAAAACATTTTAAATATAAATATTAAAATACTACTGTTTATCAATATATTGGTGCATATAAATAAAACGCTTAAAACGTTTAAATAAAATGATCCCTTTTGTCCATTTCGAGTAGACAACATGATATGTACTGTATTTCTTTTCTAAGCATTTTCAATCTACTTAGCAACCATGTTTGGTTGGGGGGGACAGCATCTTCAGAGCAAATACATTAATATTGGCGTACATACTGAATGCCATCAAAGGCATAACTATATTGCCCAGTTATAGTTCCACTTTTAAAGAATTAAAGCACATTCCCTCTTTCCATATTACCATTATAGTGCATTAAAACTTCTGAGCCATCTGACACCATTAAATTAGCTCTCTACCATAACATAATATAATATTGCATCTAGCTATGAACAGCTGCCATTTTACTATATTTGTAATCATGCATCGATTGTGACTGAATTGTAATATCCAAAAGTTGTGTCTGCCTTTTCTCCCGGCCCCTGTGCCAATCCAGACCTGCTATCTGATCACCACTGAGGATGAGTCAGAGCTAAAACACTCACTGTCAACACCACAATATTGCAGTGACTGCGCCAAACAAACACTAATCAATTACTCTACAAGGATGAGCGCAACACAAGACCTCAGCGCATTTATTACTATTACCAACTAAAATACCGAAGCATGCTGCGTAAGATGATCACGGTGTCAAAATAGCAGGAACAGAATATGATAAAATAAACCAACATTTAATAAATGGTTAAATGCATTATTCTTCCTCCAAGTAATATCATTCATGTTTACGGTTTCCAAGCAACAATGCATTAATATTGAATGTGCGATTTCAGGTGTGCATTTATTGGCTTTTTAAATCTGCTTTCAATGCAATGACAGCTATCCAAGCTTCACTGATTATAATGCATTGCACAACATATTAGACCAGTACTACACACTCAGGACTGAAGCTCAACCTACTTTAAATTCTCAAACCGGAGCGAAGCAGTCAGATAAAATGCCCACCGACTACATGGCTGATTGCCACATAAAATATTGATTGGATATTGGAACCTCGATGACTTACATCCTTCACGACTGACAAAGGCTCCTTGCGGTGCATCAGGAATGCCCTTCCAGACACTGATGGGTTTGGGGTAGCCTGGGTCAGCTGTACGCTTCTCCTCGTTATAACGCCAGTACTGGTCACCCTTAAAGAAGTACGTTTTGCCCACGGGTTCCCAGCGTAAGGCTGTGTCGATGCCATCACGGGGCAGACAGTTGCCCAACTCTACCAGGCTGTGAGGATAGCCGGGCTCTGCTGTAACCTCCTTGAAGACCCAGTATTTATCCCCTAGAGTCAAAACAAGAGGCAGTGTTAGATGAGGTCAAAATTAAATTAGCTATATTGAATTGTTATTGCATAACACCAAAAATATGCTTATCTACACCATATGTTTGGACATATGTCCAGTTATCCCAATCTTCTCCAACATTGGATCATTATTTAATTACACTGATAACTACAATAAGGTTTTATTTGTTAACATTAGTTAACTACATTAGTTTACATGAAGAATACATTCCTACAGATTCTATTAATCTTAGTTTAAGTTACTAATACATCTTTAACTCCCCGCTATTGATGGAAATTTGTAGCTTTCCGTGTTTTCACTGTTATACGCTAGGGGGCGCTATGACACGTCTTCTGAAAGAGTTCAGAATCTCTGGATCAAAACACAGGCGAAAAAGACGCAGAAGCAGAAAGCTATGGGGTGGGCGATACTGCAAAATTCGGTATCGATCCGATACCAAGTAAATACAGGGCAAGTATCGCCAATATCGATACCGATACCAATACTTTTTAATTTTAAAAGCATGCACTTGAACTTACATGCCCTTTCCTGTGCTAGAGCAGTGTGTCATGATTTATGAGGTGAATACATCATTAATATGCTAAATCTGAATATGTTTTCATGACCACTAAATATTTTCTGATTTGTGCTCTCAACTCGCCTGTAATTAGTCAGTGACTTTTTCCAAATTACCCTAATTATAGTAAAGGCACTATTGTACACTAGCCTACTGTTCAAAAGTGTGGGGTCTGTAAGATTTTTAATTCTCTTCTGCATTTATTTGATAAAAAATACAGTAAAAACTGTAATATTGTTACAATTTAACATAGGCTATCTGTTTTGTCATAGTAAACTGTAATTTATTCCTGTGATCAAAGCTGAATTTTCAGCATCGTTACTCCAGTCTTCATGATCCTTCATGATGAGAATACATTTTAATATGCTGATTTTCTGCTCAAGAAACATTTCTTATTATTATCAATGTTGAATACAATATCATATTTTTTTGGAAACCATAATCATTTTTTTGTAAAATTATTTGATGAACAAAGTTGAAAGAGCAGCATTTCTATGAAATAGATTTTTTTAACAGTGTAAAATTCTTGACTGTCACTTTTGATCAATTTAATGTATCGATCCTTGTTGAATAGAAATATTAATTTCATTAAAAAATCTTACTGACGTCAACAATTTGAACCGCTATGTACACGTTTAGTTTGTTTATTGTGAAATAACTCCCGATTGTTTCTCTGTCATCTAAGCAAGACTTCGTTTCCCAAACGCACTGTGGGCCGTCGAGCTCAGCGAAGCACCAGCATCCAACGCTCTCTGTGACTGATTGCTTTCGTCTTGTATCCAGATGACTAGAGGTTAATGTACCACGACACCGTTTTCAACTAAAAACTGGAAACTTTTGTTTTCATTTTGGCCATTCGTTCACAAGACAGAGGCATTTGGGAGGACTAAAAATGCAAGGCTTTAAAAACGGACGTCAAAGTTCAAGTTTTTGAAAACGACACCTTTATCGTTTTCATGTAAACAACAAAAATGGGAATTTGTGCATACATATTCAGTCTATAGGAGCGTAGTGTTTCTTTATCCGAGACATCGCCAACTAGTGGCCTGGCTGCGGAATACATCGCTTTTAGTCGGTTTCGCAGATCCGTGTGAGCGAGGATCGTTTTGACAAAATTGTTGTCTGTTCGTGAAAAAAGCAAAGGAAAAAACGTTTTTAGTACATCATTGACGTGTAAACGTATCCTTAGTTTGGTTGTCGGTTCATTGTTCGTTGTTGTATTTGGATTACGTGGTTGTGCTTTAATACAGCCACCAACTATTACATGTTAGTTTTACATTAATTTTAACAAATGAGACCTTATTGTAAAGCATAACCATTACATCTGCCATGGTCACTAGAAAACATGCCTTTTCAGTGTTAAAATCGTTTTATTCAGATGTTTGTTTGTTTTTTGCTTGCAACATTAATTGTGGTTGTGCACTGAATTTGGCAAATAACCCGCAACCTAAAATGAGCCTAACCTACACAAAAAGGAGATGTACAGCATTTGCACTGAAAAAATGACAATGGCATTATTTCAGCACAGTAAACTGTATTGTGTGTAGTTCAGATGCTGAAATGCCAGCAGGACTGTAGTTAATAGCCCCTTTATCTATTAATACCGATGTGCATTCTCTGAGATAACCATAGGGCATCCTGCAAGCTTGTTTTCTCAAAAAACATCACAGAACAGGAGACTCGGGCTATAAATATCTCACCCAGCCTCTCGTTGCGCCGGGCTAATTTAATGAGAAAGAGAGGGGGAGAGGACGGCGAGATAGAGAGAGATCGTTTGAGAGAACAGACAGAATTATGAAGTACTGAATGGATTCACTAAGGCTGTCAGGCCCAGTGGAGGATAAACACTATGGATAAATACAGACCTTTCCTGAGATCAACCCACAATCTAACAGCATTATCTAACTCAGTGTACCTATGCTTGGATTAAAAAGGTACTAGGCAAGATACGTTGATTTAAGCTGAAACTGATCCAAACAAGGCAACAGATGTTTAATGCATATGTCTTCACTTTATTATCTAGGCCATATTCAGGTACTTCAACACAAAGCTTTTTATTAAGACTTCAGGATGTATTTGGTATCATAATTTGCAGTCATTACAAAAGATGTTATAAAACAATCAGAGTTTTTAAAACTAGCCTGAGGCTGCACATATTATATCAAGCAATAATCACTTATTAGTTTTGTTAACGATTGTTTGAATATTCTTCGAATTGTCATGACAACTAATATAATAAATCGTACCTTTGAAGAACACAAATTTGCCATCTGATCTCTCATAAGCAGCATCAATGCGAGGAGGTAAACCCTTCCAGAACTGGTCTATCAACATGGGATAGCTTTCCTGGACTTTGTTGTTGCGCAAACGCCAGAACCAGCGATCCTGTGATGAATAAAAGATTATTAGGATTGATTAAATATATGTCCAATACTGATAAGCCAATTTTTTTTTTTTTTACATTACGCCCAATAATTGATAAATGATCTTAATTAAAATACTATACTATTCTGTCTGAATAAAATAATGAATATATAAATTAATTATTTTAGATTAATAGATATAGATTAATAGATATAATACAGATATATTGTGCGTCACGATATTGCATGTTAACAAATGTATTTTACTTATACTGAATAATTTGTTAATACCTTGTATAAGGAATTACAATTTTTGATACAACCAAATTTGACTACTATTATCTGTATTATGGTCATTTTATTATAATTTATTAATGATAAAAAAGGGAACTGATGCAATTCACCTTAAAAACAAACATCTCCCGGCGAAAGAAGGCCACCGTGTTGAAGTTGCCATCGCAGATGTTGGGTTTTCCATTGCCAGGAGAGAAGGGGCGATCTCCAGAGGGCGGGCGAGCGGGGCGAGACTGCCGGTCGTGTTTTCTCTCCGAGGTGGAGTGTGTGCGTCGTGCAGGGAGAGTAGGAAGAGGTCGCGTGGGCTCCAGCATGGCTGTGGGAATTCCTGCAGAAGAACAAAGTTTAGTCAGCCTTCCATGGCAATTCAAGTATAATCTATATCCTTGCTTAAAAATGAGCTAATAGAGATCCTAATTGTACCGTAGATTTTCTGGATCCCCTGAAGGTCATCTAGAGGCAGTTTGAAGTTGTGCGTGTCCATGTACTGATAGAAGGGGGCCATGATTGCACTGGGGTCATTGGAATGTTCCAGGCCTAATGCATGTCCCAATTCGTGTACGGCCACCAGGAAAAGGTCATTGCCTGAAAGATAAAGGTTAAAGGTCAAATGCATCTTTGAATCATTACTAATCAGAATTTGATATCAGATTAAAAAAATATAGCAGCATGGCATGTTCTGCATAATCAAGAATATGGAAGCAGGAGAATTACCAATGCAAAGCCTAAGCTCTGCATATTTAATGTGCAGTTTGTAAAAAACACATAAGAGCTCCCATAGAAGTTCATCGAACGCTGAATCAGCAGAGAATAAATGTGTTCAGTCTATAATTAAAGGAATAGTTGACCCATAGTTCAGCACACTTGGGATACCTGCTTTTTTTTACACCTCTGGAGCTTTATTTAGGACCAGATTTACTGAACAGGACAAATTAGCATGAGACCGCAATCCCATGAAAGCGCTATAGATCCCATACCGTCTACTAGTGATCTACTGACAATGTGCACATTAAAGACCACAGACGCAGCCGGATCATTTCCATAATGACCAACACAATATACCAAGAGCAGCGCAAATACTCTCCTCCCATAAATTTAGCGTCTTACAGAGAAACTCCTGCAAATGCATATGCAATACGGTCAGCCGCAAAAATAACTGTCCATGCCTTCTCAGCGCCGATTTCTCTCTGCGTGTCTTTAGTAAATCCTGACAGAGAGAGAGTTTGAGCTGGTGCAAGCTGTTAGGAAATCTGCTTCATAAAGTACTTTAAATATATAAATATATTTAATATACTAAGACTAAAACTGTAAATTGTAAATAAATAAAAAACATATAAGGAATGTATTTCGGCTACTTTATTTGTAATATGTAAACATTTAAAAATATATATGAAAAAAAAAAAATTGTCGTATGATTTTACATCAATTTACGCTATGTAGTCCTGTGAAAAATACTGTTTGTACCCAAAATCCTAAAAGAACATCTTAAACATGGGATGCAAGTGTACGCCATCACCAGAACATGACTCAGTCGACATTGACATGTTCAGATCTTTGGAAACACAGAAGGGACTTGACACCATATCACTCAAATCACAGAAATAGCCTGATCTGTCGGTTGGCGTCTATGGGTGCTACAAGTATCAGATGGCTCACAAAGCGTCTTGTACATTTTTTTTCTTTTTCTGCCTTCCCTTTCTTAGAGGTTCTCTTGGCCAAAGCGTTTCTCCTTTATCAGCCCTCACTCTCTCTTCCAGTCCAATTTGTCTATTTCATTCTCCATCTCTGAAAAGAAATCTCTGTTTGTTGAAATCTGGTTACTTTTGATATGTATTCACTAGGGTTGATATGGTGTATAGAGAAATAGAGCTTTAAAGAAGTCAATGTGCATGCGTGTGTGTGTGTGTGTGTGTGTGCATGTGCGTGAACAAGGTACAGATTCTGTGGTTTATAAAGCGTGTACTTGAACTGCTGACATTGCAGCACCCAGGCAAAGATAACACAGCAAATATGCAGCACGCCGGCACAGAAGAAAGAACGCAATGCTCTGTGTTTTCTTTATGTGTCCCCTGTGGCATGTACTGATGCTCCTCAGCTCACTGCTCCAGTTTACCACGCGAGAAGATTCATCTCTACACATCTGACTGATCTATTTATCTACAGCTGCAGAAAATTCTAGAAAATACATCCATCCTATCCTGATTAATAATCTAACGTTTCCCTACTAAATAAATAAAACACATACATTCACATACACATAAACTAATCATTAAATAGAGCCACAGAAAAATTACAAAACAGAATATTAAATAAAATATTAAATATAAATAATAAAATATAACAGCACCTTGTCTCATTTTGCAACTGTTGTAGCACCTTTTATATGTCTGCAAAAATGTTAATAAAAAAACTTGGGAATAAAAATAATGTCGGAGATTATGAGACCAGACATGTCAGGTCAGTCTTTCTATATCAGCCAGTGTCATGCTTGATTAGATCAAAACATAATGTTGGTAAGTAACACTAAAGGCTCCAATATACTCTCTTTTTCGTTCTTCACTTAGGGGTAAAATGAAGTTGGAAATATATTTTGCAGCAATATACTGTTAGCTAACATCCCAATGCCATCCCTGCTGCTGAGTGCCATTTTGATCGATACGTAAAAATGTGCTGCACGCTTTCCTCTCAATAACAAAATAAACGCACAACAAACAGCAGTTAAGAAAGCATCTGATCGTAGCGATGAGGATATGTTTGAGCCAGCTCTGCCATTCAGCCCTCCATTCAAGTCACGTTCATTTAAAGCACTTTATACAAAATATTGCTTTAATGCAAGCAGGTTTATAATATTAAACATGAAAAAACAATGTCAGTGTCACATTCAATTAGAATTATGACTTCGATGTCTACTACAATGCAGCTCTTCAGTGTGTTCATGTTTTACTCGCGTCTGACCTCGAAGGACTTAACAGATGAACCTCAAAGAAGGCGGAGCCTCAGAGCCACACCCACCTATTACGTAATCACCACGAACCAATGGGAGTTCAAAGGTGTTTACCAGCCGGAGCAAAGTTCTCCAGAAAAGTTTGCTTTGGCAAGAAATTGTTTGAAATTACATCACACCTGTTCACTCTTTTGTTTCTGCTATTGAGAGGACTTAATAGCAATAATCATTTACAATTGAAAACTAAATTAAACAACAAATCACAGTTTATCGCCATAACGTCACACTTACCGTCGTGATTTGCATTTCCTAACGTCCAGGGCTCATCAGAGTCAAAGTGTGTGTCTCCGCCAATTCCGGGCCCGGGGAAATATGCATGAGCTAAAAAACCTCCCTCTCCATCAAACGGGGAACTGTCACCATGGAAACCAGAGGCAAAGAAGATCATTATGTCTGCCTCTTTACCCTCGTTCTTGATCTCCGAATAGGCCACTTCCTGAAAGGTCAGAGGGGTCACTGTCTGCCAGACATCGAAGGCCTGGCGAATGGCCCTCTGGGTATCTTTCTCGCCCACCTTGGGGGTGAAATTATGGATGCTGGAAACAGGAAGAAGAGGAAGGATACAGAAAAAAAGATCATGTATACTTAATATTATATTGGATGACTTAATATTAACTAATTAATTACTGCATCTGACACATAAACTGTAAAGTTATAATGAAAATTCAAAACAATTGAAATGTTGCCTTGGCAACTAACTAAAATAAATAAGTTGAAGTTCTAAAATATAACAAAGCTAACTTACACATAAAACAACTGACAAAAGCACAAAGCAACATTTTCTAAAAATGTATCTTAGATTAAACCGAAAACTAGAAATCTAAAATTAAAAGCTAATTCAAAATATTATACTTTAAGTACTAGATAATATAAATAATACTAAAGTAACACTGCATGCATATTTATTTTTCCATATCAACTATGACATTGCAGCAACTATCAGTGTCCCGTTTTTTAATTAGAAAGGTGATTTCTATATGAATTGGCTCTGCGCTGTACTGAAGCGAATCCCATTTCAGTTCACAGCGCTGTGCTGTTACATAAGAATTCATCTGCATAAAAATTTCCTTGAATATAGGGCAAAAGTTAAACCAGGCCAGACACCTAAGGCTGAAGCAGATGGTTGTCTCTGGCACACAACTGCAGGCACACACAAGAGAGAATATCACTTTTGATTAACCAGTGCCTACAAACTAAGCTCAAGCCTGCATTTGATGACTAAATTAAATTAATAGAGCTTAAAAACAGATGAAAGCAAACAAATGTTTGCAAATTATCTAAATGATTTAATGTTTATGCCAATAGGAATGCACCACAAGAACAAAATGTCCCAGAATCCCTTTTGGTTAGCACATCTACGTATTTCAGTAATTCAAATTAAAAGGTGAAACTAATATATTTAGTATTTATAACTATATACATATGCATGATTATACTTTTCAGAGGGCCGACATTTCTGTATTTAAAATCCTTTTTTTTATTGATTTCATGTAATATTCTAATTTTCTGAGATTTTGAATTTGGGGTTTTCATAAGCTGTAAGCCATAATATTATAATTATAATTATATATAATTATATACATAATATAATATTTAACAATATTATTAATTTTATTAATATAATAAAATTATATCTTTTGCACGATATTCTAATTTTTCGAGTTTCACGTATATATATATATATAAATAAAGGTAGCATGCCTTAGATTTCAGAGACAGGCATAGGCAGAAACTGACTTAAAAAAAACATAAATCATTGGTTGAGTGGGTTTTGGGGGTATAATTGCAAAGAAAACCAAAGTACCAGCTTTTTATCAACTATTCCTATTCCATCCTCACCTGCCGCATTCCTTGGTTTCTTTGTTTCTTTCTCTCTCCCATCAGGCAAGAAAAAAAAGCTTATTGTGGCATTTTTAAGGTTGGAGGGAAGCATTTCAACAACATCTGTCTGGAACATTGTGTAAGTGGCATGTGTTCCAAAACAAACTTGCGCGTGTGAATGCACTATGCACTAAAATAATTGAAAATGCGGGTACCAATATACTCCACGGGCTGGCTTCAGCAAGATGCCTAATGGGCCGCCATTAAAGAGAATCAAATCATGTGAGGTGCAGTTAGTTACAGGCATATGGAGTTTTTGGAACGCCATGTAATGCCATTCAATAAAGAGTAAACAGTTTCTGCAGTTTCCTCTAGAGGTTCCTCGGGTGCAATATTCAGTGAATCAGTCAACCTATCCATCCATCCATCATGTAACCTTTGCATTTAAATGGTCTCTGAATATACTGAACATTTTACCTGTATGTGATCTTCTTGTCCCTCCATTTCTGACCAGTGAGGGCATAGCGTTTATTTCTCCTCCGTCGGCTGATGTGAGGGTGATCTGGAACCCCACACCGTGGTTTTCTCATCCACCTTAAAACACGTGGATAATGATCACACCAAAGGACAGCAAAAAGCTAACAGTAAACAAACAAGGCAAATTTCCTTGTTTCTTGTTATTATAAATGATTTATCCATGCACATGTTCAAAATAGCTTCCCCTCCCTCTTGCAGCAACATCTCTTCTCTGATGATGTGTTTACTGACACGAGAACAAAAATCATGTTTTTAATGCTGTTTATATGTCTCTGTGGTGTTTTTAATATGCTTTAAGACAAACCATGTACACATTCATAAGTCAACAACACCATTGCTGAGTATTTTAAAACTGCAGTAAACTAAAGACAGTCTCAAAAACGCGGTTTGAAATCGCTGGTGTTTCTGACACCACAAACTACCTTGTAACCAATAAAGTCAACGAGTGATCGTCAACCAGTGGATCTCTGAGCTGCTGTGAGTGAGTGGAGGCGGGGCTCATTTGCATATTTATAGAACCGCATATACTAAATGAGGCAAGGGTGTAGAGTTACATTCAAGCTATTCTAAGGCATGATGACATTTTTTCAAAGATGAGTTTTAAGGGATAAAAGTATTGACTACAGGGGGACTTTAAATCTTCCTCTCAGGTAAGTGGATGTCATTTTAAACATATTTATCAAAACTACTATACTTCTAATTTTTTAAGTGAAACTACAGGTCCTTCTCCAAAAATTAGCATATTGTGATAAAGTTCATTATTTTCCATAATGTAATGATAAAAATTAAACTTTCATATATTTTAGATTCATTGCACCCCAACTGCAATATTTCAGGTCTTTTATTGTTTTAATACTGATGATTTTGGCATACAGCTCATGAAAACCCCAAATTCCTATCTCAAAAAATTAGCATATTTCATCCGACCAATAAAAGAAGTGTTTTTAATACAAAAAAAAGAGCCAACCTTCAAATAATTATGTTCAGTTATGCACTCAATACTTGGTTGGGAATCCTTTTGCATAAGTGACTGCTTCAATGCGGCGTGGCATGGAGGCAATCAGCCTGTGGCACTGCTGAGGTGTTCTGGAGGCCCAGGATGCTTCGAGAGCGGCCTTAAGCTCATCCAGAGTGTTGGGTCTTGCGTCTCTCAACTTTCTCTTCACAATATCCCACAGATTCTCTATGGGGTTCAGGTCAGGAGAGTTGGCAGGCCAATTGAGCACAGTAATACCATGGTCAGTAAACCATTTACCAGTGGTTTTGGCACTGTGAGCAGGTGCCAGGTCGTGCTGAAAAATGAAATCTTCATCTCCATAAAGCTTTTCAGCAGGTGGAAGCATGAAGTGCTCCAAAATCTCCTGATAGCTAGCTGCATTGACCCTGCCCTTGATAAAACACAGTGGACCAACACCAGCAGCTGACATGGCACCCCAGACCATCACTGACTGTGGGTACTTGACACTGGACTTCAGGCATTTTGGCATTTCCTTCTCCCCAGTCTTCCTCCAGACTCTGGCACATTGATTTCCAAATGACATGCAACCACTGAGCAACAGTCCAGTCCTGCTTCTCTGTAGCCGAGGTCAGGAGCTTCTGCCGCTGTTTCTGGTTCAAAAGTGGCTTGACCTGGGGAATGCGGCACCTGTAGCCCATTTCCTGCACACGCCTGTGCACGGTGGCTCTGGATGTTTCTACTCCAGACTCAGTCCACTGCTTCCGCAGGTCCCCCAAGGTCTGGAATCGGTCCTTCTCCACAATCTTCCTCAGGGTCCGGTCACCTCTTCTCGTTGTGCAGCGTTTTTTGCCACACTTTTTCCTTCCCACAGACTTCCCACTGAGGTGCCTTGATACAGCACTCTGGGAACAGCCTATTTGTTCAGAAATTTCTTTCTGTGTCTTACCCTCTTGCTTGAGGGTGTCAATGATGGCCTTCTGGACAGCAGTCAGGTCGGCAGTCTTACCCATGATTGCGGTTTTGAGTAATGAAACAGGCTGGGAGTTTTTAAAAGCCTCAGGAATCTTTTGCAGGTGTTTAGAGTTAATTAGTTGATTCAGATGATTAGGTTAATAGCTCGTTTAGAGAACCTTTTTATGATATGCTAATTTTTTGAGACAGGAATTTTGGGTTTTCATGAGCTGTATGCCAAAATCATCAGTATTAAAACAATAAAACACCTGAAATATTTCAGTTGGTGTGCAATGAATCTAAAACATATGAAAGTTTCATTTTTATCATTTACATTATGCAAAATAATGAACTTTATCACAATATGGTAATTTTTTGAGAAGGACCTGTACACTTGCTTAATTATAAATAAGCTTACAGTTTGTAAAAAAAAACAGCCAGTATTAATTGAGTTTTTTCCTCTTCAACTGTTCTGAAATTAGTTTTTCTTGTGTTATTACCTATTCAGGATTTCTTGAAAGGTAAGTTGTGCAGTAAAGAAAGGTTGTTACTAACTCGATGGTGGTTTGGTCCAGCACTCCCGTCACTGGAATACCGTAAAAGCGCTGCATGGCAGCGACCGCTGACTGCATGGCTTTCTCCGATCGCAGGTCCGAAGTCCGGATGTCATGAGGGAGCAGGTAGCCATAGTTCTTCAGCCACGTCTGCAGACAGAGAGGCATTCAATGAGATCTAAAGGCAGAGTTATTATAGGTAACTATTAAACCATTAAAAAAAAATTGTTCCTTGAAATAAAATAAACATTAACTGAAAAAATATTTTTTAAAAATTGTGAAATGCAAATATAATGATTGTAAAATATAACATAAAAAACATAAAAAAAACATAATGAAATTTTCTAAAACCATTCTGATAGCCGCTAATCAGTATCAGAACTGGAAAAAACACAACCAAACACGATCTTTTAGATCTTTGATTGGAAACTGTAAAAAAATACGGACTAAACCGAGACCTTAAAATGACATCTTTAAATTATTCTGACTAAAAAATGTGAGCAGTAAGAGCACTATCAGGTTAAAAATAATAATTTATGCAAATACTAGTGCACATTTCAGAACTTCAGCTTTAAATATCTGTGAACAAAAGGAGACAACACAAACTGTATAAATAAACAGACGTTGTTTAGGTCAGCCACCTCATATAAACTCCATGTGTTCTCAAAGTTCGGTTTATTTCACATGCTCCTTGATCTAAATGCATTTAAAAGCATAAAAATAAAACTGAACTTATATAGAGCATCCTGTCATTCCCTCCTCTCTCAGCTTTCATCTCTCCCTGCGGACAGGCAGAGTGAAGAACTAGTAAGCAAAGCCCTCATTTTAAAGCACTGCACATGGAGAGGGGCTCTTTAATTGAGCTCATGGCTTAGAGTCCATTTTCAGCATCAATATTTTAATGCTGGAGTTTCTGGTCCTTTCCTTCAGCATGAAGCAGGATCCATCACTAACAGTGAGTCGATGCTTGAAACGGATATCAATCCTTGGGCCCGTACACACTGCACTGTTTCTATATCAGACAGAGCCATGTAGAGTTCATTCGAATTAAAAAGAGTGCTCTCTTGATACTAAAAGTGTCTGCAAATAGAATCAATCACATCTACTTCTGCATAGGGGTGGGAATCACAGGGTGGAAGGAAGGTCTTGAATATCGTATACTCTTTGTCAATTTTGTTTGTCCCATCGATGGTATAAAAAGTGAAGTGGGTCCAGACTTTGGACTTAAACGTGGCTGGGCATCTATTATTTGACTCACACTGCTGTCCACCATCCCGTTAAAACCTCTTTTTCTTATGCTAGTTAAATTATGTTCACGTTTCCCTCATTCATGTATTGAGCGCCACCTTGAGGATACGTGAAGTAGTGATGCTGGGAGTAGGAAAATCTATTAACAGGGCCTTATTTTATTCATTAAAATATAGATATTTGGCGCCAGTGTAGCGATTCTCGTATGGCATGGTGAAGGACAACGATATATTGCCCTATCAAAATTTTGTCCCACCCGTACTACATTGGCTCCTTTTTGGCTAAAATGTCGTTGTAATATAAATTTATACTATAAAACAGGCAAAGAAGATGGGAGGGATTTAAGGGAAGGATTTGAGTGATATCTAGAGAACAGATCATCGGAGTGATTTAAAGGTCGACTCTTATGACTTAAGTAAGAATAATAGTATCTCAATGATTCTAAAATAACACTGACTAAAGAGGATTAAATAGGCCTACTGATGCCAATATTGGAATATACACTGCCTTGCCAAAAAAAGTCGCTGTTTAGATTTAAATAGGCAAATGCTTAAGACTATATGATTGGATCATTATTGGAGTGATTATTATGTTTCTAGTATGTTATATGTTTGGCAACAGTTCTTCTAACCCTAATCGATGGAGTGTAGCTTTTCATTTCTTTACACACATAGCTTTAGACACAATGGCCATATTCCAAGATGATAATGCCAAGATTCATCAGGATCAAATTGTGAAAGAATGGTTGTGAGCATGAAGAATCATTTTCACACATGAATTGGCAACTCTGAGTCCAGACCTTAAATTCATATAAAGTCTTTTGGATGTGCTGGAGGAGACATTACAGAGTGCTGGACTCTTGCACTGTCAATACAAGATCTTGAGCAAAAATGAATGCACCTCTTGATGGAAAAACATCCCAACATTTATTTACATCAAGAGGTGCATTCATTTTTGGTCAAGATCTTGTATTGAAAATGCAAGAGTCAAGCACTCTGTAATAATCATAATAAACATAATAATCACTGCAATAATAATCCTCTTAAGCATTAGCCAGTTTAAATCCAAACAGTGACTTTTTTTTGACCATCCAGTGTATACTAGAAATATATAATAAAAAATAACTGCAAAGGGCAATGTAATTTTTCTGAAATCTTTTGATAGCCATAATCAGTTTTCATTAGCAACTCTCAAAAAAACAAACCAAAAATCCCTAGGAAAAACTATAGCATTGTTCCAAATTTTTCCATGGAAGTGCACCAATAATGTATATTATAAATCTAGTTCTTTAAAAATTAAACCAACACTAGCTTATCATACTCTTTACTTGTCAAATGCAATGATAAAGCCTCTCTACATATCAAATAATGCACAATCATTTAACGATAACATTTTTTGCATATTCCAAATGCTGAAATGCAAACTTCACATTGTATCAGCGAGTACATGGCTGGCTCAGCCTCCATGGTAACAGAGGCTCTGCACGGCCCTCTGGGAAATCGTACCCATTAAATAATTCACAAATGCTCTTACCGGTGCCGTCATTATAGCATGGCATACAGTGAAGTCTGAAACCAGCGCTAGACCTAACTATACATGTCTCATCCACTTTGATAAATCAGTGAAGGCTGTGAGATCTGAAGAACACAAAAGACTGTGGCAGTTCAGCTCCGTGAATAATAATCCTGATTTGAGCTGCAGGACTATTTCCGTTCCGGCACTTTGTGGGATTTGGTGGAATTCAGTTCAAAGTCGGAAATCTACATTTCTCAGGAAATATAAATGATAAATTGTTCTTCTGAACTGCATTGATGTCATGGACGGATAATCAAATAAAGGGACTCACCCTCGTGTCATTCCAAACCTGTACGACTTCTGTTTTCTTCTGTGGAACATCAACGGAGAAATACTCTACATCTAACAAAAGTTATTGGGGATAAAATTTACAAGTTGTCAATCTCCAAAGAAGCACCATAAAAGTGGCCCACATGACTTTTAATGTGCCATTTTGGAGTGGCCAATACATTCTCCATCATTCCTCCTTTTTATACTCCATAGAAGAAAGTCAGGTTTGAACGGCATGAGGGTGAACAAATTAAAATCTTCAGAGTGAACCATCTGTAGTTAAGCAAGAGCGACTACTAACCACACACTTGATTAACCTAAAGCATTGGTTATATAATTCTGAAACCAGATGCTATTTATTGTCTGATCTCTGATTTTTTTTAAACAGGAAAATTGTCAATAAAACAGTAGTGGCGGAAATTGATATCCAGCCTAGGAAAATTGGCATCTTTACCCTTTATTCAAATATTATTAAAAAAAAATGTTAAAGACGCAATTATACAGGCCAAATTGTACAGACATGTTTGGTGAGGCTGTCATACAAAAACATTATGAGCACATGCAAGAACCAGTGAAATATTAATAACTGATTATAATGTAGTCAATGTATGCTTTTTCCTGTGAGCTTTTTGCATTTCTTTTTCCATAGTAAAAAACAAACTGTAGCTGTTGCCTTTTTTTGCCCAATAATTTTGTCAGATAAATACCTTAACTACTTCTGATCTTCCCTCATATTTGAACATTTTAAAAATATAAAAGATTTTACTCATATTTTGATGGTTTAATCAAACTTGCAGGGTCATTTAAAACAAATAAATGACTTTTATTTATTTGTAAATAAACAAATATTTGTTTTATATAACTCCTCCAAACATGACTTTTGGCCACTACTGTAGTCCACGGCTATAAGTTTAGAATTGCATGCTAGCATACCACTCTTCCTATTTTAGTATAGCCTATAATATTTATATGCATGGTAAGCAAATATGCATGCAATGCTCAGATGACTAATTACATTTGCCGATATGTGTGGTGCACCAGCGGAGTACACTGTGCAGAGTCCTGCATCCCACAATGCAATGCACTCGCTTCACTTCCATTTCTAGTGTGATGAATGCTCATCTCTTTATGAACTCTTTGATTGGACTGTTAATAAAAAGTTTTAACTGCCACTGGCTAAATTAAACGTGCAATGTAATGAGGTCATGTGACAACAATGTAGCATACTGCTATTTAAAATCGTTGCAAATTGTATTCTTTTTAAGATACTATTTTAAAATATAGTATTTATATTTTGATATATGATATACAGTACTGAGTACCCAGTGAGCTAGTACTCCATTCCAAGCACAGCACTGGATGTCTTTCTTTGAGTTTGAACAGCTGCCCCTGAAACTCGAAGTCCTTTCGTCATCTCTGCCAGGTGGCATGCGATGATGATATTCTACCTTGATGAGCAGTGTGCAGTCCTCCATGTGCTCTCCAAACAAAGCTTAAACAGATCGGATGAATTTCGAGTAGAAACATACCTCAGCAACATCTTCATCTTTGTTTTGGATTCGGTGGAAAATAATCGCCTAGACTTTGCCTTGAGCAAAGTGTTGGGTTCAAAACAAGTTAAGCTCCATGTACAGCATCTGTGACATGCAGTCGATTACCACAGAAAATAACAGCCAACGCATCCATCAGTTTGTAAAAATAAGTAAAGTGCATGTCGTGTAATGCTCTTACACTGGAAGTCAATGAGACAGGATATTCTGGAGACAGTCTACTTACTATAAGTAACTTTGCAACTACATGTAAATTAACTCTCATTAGATTGTTAGTATCTAAAGTGTACTATCAAAATAATGTGTTATCCGATTTTGTTCTTTTCCTATGGCACACAAAATGAAATACTGTTTAACACTGTTAAACTGTATAAGGTTAAGATTAAGTCATTGTACATTAGTCAGTACATTGTATTGTTCTGCTGAAACAGCACAATATTTGCCAGTGAGACTTTGCAGAGCTCAAATAACGTATGATTACCTCTTCATGATATTCGCTGTAATGAAATCTTTGTTTAACCCCAAATAAACAATCTGACTCTCGAAGAATCAATCATCAATCCATCTCCTAGAATTTAAAGGGGTTTACATCTTTTTTTTTCAAAACCATTTTCAACATTTTCTTGTTTTATGGGGACTTTCCATAGACATAATGATTTTTATGCTGTACAAACTGTATATTCTATCCCCCTACACGAACCCTACCCCTAAACCATCACAGAAAACATTCTGCATTTGTACTTTTCCAAAAAATGTTCCCACAAGTGAAAGGATTTGGGATATTGCCATCTTTGAGGGGACACTTTGTCCCAATAACTTAGGCGATTCCTGAAACACACACACATGCACACAAAAGTTAATTTCAGTCTTTGAATACTTTTATATTTGGACTACTAGTAAACTAATCTGCCACTGCTACCCATCCCTGATCACAAAACAATCTATGCTGAAATGTGCCACATAAACTGCTGAGATCAGACTGAAATTATGGGGTGCATTGATAAAAACATGTGGATGCTTTGTGCAGCATTATACAGAATATTACAGAGCAAATACATTATCTAGCACGCACTTACTGCAGTATCACTTTGACATTATTACCGGCTGTAAAATTGTGATCACAGCCCATGTAATTGGCATCTTTGAAACATAAGAAGTTCAGGTCATATTGACTCTCCTTTCTCATAAATGTGTGCTAATGAGTAGGGAGTTACAAAAGGAGTTGAGAGGACGGTGTGTGCGTTTAGTTTGAGGAATTGTGGGCATTGATTGGGTGGCATTGCTTCATGACTCTTCATATCTTGTGTTTCAGAGAGAAACCGCACGTCACATCATCACTAGAATCAATAAAGGATCTGTTCCTCGCAGCGTTACCCCGATACCGCCTCACCAATTCAATAGAGGAGGAGTGAGAAGATACATTGAGCCATAGTGCTCATGAGGGCAGCAAGCGTTTGAGTCTGGCTCATGTCAGTAATTTCATGTCATTTCCTGTTTCCTTATCTTATCCCTGTCTTGTCCTGTTCTTTCTGCATTGTTCAATAAATAAAAGTAGAGAAAAGGTTAAAAAAAGATCAAATCGTTTTGGAGTCTAGTGGTTAGAGCACAATTAATCAAAATAAAAAACGTATTCACTATATGGCTAAGTGAGATTATCAGATCGCAAAGGCTGCAATTTAATTTAGTAAATGCGGTGCGTTTCAGAGTGAAGCGTGGCACTGTTCATTTACAAGCTAGCATTTCAGGATTCGGTGTTTGCAGAGTCTCAAAGCGGCTCAGCTCACAGTAATTGCATATGAACTCATATTTGCATTTGCTATAAATTTAAGTAGCTTATAACGTGCAATTGAAAACGTAATATGTGCCAACCATCTTCCCAAATTTGTAACGGGAAGAAGTGCTTACTGATACTGAAAATATTTTTACAGTGAAATACAACAATAGTAATATTACTTACTTTGGTTAATATTTAATGTAATAATATATTTGATGTAATAATATATTAAATTAAGCTTATGATGACATAAAAAAATAATGTCTGGCTTCTTACAGACATGGCCTGGCAGTTAGCGAACACATTGAACATGATTTCGCATCGCATCATTTCCTGACCCTCTTTTCCCAGCACTTCCTGTCCTTTCGCAATTGTTCTATGTATACAAGTGGCACAAGGGCCAGACAAATAACGATAAGAACAGTACTGGAGAGGGAAACGGACAGAGATGGAGACAACGAAGAACAAAAAGACAAAGGCAGTGGCATCGAGACAAACAGAGCAAGACAGAGGAGAGAGACGAAGGATATGGATGGGGAGGGGGAGAGGTAGAGCGATGGAGAGAGGAAGATGAGAGCGTACAGTAGATGGAGACTTGGGGGAGGGGAGCTCAGACAAAGACCGAGAGGAGACTGCTGTTTGTGTTCGTCCCAAAAAAATATGGATCAAATGCTTTAAACACCTTTATGATTAGCAATGCAGTAACAATTATTACAGTTATCTACTCATAATAGTCTAAAATCTATCATTAGCTGCATCTAATGCAGGCAACCCAGGTAACCACATGTCATAAACACCCTTATGAAAAACAAGTACACTCAGAATACTTAAAAAAAATACTTATTACAGAAATAATATACTTTATTTAGAAGGAATATACTTCAGTTCAAACTGAATGTAATGTTTTAGGACACCTAATTATTTTCAAATTAAATGAAAATATTTTATAGTTTCAATTTATATTAAATGCAATTAGTGCTAATTTTGACCACTTTAAGTAGGACTTAAGTACATCTTTGTATGTAAAACGTCTTTGAAAATGGTGAAAGTGCTACTGAATGTATTGACAGGCATTTATGATATACTAAAATATACTTTAATGTAATTCCTATTGACACTTGAATGTCATGTACTTGTATATATTTTAACTACACATTGGTAATGATGAAGTTGCAATATAGAACATTTAAATATATTAACTTGAAATGTATTATTGAATAACACACTAGTACAGTTAAAATTATAATCAAATACTTTACATGTGCTTGAGTACAGTATGTTAGTCAACACCTCAAAATAAGTGTATGTGATTTAAAATGTACTTTAAAGAAAAACATTTAATTTGAAATTATTAAAGAGGTGTTAAGAAACAGTACACAGTAAAATAAGTACACTTAAGTGGCCTTTTATTTCATTAATATTATCTTATCTCCAAGTACAATTATTCTGAAAATATACTTTTAGTACAAGTGCACATTAAATACGACTAAGCACACTTCTTTTTCAAAAGGGCAGCCAATACAGTCAAGCATTTTACATGAATAATGACTGTAACAGTACTAAATAAACTACATTTTTCACATTTTTCAAAATGCAGAAAAAAAGTGGTGGTCCTCCTGTGCAAAACACATCACTGTGTTGTTAGTGTGACTTTTTGAGGGTTTTTTTTTTTCAGCACACTGCCATGAAGTTGTTAATGTGTTCTGGGTGGATGGACAGCTATTTATTAATTAAATTAAAATGTAGGGGTAGTGTTTGTTCAAACTCTTAACACTTTGAGCACTAGCAATCATGATGCTTGTCCCGAGTTATGAGGAACCTGACAAGTCAACATACTACATAACACACAGCACAGCCCACCACAAATGCTAAAATAGCATAACAAAGGCAAAGCACCATTCATTTTCAATTCAAGTGGTGAAACTAGCACAGGATTTGTGAGAACTAATTAGGTTTTTCTCTTTTTTTTCCCTCTCCCTCAGCATGTGGTCTCCTGAAGAGACATATTCAGGACGAATTAGACTTTGTGAGGAAACTGTGCCATCCTTATTTAGTTCCCAGCATCAATTGCACAGTCAAAGCGAGAAATGCTTTCTCTCAACATACTAGCATAACTAACGAACACTACAGCTTCTACAACAGAAAACAGAATATTTAATAAAGACAACTGTGTTTTAATCCTACAATAAACAGAAAAAATACCATAATGCGTCAAGAGGGAAGAAAGCAAACATAAAATAACACAACAATAGATTCCTTTCACAGCCTTCACCGCATGAGATTTGCTAGGGACCGGAGCAGCGTGCGGCTTTCAGTGTATACCTCACACACTCAGAGGTTCTGACATGCTTTAACATCATTTAAAGGCTACGGAGAAATACATATATCACAGTCAGAGACAAAAATTGGGGCAAGTAAATATTACCTTTCTATATCCACACATAGCAAAATCCTATGTTATTTTTTTAACCGTTAAAACAAGTACTGTAGCAGTATTGTACAATGATGGTAAGATATGACAGTACATTGATATATATATATACACTATGGTACTGTATGACTACCATATTTATGTATAAAACCGTATTATTTACATGGTACACCTACTTCAGAAAATACCATGGAATGACCATTATACATGTACAAAAAGTACAATTGTTTAAATACCATCTTTGTAAGTGTGATGTAAGTATCTTTAAGATGTCTAATACTGTAAATAATATTTTATGAAATTAGGTATTTTAGAGGATTTTTGTGGCATTAAAGCCACAGGAGGTGGTTGTCATTGTTCTCTTCACTGTTCTCTGCAGATTACAGGCTTAGGACACAGCAACACTTGTAGCCAAGCTTTCCAGAATCAAAGTGACAAACATTGAGGCATAAGCCAAGTAATAAAATATACAGTGCATGCTGAATTATTAGGCACGTTGATTTTCTGATCATATATTTTTTCCAGGCACATTTGACCAATTCCAACCACACTAATCTTAATAACTACTATTAATTTTCTATTTAATCATTTATAAGTTATATATAATTGTTCATGTAGGCTGGAATGGAAAAAAGCCTAATATTCAGGTGTGCATAATTATTAGGCACGTTTTCTTTTACAGTTAAATAAGCCAAAAAGATTTAACTCAGACTGAAAAGTCAAAAATTATTAAATGCCGTGACAAGGATGCAATACTAATGCAATACTAGAAATTGCAGTTAAGGCTTGACCATTGGATAGTGAAATGCTCATTGGGTCAGACAAAAACAAGTGGAGAAGAAAAGACACATGTTAACTGCAAGAGAATTAAGAATGAAGGTGAAGAATTAAGTGTGAAACCATCAGGAACCCTTTAGTCTCCAGCACCACCATTTTCCAGAACTGCAGCCTGTCTGAAGTCTCCAGAAGTGCAAGGTGTCCGGATCTCAGAGACTCAGGTCAGGTAAAGACTGTCTATAAATTCATTCAATGAGATCTTTAATAAATCTCATGAGCTCAGCAAGACTCTTAAGCCAAAATCTTTATAAATGAACGAAACGCCAATAAAGGTAGCAAGCATGCTTCACAATCAGGCTAAACTGCCACACCAAAACATCCTCAAATCTTCTTTCGAAAAATAAAGCTTTTGTAAAAGCTGAATGAATTTCCTCATAATGGTCCTGAGTCTTTGTTGTACAGTAAATGTGTGCAGTTCATTACAGGAAGCCACCGCTGAGCATTTATATTCAAATCCAACAAACTGGTGGGGCTCAACTGCTCCTGTGGCTAAAATTAAACTGTCAGATGGAGACGGCAATCTAACCTCGCCAGGTTTCAGCTTCTCAGAGTCTGTGACATGAAGGTGGAGAGGTTCTGTATCTGCACAGGGCTAGACACAGAATAGAGAAATCAATTGATAGATCAGGAACAGAACTATATCAGACTGAAAATCCTGCATGACTGTATATAGAGCTCAACCACCAAATGACCAAAAAGCTCCATTATGCCTTATTAAGCTACTTCCTGTATGACACAAAGCAAATGGTACAATGAGTTAACATAAAAAATGCTTAGGTTTTGTTTTTTGTGCCTTTTTTGATTAGATTAGACGCTGGGATTCCTCTAATGTGCAGATAGCAGTTCGATATCACAGGCCTGCTTAAATACAGCATCTACAAACTAGATATTGTCAATAATTATGTCAATATTTTTGACATAAGAAAAAAAGGTATTGTTAGTACTATTTTTTTTCCATTGAAAATAAAGCTTAAATAAAATAAAATATACATTTATAAAAAAAACAAACATTTTATTTCATTGAATTGCCAAGGCGACCATTTCTATTTTTTTTGTGTGGAAGTGGAAGTACTAAAATAGCTAAAACTAAAATGTTTTAAAGCTGAATGGAAATATATTTAAAAATATATATACGAAAATAGTAACAAAATTACTAAAACTTAAGCTAAAATTAAATAAAAATATAACAGTAAAAGCTATTCAAAATAATAGTAAATACTATAGTAATATATACTAAAATAACACTGCATAAAAATATAAAAGTGCAATATTTAAATATTAAAAAATATATTTTTCCTTTGCCAGGGATACTACAGTACTCAAAGCATAAATACCAAGTCAGCTCTAAGGCAACAATCCAAAACTAGTCTCGACAGCAGCACTCACGGCATGACTTGCTTGATAGTGAGTCGAAATGCAACAAGACTGATATGAGGCTCTGTTTACACCAGGTATTAAGATTATGCGTTCTGGTCGATCGGATCACACCTAGACGAAGCACACATTCCCGTTTACACCTGGTGTTTTGATCCGTCTCTTTTGTCCACTTGCAACCACTCCTGTCCTGATTTTTTTGAGGGTAGGGTCTATGGGCAGGTAAATTTATGGGCTTTTTTTTTCGATATAATTTACATATGAACAATATATATTCGAGACTATATAAATACATACGGAGAGCATCAGTTTTAGTTTCTGCTCTGACAGACGCGAGACCAGCCGAACGCTGTGAATTACAAATCAGACATGGTGAGAGAACATTGTGCTTGGTACGGTTTTCATCTTCAAACTAAACTTGGGTCTTCAGCCGACAAAGTTTAAATCCTGTCTGGCTTCCCATAATGTTCACGCATTAGGTCAGTAGGTGGAGAGTAGACTGTCTTTTGTGGCTGCTGGAACACATTCGACCACATGAGGCAAACGAAAGCAATCCGGTCACTATCGTTTACCTCTGGAAGTGGACTAAAGTGGACGTTTTTGACCCCGTTTACACTTGTATTTAGCGTTGTCTACTTGTGATCTGATCGACCTTAATACCAGGAGTAAACACAGCCTAAGAGTATGAGACTGAAGCTCGCAGAGAACAGTTTCATCTTTACAAACTGCCATCACCATTATCATTTTCCTCATAAGCAGCTCCACCCGGTTCTTCGTCATTAACTTGTTTTAGTAAAAGAACAGACACATCTTTATGGTTGGCCAGTACTTGTGACACACTTAACTGGTACTACAAAAAGCATCTTTACTGCTGGTATTTGTTCAGCACAACTCAACCAAACTACAGCAAATCCATCCAAATCACTGCTTCTCTGATGACTGAAGCTATTTAGGGAAGCAGAATGTGGCCTGCTGAGATAGGAAGATTTAATCTATATAATATGGTCTAATCTGATATCATAGTCTAGTCTTAAAAGATTAATATTTGAAAACAGAATGAGCAGTTAACTGGATCATCATGATCAGATTATTTCGTTTTGATGAATACTGACATCAGAACATATTTTCTCTCTATTTTCGATATCTAACAGCAACATTTTCTAAGGGTACGTTTACACAGAAATGATGTACTAAAAATGGGAAAGTTTTTCCTTTGCATTTTTTTACATTTTCGCATACAGACAACAATATTCGTCAAAACGATCCCCGTACACATGGATCTGCAAAAATGAGTAAAAACGCTGTATTCTGCTGCCAGGCCAGTAGTTGGCGACGCCAGACTGATCATGTAATACGCATGATGTCACAAATTTGTGTTTATGTAGTTTACATGAAGACGATAACGGTATCGTTTTCAAAAACATGTACTTTGAAACCCATTTTCAAACGTCTGCGTTTTCAGGCCCCCGAAACGCTGTTGTCATGTAGATAACCGTCTAAAACATATAAAAATGTTCCGTTTTTAGTTGAAAACAAATCATGTAAACGCCTGTAAATATCAGTTTATGCAAGTTAGGGACTACTGCAAATGTTATGAATTGCAATTTAAAAATGAGGTCATGAAGCTAAATAATGTGTATGCTAATAATTGTGTACACCCGAAATTTGATCACGCTGTTTTGTAAGTAATGAATCAATGAATCAATTTAAATTGTACCCATAAACATCAGTACACAGAATCAGTGCATGTAGCTATTATGTGCCATCAAGCTGAAGCACTTGCTACAAGTCACTCTCATGAATGAAACAAAGAAACAGAGGGTTAAAACGCTCCTGGCATGGAAACAGAAAATGGGCAGAAACAACCAACTCTCGAAATATCAAAGAATCTGTTGTCATTTTTGAAATTTGAGTATGTTTAAGACAGAAATATTCCTTAAAAAGGAGATTCATAATATTTTGATTTTGCTTACACAAAACAAAAATAGCAAGCTGCATATCACAACATTTGTGCACCTTGTATATCTAATTAATCCACTGTATTTGCATAATAGCAGTGAAATCAGCCTTTGGCAAGCAATTTATGCCATAAAGGAATGCTTTATCTTTAAATATTGTGACATAGAGTAAATGGTAAGAGCTATATTCACCAAGTAACCTATAGCCACAACAAAGCTGAATCCAGGAGAACTGTTCTTGTGAGCTCTGGCTCTCTACTCAAAAGCATCCCATGCCTTTCCCATCAATTATGGAGGAACCTATATTTGGAACACACACAAAAACAGCAGCTGCACTTCAAAACAAAAGCGTTACGTGGCTATAAATGCAACCTCTATCATTCAAAACAGTTCTTGGGTCCTTTAAGGAAAATGATTATGCTAGCTAATCTCCATCTTAACTGAAGCTCTTTGTCCTATCTTTGCTCAAAAAGATGCACGTATCTTGAACAGGACCAGTTGTGTCTTTCAATCTCTTATATCTAACATTGCATTGAGCATAAAGGCTTGATGCTCCCAACAAAGATATATAGGGTATAATAAGGAAATGCATGAGGAGTGAGTGGCGCAATGAAATTATCCAATTACTGGCAACCTGATAATGGTTTCAGTGTGCTGTATTTCCAGGAAGAGCTAACATAAAACACTTAATGTCTGTCTGGGGCCGAATATAAGGCAAAATGAAGCAGAGAGAAATAATGAGATTTCATTCACGTGTGTATGGGTTGGTCGCATTGTTATTGTTGCATTTTTGCACTATGCCTTAAAAATAACAAATAATAATGAATGATACAAACATATTAATATAATACACATTAAATAATTCTGTTTTCGAATATGCTACATTTATTCAGATATTGATGTTTGGGAGCATTGTTATTGTTTTACCTGTATCATGCTTGTTTAGAATTTTCGGGTATGGTACGTAGCCTACGAATTTCAAAATATCAAGTATATGTAGCCTATTAATGGTGATTTTTAGCTATTAATTGTTTAAAACGATAAAAAAATAAATGTATGTAAAATAATTGCTTTGGCTGTTATTTTCACTTAGGCTATGAATTTATGCATCCCTATGTCATTAATTCATTATATGCTTGATCCACTTCAGCTAATAAACCAGTTTGAATATATACTTCATTCTAATGGCCATCCCAAACGCTGTGCGCTATAACGCATCCGTGTTGCTCAATGGAACAGGTTCTTTCACGCGCAGCCAGTGGAGGTGAGGATGGTGGACATGTCGTCTCTTTCCACGTACCTCAACAATGAAGGTCCTCTCTTCTCCACAAACAGACACGACCCAAAAGAGAATGTGGAAATAGCATGTTTTCCAACAGAACCCCGGGAGTCCCGTCTTTCGCCCCCTGGCTCCCACCCCCGCCATGACTGTCCCCAAATTCCCCCCACCGTCCGCCGTTGATTTCCAGGCTTGTTTCTTGTGTATGGTCTTTGTTATTTCAGAAAAACAACGAGAGTCCTATATTCCTGATAGTGCTTTGAGAGTTTCTTCTCAGTCGAGCGTTAAATTTGCAAAGCCATTTTGTGTTGCGTCTCCTGAAGGTGGTGCGTTAAAATGATGTTGCGCCGCTGATGCGCTCGAGCGAACGCAGCACCATCAGCGCGCACAACCCCGCGGAATCCGATTCATTGAGAGAATCGGTTCTTTTGAACCGTTCGTTTTCACGAATCGTTTATTAAACAATTCGGCAATTAGCCCACTTTTACCCATCACCTCCAATAAAAGAGGTTTGGTTATCAAAAATAGGATAACGCTGCGGGTTATGCTTCCTCTTAACGATTATCTTGAGGGAGGAATAGGCCTATATAAAGAAAAATATATTTCTCAAAATATATAGCCATTCAGAAATAAATCTAGATTTTAAAAATGTGTGTTTCACAGACATAAATGCAAAACAATCGGTACCTATATAAATGTGGTGACGCAGCCTATTATTCATTCATTTTATGAAACATAAGCCTACATCTAATTACGTGTTGTCATAATTAACATTATTACTTATTTACTGTAGCCTAAGTCTCATGACAATAACAGAGCTTGGTTCGTTCAGAATCGGACACAAACTAACTTAAACAGTAGGATACTGAGTTTAGATTAATTTAGTAACCACGCCAAACAAGTCGATGATTCATATAAATAATCAGTTCATAAAAGTCATTCGTTCGGGAATCTGACCACATCGGAATACACAAATATACCACCATAAGTAAAATGTACTCGTTTTTGCACACTTTTTAAAGTACATTTTTAAAGTAAAATTCACTAATTTTAGAAACATTTGAGTAAATAAGTAGCCTACATTAATCTTAATTTTAGACATCAGCACATGCAGCTAATTAAGTAAACCTCAATTTTACATATTTAAGTGGACTGAACACAACAAAATTAAGTAGTGACAAAATGTTCAGCAGTTATGTTGCTTTAGCTCATTTTAATTAAGTCACCTGAACAAGCACTTTCACACGATTCACTTAAAATAATAGATTTAAACAACCACATAAATGTACCAAAAAGTATATATATATGTGTGTGTGTGTGTGTTGTAGAGCTACTTTAAATGTCGTAGCCTTGTGTTCATCTTTAACACTGCAAAAGAGCAAGAGACATATGAAGCAAATCAAATGAAATGCATGTACTCTCACTCTCATCATGGCCATTTTTAAGCCATTTCATCTGAGATAAAAATCATTACTATTTGTAATTTGCTGGTTAACGTCAATCGTTGTACTGGACTTCAGTGTTATACAGGGTGTTTAACATGAAAGGTGGTTCAAAAACCTTGATTACCTGACGCAGTGATGCAGCAAATGTTCATCTTAACAACCATCTCAAAGGCCACTGGGTGTTCACTGTCCAGGGATCACAGCAGGCTTTGTGTCTGAGGGAAGGGACACAGAATGGAGGAATAGGAAGTCAGAGAGACAGGTTGTGTTCTGGGTGCGCTGCCGTGTATCTGGGTCACAGTGTGCAGAGGCTGTAGGCCAGCCCTGGAGATGCTCCGCTCTGCGGTGTGACAACCACAGGATGGAAGCCAGAGCTCCAAGATGAGCAGCAGGGGAGGACTGATTTCTAACAGTCTCTCCATCTGGAGCTGTGTTAAAGCAGTTAGACACACACATGTTGGGTTTCCATGTTTTATGGGGACTTTCCATTCACATAAGGATTTTTAAACTGTAAACTGTATATGCTTTCCCCTACCTGCTCAGAGAAAACTTCCTGCATTTATACATTAAAAAAAACAAAAACATAATTTAGTATGATTTAGTATGAAACTAAGCCGGTTTCCTCATGGGGGCCAACAAATCTGATCCCATTAATGTAGGGTTTAACACTTTTAAAAATGGGGACACTGCATAGACTTCTATAGTTTGATATGCAGTTATAAATAATATAACCTAACCCTACCAGAAAACTGTATGCAATAGAAAAAAAAGGCATTTAAAAAAAATTGTGTGTGTGTGACATTTTAGCAAATGAGGATGTCCCCACATTTTTGTGGTTTAGCTCACTTCTGGAACAAATTTGTCCCCAAAATATGGTTAAGTATTGGTTAAGTATGGTTAAGTAAATATGTGTATTTGTAAAATATATAATGTCATATTAATGCATAATGTGACCCATAATAATTCTAGTTCATATAGACAGAGCTGGAATTAATATGACACACAAAAACTGCATTAAGCAATAAAAAAAAAACAGCAATAAATATGTATTTAAAACGCCTCATTTTACTAGTGAAGCTGCAATGAAGTCATCGTGGAGTTCCCATAAAACACCGTACCACACTGAACAGTGCGTCTCAGACAAGACGACCAACACATTCCACCCACTCACCATCCACCAGCCTCCATTTGTAAACGGCATCTGAAGAGAGAGAGAAAGAGAGAGAGAGAGAGAGAGAGAGAGAGAGAGAGAGAGAGAGAGAGAGAGAGAGAGAGAGAGAGAGAGACCTTCTCATTCTTACACCTCACTTTTCTAGATTGTACAAATAAGCATGTCATTGTAGGCCATGTACCTTTGTTGTTCCAAAATGTTCCTTTGTTGTACATTAAAAGGTTGATTTTCACTGACTTGGACATTTTACAGCGAATAAGTACTAGTTATAGAGTTTAGCAAACTAATCAATTGATCTTTAAAGATACATTTATATTAATAGAGACAGAAGATTGGTCAAGAACTTGTTTATAAAATATAATATAGTAACGGTCTGCCTGTTTGTTTTCATGAACTTTTAGTTTGTATTTACTTAGCTGTTTTCCTTTGACTCCGCCTCTGCTGATCCCTGCAGTCTTTGGTCTCCACCATTAGCCCTGATCCGCCGGTCCCCACCGCTGTCAGTTGGGCTCAAGTGTCCACCTTGGCTCCTCCCTCCATCATTTCCGCCGTGGGTCACCTCCTTCCTGGCCGTCTCCTGGGTCGCTCTAAACTCTCATTGGCCTTCGGATCCTCCACGGGTTTTTTACCACCATCCATTCCTCCACTTCTACCATCTGCCCCTCCATGGCTTATATTTTATTTTATTTCAGCTTTATTTCAATGACCAAAAACAAAGCTTTATAGTTTTAGTTTAATAGTTTTAGTTAGTTAATGATATCAACACTGAACAACTTAAATGATGAGGCATTTTATTGTGGACACAAATTGTTTTTAAAATGCAAAGCTTTATTAGCATGCCTTTCTTGATGCTGAAGCATTCAGAAATAAACAAAAGGTTGGAGCTGGTATCACTGCTGACATTTAAGAAAGGTCACCACTATGCTGAAAGGGCAGTTAAACATATAACGTTGATTCAGAGCCAGTCATGAAAGCATAAGTAATAAGAAAGTAATGTGCATGTATCTTCAATTGTTAAACGTGATCTTTAAATATCTGCTTTAAAGATCAGTCCAAAGTCTAAGCCCAAAGCCATGTATAGGTCATGAGAGACATGACTCAACATGCCAAATGGGATCAATCAACTGATCCGGACCCCTGCGTCCGGATGCTCTTCAGACACTTAACATTGTTTGTGCGATGACGAACCTGGCCTTGGTTGAGCAGTTGAACGCGTTTTGTGTGTCTATTGGTGAGTCATCTGTCGTCTGGGAGACATTAAACTGATTTCATGTTTCAAAACAATTGGAGTGAAAACTAATCAAGCCAATCTTTTCTTCCTGTATTCCTTTTGGGCCCTAAAAGCTCATCGGGAGCTAGAAAGCTGTCAATCATCCGCAGGTCCGTCAGTCTTATGGTGGGTGTTATTCATCAGATAAATCAATGCTTTCCTGTAATCCACCATTAGATGAAGAACATTTAGAATGCACTCCATTGGAAATGTAGAAGGCTGAAGTTTGAGAACTGCTGGTGTCTACATATGCTACAATCCTACCTAATCCTGCTTTACAACTGTGCCTTTCTGCAGGAAACTAAGCCATCAACAGCTTCAGATGAGCTCTGGGAAAACTAACCTTATCCGCTGGTAATTTCAGGGAAACATGTAGGCCATTGAGTCTTAAATTTCATATTTGCTCTTTATGATTCTTGAAATGATGGTCCAACACGTTAACATTAGTTAATGCATTATTAACAAACAATGAACAGCGTTTATAGGTTAATGGTAACTTATAAATAGGCTACTCTATTGTTAAAAATGTTTTAGCACACTACATTCAAAAGTTTGTGGTCGGTAAGACATGTGTATGCACTTATTTGATAAAAACGCATCTTTGCTGAAAGAAAGTATTAATTTCTTTCGGGGGGAAAAATCTCACTGACACCAAACTTTTCAACGGTAGAGGATGTTCACCCTGCCACAGGATCAGCGGACACGTTCCACTCATTCTGTCCTGTGTTCATCTATAACTGTCCGGTTTGGTTCAACCACCGAATCAGACATCAGGAGTCTGTCCCAGTCACAACCCAGTCGAACTGCCTCAGATTACAGCCACTAGAACATCTCAGCACAGGAACAGTTTCTTCCCACAGGCTATTTCCCTCCTGAACAGTTAAATGCGCTTGTTATATTTAAATGCGTGTACTGGAAGCTTACACACAAAGGTAAAATCCGTCTGTGTGCAAGGCAAGCACACTTAGCAATAAAGCTCTTTCTGATTCTGGTTCTGGATGCAATTATAACCAGAATAAATATGTTTGACCAGCAGAGGTCCCTGTAACCCGGTAAACTGCTGTCCTGAGTAAACAGTGAATAAGACATGCATGATGGCAAATGTAGGCGTGACAACATTCAAAACTTGTGTATAGACCAATTAAAATGTAATAAAAAAAATCTAATTAAAAGTGACAAACCTTTAAGTAGGCCTACTTCAAGACATTTTGCATTGAACAGAGATAACACCATATTTTGGTGCATGATAATGTAGCCGGGACGATTTAGTCATATAAATACTTTTTTTTGTTGTTGACGTAATTAAGAGAAAATTTACAGAGAGCTATAAACCCTGACACGGTATTCTGAACCAATTCTGTCACTTTTCCATCAGGCAACAGTGCCACCTCTGTTTTTAGCGGTTATAAATGTCAACGCATAGCCTATACAAAATAGACTCGCATAAAGTGAAAACAATTTAGATTTATATGGCATTAGATGCATCCGAGTTAATCTATAAGCTACAACAAACGCTGACAGGTTTAAAACTTAAACATGCCGCAGCAAAGCCGGTTTCAGCCCCACCTCTACAGTCTCCAGCTTTCAGCACAGATTAAACATCTAAAGTAAACCTCTCTAACTGACATGTATCTCTGGATGAATCATACAATAACACATCCGGCTCATATTTCACTAAATAAATAAATAAATAAATTAATTCAATTATATATATATATATATATATATATATATATATATATATACACACACACACAGATATATTGTTGCCACATCCCGTGGATCTGGTGAAGAAGCTGTCAGCTATCAAAATATTGATTTTGATATTGATGGCAGCTTTGTTGGTTAGAGATTCATCCGTGATAGATCTAGATCCGGGTCGCTAAAGACCTGAATATGTAATAATGACTGGTGAATCATTCATGCATTTAAGGGTTAAACATTGTTTGTCACCTCACAACACCACAATACACAATAAACTAACTAAATAAATAAAAAAAATTATACTTTTTTGAAATAAAATGTAAAAATAATACTTTTATTTTGATTTTGGGTTGAAATATGACCAGGAAACCTTACAGATTTTATGCTTCACTCCTCTACTAGAACGTCACAGAAAATAATCCATGGATTTGAACTTTTTAAGGATAAGGACAAGTAACCATCCAATGTGAGTCAAGTATCCCTGTGTACTATTCAAATTAAATAAAAGTGTTGGAACATGACAGAACATTTATTGTCAGAACAAATGAATAATCTTGGCAGTTATGAGGCATAACTGAATGAACACTGTACCCGCTCTTGCTCTACAGTGTGCTGACAGATCAGCTCTCGGTTCAAACACACACATATTTGGCACTCTTTCAGCCAACAGACTCAGCCACATACTTCAGCTAAAAAACACCTTAAAATGTCATCAACTCGGTCCATATCGCATCACATTGTTTTGTATAAGGCCACCAAAAAATCTTTATCCCTGCTGCACTTCAAAGCACTCAGACACCTTTTGGAGCGCACAGACTGTAACCAGACATATCAGGGAAGTGAATGTGGCCGACTGGGAAAAAAATTGGCAAGCTTTGACTCACCCTGTCTCCTGAGGCTCTGATGTTTGTTAAAGAGGAGACTTGGGGAAAAAAAGGCCTTTGACACTGAGCTAGTCAATACTGGAAGGAAGCATCAAGAAAAAAACACGTTTATATGCATTACAAGTTAAGAGATTTAAAGCACCTACTTAATATTTATTATAAATATTACATGAATACCATTTCAGGTTTAATGATATCAAAGGGGTTTAAAGACTTAAAGAAACTATTTAAAAAATATATATTAATCATTATTTCGGGGCGGCCAATGTTAAATGTGTCCAAACTTTTGAATGGGATAAAAAAAATAAATTAAATTAAAAATGATACTCCAAATGTACAGAAAGTTCTGGATTCGGCTATAAGGACAAATTAGATATTGTTAATAAAAATTGAAAGCTGTTGAAGTAAAATGCAGAATAAAATAAGTTGCAACCTTAAATTGCGATGATGTAAAAGCAATGATTGCTTTAATTTTTACATTTAAACTACTGGCAGTAACTTCAGTCAGCATATTGAAAATACCAACGTCAGTCTTAAATTGAAGTTGTCAGTCACCTTCGTGTTTGAAACCTTTGTGTGGTTAAAGGTAAAAGGAAATCATTCCACCCTAAAATAGACTAAATGTATTTGTTGTGACCCACTGAGAAAGAAAGGGAGGAGATCTGGCAAAGAAAGCAAAAAACGAAACACCTTTCAACACACAACCGACGTGGCTCGGTATGCACTGATGGCTGTACACAACAAAACCGTGAACAAGTCAGCAGATTGAAACCAGTCCACAAAAAGCTTCTTTTGCAGTATTCATACAGGCCTTTGAGTTTGTTCTTTTGGGTGAATCTTAAAATTGAAAGGTCAAATCGCCTGGAACATCATAGGTCTTCATGGAAAGTTCACGTGAAAATTAATAAGTGAACAACTTACCCTATATTTACTATAATAAACGTTCTTGGTGTCACTGTAAAATGATTTGTCATTGCAGATTAATGTTTGTTACATGATTGTTCTGCTTTGCTTCTGAAACCATTTTTTTCCCCCTGCCATAACCAAGTTAAAGCATAGACCTTTTACTATCATGTATTTTGTGCTGAAGATCACAAATATCATAATATCATTTTAAATAGGCCCATACGATTTACTTTAATGTTATGAAATAATATAATATAATGTAGTTTGATTAAACCCACAAACCTTCATTTCATATAAATATCTTTGCAAACTTTATAACAGTGTATCTTTCTTTCTTTATTTTTTCACTGGAAAAGGAAACACAATATTGCACATTTAATGGCATTTCTTTAAGCACTTAGAATTCCCTTATTTGAATGGCAAAATGCAATTGAAATTTAAACTGTACAATTGTTACAGTTAGCTCAAATAACTGCGATTAGATCAAATAACAACAAGATGATGACGATTAAGAATCGTGACAGGTTAAAGAGCTATTCAGTCTAGTTATTTTATAATGCAGATTCTCTGAAAACTTTCCAATAGTTAACTGCTTTTTAAAGGGGCTCCACCAATAGCGTGAGATTGGGGCGGGGCTATCTGTTGGTCTGACCAATGGAAAAGGGAAAAATCATCATTTTTAAAATTCTGTTTGGTGACACTAAGGGTAAAATTACACGCTTCAGCTTTAATCGTGGTTAACACTATTGTAATGCAGGTTATGGAAAAATAACTAGTAGCAAAATATTCTTAAAAAAGGTTACTGTTGGGATGCGTCGAGTTGCTTTCAAGCGTGAACTTGAACTTCAGCCACTACGTTCTGATGACCATTTAAGTTTCCAGCAGGCGGAGGCTCAAATAAACATGGCCTGATTCATGGGACAAAATGTTATTCATCTTCATTCAAACTCACATTCAGGTCTGAAATGTTCACTTTTCATGGTCCATTCCATTACTGCAATGGATAGAAATCTGCCTCTTCCTACTTTTTTCCCCTTTAGATTTATGTCAACATCAATTGCCTGTATGCAACCCATTTTACTTCTGTAACTTGACGTGTTCCAGAGAGAAATATAACAGGCAAAAATAATGAATGGGACTTCAATTTATCCATGAAAATACAATTAAATTCATCCATTAAAAGCATTTACAAAACATCCTTTATCCATTTTATTGATTGGATCATTATCCAGTAGCACATGTGTCCAAAGTGAGTTCAGCAGAAAACCAAAATCACTTCAAGGGAAGAGCAATTATTAATTTTGATTAAAGATTATGAAGAAATGTAGTTCTTTGGAATGTGAATCGCTCACAATAAAAGCAGGAAAACGAGTTAGAAAGTAAATTGGGTCAAATCTGATGTCATGCTAATATCGTTTGATCAATCGAGAACGGCTGAGCTGTTGCTGGGAAATTACAAGTCCCCTCACATAATAGGCTGTGAAAAACTTTTCATGACAGGATTATTTTCACAAGGAAATGTACAAAAGGCAATCTGACTAAACACAGAATAACAGTATAATGAGCTTTTAGCGATCATATTTATGTGGTTAAAACCTATTTTGATTTTACCCCATCATTCACAACATAAAGTCCTTTCAGGTAAGTTACCGGTTAGAGGTTTGCTGTAACACTACACACATTTTCGTCTGTTTGACTTTGAGAATGGTTAATGATGTGGGTCGTAGCTGAAACAAGACCATGAGGGTAAAGTTACTCTCTAACAGACAGCAAAGCAGGTCAGCAGTTTGAAGCATGCAAATCCAGTCCACTCTGCACACTTCTGTTGGAAACAAGACTTATTAGACATCTCAAGCTGACTATAAAGAACCTGTAACATCCATGGAACCTTTCCATTCCACAAAAGGTTATTTGTAGTGGGAAAAGATTATTTAGATCTTTAGAGGAGAACTGTTTACTGAAAGGTTCTTTGGGGAACCAAAATGGTTTCAATGTCTAGATGTTTTATGCGACCACTATATTGAAAAGAAAAACAAAACTTGCATTTGGAGCATACAAGGTGAGCCGACAAACCATCATAACAGTTCACAGTCTCGCCAAACAAGCATTTAGATAGAGGCACTTTGAAAACACACACACACACACACACACACACACACACACACACACACACACACACACACACACACACACACACACACACACACACACACACACACACACACAAGAAGCTAGACGTCTTTCTGAAGCAAAGAGTTATAATGACACCCTAAGATTATATAAAACTGCCATTTAATGACATGAAATGTGGCCTAATGGTTTACAATAACACTGAAAGATGATCTACAGAGTGAGCTGTATTCATAACCTGATGGCAGGTGATTACATGACGGCAGTCACGATGAGAACGTGGATTGTAAACACTAATTGTTTCTATAGAGGATCATGAAGAAAACTGCACTACTGTATTCTGTATGTGTTGTGTTCAGAATGTGGATGTTCTGGTTAAGCAAGGACTTCCACGTACTACGCAGTGCTGAGGATGTTGCTTGCCAAACCACAAGACACTAAAAATAACTACTTACTGAAAAAAAATTATATTATTAGTAACATATACGATTATCTAAATATAGTATTTAAAATTAAACTAAAATTATTGTAAAGTAACCCCTTTGAAAAAGCAGTTGCTTAAGAAATTCAAGTTAATTAAAAAAGCAGAATATTAAGGAGAAATATATTTGAGATAAATAGCAGAGTTTTCTACCTAAAACATTAATTTACTCACCCTCTAGCCATCCTATGTCTTCTTTCAGCCAAACACAATCAGACTGAGTCATATTAAAATATATTCTGACTCTTTCTAACTTTATAATGGAAGTAAATAGAGTTTTTGAAGATCCAAAAAGCGCATCCATCCATCATAAAAGTAATCCATATGACTCCAGGGGGTTAATAAAGGCCCTCTGAAGCACAGCTGTGCATTTCTGTAAGAAAAATATCTATATTTATAGCTTTGTAATAATCACTGGCTTCCGGTAACGGCCTTATGTGAGTCGCGTTCCAGCGAAATAGTGACAGAGAGGAAAAATAAGAAGTCAATGTTTTTGCGTTTTCTTACAAATGTCACAAGTTCCTCTGAGAAACTTTGCGTTCTCTTGCAGATGTTTGCCTTTAGGGCTCCGTACATTCACACCAAGAACTATAAAGATAATAATAAAGAGTTCACACCACAGTTATAACAATAACAGCACAGAGAAATATCCTTCTTAGAAAGATTTTATCTAGCTACCAATCAGAATCCATCTGCGAGCATTTAAAGTGACAAAGAAGCACGCGCATATCGAATAAACTTGTGTGGATGCTAATAGTTATCTGAATGGGCCTTTGAACATCAGTTTACACTGAAAGCAACTTATAAAAAAGCTATTAAAAACATAAATCTAAAAAAAATATGAGTGCTTGCTGTGGCAATGTGGTTGCTACTAGGCAGTTGTTCTGGGTGGCTGCTAGGGTGTTGCTAGGATGTTCTGGGTGGTTGCTAGGGTGTTGCTTGGATATTCTGGGTGGTTACTAGGGTGTTGCTAGGATGTTCTGGGTGGCTGCTAGGGTGTTGCTAGGATGTTCTGGGTGGTTGATTGGGTGTTGCTAGGATGTTCTGGGTGGTTGATAGGGTGTTGCTAGGGTGTTCTGGGGGGTTGTTGCCAGCCACAAAACAACAAGGATTGCAAATAAGATGATAGTATTAAGCTTAAAAATAGATTTGCACTTAATGCAACTAATAAAAAGCAGTTTTCTGAAATTCTGTAAACTCTATTGAGTGAAGACATTAAAATGCAATTTGTTAAAGAAACATTTTCTGAAAGAAACAATTTGCTGAACTGAATTGTGTTACGTTACTTGCCATGACTGAAAAGAGTAGTTAGCATTAGTTGTTACTACACTTACAAAATCTGGTTTGAAAAAAGAGGAACATAAACTTTATTGATTTATGGTAGACTTTGGTAACACTGTTTGAAAAGTTATGCAAGTCACATGTATCAGATTACATGTGAAGATCTGCAGTTATATAAAAGTATGTTACACACTTCCCAAAACAGTTATGTTAATAGATCACATTTTATAAGATTTGATTTTCATATGTACATAAAAAAAGTCACTGGAAGGCACTACTAAGACAGAAAGGTGCAGCAAAGAATAATAAATGTTTACAATGAAAAACTAATAGGCACTAACTACATTGCTAAGAATCAGAGGTGGGACCAAGTCATTGTTTTGCAAGTCTGTCTCGAGTCTTTGCATTCAAGTCTCGAGTCAAGACAGGCAAGTCCAAGTCAAGTTGCAAGTCCTCGATTATAAGCTTCAAGTCTTAAACAAGTCATTAGTGCTTTTTGCACAAATTAGTGTCAGTGTTAATCAGCCTACTATATTAGGCCTAAATGAAATGTAGCTATACAATTTATCTCAGAAAGGCTTCTTTTTTTTTTGCAATGCAGATTTAAAAATAAAAGTGAGCGTAATCAACGTCACGTGACACTTTTTGGGGCTACGTGCTACATGTCACATCCACGTCTCCCTAAACCCATGAAAGTGAGTGGCTGGTGAACAGGGAGAAGACTTTATAGTTACCTATAGGCTAAAATGTGCGTTTGTTGTTGGAGGGAAAAACGTCCCAAAATTATATTTGAAAGGTTTATTATATCCGCTTACTTAGACATCAGTGGTTTATTTTTATTTTATTATACATGGTTCGCTAGTACTTGTGTATTTAAATGCCTGAAAGAAATAAACATTATTTGGTTGCAAACTGTCTGAACATGTGATCAATGACAACTGACAAGCGCTGCTGAACGCACTATATCAGCGCGCTCTGGCTCAGTGCCAAACGTGCGAAAGCAGCGCTAAGCAGCTGTGATCATGTGTCAATGATACAGTGCTATACTACAGGGATCACAACTCTGATCTGTGGTTTTAGAAAGCAGGTCAAGTCTTTCCAAGTCACAGGGCTCAAGTCCGAGTTAAGTCGCGAGTCATCTTTGACTTTGATTATGTCAAGTCGAGTCGCAAGTCATCAAATTTGGGACTCGAGTCCAAGTCATGCGACTTAAGGCCTTGGGAAATACATTTCAAGTCAGAAACGGCAGTTATTGGCTTGTGTAGCAAAAGGTAGCACTTTACCTTTAATCTGTAATCATATCATGTTTAAACATGTTAAAATGGAAAAGGCAAAGATCTTCTCATATTTGTTTACATGTTGAGAATATGAACGGTAAAATCTGATCAGCATTACTTTACAAGCTTTTGTACCTTTACTCTAGATCTCGGGTTTCTCAACCACTTCTCTGTATGATGGTGATCAGAGCCGATTCTGAATCAGTTCTACAAAGACACCAACATCTGAAGAGTGAATCTTTTTAAGCTCACCTATTCACAGTATCTCCTAGTTTTTGGATAAAAAGCTTGTTGATTAAGATTGAATAGGAGGTTATCTATAGATTTGAGTCAAAGATGCATATATTAAGTGACAATTGCAATTCTACACACTAATTAGCAAAAGTATCAAAAGGTGGAAAAGCTTACCTGTTTTAAAAAAATAATAATGTAAATCATATTTTCCTTGCAACTAGCTTCTATTACATCAGACCACTGTGAGACGCAGTGAGTCTATACTAAAGGCTTCATTTAAGTAATACAGTACTTTATTGTTAAGAAGCTAATTGCAACATTACCCAAAGTGCATTTTAGAGTCACTAAATGCATGTCTTAAGTGACAAAATAATCACAATTTAGTAAACACAAGAACATTTGGAAGACTACACGTGTAACCTCCTGAATGATGCTATCCAAGGGTAATACTTAAGTGTCAGACAGAGTGGCTACATTTAAATCAACACCATCTGCTCTGCCAGCTAAAGCGGAGGATAGAAAAACATCAAGAGTACAAAAATGCCCTATGAAGCAATGGTTGATATACACTAGGTTTTATATACAGCACAAACACTAAAAGTACAATGTACTGCTACAAAGTACTAACGCTGCCTTCAAATCATGTAAGAATGATCATATTTACAACATGAGCACCACAACAATGTCACAATCATCGGTCGGGAATCTTTTATTTAAGCCCAGACTGTCTGAATTAGGGGCATGTGAATGAAAGAATCACAATGAAAAAAACTTGGTATTGAATTTGAACTTGGATTTTTATATAAAATTTTATATATATTTAATATTCTTTTATTCATTTGATCCTATACGACCTTCTAGGGTCAAATATATACACATACATATACACACACATACATATACATACATATGTACGTAATATGTGTGTATGTGTATATATATATATATATATATATATATATATATACACACACACACACATTTATCATATATATATGATATATATATATTACATATTTATCATATATATATATATGTGTGTATATACGAGTGTGTGTATACGTACATTTATATGCATTTACATAGCATAGGACCAATTCTGAGTATGTGTTATATTACTTCATAATATATGCCTTCATATGTCACTTTAAAAAAAACTTAAAATTAATAGACCTATGTGTATAAGTGTGTGTAAATGTATATTAAAATGAATAATATACATAAGTTAATATAATTTTTTTATGTAAACATGGAATTAATTTACCCTTCATGTAGTTATGCTGTTGCACTAGCACTTAAGATTCTTGTCTTCAAGAAAGATATGCAATTCCCCATTGCATAGTTTATTATGACCAAAATCACTTCATGTCGCGATTACAATTTATAAGAACTTCCCAGAAGAACTTGAAAGCAGCATTAGTACAAAGTACTTAATTTTCATTAAAAATACAAATTCACTCAAAACACACATCTCGCCTTTCACTCCTGGTTGATTTTTTTTTAGTCTTGTGTACAAAATGAGCAACAATCTCACTCCAAGAAAGAATGATCAATCAGGTCCAGCATTAATGAGGCATGTTGTTCTTCAGCTCAAAGCGACTATATACCTGCTTGGATTTGTTCAACTTGTTGTAATGGTTGACAAGGTCCAATTTGCTGTGTCCTAACGTCATGCGTTTCTCATCCCACCGATGCATCCCTTTCTCTGGGCCAATCCAGTCCACTGGGATGGGTCCTGGTGGAGGAGGAACTTGCTTACTCTCTGGTTCGTTCTGAGAAAGATCTGGCCCGCCAAACGGAGAGGAATGAGAAGGCTTCTTCTGGAAGACGTAAGAGTCCTTTTCCTTTGTGCTGAACAAATCGGTGAACTTACTGAGGAAAGGGGCGGGGAGCCGATGTTTTGGGGAAATCCTGTTGCCGGTTGGAGATTGTTGAGTTGGTGATGGAGGTTTTGGAGAACTGTAGAGACCTAAAGACTGGATTTTGGATGTCTGTCCAGCAATGTTTGTGTGTAGGTATTCTGCTGCTCCAACTTTGGCCCAATCCACTCCAGTGGACTGAACTAAGGAAGGGCGTTCAGCCGTCGGACTTTGGCGGTTGTCGTTGGAAGAACCTCTTCCTATGTTGGTTCCTGGTGGCATTTGAAGCACTGAACTCGTGACTCCTTTCCTGTCAGGAGTCTTTTGCAAGTTGTCTGGGTTCTTCTTGTCATGTGTGACTTTGTAAACATGTTTCATGCCTGGAGGAGCAGCTTTGATGCTGGAAACGCTACCACTGGATTGGCTACTGGAGTTCTCAGAATACACTCGCTCCTTGCTGCCGTAGTCTGCACGGAAGTCCAACCCATAGTTTGGGGCCGTCATGTTGTAAGAGTAACTGGGCAGCTCGTCTTCATCTGGATTGTGGAAACGGTCTATTATTTGGGAATCTGCATACATACAGCGGAATTCCCGATCAAAGCAGTCCGTAACTTGGCCGGAGAAGTGCATTAGCATGTTGCTATGGACCTGAGCGGAAAGCCATGTAAAACTAGAGGGGAAAAAGAGCATAAGAGCATAACCTGAAATTGTTCTTGGAACAAATGCACATTTTATAGAAAATTAGACTATAAAACAAACACAAAGGGATCCATTCATGAAACATGAGCAGAACGAAATTCCATAAAGTTGTTAAGGAAATAATTTTTCGCATAAATTGTTTTCGCACTGAAGGTTTTTGTAATTCACACAGAAACTGGTTCTGCTTGGGTTTCATAAATGAGGTCCAAGGATTCTATCCAGACTGGGTGAAAAGGTTAAAACTGAATCCTCAATTACAGTTTTATGGCTGGTTCAGGTAACTTATGCTAACAAGTGTTTAACTGCGTTCAAGCTAACCATCTGTTTATGGCATTACTCAAATGTCTTGCATGATATAAAAGAGCATGTGATAAGCATTACATTAGATCATCAGTCTTTTCCGGTTTGTAGGTCAAAAGAGCACAAAAGACAGCATGCATACAATCTCTGTTAATTATTTCTCCGTTACAAAAGTTCTAAAACTTCTAAATCTTTAGTGTCACAGAACTATGTTTGCAAGCAATTTCCCTTTAAACTGTATGCACTTCTATTCAAACAAAACTACCTGTTGGCTATTATATGGGCAAAGCCTTTAACACGAGTATGGCCTCACCCACTATCCACACTAATAAGATGCAAAGTTAAACACAGGCCGCTATCAGTCGCACTAACCCTGACATAAGACAACTCCTACACAAACTCATTTCTAATAATAACTCCTAATAATTCCAAAACATCATAACTGATGAGCAGATTAGCCATTTAAACATAATCCATGCAAGACTGAGATCGCTTGTTGGGTCTCAGCTCCCAACTATTTTTTAAAAACAACATATAGCCTTTGTAATTCCTCAGTTTCACAAAAAAAATAAATAAAAAAAAAATAAAAAAAAAAAAATCACCAAATTAGCCACTGAGGCTTGGAAGCTGATGGTTGATGCCAATGCTAACACTGCCGGAGAAATGCAGAATCATCATGTTTTCAATGCTAAGCTGCTCAAGCATGAGGTGCAAGTCCTGTCATCTCCCTGCCAAAATGCCGCCATGCGCTTAAATGCTTTACATAATAGTGATATGACTGAAATGAGATAAGCCTGGACTGACGGGTATTTAAACGTGAATAATTCAATGCAACTGAATTCCTCCTGAGGAAAATTTCGAGTTGCTTCTTGCATCATTTGCATTGAAAACTCGTGCTGTGACATGTTGTACCTGCTAACCTGTATGCTAGTGTAGCATGTCGCACACTGACATGTGCTGAACTATCAGCTTATACAGATTTTTGCTGTAAATTATTGTATCTTATATCAAATCACTGGTAAGCCCTTTAAATATTATGTGGTATTATTTTACCACTGTCATAAGAGAAACATTTAAAAAAAATGATTCTTAAAGTGCCATCATTTAAAGGATTTCATTAAATTAATAAATAGATATATAAATATCACTGTAGCAATTATGATAATTGGTTAAAATTATGATTATATAATGCATTTTTAATATTACATTTTTATTATATAACTATATTACACAATGCTTGGACAAACACATATGATGTGATTAACATACCTATAGGATCCAGATATGACTTCCTCACAGTCAATGATCATGAATTTCTCTTGAACCTGACCTGTGAATTTCTTCCCACTTTTGGTGCAGTACGTGTCTCCACATACACTTCTTATACGCATATTCTGAAGAACAACAACAAAAACAAAGAACAGAATTACATAAAGGTTAAACAATCAGTTGATTAAAAAACATGGGCATATTTTGCATACATTTTGAATTGGAGTTCTGGTTGACCTACACTGCCGTTCAAAAGCTTGGGACCGGAAAGATTTTTATAAAAATGTTTTTACACTTTTTTAATGTTTTTAATGTTTCCAAGGTTGCATTTATTTGATCAAAACTATTTTTATAACAGTAATACTGTGTAATATTAATAATTTCTTATTATTGTCAATGTTGAAAACAGTTGCATTCAATTTTTTTCAGGATTCTTTGATGAATAGAAAGTTCAAAAGAACAGAATTGATCTGAAATAGAAAGCTTTTGTAACATTATACACTACTGTTCAAAAGTTTGGGGTCAGTAATACTTTTATTCAAAAATACATTAAATCGATCAAAAGTGACAGTAAAGACATTTATAATATTATAAAAGTTTTCTATTTCAAATAAATGCTGTTCTTTTGAACTTTCTATCAAAGAAAACTGTTATCAAGCATTTTTTTTACAAAACTGTTTTCAACATTGACAATAATCTGACATTTTTCTTGAGCAGCAAATCATCAAATTACAATATTTTTTCCCTCACATGTCATATGTGGGGGTCCATTGTACGCAACATTAATAATAAGAAGAAATCTTCTTGAGCAGCAAATCTGCATATTAGAATGATTTCTGAAGGATCATGTGACACTGAAGACTGGAGTAATGATCCTGAAAAATCAGTTTTGATCACAGGAATAAATTACAATTTATAATATATTCATAGAATAGAAAACAGTTATTTTAAATTGTAATAATATTTCACAATATTCCTTTTGAACAGTAGTTTATATTAATAATAATAAATGAATAAAGTTGAATAAAAGCTGTTTTGTTTTGACAAATGCTTTTGAAACAACAAAATATTTAGCTTTTTATTGGAATGACCTAATGGACTTATTTAAGGCAACTTACATAAGACTTATGTTATTCTGTTGACTGACAGATGTATTCATAAAACTGAGAACACCCATCTCATAGAAAACTTCTTATTATGTGCAGGGATAAGAACTCATGAGCTGGGCCACACAAAATGCATTTTCTATGAGCGCGTCAGTGTTTGACTTACACTCAAGTGTGAATTCTGGATGTCTAGTTCAGAGCACATGCTCAAGAAATGGGAGAGGTTCTTCTCGTCCAGTAGAAGATATACAGGAATCCTGCGCTTGTTGGAGGCCTCCACTAAATCACAGAACAGGTCCACGTCTGTAAAAATATCCATGACTACTGCGATAACCTGTGTTGCAAAGAAAAGTTATTAGGACATGCATTACAATAAACCACAATCTTTATACATCACTGATATTGAGGTGTTTTACTGATTTTAATGGTAATGATCAAGCAATTTAGCAGTCAAGTTGTTCATAATGTTTAATGTAACCATTTTTATGCAATTACAAATTCTCCAGTAGTTATATCTCCTAAATTCACAAACAATGCCATTCAAAACATTTGGACATTTAAAGGGATAGCACACCCAAAAATGAAAATTCTGTCATCATTTACTCACCCTCATGTTGTTACAAACCCTCTTCTTCCCTCTGCTGAACACAAAAGAAGATATGCTGAAGAATGTTGGTAACCAGACAGTTGATGGTAGCCATTGGCTTCCATAGTATTTGTTTTCCTACGATGGAAGTAAATGCTAACCAAACCGTCATCTGTCTTATTATACCAACATTCTTCAACATATCTTCTTTTGTGTTCAACAGAAGAATCAAAACTCATACCGGTTTGGAACAACATAAGGGTGAGTAAATGATGACATCATTTTCATTTTTGAGTGAACTATGGCTTTAAGTCACACTTACACATGTCTGAATGTTGCCTCCTAGATAAAGAAAACATCAAACTACACGTTTTTCTCAGAATAAACTTCATGAGGCAACATTGTGGCTTTCATGTTTTTAATGACTTTTCATTTTACTGCTGTTAAGGTGATTTTCAGTGGATTTATGAAGTGCATTTAAACAGTGCTGTTTAAAATGTTTTTTGGTGAAATATTTAGTTTGGAATGTCTGCTTGTGCCGTCTTGCAATACAAATATCAAAACAAATAGCATTTATTTTAATCCGATAACATTCATACATGTTTATGTGTAGCAAAAATACTTTTTGGGGGGTCAGAGTCAGTCTAATTATTGCTTAGGCACATTATGTGGTAGTTTACGTAAAATTTGAACAAATTCCAAATGAAAACTATCTGAAAGATGATTTTAAAAGTATCATGTTGCAAAGAAATGCAAGTTTCATGGAACGCATATTTGTAAACCACAAGTATGGAAATGGCGTTGTGTACAAACAATGTTGTGTACCTTTTTCTATGGTAGCTATAAGTGGGTTTTAGTTGTTCTTACCTTCTTGGCTTTACTAATAAGTGATCGAATGAGATCTTTGAAATTTTGCGACTTGTCCCTCTGAAAGTATATCTTCGCTTCAGTAGGTCCACCTCGGTTGGAAGTGGAAACCTCTGGCCAGCCCAGTTCCAACATTGGAGGCTCGTCGTCGGACATCATGGGGAAATAAGTCCCTGACGTGAGCTCGGACACCGTGTCCCCTTCCTCCGTGTCCATTCCATTAGTCCCGCTGTCCGCGTCGCTACTTTTGTCCACATTTTGTGTGATATAACGTATTTCCAGCGAGGACAGAAAGCTCAGCTCTCTTTCGTCATGCAAGACTTTTTTATACTCCTTCTCGCCCTGTTCCAACAGCGCGTCGGTGGCGAGCCGCGCGGCTTCATTGTGGCTGAGCTCGAGTGTAGATCCGTGTCTCCAGGGGTTCTTCACATCCTCCACCCTGGTGGCGAGCTTACCTTTACGCGCAGGGTTCGAGGTCGGACGCAAAGCCTCGGAACTCATCATTTCCACGACTTATGTTTCTCCAAGTAATCGGGGGTTCACAAAAGTTAAAGCAAGCATTCGGTTATAAAAACGGGTGTATTCCAAAGCTGACCTTGTTTTATGTTATGGTAGTTGGAGTGCGTTATTCCCAGAGGCCTCTCCGGGTATTGTTGTTTGCGACTGGGAAACTCAACCCTGCGCTCCACCTGTCCGCTCACCTGCGGCTGCCTCGTCCAATCAGATGCTCCACCTCCTCTGACGTCACGTGGAAAGAAAACTATGGCAGGCCGTTGTTACAATATATTCGGTTCCTGAAATATTTGGTTCCAATGGGTGGAGCTACCATGAATATCACGAGACGATAGCGTGGGCGGGGCGACCAATAGCCTACAAGCAAGTGGGACAGAAATGATTAGCATGAGCGCCTCAGATGGCCTTTTGTTTTATGGATTATTTATTTCAAATAGGTAATAAAGATGAAGTTAAAGGGTTAGTTCATCCAAAAATGAAAATTAAGTCATTAATTACTCACCCCCATGCTGTACCAACCCCGTAAGACCTTCGTTCATCTTCGGAACACAAATGAAGATATTTTTGATTAAGTCTGAGAGGTGGATCACTGCTACATAGGCCGCCTAAGGGGATGAAACTTGACGGCCCAGAAAGTCATTAAAGATTTAATCAAAAATATCTTCCTTTGTGTTCCATTTGTGTTGTTTTTGGGTGAACTAACCCTTTAAGCTTAAACTACTCATATAGGCTATTATAAATAATTAATAATTTTGTATTTTTCTCAGTACTCTGAGTTTACCTGAACTATTACAGACCTGATCCTGCATGGGCTAAGTGTTGGAAGAACTACAATAAAGGCATATTTCTCCAAATTTCTCCCAGATTAGTTGTTGACATTCTATGATATAGAACTGTTTGTTTCTTATGTTTGACTGAGATAGGCTTTTTAAACGTGTAGGATTGCTGTTTAAATAAATATCTACAAACATATTCTTGTTTTTATTGTCTCCCAAAGTTGTCTGCGTATCATAAAAATAGCCTTTAAGTTCTCGGTCTGTTGATGGAGCAACAGATTTTATGTGAAAAAAATCATAAAAGCGGTTTATTTAGTTAAAAAAAATCATATAAATGTATGAGGTGGCAAGGTGGGCCTTTTACCCCACACACGAGTAAAACCAGAATGGGGCAAAAGGTACACATTATTTATACAAATACTTAAATAAGCATACATAAATATGTATGCAACTTAATATGATATTTATCATCTGAATCTACATTTCAACGAATGGAGAAGTCAGCCGTCTGTTTATTATCATGTTAATTATTGTGCCAGTTTTGCCTCAAAAGCAGATGCGACTTTTACCTCAAATACCATACTTTTACATATTCTTCCTTTATGGAAAAGCTTTAATTACCTTAAACATTTGCAGATAAATATGAAAATATCACAGAAGCCATGTCTCAGTGTTTGGGTTAAACATGATAAAACAGATACTAGTTATTTGTAGAGAACAATTTTTCAAATGGCGTGCCACAAGAAAACAAGCGATACACAATCTGTACTCAACTTGGCGCTCATCACACTGCGGGTAGAGTAAATGACTGTAGATTTCATTACTGTAGATAGTATCCACACACTGTACAGTATAATGAGTTGTTGTTGTGTTAGATCAAATATAAGTTAACAGCACGTGATACTAATTGCATTAGCAAAAAGTCTCAATATACAGGAGACAATAAGGGCCTTTTTTATTTTATTTTCTTCCAAAACACGAAATAGTGACAAACACCACCACAGCACTTTACCTGTTCATTAGCAACCAGGACCGAAACCTCAAATCTATTTGACAGAACGTCAATAAAAAAGTTATGTTTGACAAACATTATAATTTATTTAAATGTGAATTGCATTATTTCAGTACATACAATCTTGACTGCTTGATATGTAATTGACTTTTGACTCTGGTTAGAGTTCTTTAATCTGGACAACAGTTTGGGACAAAAACGACACCATGTGATATGGCGGTTAAGATTGCGAGTCATGTCTGCATCATTTGAATGGTAAATATAGAGGATGTAACTTGTACGATTCATTTACATGAGTGCACATACTTGAAGGGCAGGTCTTTGCAGGCTCTTAACTAACTGTCTTAAGCAAATGTGCAAACACTGCACAAACTTTATACATGTTGTATTATACTTCTCAAATGCCTTCTAAATGACACCGGTTGTTGTCTTTTGTCTCCATTGTCCAACAGTGAGATATTTTTGGGTCTTCCTGTCTTTCTAAGTAGCCACCCTGAGGCTCAGCCACCCGCATGAATCATAACTTTTCCATGACATTTAAAAGGGAAACAGACACAAGCCAACATTCAAACAGCATTTCCTTTGTTCAAAGTACTGAATAATATATAACTCTCAGATGAAGCTGTTTAAAGTCATACAAAACATTCATAGACAACTTTATAGATTATAAAAATACATCTCAGATGCTTGTTCATCTGTGCATATGACACATAAAAGAGATTCATCTACAGTTGTTTTATGAAGAAATATTTTTTGACTGTAGCTGTCATATCATGAGATGTCTCTTAGCACATTGTGGACACAACACATGGCACAATCTTTGTCATGAGTCACATGGATCTCAAATAATGGTGTCACTGTGATGTGTGACAGTACACTGGACTGTCTGTCCATGCTTTGATGATGATGAAGGGCAACATTTGAATTTTTGCTCATGAATACAAAAACAAGAGAAGTGTTCAGCCAGGAAAATATTGCCCTTTTGTGAGTTCAACACACACACACACACACACACACACATATATATATATTGTATATATATTTTTAGACAGTTAGATTAAAAAGTGAGTTTTTCTAACCTAAAATATTTAGTTACAAATTATATTATAAAAATAACAATGTGAGTGATACATTTGAATCAAATTTGTATACATATTTATTTTATTTTGAAAGAATTTACTAATTTTATTCAGGAGGGATTCTTTAAATTGATCAAAAGTGACAGTGAAGACATTTAGTGTAGTTGTCGTAGAACACACACGAAATAGGAATATATTTGGAATAAAAATGTCCAAAATCCCCCAAACTCTGTTTATTTCACATTTTAAATGGAATTTTAAATCTTTAAATGGTCTCACTGGACATAATACCCCACAAAATCTATCCTTTTGTTTTTTTTATCACATCAACAAAGTTGAAATCCACTGATTGCAATTGCAAAAAGATCTTGATTTGGCCATGAAACCAGATCCTGACCGGTTTGTGCTTTTTCAGTGGAACATATCTAGAAATCCTAAAATTTCAACAAGGTAGGATTATGTTACTCAGAAATTCAACAGAATACAAACACATGACAGCAAATCACATTAAGCATATTTTTTTTGGCGTACCTGACAGCGCTCATCAGTGTCCATTTATTAACAGCCGTATATCTGTATAAACAGGGTTAACAATAATGAATGAAATCTCTTTTATCACTCACACTATCATACATGAGTGCATTATTTGTTAATAGGTGCTACAATAACCACATCATCTCTTGAGAACAGACAAAGCCGGTTTGTCCAGAGGCTCATGCTTATTTAACACGATAAAAGCTGTCAACAGGAAAATTGACACTGTGCATCTCCAGAGTTTTCATTACACTCACGAGCCTGCAGTGAACTATGTCTGCTTAAACATTTGAATTTGTTTAAGCATTAGTATTATTGCTCTACTTAAAACACTATTAACCACACAGAACACCATTGCAAACACAGCAACGTCCGGACAACAACCCAGAACATTGTTACATTATGCTCGTGAGTTTTCCACAGGCAAACACCACTTTTTTCCCCGGGACTTGTACAAATCTTATTTTCTATGACATTTATCCTTTTTCTGTCTGCATTTTTGTCATGATGAAGACACTAGCAATGTTCATTTTAGCATAAAAAAAAAATCTGATATTAAAATAGGAACTTATAATTCTCATCTTGGTTCTCCATCTATATATATTTACTATAATATTGGTTAAATAACATTTACATTCAATCCACTGCAGATATTTTTGTGTTAAACGTCTTTGTGTTCAAGGAATTTGACTTAATCATCATGACGTATAATCACACTAGTCATTTTGATGTTGAAATCTTATTGTCAGAAAACAGCCCACAGCAAGAGCAAGTACAAGTCTCACTTGTTCCAGCAGATCCCGTATAAAACAGGCCTGAGAGGAGACGCACATGCTCATGTTTCCTCTGACAGACAAGCTCAACTTTATTTACCGTTCAAACTTTTGGGGTGGTAAGAGTTTCAAATCAAGTCTCTTCTGCTCACCAAGGCTAGATTTATTTGATTAAAAATACAGAAAAAAGCAGTAATGTTGTGAAATATTATTACAATTTAAAATAACATTTCTATTTGAATATTCAGCATCATTACTCCAGTCTTCAGTGTCACATGATCCTTCAGAAATCACTCTAATATGATGATTTGCTGCTCAAGAAACATTTCTTATTAATGTTGCGTACAATGGAGCCCCACATATGACATGCGAGGGAAAAAATATTACTATTTAAGCTTAAATCTTATTTACTCAATATTTTAGGCTGAACTTAAATTCATAAATTACAAACAATGTCATGATAATTTATAAGGTTACACTTTATTTTGATAGTTTAGACATTGTCCACTTCAGACACTCTACTAACTATAACTTTGCAACTACATGTCAACTAACTCTCATTTAGAGTACTAGTAAACTGTTAGGTTAGGGTTAGGGTTCGGGTTAGTAGAATAAGTTGACATGTACTTGCAAAGTTACAGTCAGTAGAATGTCTGTTGGGAGCATCAAAATTAAGTGTTAGCAGATATTAAGCATTTAAATACTCTTGCATTTAAGCATTTAAATACCTAAATGAGAGTTAGTTGATATGTTGTAGCAAAGTTACTAGTTAGTAGAATGTCTAAAGTGGGCTAATGAAATAAAGTGTTACCATTTATAATTCTGCTTTTCACTTCTAAGTGAAACACACAACTAAATTGAACAACTCAAATTGTGTTTCCTAATAAGAGCCGATCATGTGGAGCACTTACCATAAAGCACCACAAGCCAAGCAGTTTTTCCCCCGTAAGACATTGGCTTCAGAGAAGTGAGTGATCCGCCATAAACCAGACTCAAAGGTCCTTCACGAGTGCAGCCGAGGAAAAGTCATCTCAGGAAGAGCTTTATCTCAGCAGATAACCTTCACACACACACACCAGAGTCGTGCTCAACCACACACACAACCTCCATTATCAGCCCAACAAACACAAACACAAATACAGGCAGAGGGTTGAAAGACAGATACTACACTATAGCTTTATCTGTCTGTCAACCCTTTTAAGATCATTTCACATGCAACACATACAGTGTGAGCCCAAAAGTAAGGCACACTTAAAAAGTCTAGATGTCATTGCATTAGATTCAAAACATCATTCCTTTCAAATGGCATTTCAAATAAAGAACACATTCAAACAAATAAATATTTTTGGGGGGCTTTTTGGGTTATAAAAAAATAATAGATATACTGATCAAAAAATAAAATATAAAAATTATAAGATTATATGGTAACACTTTACTTAAAGACAATGCATCCTAAATGTATTTGAATGCATTAATTATGCCGTGTAATGCATCATATGATCTCATGAAAAGATAATACTTATCTATTCATTGTTACACCTTTAGAAAGTATAAAGCATTTTAACAGGTTACAATTATTTATGAAAAGACATAATGCATTATACCCACATTCTTTATGAATACATACCTTTATAATGCATTACATAAAGGCTTCAAGTGGTTACCGATTATATATATATATATGACCCTCTGAACTGTTTCTTCGATCAACAAATCATCTATTAATATTATTGCTTCCTCATACACAGATATCAAACTACAGCCACAATAAAAGGTGACAATGCACCTGAAGTGTTTCGTAAACCTACTTCTCAGAAAAGAGCCTTGTTACAGGAAAAGCTACAGTATGCCATTATGAAAATGATGTTATCGAACACAACGACAATCAAGTGTTTTTAAATGATGCTCAAGTATTCAAATTCTTTAAGGCCACACAGCATCGGAGTTTAAAAAAACCATTACAGACATTCTGATTTCTGAATCTCATTAACACCTTAATATTAATGACTCGGATGCTAGATTTTGCTCTAACATCGATATTATTATCTATATCGATATTAATGTGCTTTCCATTTCCTTGCAATTATTTGTGATAATTACTAGCAATTTCCGCTGGTTTTTTTTTTTTTTTTCAGTGTAGGAGATTGAAGCGTTAATCAAAAACAGGGTATGCAACAACAGCAGCACATTTTGCTTTGATTCAAATCAGCAGCAGCCAATCAGATTGCACATCATATCCAGAGACTGGCAGCATTTTAGATGGGTGTAACCGGTCATTTTTGCTTGGGAAGCTTCAGAGCTCAAAGCTCTCTTCCCACGGTCAGATGCCATTTGGAGAATACACAGCAAATCATTCATGTAAAAACAGGAGCGCTTGCATGCAGCGTCTTGCTGATGTTCTTCTGTGCTTCTCAGCTCTGTAAAATACAGAAGTAAAGCTGGTAACATGCCTAATGGCTGCTGAGAGGATTAACAGGGAAGGTTAATGGCCACATTGTTCATGCTAACACGACTGGATAAACCAAAGAGTGACATTCTGTTCTGGCTCATCAATAAATGATCAACATTTCATATAGGAAGCAAAATAGTTTATTTCTACTCCAATTGTGCACTGAACTACTGAGTAGAAGTAAACATTTCCTCCCTCTCCCTCCCTCTCTCTCTCTCTCTCTCTCTCTCTCTCTCTCTCTCTCTCTCTCTCTCTCTCTCTCTCTCTGTGTGTGTGTATAGTGAAATAATGACTGTTTTCTATTTAAATATATATTAAAATGTAATTTATTATTCTTATTATCAATGTTGAAAATAGTTGTGCTGGTAATATTTTTGTGGAAAGTGATAATGTTTTCTTAGCATTCTTTAAAGTTCAAAAGAACAGCATTTATTTTGAAATATAAATATTTTGTAACAAACGTTTTACTGTCACTGTTGACCAGTGTAATGCCACCTTGCTGAATATAATTAATTCCTTTTTAAAAATCTTACTTTGATCAGCAGTATTAAATAAAACGACAAAAAACGATGTAAGATGTAATATTAAAGTTAATAAAATTATTCAAATTTAAAACAAAATTATAATTTTATTATTATAATGCCCTACTTGTTGCGCTGTGCAACAAGGCATTTTTGCTGTGCATTTAGAAGAAAGAAAAACACCTACAGGAGTGTCTCAAATAATTCTAAACCACTTCCTTACATGAAAGCGCTGTGCATAAGTTCAAAACAACAATTCAGTACAAAGCAACTGGATGTCTGGTGATTAAGAAAAGGCTTGCCAGGGAATGACAGCACCGAGAACAATCTTGTTAAACGGCATGTAACTCACCTGTCTTTGGCCTGTCATAAGCTCTAAAGATCACACAACAACAGCCATGTGTTTATACAGGTCACTTATGAGAAAACAAAGAAGCCATGAGGAAATCAGTATGGATTCCAACTAACTAATTCGACTTAATGGCGCTTGTTAGCAAACACTACAGCTGGTCTCAGCTCAGCACACAAAAGACTGAGCAAACCTCAGGCAACAGAAGAGTGACAGAAGCATCATGTGAGCAGGACGACAGGGTCAGAGACGATGAACAACATCCTTGTGTTTATCACCCTCCCCTGACTCATCGGTTTTACCACTGGCCCAGTGACAGCACAGAAACTTCAACATGATCTACCTTTAAAACACTGTAGCCTAGGCTACTAGTATTTCCAGACAAACTGGGCGCCTGAAACTTCGAAAATTCTATAGGTTTCATGTATAGAAAGACAGAATGATGGAGACACACACACACACACACACACACACACACACTATATATATATATATGCCTATTTATATACATATATACTGTATATACGCACACACACACACAATGTAAACACATAACTTACGTTAAATGTGATTACTTGCGATTAATCGATTTGACACAGAAAGACAGACAGACAGATAGATAGATAGATGTTACAAACACTAGCTTGTAAAATATAAGAATGATGGATTTGTCAAGCACATGATCTGCAAACACTGATCAGAACAGCAGTAGGCCACGAGTTCTGCAGAAATTACTGTGACATTCTGGATAACATATGGAAAGATGAGGATTTTCCACATTAGCATGAAGGATTATATAATCCCTCCAAACTTCACTGTGTTCACAAACTTTTTTCGTCACCGCTGAAGAGGTACTTTTCTACGGCGAGCAACTTCTATGTTTGGCTTGTTCCAACTGTGACAAGTCAACGGTCTGAAGAAGAACGATTCAGTGTAATTTTTGGCTTGTTTTAGCGCCCTCTGTTGTCTCAGGGGGGAAAAGCATCTCCAATTAATGACTAGCACTGTTTAAAGGAATATCATGGATTCAAAACCAGTTCTCAATAATTTCAATGACAATGTCAGTTGGAAGACGTTCCTGATAATTTAAAGGCAGGAAAAGGCATTTCATATTGAAGCACTTATATTTGTTCTTTCACACAGTACAAACATGAATGTTGTTTGAGCTTTAAAGATCCTTGTAGTGATGAGAAGTATTATCGGCATCACTGGTGTGAGTGGCTTCACAGGTATAACTGTGCATATACAGTGGGGGAAATAAGTATTTGACCCCTTGCTGATTTTGCAGGTTTGCCCACTTACAAAGAATGCAACGATCTATAGTTTTAATCATATGTACATTCTAACAGTGAAAGAAACAGAATCTAACAGAATCCCAAAGAAAATTCCAGAAAATCACATCATATGAATTTATAAAAATTGATAACCATCTGATGAGGAAAAACAAGTATATGACCCCCTACCAAACAGCAAGTATTCTGGCTCCTACAAGCCAGTTAGTCCTTCTTTAAGACACAGCCCCAATCCCAACCAATTATCTACATCAAATACACCTGCCTCACCTCGTTACCTGTGTAAAAGACACCTGTCAACACCCAAACAACCAGCATCCAACATCACCATCATGGGCAAGACCAAAGAGCTTTCTACGGACATCAGGGACAAGATTGTTGATCTGCATAAGGCTGGGATGGGCTACAAGAGAATCGGAAAGCAACTTGGAGAGAAAAGATCAACTGTCGGTGCAGTTATCAGGAAATGGAAGAAGCACCACACCACCGCCAACCTCCCTCGGTCTGGGCCTCCACACAAGATCTCGCCTCGTGGGATGTCCCTGATCATGCAAACGGTGAGGAATCATCCCAAAACCACAAGGGGGGAACTGATGAATCAACTGAAGGCAGCTGGGACCACAGTTACAAAAGAAACGGTTGGTAACACACTACGCCGTCATGGATTGAAATCCTGCAGCGCACGCAAGGTCCCCCTGCTCAAGAAGAAATATATACAGGCCCGCATGAACTTCGCCATTCACCACCTGGACGACTCAGAAGAGGCCTGGAAGAAGGTGATGTGGTCAGATGAGACCAAAATAGAACTTATTGGCCTCAACTCGTCGTGTTTGGAGGGCAAAGAACACCGAGTACAACCCAAAGAACACTGCCCCCACCGTCAAGCATGGTGGTGGCAACATCATGCTTTGGGGGTGCTTTTCAGCCAAGGGGATGGGACAACTGCATTGTATTGAGGGGAGGATGGACGGGGCCATGTATCGTGGAATTCTGGACCAACATCTCCTTCCCTCAGTGAGAGAGCTGAAGATGGGTCGAGGATGGGTGTTTCAGCACGACAACGACCCTAAGCACACCGCCAACGCAACAAAAGAGTGGCTGAAGAAGAAGCACATCAAGGTTCTGGAGTGGCCTAGCCAGTCTCCAGACCTAAATCCAATTGAAAATCTTTGGAGGGAGCTTAAAATTTGAGTTGCCAGGCGACAACCTCGGAACCTGAAAGATTTGGATGCTGTCTGCAGGGAGGAGTGGGCCAACATCCCTGCCGAAATGTGCACAAACCTTGTCACCAACTATAAAAAGCGTTTGATATCTGTGCTGGCCAGTAAGGGCTTTTCTACAAAATATTAACATGCTGTTTGTCCAGGGGGTCAAATACTTGTTTTTCGTCATCTGATGGTTATCAATTTAAATAAATTCATATGATGTGATTTTCTGGAATTTTCTTTGGGATTCTGTCTTTCACTGTTAGAATGTACATATGATTACAATTATAGATCGTTGCATTCTTTGTAAGTGGGCAAACCTGCAAAATCAGCAAGGGGTCAAATACTTATTTCCCCCACTGTAGTTCTGAAGTAACTGCTTGGATTTACATGATAGGAGTTCCATTCTTCAAATGCGCTACTGTGAATGCAGTGACAAGCGGTGTATTATCGGTTTCAGTACTGTCTGTCACTGTGGCGAGGGGGGCGTGGTTCCGCGAAGTCTGTAGCGGGAGAGAAGTCAGCGAGCCGCGCGGTGAGTAAGTGGGTCAAGTGCAGATAACGAACACCTGTGTCTGATTGCAGTAATTGGCGTGGAGACTGCATATAAGCTGCCGGCGGTGAGAGAGAAGCTGAGAGAGACCTGGGACTCGCACCCCGATTGCCGACGCGTGAAGCAGTGAAAGTCTGAGTGTTTGTTTTGTTTATTGTTTATTGCCTGTGTGCCGCGAGAGTGTCACGGCGGCCGCGCACGAGCGCACCCTTTGCTTTTCCTCGCTGTTTGAGGGTTTTTAATAAAGTGCGAGTCCCAAACTTCGCCGACCCTGTCTTCTTCTTCCTCCAACTACGCTGAACACACTACACTGGTGCCGAAACCCGGGAAGAAGAAGACTGCCGCCGCCATGCAGACCCCGCCGGGAACGCCATTTGCGGAGCTCATTCAAACGCTCGCGGGTCTTCACCGGGAGCAACACCACGCCCTGCTGGCCGTAAAAGAGGAGCAGGACCAACGGTTCCAGGTGCTCCTCCAAGGCCAGCAAGAAGACCGCGAGCTGTTCCGGAGCTGGCTCGACCGGGAGGTTCGGGCCGTCCCCGCTCCAGCTACGGCCTCGGCCCCGCCCCTGCCTCTCAGCAAGATGGGACCCCAGGACGATCCGGAGGCGTTCCTGGACCTCTTTGAGAGGTCGGCCGAGGCCCGGGGATGGCCCCAAGCGGACTGGCCCCTGCGACTCATCCCACTCTTGTCGGGCGAGTCCCAGATCGCCGCCAACCAGCTGCCAGTCCAGAACCTCGTGGTCTACGAAGATCTGAGGCGCGCCATTCTCCAGCGGGTCGGCCGGTCCCCCGAACAACATCGCCAGCGGTTCCGGTCCTTGAGCCTGGGGGAGTCTGGCCGACCCTTCGTGCTGGCGCAACAGCTCCGGGACTCCTGCCGCAGATGGCTGATGGCCGACGGAGGCGACGTCGAGGATGTCATCAGCAAGGTGGTACTGGAGCAGTTCGTCACTAAGCTACCGAAGAAAACTGCACAGTGGGTCCAGTGCCACCGCCCGACGTCGCTGGACCAGGCCATCCACCTGGCGGAAGACCACATGGTGGCGTGCTCAGGGGTCGGCGAACCCCTACCATCGGCTTCTCTCTCTCCATCTCTCTCTCTCTCTCTCACTACCCCTTCTCTCCCCAAACCTGTGCCCCTTCCCAGGTCTCGCGGGGGGCTGGTGCCCCGGCCGGCGCCGAGATGGAGGACAGGGACACCGGCGGAGCCCGTCCCTGCGTCCCGGGCCCCACCCAGGGGGCCCGCTACAACCGACTACCCCGTCCCGAGTCCGGCAGCCTTGCACTCTCCACGCCAATTCCTTGACCCGCTTCCCGCCACTGGAGCGGCGGGGAGGCCTGGGCCGGCCTGTTGGCGCTGCGGGGACCCGGGTCACTTTGTAGATCGGTGTCCGGTTATGGAGGTGGGGACGCTGATCCGGGTCCCCGACGCGCCGCAGGCTGCCCCCGATCAAACTGGCCTGTACCAGATACCAGTGAGTATCAAGGGGGGTACTTATCAGGCTTTGGTGGATTCAGGTTGTAACCAAACCTCTATACATCAAAGTCTGATACAACCGGGGGCATTGGATAACAGCCGCATGGTTAAGGTGCGGTGTGTGCACGGGGTGGTGGTGAGATACCCGTTAATGCCGGTCGTAATTCAATTTAGGGGGCAAAAGCATAGTGTGGAGGTGGCTGTTAACCCGCACCTCCGGCATCCGCTCATTCTGGGAACGAATTGGCCGGCCTTTAATGAATTATTGGGGGTATTATCAGCGGGTGCCTCTTGGAAAAAGCAAAATAGGCGAAAGACAGCGGTTGTTCAGGTGGGGGATGCTGAGCCGGGACCACTGGATCCTGCTGCAGGGGAACAGAGGGCTCTGGCGAGAACGGTTCTCTCCGAGCGTGATGATTTTCCCCTGGAGCAGTCCCAGGATGAGACGCTAAAAAATGCCTTTAATCAGGTCCGCTCCATCGACGGCCAGCTCCTCCACCCAGACCAACCGCTCTCTTATCCCTATTTTGCTGTTTTGAAAGATAGGTTGTATCGGGTGACCCAAGACACCCAGACAAAAGAAGATACAACTCAGTTGTTGGTTCCTAAAAGCCGCCGGGAAATGCTTTTTCAGGCGGCTCACTCTAACCCAATGGCCGGGCATTTAGGGCAGGCGGCGACACTAAACCGTCTCATGGCCCGGTTCTTCTGGCCGGGCATTCACGAGAACGTGCGCAGGTGGTGCGCGTCTTGTCGTGAATGTCAGTTGGTGAATCCACCGGCCAATCCAAAAGCACCATTGTGCCCCCTTCCGTTAATGCAGGTCCCCTTCGAGAGAATTGGTATGGACCTCATCGGGCCATTAGAACGGTCGGCACGAGGGCATCGCTTTGCGTTGGTTATGGTAGACTACGCAACGCGATACCCAGAAGCAGTTCCGCTTCGCAACATTTCGGCTAAAAGTGTTGCGAGCGCGCTCTTCTCGTTAATCTCCCGAGTGGGAATCCCCAAGGAGATTCTCACTGATCAGGGCACGGCGTTCATGTCACGAACGATTCGCGAACTCTACGAATTATTGGGCATTAAATCGATTCGCACTAGCGTCTACCACCCACAGACAGACGGCTTAGTGGAAAGATTTAATCGCACTTTGAAGGCCATGATTCGTAAGTTCGTTCACGAGGACGCCAAAAATTGGGATAAATGGCTAGAACCCCTCTTGTTCGCTGTACGCGAGGTCCCACAAGCCTCCACGGGGTTTTCCCCCTTCGAGCTCCTCTACGGACGGCAGCCCCGCGGGGTGCTTGACGTTCTTAGAGAGACTTGGGAGGACGGACCGTCCGCTGCTAAGAATGAAATTCAGTATGTCCTGGACCTGAGAACAAAACTCCACACTTTGGGGCGGCTATCAATGGAGAATTTGTTACAGGCCCAGGGCAGACAGAGTCAGCTTTACAACAGGGGAACTAGACTCCGCCAATTTGCACCGGGAGATAAGGTACTTGTATTACTCCCTACTTCCAGCTCTAAATTACTCGCAAAGTGGCAAGGGCCCTTTGAGGTCACACGGCGAGTTAATGATCTTAACTATGAGGTAGCCCGTACAGACAGAGGTGGAGCACATCAAGTTTATCACCTCAACCTCCTCAAAAAGTGGGTTGAGGCAGAGTCAGTGATGCTGGCGACGGTGGTGAGCGGAGAGGAGGATCTCGGGCCTGAGGCGAGTTCAAAATCGCAATCTCTCGCGCTGGCTCTTGGTGGAGATCACCTCTCGCCCTCCCAGCTCACTGACGTGAAAAATATTCAAGCTGAGTTTGCGGATGTGTTTTCTCCCCTGCCTGGTCGGACGAACCTCATTCAGCACCACGTTGAGACAGAACCTGGGGTAGTGGTACGCTGCCGCCCGTATCGTTTGCCTGAACATAAAAAAAAAGTAGTTCAGACTGAATTAGAGACTATGTTGGAAATGGGGGTAATAGAAGAGTCGAGCAGTGACTGGGCGAGCCCGATAGTCTTAGTTCCTAAAACGGACGGCTCGATCCGCTTCTGTGTCGACTATAGAAAGGTGAACGCGGTGTCCAAATTTGATGCTTATCCAATGCCGAGGGTTGACGAATTGCTTGATCGGCTGGGTACGGCTCGTTTTTATTCGACATTGGACTTAACAAAGGGTTATTGGCAGATCCCCTTGTCTCCAATGTCCAAAGAAAAAACAGCTTTCACGACGCCGTTTGGATTACACCAATTTGTTACCCTTCCTTTCGGGTTGTTCGGGGCTCCAGCGACCTTCCAGCGTCTGATGGACAAGATTCTCCGGCCGCATGCTGCATATGCCGCTGCCTACTTGGATGATATTATCATCTATAGTACCGATTGGCAGCGTCATATGCAGCATTTGCGGGCTGTCCTAAAGACGCTGAGAAGGGCGGGGCTCACGGCCAACCCGAAGAAGTGTGCAATTGGGCGTGTGGAAGTGAGGTATCTGGGTTTCCACTTGGGTCACGGACAGGTGCGTCCCCAAATTGATAAGACGGCAGCAGTTGCGACCTGCCCGAGACCCAAGACCAAGAAGGAGGTTAGACAGTTCCTGGGGCTAGCGGGATATTACAGGAGGTTTGTGCCTAATTATTCGGACCTCGCTAGCCCGCTGACCGATCTAACTAAAAAGGAAGCGCCAGATACGGTCCAGTGGACGGAGCACTGCCAGCAGGCCTTTACCCAGATAAAGGCTGCTCTGTGTGGCGGCCCGCTTTTGCATGCTCCTGACTTCTCTCTTCCTTTTATCCTACAGACGGATGCATCGGACAGGGGGCTGGGCGCGGTCCTGTCCCAGGAGGTGGAGGGTGTAGAGCGGCCGGTGCTGTACATCAGTCGTAAGCTCTCTAAGAGAGAGACGATGTACAGCACCATTGAGAAAGAGTGCTTGGCCATCAGGTGGGCTGTTCTCACCCTCCGCTACTACCTCCTGGGGCGGGAGTTCACCCTCTGTTCGGACCACGCTCCCCTGCAGTGGCTCCACCGCATGAAAGATACCAACGCGCGGATCACCCGTTGGTATCTAGCTTTACAGCCTTTTAAGTTCCAGGTGATCCACAGGCCGGGTGCACAGATGGTTGTGGCTGACTTCCTCTCCAGGAGGGGGGGGGGGGGAGGCTGCAGGCCGGACGGCTCCCCGGCCTGAGACGGGCGGTGGGGGTATGTGGCGAGGGGGGCGTGGTTCCGCGAAGTCTGTAGCGGGAGAGAAGTCAGCGAGCCGCGCGGTGAGTAAGTGGGTCAAGTGCAGATAACGAACACCTGTGTCTGATTGCAGTAATTGGCGTGGAGACTGCATATAAGCTGCCGGCGGTGAGAGAGAAGCTGAGAGAGACCTGGGACTCGCACCCCGATTGCCGACGCGTGAAGCAGTGAAAGTCTGAGTGTTTGTTTTGTTTATTGTTTATTGCCTGTGTGCCGCGAGAGTGTCACGGCGGCCGCGCACGAGCGCACCCTTTGCTTTTCCTCGCTGTTTGAGGGTTTTTAATAAAGTGCGAGTCCCAAACTTCGCCGACCCTGTCTTCTTCTTCCTCCAACTACGCTGAACACACTACAGTCACCTTGTCTTTCTATAAGAAACTTCAAAGAATTTTCTGTGGTATCAACAGCATTCCATTATAATGAACCCAGTACATTCTGTTAAGCATGTCTTTGTTTTGTCTTTTCCTTCACGGTAACAGTTAATCAAGTTGAGGCACTCACATCAATATTATAACATAACAACATAACCAAGACAATATGAACAAGATTTTTGAATCTACACCCCTTAGTGGCCGCAAAGCAGATGGGAAGCCAAGAGATCGTAACTGAACACCAGCTGTTGCTTCAACAACCTACAGCGGACACACAACTATCAACTCACACACAGAGAGAGAGTGGCTATACTGTATACTGCAAAAAATAGTATGCATGTGTGCACACTGTGTGGAATAATTTATCCCACAATGCAATGTGCAACACCTGTGATGAAGTGATGAATGTCATGAAAGTGAACTTTAGTTTTTATGGAGGGTGATTCACTCTGTAAGCAATACGCTAATATTCCATTCTGAAGTCTGAACACAACCAGCGAGACCAACAGAGAAATTCCAAAGGTGCTCAAAAACAGCAAGAAATGGTTGTAATGAAACAGAAATAGACACAAAGAGTGAAATTCCTGTGGTCAGAAGAGGTCATTACTCGAGAAGCGCTTTTATTGGTGGACCACCCTGACAAATAAAAAATAAAAATACACTCACATTCACGCACACTAAAAACATTTTCCTCCAACAAATTGAGAGTAAAAAAAAAAAAAATTTAAAAAAAAAGTTTGCACTGTAAACGCTGAGGATACAGTGAAAGAGCCAGGAAATATTCCTATAAATATTGCAACAAATGTAAAGACATATAAATACAAGAATACTCTAGATTTAGAAAAGGAGAGTGCAAAACCATTCTGATGAGTCCTTATTACTCTCAATACATGTGAGAACAAATGAGTGTGTGTGTGCGTGTGTGTGCATGCGTTTGTTTGTTTGTTTGTCGTGTTCCCAACACTGTGTTGACATGAGAAGCTGACTAATCAGTGGGGAAAGTGAGCCAGGAAAGTCAGGGAAGAAGAGGGAGAGAAAGACACAGACAGGAAGAGGGTGTGGCTAATCAGGTGAGTGCTTCTTCCTGATTGGCAGATCGTGTCCTGATTGGCAGCTCTTAGAGACCAGCATCATTGTAGGTGGGGGTGGGAACCTTCAGGATGCTCTGGGCATTCTCCTCCACCAGGGGGCGCCATTTGACTTCTCCTGTTAAAAGCAGGTCCTCCCCATCCAGAGCATCGATGAACTGCATCTGTGTTGGAGAAAACAACATCTGGATTATCTGCAGGTGACACTTGGGCTACAAATACAATGGTAGCGTATTTTGACCAACAAGTTTAAAGGCAAAGGCTATTTTTTCAGAATCGTCTGGCTGGGGCAAGTTGTCACATATGTTTAATATACTGTAAAAAGCTTGTGTGGCGTGTGAACTGCAACAATTTTCATTGGCAATAGTGAAAATATTCAATAGCTTTTTTTGCTTGCCAAGACCTTCGGACACGAAGCAACTGTAGGCACTGACTTCCAAAATAACTAAATAAATAAACAAATAAAATAAACCTACACTAGTTAGCACTTCACTATAGAGAAAAGTGTGGCTACAAGCCCCACAACAATGAATTCATGAAATACAAGTGTGATCCGAAGTCAGGGGCAGAACATCAAATCCAGGCTCAATTTACATCATTTCTACAACAGCGCTGTAAAAAGACAGACCTCTATGAATTCACCTCCTAGTGTTTAAAGCAGGAAAACTAATTAAAACTCGACTACAGCGAAGACAGCTGTGCTAATGAATGCAGGACCAGAGCAACGTCATGGGAACTCATTACAAACCGATGAAAACTCAACAACAAACACTTACAGCTATAAAACCTGACAGGATGTGCCATGCTTAAAGAGAAAATTCTGTCATCACACACTCGCCCTCATGGTGTTCCAAACCTGTATGAGTTTTTTTGTTCTGATGAACACAAAAGATTATATTTTAAAGAATCTTAGTAAGCAAACAGTTGATGGCACCTATTGACTTCGTGTTGGGGGGGGGGGGGACAATGGAAATCAATGCATCCTAAAATGCAACAAATTTTCAAAACATCTCATTTTGTGTTTCACCAAATAAAGGAAGTGATAAGAGTTTGGAATGACATGAGGTTGAGTAAGTAATGTCCGATTTTTGGGGGGTGAAATATTGTCCATTCCATTTCCACACTCGGACGCATCCACCTCTCAGCTTGGAAAAAAGTCGCCACACTTTAAACGAGCCAGTGGACCATTCTTAATGCTGCAGGAGTTTAAAAACTCAAATACACACAATGATGTCAGAGCTAGCGGGTGTTTGTCGAGAGCAATTAGCGTTGAACAACGATGCAATCAAGCACCAGCGCACATGTGCATCAGCGTGTGACTTCATCAGGAGAGGCCGCTGTCGCCATGACGACGCTATCCCTCTCTGCGCTGTCATCAGTCGCTGCACCTGTGACTGTTTTCTTTTCGTTTCACCTTCTGCTTCTCCCTCCATCCAGAGCTAAGCAGGCCCCTGACACTCGGATGACGCTTATTTGTTGTTTTTCTTTTTTTCGCAGAATGCCTGCAGGCACCAGCTCGGTCGCATATAACACACACCTCGCGCAAACACACTCGTTTGTAATGAATTCCTGCCCCGCACTTGTAATGAGCTCATGGCCTCGGCAGTGATGGAGAACACTCATTGTGTTATGTTGAATGATGGAGATCGATCGATGGGGTCTTCAAACGGACTTTATTCCAGATAATCATGTTTTGGTGGATAAACATGCCGGGAAAAAGTCCAAGGGCGGAAATCTAGTGAATTTATTAAGGATGCACCAATATTACCTTTTTTCATTTTAATTTGAACAAAACAGTTCAATCTGCTCTATTTCGGGTCAAGAACTCAATACTTACAGATGTAAAAGCCTGTTGTTAAGCGTAGCGGAAACTACTGACACACATTGGCGTGACAACACTGGCAAGTCAACAATTCCTGTTTGTGTTTACATCCGTGATGTCACGCCACTCTCGCCAGAGGGTAAGGTGTGTGCTGGAGGAATCTCTCAAAGATTCATGACAATAAATCAGCTCGTCTATGAATGTAACGTGGTTAAAGCAGAAAACTGTATACACTTTGCAAATCCTTGGATTACAAAGGATTTGGGATAAGTAATTGTTTAAGATGTGTGTTTCTCAATATGAGCGTCAGAGGTAGGGCTGTACGATTTGATAAAAAAAAAATTCATATGGTGATTATTATGACAATTTCATATTATATACATTACATACACTACAAGGGATGCACGATATATCAGCCACTGCATCGGTATCGGTCGATATATGTTCATTATTTAAATTATCATTATCGGCCTGATAAGAACATCTGGCCAATATATTAAAGCTGATAAATAATAGATTAGTTCCTTTAGCTGAGACACTTCAGATGTGGACTGTTCACCATGATGGTTTTGAATAGCCTGAAATATGATTGGAATCACATAAAAAAGTAAAATACAGTAAAGCGCAACATCTGTCTGTCATATACAGTAGGCTACATATGAATATAATGAGAACATAATAATTGTGTGCTTGGGACATGGATTTTAATGGTGAGACTTTTGTTTTTGTAATCAGGTTCTCAAAAAGTATATAAAAATTTGGATTCAGATTTATCAGCCAATATATCGGTTTCAGAATTTTTTTAATATATATTTGCTGAATAACAGTATTAAATAATTGTTAAAAAAAAAAAAAAGGACCCCAAACTTTTGAATAGTATGTAAATATATCAAATCTCTCTCATGTAAATAATTATTTTGTGTTCATATTTTGCCTAGAGTTGAAAGCAGATTCAGACCACATTATTGTTCACTTTTGTAGTATAGGATCTCGGCACTTTCCATTCCAACTGAACTCTTTTCTGGAACGCAGTCAACTTAAATTATATTATTTTATTATAATACTACATTTATTATTCAAAAACTCATCTTTCTTCCACAAAACCCCGAGTGTTGTTTCATTAAATTAAATTTGTATGGTAACTTTGACATTATAACTGAAATATACCCACATTTTTTGGAAAGAAAACAAATCAGAATCAAACAAAAACCTTGGGTGCTTCTTAAACGGAAGGCTGCACATCCCTTCATTCAGCTAATTTGCTCATTTTGATTTGCTATAATAATATTCGTAAATCTAGCCTATGTGACATGGTTGTGTATGATGTGGCAATAGGGGAGAGCCTATACACTGGTCAAAATCGGGCAGACTACCAACTGTTTTTGAAAATTGTCGAGAGGAGTTCGTAACATACTAAGCACGGCTCGTAATTCCAGCATCAACGATTTCCGTGCGATTTCTCCCAAGAGAAAAAAAAACTGCAAGCTTGTATGACATCTCACAAACTTAACTAATCACTAAATTGCACTGTGTGTGCCTGGTTTAACAGACACTTTTCATGATTAATCAATCACAGCAGTCAAAATCAACTCGATTATGTTTTCGATTCATTGTGCAGCTCTAGCATTCATGTTGTTGAGCCTGAAGAGGGGCTCATGAAGGGGTGAAAAGGAAAGCAAAGCTCTCACCAGCAGCACACTGTAAATGCTGAGCTCCAACTCAATGAATGTCACATTATTGGGTGGAGAAGATGGGGGCGTTTGCTTGTTAAACGGTGCCAGTTGCTTTAAATGACGGAGTGGGTGACGTGCAGCACTCGAATGTGTTTGTGTGTGAGGAAGCCGGTGCTGTATATAGGTCCTTCTCAAAAAATCTGCATTATTATTATTGTGATAAAGTTCATTATTTTCCATAATGTAATGACAAAAATTAAACTTTCATATATTTTAGATTCATTGCACACCAACTGAAATATTTCAGGTCTTTAATTGTTTTAATACTGATGATTTTGGCATACAGCTCATGAAAACCCCAAATTCCTATCTCAAAACATTAGCATATCATGAAAAGCTTCTCTAAACGAGCTATTAACCTAATCATCTAAATCAACTAATTAACTCTAAACACCTGCAAAAGATTCCTGAGGCTTTTAAAAACTCCCAGCCCGTTTCATTACTCAAAACCGCAATCATGGGTAAGACTGCCGACCTGACTGCTGTCCAGAAGGCCATCATTGACACCCTCAAGCAAGAGGTTAAGACACAGAAAGAAATTTCTGAACAAATAGGCTGTTCCCAGAGTGCTGTATCAAGGCACCTCAGTGGGAAGTCTGTGGGAAGGAAAAAGTGTGGCAAAAAACGCTGCACAAAGAGAAGAGGTGACCGGACCCTGAGGAAGATTGTGGAGAAGGACCGATTCTAGACCTTGGGGGACCTGCAGAAGCAGTGGACTGAGTCTGGAGTAGAAACATCCAGAGCCACCGTGCACAGGTGTGTGCAGGAAATGGGCTACAGGTGCCGCATTCCCCAGGTCAAGCCACTTTTGAACCAGAAACAGCGGCAGAAGCTCCTGACCTCGGCTACAGAGAAGCAGGACTGGACTGTTGCTCAGTGGTCCAAAATACTTTTTTCAGATGAAAGCAAATTTTGCATGTCATTTGGAAATCAAGGTGCGAGAGTCTGGAGGAAGACTGGGGAGAAGGAAATGCCAAAATGCCTGAAGTCCAGTGTCAAGTACCCACAGTCAGTGATGGTCTGGGGTGCCCTGTCAGCTGCTGGTGTTGGTCCCCACTGTGTTTTATCAAGGGCAGGGTCAATGCAGCTAGCTATCAGGAGATTTTGAAGCACTTCATCCTTCCACCAGCTGAAAAGCTTTATGGAGATGAAGATTTCATTTTTCAGCACGACCTGGCACCTGCTCACAGTGCCAAAACCCCTGGTAAATGGTTTACTGACCATGGTATTACTGTGCTCAATTGGCCTGCCAACTCTCCTGACCTGAACCCCATAGAGAATCTGTGGGATATTGTGAAGAGAAAGTTGAGAGACGCAAGACCCAACACTCTGGATGAGCTTAAGGCCGCTCTCGAAGCATCCTGGGCCTCCAGAACACCTCAGCAGTGCCACAGGCTGATTGCCTCCATGCCACAACGCATTAAAGCAGTCATTTCTGCAAAAGGATTCCCGACCAAGTATTGAGTGCATAACTGAACATAATTATTTGAAGGTTGACTTTTTGTATTAAAAACACTTCTTTTATTGGTCGGATGAAATATGCTAATTTTTTGAGATAGGAATTTTGGGTTTTCATGAGCTGTATGCCAAAATCATCAGTATTAAAACAATAAAAGACCTGAAATATTTCATGTACTTTACAAATAATGAACTTTATCACAATATGCTAATTTTTTGAGAAGGACCTGTACAACATGCCTCTGTTAGCACAGGAGTAGAGAACTGACCTCTGATCTTTCACACACACACACACACACACACACAGACGTGTGCAAAGATACACACTGACCTGTTTGCGAACATATTCAACCATCATCTCGATCTGTCTGGGGTCTTCACACTGTCTGTTAAACATGTTCCTCCAGAGCGCTGCCGCAAGAACGCAATCGTCTGAAAGAATTCCCTAAAACATACAGTAGAGACACATGAGCACTAAACTTTACTGTTAACTCTTGACAGTTATTGATTGGGAAGTAAGTAGTCTGAAATATCACCTTTCTGTCTAAGTGGGTGGATCTAGGTCAGAATAAGTTACAATATGCAAAACTTATGAGTACTGATAATGTTCAACAGCTTACCTCATCATAACCAAAAAGTGCAGCGTAGAACGTCTCCGTCATCACCTTCATGCTCTCTTTTCTATGAATAGCATCAATCTGTGATAAAAAATAAAGACAATGAAGCAAAACACAACATTCAGACCAATTTGACATACCCAGTAACCATCTGAAAACTTAGCCAGGACAATTAATCATAATTCACAATATGCCCATTTTGATATTATGGGTACTGGCCAGTAATCCTGTCGAAAAAAAGTTAGATAATAGTCAAAGGGAATAAAAATAAATAAATAAATAAAACTAAAATAGAATAAATAAATTATTTTGGACCCTGAAACCAGAAACTGAAAACTACAATCACGTCTTATCTTGCGAAAAAAAAAAAACCTTTACTGTGACTTTTGTTTAAATTGTGAAGCAAGGTAAAGGGTAACTTAAAGGTGCTTAAAGGTAACTAGTGACTAGAATAAAATAAAATATTTAGCCATTAACAGATCATTTCGGATCCAACAACCAGTCACTGAAAAGTACAATCACACACAAAAAATTGTGAGTGGAGATTCTTCACAGTGATTTTTGTATAATTTGTGAAGCATCATTTAGTCGCTAACAGGTGATGAAGCAATTTGAGTCTCTGCCTAATTCTGAGATCTTAGTTATGTGTTTAGTGTCAGAGCCGGAATTGTCCTTAGCAGTAAATATCCAACATATGGAGGATAATGCAACAATCTTACTTCCGAAAACAAAAGCAGGACTGGATCTGAAGCGAGAGGCCTGCCCAGGTGCTTCGCTCCAAATGAATCTAAACACAAATACGCACAACGGCCACAGACACCAACCCTTGAGAGGCTTTGGGTGGGGAGATTTTCAAAACAAGTGTGTTTATTCTTAAGTCTTGTATGTCAGGTTTTCTGCATGCTTGGGGTGCGTCGGGTCACTGTGTGTGTGTGTGTGTCCGTGTACACACGGAGCAGAAAAGCACCTGTGCATAATTACGCAGACCTGCAAATAATCAATCTCATCTGGCTGTGCTTTAACTCTTCTACCCTCCCCGTCCTCTCTGCACGCTCGCTCTCCTTTGTGTTCATGCCTACAGCCCGAAACATTCCACGCAAGTATGTGAACGTTAATTCTAAGCAATTCTCTGAAAAATATTACATTCAAAAGACTCTTTTTGAACACATCTGAGTGAACGATTCAGATATTCGATACTACGGAGTAATAAAGTAACCAATAGGGTCACCAAATTAATGAATGAAGTCAAGTCACATGTATTTATGAAGTGCTTTATCCACTACATATCGTTTCAAAGCAGCTTCACAGTAATAACAGGAAAACAGTGTTTATTTTGCAAAATGAATCAATTATGAAACAAATTCAATTCAGCTATAAAGTAGCTCTACAGAAGTCAGCAGTGTCATTAGTCAATTCTGATACACTAGTCTCAGTACACTCAAATCAATAATATTTATTTTTAAGCCCTGATTAACCAAGCCACATCAAATCTGAGTGAGTCTTTTTGCTGAAAAAAATCAAAAGACTCAAATCACCTGAATGAATCAAAACTTTAGACTAGATTCCTCTGAATCAGAGAATCGATTCTTTTTAGGTTAACCACTGTCATAAAGCATCAATGCTTGAGTAAGAATGTTTGTCACCACCACAGTAAAGCAAGACATTAGTCAAGTACATACAATGGGAACTGCATGCTTGCAACACACTACTTTACATACTTGAGTGTTTCTCTTTTCTCCTCATACTTGCTTCCCATCTTTAATTTTTCCCTCCCAGTGTCCACCCTGATCTCCTCTCCTGTTCATCCATCTTCTTCCCCCAATCCTCCTTTCCCATGTTGTGACGCAGGTTGGTAAAACCAGGTTGGGATATTTAATCTCTCACACTAATCAGGCTGAGGGTCCAAAAACTGCTTGAGAGGCAGAATCTCGCTCCTATACCGCCAAATTAGTGTCATATCTCACTTCACTGTTATTACTACGGCTTAGAAAAACTCCCAAAATCACACACACGCCCCGGCACACTCGTGAGTGTGTGTGTAGAGGTAAAGTTCAAGGGGGGTTGGTCTAACATGGCACAAATGACAAGTATTTTAGCACAATTAGGCGAAGTAACCTAACCGTAGTGAGGATTGAGTGAGTGGGGGTCCTTTCATTTCCAGCGCTGTAACTGTATCCCGATCCAACAGAACGGACCTGTTACGGACCTGCCAGACGCGCTGATTACACTTCGTTTACACACGATTTTTCACAGCTTAAAAAATAACGTGTTCGGGCACAAAGCGAAATAACTCCTCGCTTCTGACCTGTGAAAACAGACTTCCACATCAGGTCAGAGTGTACACACATGAGCCTGTCTTCACAGCAAATACAAACTGTTAGGGTTATTCCATTATCACTTTATTATGTAGTAACTTAAAAGAAGTATTTTACCCAAAAATTACAATTCTGTCATAATTTACTTACTCTCATGTCATTCCAAACCAGTTCGACTTTCTTTCTTCTGTGGAACATTAAAGATAGTTTGAAGAACATTGAGGTCCAAACAGCATTGCTTTCATTGCATGGATAATACTACAATGAATTTGTTTTTTTCACAGAAGAAAGAAAGTCATACAGATTTGGACTGAACCACTCAATTCATATGGATTAGTTTTATTATCTCTTTACAAACTCAAGGAAAGGTGGTAGTTCTGTACACTGTCAATGGAGGGACAGAAATCTTGTTCCAAAGATAAACGAAAGGTTTGAAAGGGTGAGTAAATGATGACAGAATTTTCATTTTCAAATAATACTTTAAGATACAGTTAAAAAAGTATGAATGTCACTGGGGTCACATAACTAAAAGCAAAGAAATAAACAAGCAGATAATTAGAGTATATATATGTTGCCTGGTTGCTAATGTATGAGGATTGTTAGGCAATTTACTCTGCAGGAGAACCTAAAAGAACTCAAGTGAGAGAAAGACTGTGATGGAAAATGAGGTCAGTTTTCTACAGTGCCACTCAATGGCCGCTGCCAGGCCTGAGGGGTCAAATGTCTTCAGACCCGAATGTACCTTTAGCCAAAATGCGCACCACATCACACCACAATCCACCTCACATCTTATTCAAAATCATACATGCTCCAAAAAACTGGAGGCTACGTCATACCAACAGCGGCCTTTGCTGTTTTACTTGAAATGGGCCTGGCAACAGAAGGGGCCTCCGCTTGTGCTCGAAAAATAGCCCCATCCCTCGCTATCACACCAGGGGCTTGGGGCAAAAACGACACTACATTTAATAAAAAATGCCCCTAAAATAAATAAATATATATAAACAGGATTAAGTTAGGCAAAACCATACAAGCAAGAATGCTGTTTTACAAATATCACCATGTTTGCAAATGTGATACTGATTTTATACAGTTCAATAAACAAGAATATAATATTAGGTGACTCACATTTTTAGACTCAGAATATTGTCTGTTTTTGCTTTATTTTGCCAACGAAAATTGTTCCAAACAAATCTACAAGAGTCACTGCACATCTCCGAAGAACACAGCGATGTTTCTTTACTGAATGAATTAGCCATTTGGAACGAATCGTTTGACTGAATAATTCAATGACTCACTCTTTAAAACAATGATTTGCCGCCATCTACTTGCGGTTTTAGTTTCAATTTTTAAAAATGTGGTTATCTGTTTTTCTTTTCAATATTGTTATTAATATTCTCTATTTACTGATTTTGTGTGTATATGAAAACTAAAGGATGCTGATGAATGCAATTACATTCCACATGCTCCATTTCATTATACTCATAAATCATGTCATTAACTAGAACAACACGTTTATGGACTCTACATGGGTATACCCAGGTTTAATAAAGAAAAAAAATACCCCTGCCATTTTTGGTTCATGACATAAAATGAGTTTGACAATCCTAGCTAGGGGGCAAATTTAGGAGACCCTAAATTTTAGGCTTATTATTAATATATTCACTGCAATTTCAATGTTAAATTGATAATAAGCTTGTAAAATCTTACTGGCTGAACAGAACACCTGAAAAACGAGAGGATTATATTAAGAGTCCTCGTGAGAAAATGGAGATTTTTGATTTATGGGCTCTGGGAGAGGGGGAAAAGTGACATTATGGAAAAAGTCATTTCACAGCATGGCGTAAGAGAGGTGCTGAGTTCATTAAATACACACACACATTTTAAAGTGTTTTTAAGTGCACTTATTTTACTCCGATGCTCACCGTCTTTCTCTCACACAAGTCTCATAAAGGCTTCTTGCCCAGTTCCATGGGATGAGAGGTCAGTCACATTAAAACGTCTTTTCACACTTATATACTTAACAGGTTAATGTCAATTTTCAAATCCAGCTCATGGTAATCATATGAAAAAAATATATGGTTCACTCAAAAATGATAATTCTGTCATGCTCATTTCTAGCTTATGGTGCTTTTGCATACTTAAAAAGTCCCCAGTCCCAATTCTTTTGTAGGGAGAAGCCAACCAGTACATAAAAATAAACCTCTACATTTGTGCACCACAGAAGAATTGAAGTCATGCAGGTTTGGAATGACATACATGATAAGATTTTTCATATATCGGTGAACTATTGCTTTAAAACAGAGCTTCCAAAACCCCCAACGGTACACATTTTGGATGTCTCCCTAATCTGACACATCCATTTCAGGTCTTGGAGTCGCTACTAAGAAGCTGAAGAGTTGAATCAGGTGTGTTTGATTAGGAAGACGTACAAAATGTGCAGTGTACTTCTGGCACACCAGGACGAAAGAATTGGGAAACACTGCTTTAAGACAAACAAGCTTTACATTCCAACATTTTCACAGATGGACAAGCAGTGATAAATAAAGCTGCATGTACATTGTGTTCATCATATTGCATCATCTGCACATTAGTAGTTAATTAACCTGATAATTAGTTTGCTGAATATTTAGTGGACTTATTAGAATTTTTATGATTTCAGAATTGTAATTTTTCCAAAAGTTGAACTATTTTTTTTATTTTACACAGTAAAACACACTAATGGCAGTATATGTATATATATATATACACACACACACACACACGTACTGTGTCTGTAGCCATAGATGTCTTGTAGCCATACAAATCATAGTTATATATATATATAACTTTTACAAGGGATTTATGGTGCAAACAGTCTAACAGATTATAACTTGTTTGCTTGGACCAAATGTTGTTATTGTAGACAATTCAAATGTAAAGTTTTTGTTTAGACCTTTCACTGAGAACAAAGCTTTCTCTATCCTCAAGTCTAAGCCATAAAACCTAAGAGCTGTTCCCTCGGATAAATAAACTACTCGACGACTCAAAACTGCTAATACTCTAACTGACAGTCAAACAAATTCTGTCGACGGCTGGCTCGCATCCAGCCCTTGCATGCGCTGGCATATCCATAAGGTTGTGATGACTGATTAGCCGCAGCTGGTTTGATCTAGTTCATGTTAACTAGTTTACAGGGTTATATAATACATCATCTAGGCCAATCGATTGCTATATGTTAGGTGCTATATATGCAATATATATATATATATATATATATATATATATATATATATATATATGTATATATATAGATAGATATACTAATTCAGTGCTAATATTAAGACGGAAGGTAGAAGAGATGGTGGTGGGGTGGTGGTGCTGGGGGGGGGGGGGTGTCAACAAAGAGAAGTGCGGGGAAAGAGAGAGAGATTTTTGTTTTCACAGCTGGGCTGAAGTCTTGTTCCCACCCTTTCTGACAGCAGTTCCCCTAAGGCGCCTTGCGTTGGCTTCCTCTCAAACACACACATATATGCACACACTCTGCGCAGCAGAAGCATGTCATCTTTACTGACCTTGCAGAGATTTAAACACCTTTTGCTACTCCGCTGGACAGCGCTAGGCTCAAAATGCCTCCACAGTCTGTAGAGCATAGTAATTACATCCTAAAGCCTGAGGGTGTGTGTGTGTGTGTGAAAGAGAAAGAGAGTCAAGCAGTATTTCACTGTATATCCTCATAATTTCACAATTTTTCAACATATCCAAACAACAGACCTGATCAGCTATTTCACATGCTAAAACAGTTGTGAGAAAAAAATAAATGTTGTTTAAAAAGCAGAAAGTACTTAGTATATGATTCATGAGACCTGGTGCTTATAGGCTCAAATTTCAAACAGTTTTTGGCAAGTAAAAAGGTCTGAATGCCATTGCATTATATATATCAAACAAACTGGCATTTGGAAACACAAATGATGTAGGATCTCTTCTCTTTACTAACATTACAAAGTAGTTAGTCTTGTATTTCTCTTTTGGTGATTTTTAGTGGATGTACTGTCAAGTTCACACAGGTGAACCACAGTTCATCACATTAACTATGAACATGTTGTTTATGCACATCTACAGTATATCTTGTATCTAATGCATTCACATTCACTGCAATTCAAAAGTACAGGGTCTGTAATATTTTCTTTACACCATGGCTGCATTAGAAATTTTGAGCATAAACCGCAATATTGTGAAGTATTATCACAATATAAAATGACTTATCTATTGAAATTTATTCATGTGATGCAAAGCTGAATTTTCAGCATCGTTACTCAAATGTTCATTGTCACATGATCCTTCAGAAATCATTCTAATATGCTGATCTTAATGACTCCAGACGGTATGTTGAATGGTAGTGTATCTATATAAGGGTATCATTATATATAAGGGTGTCAAATATCAGCCAAGAGCTCAAGCTGACAGATGTCGTCTATCACTATTGTGGATGGCCAAACACAAAACACACAAAATACTAATGGCAACGTGTTTCAAAAGAGGCAACTGAATTAAATGCACTTATACTTACTCCCATAATCTTGCTCCTCTGCTCCACATCCTCCCACATGGAGTGGACGATGTAACGGCACATGTACTTCCCAGCTCTGCCTTCCTGCCGCATCCGGACCAGACACATCCTGTCAGAGCAGAGCAGAACGCTGACTCAAAACAGCCTGACAAGCTGAGAGCCTGTGTCAGGATCGGCGTAACCAGGAAACTTCAGAGATCAGCCAGACAACACACTCACAGAAAGGAAACGTCTGGGTTAAATAGACAGCATCTGTGGCCTGATGTTGATTACCACAGAAACTCTTTTTTACAAAACTGAGGCAAGAATTGAAAATATTGTCTGTGGAATGGATACGGTCAATTGGTTTAGCATTGTTATTACCCATTTCTATATTTGAAAATAATTGCTTTATACTGTAGAATAGATAAGGCATGAGTGCATGTGTATGCATGAATGAACTACTGGCTAGTTTGACTAATTTCAGACAGTGTTTTCTCAGTCCATGTTTCTCTGCACAAACACAGTTAGTCATCAATGCGAATGCACAAGCAAACACTAAGTGCTTTTAACTGGAAGTGTTGGCGCCAAACCGCCACCATTAATCATAAGTCTCGCTCTCAAATAATCAGTGTACAATATAATAAGCCAAGGCAACAGAAAAAGTAAAAACCTTGGATATAGGAAACTTCACTTAAAAAGTAGGAAAAACTGCAGAGGAAAAAAAGTATAAAAGATATTATAATCTTTTAAGACTAAAATCAGTGCATAAAAAGTACAAACACACACAAAATAAAATAAATTGCAATCTCTGGTGAAAAAAAAAGACTTGTTTTGCTTTGTATGCAAGTATGGTTGCGCTCTTCAGAATGAATAGGTCTAGTGAAACACCATTTGCAATCCACCTAGTAGATGAATATTAATCAGCTCATGACATGAATAACCAATCAAGGATTTGGAATTTGCATGGCACAATGTCGCAGTTCTAACCAAAACTGTGTCCAAAAACTCACCAAACGTGGAGCTGTGCCACCAAGAACCAGGAGTTAAGCGTGTCGGGGAGAGAGCACTCTGGGAGAAAGAGAGGGAGAAGAGGGCATTATAAGGGGGAACAAGAAAACACAACATGTAGCCAAACCAATGCAAACTTGGGCTCCGATTCCAAAACTGCTATTGGGTTTACACCTGTTTTTTCCTCAGCTAAAGAAAACAAAGTAACATAGCTGTAAAGTGCCACATAAATCTTTCAGGTGCTGCTGAAAAGGTCCCTTTACACTCATTTCATCATTTCGGATAAAGTGAGGGGTGTTTAGGGGTTCTTGAAAAAATTTAAACGAGCATGACATAAGACTCATAAGCCATAATACAGTCTGAGTTCAAAAAAACAAAAAGATTCAGGCCCAAAAATACTTACTTTCAAAAAATTCGTCATAGTTGATTCTTTCTACACAGCATGTGTACATGCGCAAGGCAGCTATCTTAATTTTCTGCAAAAGAAGAGAGGCATTTGTGAACACATGATCAAAAAGCCACTCAATCCGGTGTGATCAAAAGCAGAAACTGATGAAATTGACTGAGACACCACATTTTCAGTCCGTTCTAGTGAGCCGAATATATGCCCCAAAATGAAGCAGACATGCTGAAGTTTTAGACAGCCATGATGCTGATGACTCTAACATGGAAGGTCAGCTCAAATTTCACAAAGTGTGGTCCCTGCTTTTGATAACACAAAACAGGTAGCGGTACGAGATGAAGTCATCATTCCAGAACCAAAACTTGATAGTGTCCACTTCACTGTCGAGTCGTCTGAGGGGTTAACAGGAAATGCAACCAAAGACGTTGCCAGCAAACTACTAAATTCAACTCAACATGCAATATCATAAAAATATGCCTATTTTTGCTAGGGATGCATGATATATCGGCCACCATATCAGTATCGGCCTATATATGTTCATTTTTAATGTTATCTTTATCGATCCGATAAGAAAATTCGATAAATAATGGACACTTCATATGCGCACAGTTCGCCATGATGGTTTTGAATTGATTGGAATCACTTCAAAAAAGGATAATACAGTTGCAATACAGTCATAATACAGTCATATAAACTACATTAAATTATAATGAGAACATTATAATTGTGTGCTTGGGACATGACTTTTAATGTAATCAGGCTGTCAAAAATTCTAAAAAAATATATATTTAGATTTATTGGCCAATATATCGGTTTTCGAACATAAAGAATTATCGGTATCGGCCAAAATGTTCATATTGGTGCATCACTAATTTTTGTATATTTCAACTAAAAAATTAACCCTATTTTTAAGGACTATTATATTTTTTGCATTGTGACAAGCATTATGGATGATTAAGCGTAAATTCCTGTATTATTCTAAATGGTGAATCTTACTATATTCTCATAACTGGAATAAAATAAATAAAATAATGAATTTTGTTTTATTAGATCAGCATTTAAATACTTCACAATCTAAATAATATATCATCTATTTTTCCCACATTCCACTAATAGAAGCAAGATTTTTGGGATTGCGGTAATAAAAAAAGAATGTGGGAAAAACGCAAAAAATTGATAACATTTATCTTTAAGCAAAATAAAAGTGTATTTATTTCTGTTGATATTGGCATGAAATAAAACCAGGACATGTGTAAGTTCTAGGGATGCAGCATCAGGATTTTTTTGGGCCGATACCAATTTTAAGAAACAACTATTGGCTGTTTACGACATTGATATTTGTCAGTTGCTAACTTATTTGAACTTTTGTCATTGATATGAAGTACTGTTTTGATCATGTTTTAAATTAGCAAAATTTAAAAACACAAGCATTAAGGTACACAAGCTAGTTTATTACTGTATCAAATCATTTTCATAGAACATTGATTGGATCTATTTATTATTCAACAGGCCAACATTATAAGAGAGGCACAAAGTAAGATTAAAAACAAGAACAAAATACAAATAAGACTGACAACATGATAACTTTCAGAGGTTATTTTTGTTACAATTTTTTTTAATAACATCATTAACTCATATTTGACTATTATATATATCTTTAATAAATAGAAGTATACATCTGTTTCATCAGCCCTTTTCATGCTATAGCCGATATGTCGATGGTTTTAAAATGATCAAAAATCGTCCGATAAATATCGGCGCATCACTAGTAAGTTCTGTGAAATTCACACATCAAATTTTCTGAAAGACTATGAACAAATGATCCAATATCAAAAGGGGACTATTTAAAAAAGACTGTTTAATAACATTAGATGAGATTTATTTACCCATTTGTTGTATTTGAGGGGTCCAGTGAAGCCCATGGCCTCGATCAGTTTAGTGAAAGCCCCCACCTCTTCGTCTGTAGTCTGTGCGGTCTCTTTAACAGCACACAGCTTGAAACAGAAGAAACACATCTTATATTAGAGCTATATAAAACATTGACACATGGGCATCTGGCTAAGTGAGAGCATGAAGACAAATCAAAATAATACAAAACCAAATGTATTTGGGGGGGGGGAAAAAAACCTTTTCAGTTACAAGACCAACTGAAGTTGCATTTTGAAGGATCTAAGGTTTAGTTTTTAATATTGACAAATAGCCATTAAAGTGCCAAATCCATCAACTGTCCCTGTTTAAGATCAGCATTTCACAATGTCCCTGTAAATCTCAACTCAACCCAGGTAAACTTTATGGAGGCATTGCAGTGAAAATATTCAACAAATTCCCTTAAGCCACCACTATGGATGCAATAAAACCTTCCCCAACGGATTTCTCATGGCAACTTTATGTTTTACTGCTATGATTGGGAATACTGCTAAACTAGTAGAAGTTTAGTAGACTTAATCAGCACCTGCCCTTTGGGCTCATATAGGGAGGAAATGATTACGGCCAACATATAGCAGTCAAACGTTTGTAGAAAAATAAAAACCCTGCATATATAATTTTTTTTAAAGGTAGTTTTGATTCGTCTACATTTTTAGCAACATTCCTATATTACTTCCATTTGTTTGATTTCGTAGTTTTGATAACTATCATTATAACATATGGAAAATAATTAGTACTAATAAAGAAACAGTATATGTGTGCAAAGTTTGACTGGTACTGTATTTCATGTTTATGACACCACTGATTCAAGAACAGGTAAAATGTGTCTGTCAAAAAACAGTTTACACTATAACAATGCATCTAAATAGAAGCTAATGTAAGCGGTCTTTTCTTACCTAGATATGAATTGACATTATTTTGCGATCAGATCAGATCGCAATCAGACAAGTTTACTTTAGCTGATTTAAGACTGGTTGATGAATCCATCATGGGTCAATCTCACAAATACATTTTTTTTTTTTTTTACTCTAAAATCAAAATGAAAAAAGATACATAGTTTTGTATTTAAAAAAATTACAACCCAATTTCTCATAGATGTAAAACTCTGGACATTTTATTTTTGTATTACAAATCATTTTTTGCAATGGTGACTCTCGTTATATTTTTGTTACTGGAATAAAATTACATTGTTACTGGAATAAAATTGTACTTAGTTTTATTATCCCACCAAGATATGAATTGAGATTCTGTTGCTTATAACAAGTTTCCAGAGAACAGAATGGATCCCTTTAGCTGATTTGAAACTGGATTCCTTAGCTTCAGAAAACTGGACAACTGAGATTGGAAAAGGTGGCACACACCTCTCTAGTGATGTGAAGAGATCGACATTGAGAGAGATTGGGGACCCAAGCACCCGCTGTTACCCGGCAAGCCACCAAAGCCCTGGACTGACACGCAGCTTGTAGAATGATCTAGGAAGCAAAAATATCTTGACAAGTTCTTTCCATTTTTAATCTAGTTTGAAAAAAACTAGACTACTGCTTATCCCTTAATTGTCTTAATATGACTGATAAACCAACAGATCAAGACTAGATGTACGCAAATCTTCTAAATTGGAACTTTACTTATAATAGTAAGCAATATGAATCAGGTTCGAAAGAATTATGGCACAATGCATTGATGACAATAACAATAATAACAATTCCAAGATGTGCTTTTTAATTTTACACATGTATTATTTATAATATTTACTATGCTTGCATAATCACGTCTGGTGCAGTAGTAGTACAGGTTATGTCAGACTTACTGATGTCCATCATGTTATTAATAATGTAAATAACTCCAGACAACATTATAATGTCAGTCTTATAACGTAAATGAAGACAACGTTTTAAAGCACCCCAATATAAACCCCTTAGGTGACGTTACTGTTTTTTGGTATTTGTAAGTTTATAAAAATTACCTTTCCGAGGACAGCTCTCGATGCTGAAGCGTTTAATAACTGTCTAACGGCGGACTGCAGCGGTCGCCGATACATGGTTCTGCTAAAATCACAATAATAGAGTATTATTCTAACTATAAAGCAGGAATCAGTGATTGATACTTTCTAACACGTTTTGTAACCTGTTTGTTTTTGTCCCTCCCCTTTTACAGCAATGTCAAAGAATCTGTCCCGCTCTTAAAGTGGTCCGTGTGGAAATCAGAGCTGAGGATTTCAGCGCTGTGGAATATAGTTCCGCTGGTGAGGAACCATGTGAGGGTTTGTAATTGTAAATTTGTTGGCAGTAACGCCTCACAAAGTAAGCTTTGCCATAATTTTTTGCCCGTGTCCTCTTTGGCAAAACAATAAATTTATGTGATCCCCTAAGAATATAATAAATTGATTTAATTTTCCCTTTCCACCACTTTTGTTGCTTGACCAGGCATACCTTGAAAAAATATATTTTTAATTTAAAAATAAATATTTTAATCATGTTTTAGAGTAGACCAGCTAACTAGACTTACAATACAATAATTTCAGATGGTAAAACTATGGTACATCATTTCACGGTATTTACATGGCACTGTTTCACAGATAAGGCTCATGCTTAAACTAGTCCCAGACTAAAATGCATTGTTCAGCTGTTTTAAAATATCATTTCTTAAAATATGTCAGTGCCATTGTTTTATCTAAAGATGCACACCAGTAATGTTCTTTTTTTCTAAGACAAATTTTAAAAAAGTTACTTAAGGCCCGGTTTCACAGACAGGGCTTAGATTAAGCCAGGATTAATAACCAGAGGGTTCAATTAGGACATTTAAGTAGCTTTTATAAACGTGGTTTATAAACATTACTTGTGTGCATTATGACAAAACAATGGTACTGACATATTTTAAGGCAAGGCAAGTTTATTTATATAGCACATTTCATCCACAATGGTAATTCAAAGTGCTTTACATAGAAGAAATTAAAATAATCAAAAGAAATAAGAATAATTAAAGCAGTTTAGAATAATAAAAAAATACAGTACAAACAGTCGGACCAGCAGTGGCACAGTGCTCATTCAGTAAATGCATAGGTAAACAGATGTTTTGAGTCTGGATTTGAAAGTGACTACTGTAGGAGCACATCTGATCTCTTCTGGAAGCTGGTTCCAGCTGCGGCTGGCATAGTAGCTAAAAGCACACTCACCTTGCTTAGAGTGAACCCTTGGTATTTCTAGCTGATGTGATCCTAGTGATCTGAGTGATCTGTTGGGTTTATATTCAGTGAGCATATCTGCAATGTATTGAGGTCCTAGGCCATTGAATGATTTATATACCAGTAATAATACTTTAAAATCAATTCTATATGTAACTGGCAGCCAGTGTAAAGACCTGAGGACTGGTGTGATGTGTTCATATGTTCTGGTTCTGTATGAGCTGACACTGTCTAATGGTCTTTTTAGGAAGGCCAGTGAGAAGTCCATTACAATAATCCACCCTGCTGGTGATGAAAGCATGCACAAGTTTCTCTAAGTCTTGACTGGAAACAAAGCATCTAATTCTTGCAATATTTTTCAGATGATAGTATGCTGATTTAGTTATTGCTTTGATATGACTACTGAAACTAAGGTCAGACTCTAGAGACACACCCAGATTCCTGACTTGATTTTTAGTTGTTTGACCCCTAGACTGAAGGTATGCGTTCACCTTGAGAACTTCATCTTTGTTTCCAAACGCAACACTCTAAAAAATGCTGGGTTGTTTTAACCCAATTTTGGGTCAAATATGGACAAACCCAGCCATTGGGTTACATTTTTTAAATTGCATTTTTGATCCAATGTTTGGGTTTGTCCATATTTTACCCAAAATTGGGTTAAAACAACCCAGCATTTTTTAGAGTGAATGACCTCAGTTTTGTCTTTAACTGAAGAAAGTTTTGGCACAGCCAACTGTTGACTTCATCAATGCATTGGCAAAGGGAGTCAATGGGGCTGTTATCGTTAGGCGATAGGGCTGAGTAGAGCTGTGCCGTCTGCATAGCTGTGGTTAGAGATTTGGTTCTTTCTCATTATTTGGCTCATTGGGAGCATGTACAGGTTGAATAGGAGTGGCGCAAGAATTGAGCCTTGAGGAACTCCGCATGTCATGGATGTCCACTCAGACTTATGCTCTCCTATACTCACATAATAACCTCTCCCTTCTAAGTATGACCTGAACCATTTTAGGACTATCCCAGAAAGCCCGACCCAGTTTTCCAGCCTGTCAAGAAGTATGTTGTGATCGACAGTGTCAAATGCAGCACTGAGGTCGAGTAGTACTAGAACTGATAATTTGACTTTATCAGTATTTAAGCGAATATCGTTTATTATCTTTATGAGCACTGTCTCTGCTGTGCTGCGATCGGAAACCGGATTGAAAATTGTCAAAGTATCCATTTGAGCTTAAGAATTTGTTCAGCTGATTGAAGACAACTTTTTCAATGATCTTGCCTATGAAAGGAAGATTTGAGATCGGTCTATAGTTGTTTAATATGGTCTTATCCAGATTGCTCTTTTTCAGGAGGGGCTTGACAACTGCAGTTTTCAGGGAGTTTGGAAAACTCCCATAGAGAAGTGAGGCATTAACCACTTCTACAAGATCTGATTCTAAGCTGTTTAACACAGTTTTGAAGAAAGATGTGGGAAGTGTGTCAAGGGCGCAGGTTGATGTTTTAAGGTGCTGTACGGTTTCTTCCAAAATTTTGCCATCAATTTCTTTGAAATCAGACATAGTAACTACTTTATCAGTTTGTGGTCTGATCTGTCTGACCCCAGTGCGGCTCAAGGATGTGCTGATCACCTTTCTGAAATTATTGATTTTCCCAAAGAAGAAAGAAGCAAACTCCCTGCACTTGCTGTCTGAGAGCAATTCATGGGAATCTGGCTTGGGGGGTTCGTCAGTCTCTCTACAGTAGCAAAAAGAGTGCGTGTGTTGTTTAAGTTGCTGTTTATAATATTAGAGGAGAAAGTCTGTCTAACTTTGCCTAGTTCCATATTGAATGCATGGATGTTGTCTTTGTAGATGTTATAATGTACTATAAGTTTTGTCTTCCGCCATATGCGCTCTGCTTTTCTGCATTCTCTTTTCATATTTTGCACTGCTGTTGAGTTTCTCCAAGGTGCTTTCTGTATACCACTCTTCCTGACTTTCACAGGAGCAATATCATCAATTATATTTTAATAGATAATTTTTTTTTAAGATATATCCGATATATCCGAGCAAGTTGCTTTCAGTTAAAACAGCTCATGCATTTTAGTCTGGGACTAGCTTAAGCTTTGTCTGTAAAACCAGGGGTTAAAGTAATACTAAAATATTACAATGGTACTTGTCCAAAATTGTAGTTCCATGGTAATTTTGGTACTTTTTGTGTTTATTGTATACATACCGTATATTATTATTATTAGCAAGTAAAAAAAAAATGGTTTCATAGTGATGATAGCAAAGGTTAGTAAAAGGAAATCATACCGTGGTATTTTTTGTGGTAAGTTTTTTTTTCTCATAAGCTGTGGGCCCTCTCTAATTGTGAACTGCATTGCAGAGGGATGTTTAGTGTTTTGGCAGCGACAGGTGAACAGCTTGATGATGTCAGACAGTGGCATGCGCCTGACTGGCTGCTAAACAGAGAAATCGCATCAGTCGACATGACTAATGACTGGCTGTAGTCTGTACTAAAGATTAATGTTGAATAAGTACCTGGCTTCACAGCTCCCGAGCCACAAAATAAGCAAGACTACGCATTGCTGCGTCCACAAATTGTTCAAAGTCACCCGGGCATCGAAGCAACTTCCTGCCTGGCTCCATCCAAAAATCACAAAAATATGTAATGCCCCTTCTGCATGAACGATTTATAAAAATAATACACAGAGCCCCCTCCTCTGTATGGCACACACGTAAAAGTACCAAAAACACTCCGGCGCTTTGAACTAGGGATGTTTTCACAGCAGGGAGTCGATGAGGTAATGTTTGAGTTGTCTTTGCGTAGCTTTCCGGATGAATGTTTATACTAGATGAGAAGTTCTTCCTCATAGCTGTGGAGTTTTAACTTAAATGTCACAAGTCGCTCTGTTTCTACACTCCAAACTCAGGAAGGAGAATGTCACCGTTATTACCAGTGAAATATTTGTCTAGCTTTCACTGCTTTCACCTTTATGCCTTCAGGAAACAGTGGAGGAGGTGAGGTGGACTGTACAACATGGTAGTATTATCGCTGGCCTCTTGAGGAACTGCATAAATGTTGTTCATCCCTATGTCACCCATCCCTGAAAAATAAGCAAGCAGTTGGGTGAATTCATGATGTGTGTAAGTACAACATATTTGGTTCTTTGTCTGTTATCCACAGACTAAAAGTAATTTTTTATGACTTATGACCAACATAGTTTATAATGAAAGAATTAGTGCTTCATTCACTCACTCAAGGTCATGTCAGCAAACAATGGAAGCACATTTATGTTTCAGAGAAAATATATATATATATATACAATAGCCTTTGTAATTGTGATGATTTTGAGACTGATTGAGACAATCTCAAAATGTGAAATTGTATATCAAGTTGTGACAATCACATGTTTGCGACTTAATTTCTTACATTTGAACCTTTATTTCTCGTAATTGCGACTTTATATCTCACAATGTGACTTTTTTCTCAAAATGTGACTTTGTATCTCACAACTGCAACTTAATCTTACGTTTGTCAGTTTATTTCTCATAATTGCGTCTTTCTCACATTTGCAACTTAACTTCTTACATTTGAAACTATTCCTTATAATTACGGCTTTGTATCTCACAATTGCAACTTGATCTTATGTTTGCGTCTTTATTTCTCATGATTGTTATTTCTCACATTTTTTACTTTATTTCTCGCATTTGTGACTTTAAATCTCGCAATGTGACTTTACATTCTGCAACTTAATCTTACGTTTGTGACTATTTCTCATAATTGCATCTTTCTCACATTTGCAACTTAATTTCTTACATTTGCATCTTTGTTCCTATTTCATGGCTTTATTTCTTGCACCTATTACTTGATTTCTTGATTACTTGATCTCGCAATGTGACTATTTCTTAAAAGAGACTTTGTATCTCACAATAGCGATTTAATCTTACATTTGCAACTATTTATCACATCTGCATTTTTACTTATTGACATTGCGACTTTATATCTCAAAATGTGAATTTGCATATCTCAAAAATTGTGACATTTCACATTTGCAGCTTTATTTCTCATAATTGTGCATTTTCTTTTACTTTATTTTTCTTATTTTAAACTTTATCTCACAGTTACATATTTTATTATTTACTCAGAGTTGGCTTCCATGATACATCTCAAAACACAATTCATACACCTCAACTTTAAATGCAATAACATCTAAAGGTAGCCTAATCATAACTCATATTGTTGTACATTTTATTTTAAATGGTATGATCATTTGTGTACAATTTTATCTGTGAGTCGCTCACCTGGATGCACATTTCTTTCACAGATACAGTTATAGCTTATCTTTTTTTACAGTCAATGGTCTACCCATTGATTCCTTGAGAGGGTTCATTTCAATCCCGGCTTGAATCAATGAGAACAGAAAACAAAGCGGGCCTTTTTCCTCAAGTGAAGTGAGGGCTGCCTTCTCCAGCATGTTTGGATTAATAAGGAGTGATTGATGAAGACAGGAGAGGAAACGTTTGATTCCTGCTCTGCTCCCGTTCCTGTGAGAAAAACCATGGGAAAGAGAGCTATAAATAAGAAGTGCCAGTTCATGTGCAACGACCATCCCGCTTAGGCACGTCGTGGGTGTGGGGTGTGTGTGAGCGAGAGTCGAAGTGTGTCAAGTGTGCGTTTGTGTGTGCGTGTTGTCAGTATGTCAATTTGGCATGAAGGACAGACTGGCGACAAGTTTTGGAAAAAAGGCAAGGAAAATATTGACCAATCATGCACAGCAAATGTCAATACAAAAGCTTCAAGTGTGCACTTTCTTTGCAGAATTAGTCCATTACTCAAACGTTCACAATAATGCAATGAGTTCACTGAGGTGAAACATGTTAATAGCCTTATATATTCTATATTATGTTATTACCTGTATATATTTCTTTCTCCAGTCTTTAACTCCTGAATCACCCAGAGACGCATCATTTGGGCTATAAGGTTTGCAGGCCACACAGGAACTAAGAAATATGTAAATATACTGTATGGTGTCCACAGTCGGTTACAAGCCATAAAAGCATGAAAAGGCTGTTGCTACAGCTTGGTCCGCTTTAAGGGAACATCACGTTTTCACAAATGTTGACTTGTCCTAAGTGTACTTCAATTTTTTTTAACTTGACTGAAGTACTTGTCTAAAAATGTGGCTTTTATCTAGACACCCTGAAGCCAAAATCAACTACAAAGATACCAAACCAATCATGTTTTGTCATCTGAGATAACGAAATTTGAAGATAAAACCGTGACCTTTTCCATGAAGTCTAGTTGCACATATCATAAAAAGACAGAACTCAGCACATGCAAAGTTGAAGGGTCAGCACATATCATTATATTTCACTCGTACGACACAGATGGAGGTGAAACAACAAACCCGGGCCTAATTAGCTGGCCTGTGTGTAAAGTTTAGACTTAGAAAAATAAACCGCCACCATAAAGAGTTGTGGGGTACAGCGTAGAGGTATAGGGTGGAGGTGTGCCCACAAGCAAAGATTTCCTGAGTTCAAAGGTTGGCGATTTCATTCTAGAAATACTTTCAAATGGACTCTTTTTGTCACCGCTGATGTAAACAATCAAACAAGTGTTAGCGCTGAACATCTTGTTCTTGACAGCTGTGTTAACAAATTAGCATAACAAACTACAGCTGGATAAACTTGTTCTGAAGCTGTTTTAAATGTAATGTTGTATATGTGATATTCGCAAATTATAAAAATTGATTGCATATGTCGGAGCAGCTTAATGATGTTGTTGCTTACAATATATTCAATTTACAATTCATGCCTTCCCTGGGAATTGAACCCATGACCTTGGCATGGCCAGAGTCATGCTTTACTGTCTACAAAATAAACCTGATTTAGCCTACATTATTAATTGTAATGCACATTCCTGGTTTCTAATTCTGCAAAAATTCCTTGCTGGTCCACATATTTCTTTAAAAAAAGGTGTTTTTTTAATGAAATCTAAATGCAGTAGTTTGTTTCGCATCTGAAATTACTTTCCTTTTCAGAGGATGTTATGAATGCCTTCTCAAACCCTCATGTAAGCACCTGGATTCTTTTTGATAGTGAGAACCAGTTTTCACAATCTAATTCATTCCCAGTTGATAAAATCAGATCCAAAAATGATTCCTGTTGAAGGTCCTGTTCTATTTGAAAATACAGTACCATTCATGAGTTTGGGGTCGGTAAGAATTTTTTAAAATCATTTCCTTACAACAAAGGCTGCATTTATTTGATCAAATACAGTAAAAATACAGTAAAAACTGTAATATTGTGAATTATCAATGTTACAGCTCAAGAAAACATTATTATTATTTATTTTTATCAGTTGCGCAGCTTAATATTTTTGTGAAAACTGTGATATATTTTTCAGGATTCTTTGATGAAAAGAAAGTTCAAAAGAACAGCATTTATTTGAAATTGATTTTATTTTTGTAACATCATAAGTGTCTTTTTTCTTCCCTTGATTAATAAAAGCATTGCTTTCTAATCTAACTGACCCCAAACTTTTTAATGGTAGACATTATGGACAAAAAATTGGTTTCATGTTGATTTTGCCTATTATTTGGGTATCTTTTCACACTATTGTGTCAATTGAAATGCATCATATAATTTCCTTCTTTTTTTTTTCAAAGTCAAGATCTATTTCACCTTGTATAGCTATGGATTGCTAACACATAAATATTTACAGTACAATAATTAATTAGGCAATCACTTATCTAAAGCAGCATTCAACATGTACATTTTACCAGCAAGTGATTTGTATTGCTATTGGTATCTCTACCATTTGAGCAAGATGATAATTAGCCATGAGCAATAAGCATAGCTTTGTTCTTAGTCATGTAGGATTGAGGCGAGCAACATCATGGCAATCTTGAATGTTTCGCACTAAAAAGGAAACTTGGAGAGGTCGAGAAACGCCAAGAATCTACATTCCCTCTTGAACCGTTGGCGCGAGGTGAAAGAAAGGTTAGCGCGGACCCTAATACTTCTTTAATTGGTTGACTTCAAATTAAATTTGCATTAGTTCATAGCTCTCAAAACAATCGCCCCAGGGCATCATAAACAGCAAAACACTGGCAAAAAATTCCAACGCTCTCTCACAAGTCAAATCTCGGAACTCGGCATGCTGTGTAAGGTTGGCCAAAGTTATGGTGAGGATGTTTGGCAGGGGCAGTATTGACACTACAGCTACTCACAACATGCCTTGTTGAATCTTGGAGTGCAATGGGTTTCAGTTGACTGCAAAGGTCATTTAGGTCCACCCAGTTTCCCAAGTGAGTATATAAGGGTATCGCTCAGCTATGTGACACTCAGACTGTATTGTTATTTTTAGAGGTGGTATAAATGTGACATTTGGCCTCTTATACACCCACACTAGATCAGGGCCCGTATTCATAAAGATTCTAAGAATCCTCTCAGAAACCTCTTAATTTAGCTTAAAAACTTTTACGTATAGTCTCAGCTTAAGAGCAACTCTGAGTAAGTAAAAGACAAAAACTTTCATCTTAGTGAGGAGGCGGGGTTGACCCCGTTGCTATGTTTGACACAATCTTTTGAAGACTGTGATTGATTGGTTGTCCAAGAAGGAAAAAAAGACTGGTTTTAAGTATAGGGTCTTATTCTAAGCCTTCACTTTGAAATTACATTCATAATGTTTCACACACACACACACACACACACACACACACACACACACACACACACACACACACACACACACACACACACACACACACACACACACACACACACACACACACACACACGTTGTGTTTTCATGTTTTATGGGGACTTTCCATAGACATAATGATTTTTATACTGTACAGACTGTATATTCTATTCCCTTACACTAACCCTATCCCTAAACCTACCCATCACAGGAAACATTCTGCATTTTTACATTTTCAAACAACATCACTTAGTATGATTATAAGCTGATTTCCTCATGGGGACCAAAAAACGTCCCCACACGAACAAGGATTTCGGATATTGCCATCCTTGTGGGGACATTTTGTCCCCAGAACGTAGGGTTTACCAGGCCACACACACACACACACACACACACACACACATTATATATATGTGTATATAAATCCTTTTTTTTATTTACCATGCTGTTAATTTCCTATAAGGTTGATTGGCTTAGAATGATAAAAATTGTTCCACTCTTTCCAATTACACTGATTGCTGGCATGTCTATTTAAGTGGTGGTTTGAATGTTGGTTTTAATGTATCAAACTCACTGTCATCCATTGTCTGCAACACATTTTTTCTCCCTCTTCGTCTTTCTGCCATTTTCTCCTCTGCTTAAGAAACTCTTAAGCCTCTTAAAAGTCTTAGTCTCTGTTCCTAACAATTTTGATCTTAAGACCTCTTATAAGGGTTAAGATGCTCTCTGAATTCGTTTTTTCTTTACTAGGATTTTTTTCTTTAATTTTAAGAATAAACGCCCACATTTCAAAGAACTTTCTTAGAATTTTGTCACTATAGGAGCTACTCTTTGCATTAAGATTCTTTATACGGACCCAGGACTATATTACAAATAAATGTGTCTCAAATTAGATTTTTAACCTCAAAGTTGACACAGATCTGATTGTTAGATGTCACATTGAATCTGACATTTTCAAGTCTGATCTTTGACACCTTAGTCAGATATGTATCCAGTTTTTGTCCAATGTCATGGCACTACAATCAAAGGGTCACGGGTCAGTAAGATGCTTTTTTAAAGAAGTGAATACTTTTATTCAGCAAGAATGCATTAAATCGTTTTTGTCTTTTCTGATGCTGTTCTGAATCTTGAAAAAATGTATCAAGGTTTTCATAAGGATACGAAGCAGCACAACCGTTTTTAACACTGATAATAATCAGAAATGTTTCTTGAGCAGCAAATCAGCATTAGAATGATTTCTGAAGGATCATGTGACACTGAAGACTAGAGTAATGATGCTGAAAATAGAATAAATTACAGGAATAAATTACATTTTAAAATGTATTCATATAGAAAACAGTTCTTTTAAAAACAGTTCCTGTTTTTACTGTATTTTTGATCAAATAAATGCAGCCTTAGTAAGCATGAGAGACTTCTTTCAAAATAATAATAATAAAAAAGTCTTACAGACGCCAGATTTTTAGACAGTATACAAAGTAAAAATACAGATTGACTGGGACTGTGTCTGAATAAACCAATTTTCACTAAGAATGCCCACTCTTAATATAGTAAACCACAGTTGACATTTACTGTCCTATACTGTTAGATGTATCTTGTCTTACCATTTCTTACCAAACTTACCATCTCACACAGAGTATGTGTGAAGACGCTAAAGCCTCACACATGTTGCTATTCAGTTGTTTCACTAAATAGAAACAAAGAAGTGGATGCATTTGTTCAGAGTTTCCTGGCTCGCGGCCTGTCATGCTTAGGTGAAAGACATGTCATAAACGCCCTTCCTAATAAAAACCAGCACACAACACATCTGAGAGACACTAACCTGCCATTGCTGCTCGCACACCCCTTAAAACCAGGGTGTTCAATCAAAAATACATTTTAAATAGTAAACAGTGATTTTAATGTTTTCCAGTTGCACCATCCTCTCGTTTTGAGGCTGTGAGCTAATTTTCGACACAATGATTGGGGTATTTCAACGCATAAAATGCTTTTCTCTCACTCTTATGCTCTGAACACACAAATTTTCCCTGAAAGCATGATGGGCTGCCAACAGCCGCTCCAACACCACCAATTACTTCGACATCTCGCTGCGAAATTGTATATCACACAATTACTCTACAGAGAATCAATTAACAGACTTTGGTGCTGAAAGCCGAGATGCTGAAAACCTCAGCAATGTGACTCGACAGCACTGGCGGGAACGTGTTTGCATGCGTCGCTTAGCTTGGACTAAACGGTGGCACGGCCACGCGTGTTTTGCTTGGCAGCGGCTGCGGGCCCTGTACACAACACACAGCGCTGACCTCATATCTTTCATGTATTTGGTAATACAATAACAACTCAGCAAACGCTGCACAGGGTTTAAGGGGCTCAGAGAGACCGCCAGATCTGACGCGTTGCCCGAAGCTGTGCAACACTCACTCAGCGCTAATTGCGAAGCATAACAGGCCTATTTGTGAAAGCGCATGTAATGCACGAGGTGTAAGTTAAGTGCTGTTGAGAGGCATGTGGCTAATGAAACGCTCAACCATTTATCAGCCTCTATAAATCATTCAACTTACTACCGCAATATGGCTTAGGCTAATAACGTCTCGATTTGATTATCTTATCGAATGAGCATATGATTTATTAGATAAGCGACATCTATATTTACCATGGAAACCATGCTAAAAACACAATAGTAGGCCTACACTTTTTATACAAAAAACAAACAGCAGTGGTAACTCAGTAGGCCTATTGCTCACCTCTTACATGAAAAACTAAACAAAATGTTTCACACTGTTTCAAGAACATCCCATATTAATCTACTATGGTTTTACAGTATTAAAAATAACTGTATGGTGGCATTTTTGATATAAACTGTGGTTGGGAGAGTTTTTTTTTAACTCCTTCCCTGAGAAAAATTGACTTTGGCAACTATAGTTTCTGCCAAAATACCACAGTTGCAGTTATAGTTACTACAATAAAGCTGTGGTAACTCAGTATTAGTCACTAAATAAATAAATTAAACAATGACAGAAAGATTCTGAAAGTGTCTTACTCTGTTTAAAAAATATCCCATGTTAATTTATTTAGGTTTTACGGTAGTAACAGCAATTGCCGTTACTATGGTATTTTAGCAAAACAGTGGTTAGTTTTTGTAGCAAGGGATATTTCACTGTAGTGCCGAGTGCAAAAGTTTTTTATGATTTCTTTTCATTACATATGATCATTCCTACACTGTACAAAATGTTTGTAATTTATTTTTTATAGACAAATACTATAAAAATGCTACAGTAAACCCTTTGGTAAACTGTAAGAGACCTTACCATATACAGTGAACAATTATAAATGGTTTAGCATTGCATTATATGTCATTTTACTGTCAAATTGATGGTTTATGGAAGTTAAAACTATACCATATAATTTATGGTGAACAACAGTAAAAGCACATTCCCAGTCCCTAGTCCCTGTGACATCACACATAATAATATTTAGTATACATAATTGTGTTTGTCCGTATGTGTAATGTTACATTTTCTGTTAGTTAAAGTTTATTGCATTATTTTATTAGTGTCATGTGTGTTGTCTGTGTTTATGACCTTTTGCACCATCTAGAAAGGACATTTTTTTTAACAGACCATTGTCTGATGAACTCATCATGTGGCTTTCTATTGTATCGATTAATGAAACATACAGTTTTACGTTGTAAAATGTACAATCGTCCTGTAATTCTGGAAACATTGTCACAGTATTTTTTATGGTGAATTTCTGTCCACAAGCTGCCTTTTTTACTGTATGTATTACAGGATTATTTTTTTTTTACCGTGCATTACCATGTGATCTCAATATTGTTTCAACACTGAAAAAAAAAACTGGTGTAGGATTTACTTTGAAACCATTTTCACTCCGAAATTGCAAGTACATTTTTAAAACGACAAACAATTAAAAAGAAATGGCAAGTAACACATTAACTTAAGTGTGAAATCTTAAAGTAGATAGACTGAAATAGTATTTTCGGTTACACTTTACACTCTACAAACTATTGCAACTACACGTTAGGGTTAGTAGAAGTTGGAACAGAGTTGTAAAGTTACTTATAGTCAGTAGAATGTCTGTTGAGGAGCATCAAAATAAAGTGTTAGCAGATATTAAGCAGACACCCACTAATATTTTAATGAGAGATAGTTGACACGTAGTTGCAAAGTAACTTAAAGTCAGTAGAGTGTCTAAAGTGGAAATAAAGTGTTACCATATTTTCTTGTAACATGTTCTCCAATAATCTTTGTTTATATATATAACTTTGAGAAAAAAATTACAGTGCAGGTTATGAATAAACAATTAAAGAATCCCAATGCCCACTCTCAGCCTTTTTAAAGGCATGCATTTGCACGCATCTGTTTACAGTTTGTAGACATGCTCTGGTTTGGCTGTGGGCATCTGAGTTGCACTCTGCTCCCTGTGGCGCTGTAGGAGGCCGATGCTACTCAGTGGCTCCTTGTTTAGTTGCTATTTTATTACTGCGGCCTGTTTTTCATTGAGTGTCCCATCTGACTCTTTACAGTGGCAGCAAACAGCTCCCAAATGCAACACTAACGGTACGCCAACGTGGGACAATGCCGTTCCAGAGGAGAAGACATCAAGCAGGCCAGTTTAGGGGCTATAACGGGAGGGCTTGAGCTACTCGATACCCCCCTTTAAGTACCAGATCCCCATTTCATACCCTGAATGGTAATTTAAACTCCCAAACAAGAGTACAGCCCCTCTAAATAGGCTGCTAACAATATGGAGAGTTATTTAATAGCTCAGTTAAACCTTCAGGCAACTTGCTGTTCCTTCTTTTCTCATGTGGTTGCATAACAAATGCCCATATTTTTGTTCTACCAACTTCTGAAATGCTTACCCAAGCCCTATAAACCGCAATGAGACTTCTTTCTCCTCTAATAGCACTTCTGATAATAAAACACCACACTAGAGTAAACGACGCATTGGTATAGTAAAGTTCAACTAGCGAGTGATGTCAGACAGGGTTCGGGGGGGGGCGAGGAGCTTGTAAATGAACTGAATTGGCTCCTCAGTAGAGAATGACAGAGAGATATCTTACTATCCGGCCATCCAGAAGTAGAAATCAAGTGTAAACGCTGAGCCGCTGCTGGCCAGAACAGAGAGAGCCTTTTCAAGGGCAGCGGCAATAAATTGTGTTTTTTGACGTTTTGTTTTCTTTGCTCCGTTTGTTCAAAAATTATGATGGGGAACCGTCTCCAGAAAACTAAAAAGAGTCTTTCTGAAGATGTTTGCTTACCAGGGAGTATCTTTGCCAACTATTGGGCGCAGCTCAAACCAACCATCCTCTACTAACTAGATTTTCTGAAGTAAATGCAAGTGGTGTTTTACCTCTTCCCCACGATGATTGCCTGTGCAGTTTGTGTTCTGAGGAGGTATTATCATGTTGCTCTAGACTAAAATTTGAGATCCTGTGTCATGATATTGATCCAGTGTCATGATATAGATCCATTGAGACTTTCTTCGCTGAGTTAATTTTTCGTTCACATGACTTGCAAAGTCACATGACTTTTTTATGTGCAAATGTTTAAGTGTATTTAGTAAATTGTAGTTTCTTACAGAATAAAATATTGTTATTGAAGATGAAAAAACGTATCCACCTATTGTAATAAATAATACAATTTATTTTTTATGAACATTTTGGAAATTTTTGTGTTTTTATGCAGCATTTATCTCAACATTTGCATAAAATATGTGGATGGAACATCTGATTGGTTAGAAAAGTTAAAGCACACCTCTACTCAACAAACTGCACAATTTCATTCATGTCCGTAACACAAACAACAACACAATTTATGAGCCAATTGTTTAATACAGTGGTCCCCCATTATCTAACACAATATTCAAAATCCCCTTTTATAAGATATAATATTTCCACCTGTATCTGCTGTACCGGTTCTGCTGTAAATATTACAAATATGCTTGATTTTTTTATTAACAAAAACAAGGACTCAATATCAATATAAATGACTCAATATTTTCAATTAATTAACATTTTTTGTGAATCTAGAAGTTTTAAGAACTAAATCTTTGATAAAACAATAGTTCATAATGATAATAATTATATTTTACAATGAAATAGAAATGTAATTAAAAAAAATATATTTTCAGTTGACACCTTGATTTTTATGTTTTTTTAGCATTTTAATTAAGTTAGATCATTTTAATATAACTTAATTTAAATAATTTACATCCTCCTGTTGACCTTGTTGACAACCAACCACTGGTACTTGAACCATAAGCATGTATGTTTGAATGATTGTTAACTCTTTGTTAGCTCGTCCTGGGTCGACATTTCATTCAGGAACATTAGGCAGTTTTGATTTATATGCTGTTTAATGTTAATGATCACGTTATTTTACATATGCTTACGTATGCTATCGCTTGTTTCTGCTTCTTTTTCGCCTTTGTTTTGTCCAGAGATTCTGTATTCTTTCAGAAGACGTGTCATAGCGCCCCCTACCGTATAACGGTGTATACACAGAAAGCTGGAAATTTCTGTCTCATAAATGACGGAAAATTCAGGCAATGGCGGGGAAGCGTTGTCTCATAAATTACGGAAAACCGTCAGCAATGGTGGGGAAGTGTTGTCTCATAAATGGCGAAAAATGACGAGGAAGTGTTGTCTCATAAATGAAGGAGAATTCCAGCAATGGCGGGGAAGTGTTGTCTCATAAATGACGAAAAATGGTGGAGAAACGTTGTCCCATAAATGACGGAAAATTCCAGCAATGGCGGGGAAGCACTGCTAGGTCTCACTACGGCCTGTTCATCGCTAATAGATGGTTATGCCATGTGAGGGAACCAGTCTCTAGTATTTAATTTTATTGAATTTTTTCTCGTCCTTCTTCACGATTAGGTTGATTCCAAGGTCACCACTGTTATAAAGTTTCTGGTCAGAAGCGTTCAGAGGTGCATGATCCTCCCTGGAGCCTGAAACACTTGGTGTTTGCAGCATGGTGCCCTGCAAAGTGAAAAGGAAGGAGCAAGGTCATCAAAATAACTCGAAACTCCTCTGCTTGAATTTATTGGCTCGAGGTAAGCACTCTCAGCCTCTGCTGAGTCATTAAATGTAGAGCTGATAAGTTAAAATGAGTAGAGGGACGATTACATCATGACAGGGCTAAATGGTGTTTTATAGTGTTTCGTTTTCGCTTTGGCAAGAAGCGTCGAGTTCGGACGGAGGCTGCATGAAGGCTTGGGTGTGAAGGTCGATTGTGGGGTGATTTGTTAGTGTTGAGTTGTGTAAGTGCAGTGCAGTTTTTCATGTGCTTTTGCTTTCACAAAAATCTAGAGATATCTGATTGCTTGTCATCCGCATAAACAAACAAAATCATCAAAATCAATCATTCACTTCATAGAGAAGCCATCACAACTCATCAAGATAAAGGGGAAGTGTGTAACTTTTGCACCAAAACAGAATTACAAAAAATATGAATATTCCCTATGTCTTCCATTTTTGGTAGAGTCTAAACTCTTTGATTGAACTAATTTACTATCGTTCAGTCAGGACCACTATCTTCAAATATGATTGACAGTTAGCATACAGTTTGGATTGGCGGTATGGTTCTGTTCTGGGCGAGAACTCCCTGCGCATCCATAAAGCCTAGCATTGATAAGAGCAGCGATAAACAGAACAGAACCAACATGAATGTATTGCAGATATCATTAATTCAAGAATTTATTCTGATTCAGGGGGAATCAGAATGCCAAATCGTGACTGACGAGAGGAGGAGCTGGGGATGGAGGAGGGTAATGAGCTCCTGAGATACGCGACAGCTGCTGATAATACTGAAGGAGCTTATATATGAATACAGTGAAAGGCGTCTTATTCCTATGGGTAGACGTGGATCAGCTTAGAGTCAGCTGATGCGAGCTTGACTAACGTGACTTGCCAGAACTGACACTACGCTTGATTTTTAGGGTAAACAACCTATGAATGTCTCATTTGGAGCTGAAAATGCAAGCATGAATCTCTGAATCATTTCTGTACTTCTATTCAAAGATTCTGAACAAAACCATAAGTGCTTACCAATCCAAGACATGTCACCAATGCTAGGTTCTTACGGGGCATTGCTATGGAGTTGCTCGTGGTTTCTAGGGTGTTCTGGGTAATTTTTCACATCCTTTATTTCCTACAAGGCACAAATCATACATTTGATTGCTTGAAAATGAAATAGCACAACTGTCATTCATGGCTGCATAGCTCAAATGGTGCAGGATGAGTTATGTGACAACATTAGGGATTTGAATGGACCCTTAACCTTGTCATAAGTACAGACACTAATATTGCTTAAATGTACTACATTGCCTTTTAATCGTTTAGGAGGTTACGTAATTAACCAGCCGTGTTTCTTTTTTAATCTATCGTTTATTTTCCTTTTCCAAATGCTGAGTGCATTGTGATTTAACAGAAATTCACATCAGCTGCCGTCTTGACAAGTTGTTTATCTCTCGAAAAAATGCAGTCTTGAGTTAATTACGCAATCTTTTGCAAGAACCCTGCTTCGTTTACCTTTCATTGTCTGCCGTGTTGTAAATTGTGTTTGACAGCAGAATTAGATTAAAATTCAAAGGCTTCCTCTCAGACCAGCACAAAATCATGTATGACAGGTTGTGTTGGGTTTTAGGCCCGTATCAAGAGTGATGGCTTTCTCCATGCTGTTTATGAGACATTCCATTACTTCCTTTTCACTGTTGGCGTTTTCAGTGGTTTAAGTTTCAGAAACAGTCGTGCAGCAGAGACGTGCAGGTGTGCCGGGCCGTTTTTCAAAGTCATGCTTTTAGGTTTTAGCTTGCATATTTTGTAGCATATTGGCGATTGTTAATAAAGATGATTAGTGGAACATAGCAGGTTGTCTAAATTATTAAACCCAAACTGAATACCAAGAGCTGCAAGTCATTTCTAACTTTACTGGCAGTCCCAAAACAGCAATTCTAAATTGAGCTATATAAATGACTCTAAAGGACAAGTGAAAACCAGCGCAAAGTTTATTTTACTGTTTCAAATCCACATTCATCTGTTCTTTGCAGGATGTCAGTTGCAGGATCTGCAGTGCATTACAGAAAAACATACGGAGTGTGTCATCTTTATCATCATCTTCATCCTTTACGTTAATACCTGAACAAAGAAAAGTTCTTGCTTTTCATTTCCACCATCATTATATCTGCACAAGCACTAGCTGAAACAGTCCCTTGATTTTAAAGCAAGCAAGGAAGGAAGGAAACTCAGATTTTATGGTTTGCATTGGGTGGGGGGGGCAGGTGGACGTATAGCCGCTCTTTCAACCTATAAGCCACGACGGGACGTTGTAAGTAAGTGATTTGAACGCCGTGTTTGTTTATAGAATTTGATCTAAGTTCATAATTAGCTTAAACCTGATTAGGCAAGAGCTAAAGAGAGTACAGCTGGAACTGCTTTTTGGAGAGAGAAGGAAAAAATGAAAAACTCAAGCTTTTTTCTTTCTCTTTGCAGACAGAGAAAGCCAATGTTTCTAATTCCTCGACTGATGGAACTCAGTTGGAAGGAAACTTTTTTTTGGAACTTGGTAAAGCAAGAGTTCACACACACACACACACACAAATAAAAAATAAAAACCTACAAGGCACTTAAATGATTGATGCTAATGAAATAAATAATTATTTAATCTATACATATAACGTTCAAGAGTCTGGAGTCAATAAAAAAAATTTTAAAGAAAGAAATCAAAACTTTTATTTAGTAAGGATGCATTAAATTCATCTAAAGTGACAGTAAAGACATTTATAATGTTTATTTTAAATTTATATATTTAAAATAAATGCTGTTCTTTTGAACTTTCCTTTCAGCAAAGAATCCTGACAAAAATGTGTCATGATTTCCGCAAAAATTTTAAGCAGGATTTCAATATTTTTTGTCACATGGTCGTCCCCCAATGTCTATGTTGGTTACAGACCTGGTTTGGCACTTAGATGGGAAAATATAATTTCTTGAAAGTTAGTTCTATCAGCAGGAAGTTCATTCTAAGGAAATTAAATTCTTCTAGAGCTTTGCCCCAATAGAAGTACGTGTATAATAGTTGTGCTCATCCCACAGACAGTTTTATTTACAATCTGCAATGAGTTTTATGGGGGGAAAAAAATGAAGCAATAGTTTAGAATACAGGTTTCCTGTTTAACAGGCATAATTTGTTGCTAGACATCTGCTCGTAAAAGTAAATTCCTGCAAATCCTTGTCTTGCATAATCATTTACTTTACGGGAAAAATGTAATGCATGTCTAACCAACAACAATTTTGTCAAAAAGAGTAAGCACAGAAAGTTGCATTGTATGTAACAGAATGAGTAAAATATAAAAGGGTGTTTAAAATGAATTCGGGAACGTGGCGAAGTAGAAATTCTAGTTCTGAAAAATTATATAACAGTTTTGCCCTCATTATGCAAATTCAGAGTCTAGAACGTGTCTGTAGATTAATTTCATTATGACTTTAAACTCTCATGATCTGTCAATCTTCCTTTAGTATAAAACCACAAAAAATGCCTGGAAACAGCAGGTTCAGCCGACCACAACCACAGAACAGAATCTAACCAAACTGCACTCTTCACTATCTCTAATTTGTATGTGTATATGTTCTATGTTATGTTTAATATATCATTTGGATTGTTGGCCATGCATCAATCCTTGTCAATATGGCAGAATGGAAGCAGTCCTTGTGTGACACCCTGATCGGTTTCTTTGCTCCCAGATTCCTTGAGTCCAGATATCTCTATCCGCAGTCTCCCACAAAGAGATCCACTGGCCAACAGCCAATTACTCCATCCTGGACTTCTCAACTTCACCAATAGAAACCAGATGGAGACTCATTCAACAATGCTGTATAGCCAGCACTTGAGAGAGAGAGAGAGAGAGCGATAAAGAAAAAGAGAGGTGAGACAAGTGTTGAGGATCAGTTGAGAAAGGCGCTAAATTCCTAAATCCGTCTTCTGAAGCCATATGATAGCTCAGACTGAAATTGAATTCCTTATTTGCTGTAAACTTGCCCTTTGGCGTTTCTCTCAAATTTTATTTTTGCTTGTACGCATTTAAACATGACACCTCGAGACATGCAGGTTCGACATTTTCACATGCAGTGTAAAAAAGAAACTGAGAAAAGTTCAAATCGAGGCAACATGATGAATTAAGAACTTTCTATATTTACTTTGTTTTGAATCTGCTTGTTCACTTAATGCAAAAAAAATTTGAGCCAATAAGTTCTTGTCAAGGTAACTAAATATATCTGATTAAGTACATTTTCAATTAGCAACACATTCATAATGATCTGCTATTTATATACTGTATATATATATATATATATACATACAAATACACTACTGATCAGAATTTTTGGGTCAATATATTAAAAAAAATATTGAGCAAGGATATATTAAATTGGTTAAAAGTGATAATGTTATAATATAAAAGATTTTAAATCTTTTTAGTAAATGCTGTTCTTTTGACCTATTTTCATCACAAAATCACAATTTTCACAAAAATATTAAGCAGCACCCCTGATATTAAGATAAAAGTAACATTACAAATTTTATTTGTTATAGTTTGAAATGTGTCTCAAGCATCAAATCATCATATTAGAATGATATCTGAAGGATCATGTGACACTGAAGACTGGAGTAATGATGCTGAAAATTCAGCTTTGCATCACAGGAATAAATTACGTTTTAAATATTCAAATAAACGAGTGATCATATAGTTTGTGCTTTAGTCGGAGCTATTGGCTGCTGCAATTCTTGGAATAACAATGCAAACAGCATGCAAATAAACAATGCCATCAGCGTGCACAGTTGGTTCCTAGAGTCATTTTGTGGTGCTTTTTAGTCTCTTTTGAAGCTTGCCAGCCCATTCTGAATGCCTAAGAGGTGTAAAGGTAGGAAGGAGAGAAATATATGGAGGGATATGAAAGAAATGTGCGCGTATGTGCATGTTGAAGTAAAACCTGGAGTGTCAAAGCAGCATAATTGATGTCTTTGTTTGGTTGGCTTGGTTTCAGTGACTATATGAATCCTTGCAGTGTAGGGCAGAGAGAGAGAGAGAGAGAGAGAGAGAGAGAGAGAGAGAGAGAGAGAGAGAGAGAGAGAGAGAGAGGGAGGGAGGCAGTAAGCAGGCGGTTGATGGAGTAGCAGGCTGAAAGAAAGGAGCCCTTTCACATACTCATTGACCGCTAAGTAGTAAAGGGAGAACAGAGCCGTGGTGCTGACTGAGAACACCTGAGATACACAACACTGACCAGAGATCAGTGCTATGAACTCGCCATAACCCCCACAAGCCTTTCTGTCTCACTCTCTCCTTTTACAAGCCGACAAGTGTCCATTTTTGCCTCAACTCAACAAACTCTTTTTCAAACACTTAATCAGTCGAATCCAGCTAGACTTTTATCAAGGTGAACAGGGTTTTATTAGCTCACTAGGAAACATGTTAACTTCTGAAGAAGAACTAGGGCCAGCCCGAAGGAACACTTTTCTATCCAAAATAATAAAATCGAGGGAAATGTTCAGTACTGAAAATCATAATAACAACTTTTTTACTACGTTTCACAACTTCGTTTCAACTATTTTAATTTGTTTATTCACTAAATGCAAAATGTCTTGTTCAGCCAATTCTTCTTTTCAAGTCAATACGGCTTGAATTTCTGATTGATTTTTAATTAACAACCAGTGTTATTTTAGTTTTACTAATCATTTGAATTAGCTTTTATTTGCAAACCTCATACTAAATAGTAGAAAGTTTGGATACAAATATTTCAGTCTAATTAAACATTTATTATTTTACCAAATTTGTTTTATTTTACCAAATAATTGCACCATTAAAGTGAGTCTGGATTTACGTCAAAGTGAGCAAACATTAGGCTTTTGACTTGAGTCATATGAACTATTTTATTATGCTTTTTTTTCCTTTCTGGCGCTTGAGAGGTCAGTCACGGGTACATTTTTCATTGTTTTGAAAAGAACAGCTTGAATATTCTTAAAAATGTATCATTTGTGTTCCACACTAAAGATAAGAAATTGTGTAATTTTCTTTGTGTGTGTGTGTGTGTGTGTGTGTGTGTGTGTGTGTAAAGGTTTTTCTTGTGCTTGGTGAGGTCTATTAATGTAAACATAATGAAATGCTTTTTAACCCCTGAGGTACAAAAAATGATATCACTTCCTTTAATATGATGTCAGAAAGATCAAACTATTACTCTAAAGCCATTTGTAATCTTATGGGCCAGCTTTAAGCGTGCACACTGCCCTCTGATTCATTCTTCTTGTCTCTCCTCCAGGAATACACGACTGTTGTTTGTTTGCTCGGATCAGAGCGTCTTGGGAATGGTTTCCATGCTGTGTGTTTGCGTGGCTGCATAGAACAAGTGTTTATGTGTTGTGCGTGTGGTGACGGACGACCAGCACAAAGGCCTAAGATGTGTTTTCAGGTATTTGGGTCATTTCACTTCTGTGATCAATATAAACATGAGTCAGCTAATAAGTGGAAGTCTGTGATCTTTGCCTTTGATAGTGCGTGAGACAGTTCAGGATTCCTAAATGACCTTATCTTAAAACGAAACCAGTCAGCGTTGAGGTGCAGCAGTTAGCACTCCCTATGGGAATGAAGATCTCAATAAATAATAATATATCAGCCTTTTCAGACAGTAAGAGCAAATTTAGACTTTTCTTAAGAGCCCTGATTTTTCTCTAGAGATAAACACCCCAGTGATCTCAAAGTTTATCCCCAATTTGAGGATTGAGGGGATGCATGTATCAATCCAGCCTGCTCATATTTTAATCCCCCCTTCTTCATTTTTCTACAATTTACTATCCTTTTTAATATAGGATGAATTGTTTTTCCCCCCAGAGAACTAATGATCATCCACATGTTAAACTCTCAACAGCTTGAGACTGTTATTCAATCTACAACACATGTAAACCCAATATTTTAAGCTGCAAACAGGATTGTCTTCCACCAGACATGTGGTTGTGATCCTCACTATTTACTAGAACATGGTGATTTAATGAACATTTTTTATAAGCCTATTTTTATCTATAAAAGACCATTTCAATTAAGAATGAGCCAAAAGAGTTCACATTCACATAGCTAATCAAATTCTGAAGAGCCCTAGAAAACCATTTTACTGTTGATTATCTGAAGTGTTACGAGTCATTCAGATCCAAGTGGAGCTTGTCTTTATTAACCAGAGTAGTCACCAGGCAATGGTCATACACCAGCAAACTCAGAGAAGATCAGGCAAAATCGTGGTCAATAAACAGGCAGGATATCAGAGCAGGCAGAAAACAAACAGGATACAGGAACCAGGCAGAAGATCAGGAACAGGCAGGTAAATACATGGAAAAACACTTAGAAATGTTCGCAGCAGCAAAACAAGACTCAAGGGGGTCGCACACCGGACGAGAAGCGGAGCGCCACGCCGCGTCGCGTCTAGGACAACTCGAGGTATCGCACAACGGACGCGCACTTTCTTAGTATATGGCCAGCAATATTGTTATATTTAAGGACATTATTGAATTAAGATGATGTACAATGTTATGATTGTACTGTATAATTAAATACAATCGTTGCTGAGTTTGCAGTCTGAACACTTTACCTCAGAGCGTCTGTTAACTGAATGAATTGAGAACCACACCTGAAAACCCGATAACATCAACAATTTTCTTTCACGCTGCTGATTTCTGTAAATTAATGTAAAACTAAATGTATATTGCGGCACAGGGTGAAGTCAATATACATTAACGACGATTTGAGACAAATACATGTAAATTTAAAATAAAACCATGTAAATGGCGCTCTGTGGTGCGGCAGGGTTTTGAACAAGGTCCTGAGCCGTAGCTGGGCGCCGTGGACAGACGACGAATGGCGCCGCCGGTGTGTGTACACTCATAGAGAATAATGTGCACGAATTTTAAAGACATGGCGCTGCGCTTCTCGTTCGGTGTGCGACCCCCTTTAGCCCAGAGTGTTGTGTGAGTGTGGCTTAAATAGTGTTTGAACATGAGGTGCAGGTGAGTGTGTAATCAGCGCAGTGCAGGTGTATGGTAGGCTATAATCAGTCCAGGGAGATGCATGATGGGAAATTGAGTCCGTAATCACCAAGGGAGTGCGTGGCTAATCGTGACATGAAGAGACTTAAAAGAATAAACTTAAATTTTGATCTTTCTCACACAAAGTTGATGCATATCTTCAGAAGACTTGGAATATAGTTCTATAAGGGTGTGTTCAAAGTTGTAGTTCAGTTCGCTTGGTTCGTTTGGTCCGGACCAAAAAAAAAAAGAAAGTTTGTCCTGGTCCTGACAAAAAAAAAAATAGAAAGTTTGTCCTGGTCCGCCTAGTGTTCACATTGGCATTTTAACACCGAGCCTAAAGAGACTGAACCTAAAGGCACAGGGATATGTTCACAACCTGATTGGTCGGCTTTTATTACATATATTTCACAACGGAACTTAGCCTTCCAAAAATCAAAAACAATGCTGTGTTCTGGGCTAAATGCGCTCGTTGTATGTGTGTAGCTACATATGATGGTGTTTAGACCAGCTGAGAACTCGTGAAGAGATTATAAAGTGTGTAAAGGAGTCAAAACAGCATCAGGAATCCTCCGTCACACACACACACACACACAGATCTGCTGTGAGGAGACACGGTTCTGATGTCTGTACTGAACTGTGATGGGCAACATCATGACTATGACAAGAAAAAAAAACGTATACCTGAGCATTCTGTCCTTTTTAGGGTGACATCTTTGTGACATTATGTCCTGTTTTTGGTTTGTTTACATGTCTTTGGTCTGTATTGCGTTCATATTTCATTTGAACCGCACCAGAGTTTATTTCGTTTCTCATCTTGTGCTACTCAGTCTCTCTGTCTCTCCTCAGAGCACAGCCGTGCTGAAGGAAATTGCTTTGGAGAGTGCCGATATTTTCATATTTCAGGGCCAGTATGTTTGCCTAGCACCTTGCAGAGAGAGCGAGAGTGCTCTGTTTTCTAAATGACGGGTAATAGGTGAGAATGTCAGCGGAATCTTGAATGTGTGTGTGTGTGTGTGTGTGTGTGTGTGTGTGTGTGTGTGTGTGTGTGTGTGTGTGTGTGTGTGTGTGTGTGTGTGTGTGTGTGTGTGTGTGTGTGTGTGTGTGTGTGTGTGTGTGTGTGTGTTTGAGGCCCTGCTCCACCATGAGTGAAGTTAACATTCGGTGCCAGATGCAGAAACTGTCAGCATGTTAGTCGAAGCCACGTTGCACAAAACCACGATGAACAAAAGTCGGTTCTTACATGACTTGTTCCCCCAGGAAACAGCAGTTCAAGGCCGGGTTCAGATGAAGCCGATAAAAATACACTTAACAAGATCCCTCACTCAACTCATTCATCAGAGAGCGGCTCTACGAATGCCACCTGTTTCTGATACAAGCTAAAAGAAAGTAGGGAAATGCAGAAATGTCCCGAAATGTCAAGAACGGGAGTTACTCAGTTTCTGACACTGAACATGCTCAGCTCGCAAAGCAAAGGCATGGAATGTCTGTGATGGGTAAGGCTGGAAGATATTCATATTTGTGTATTTGCTTTGAAATGGCATGATATTTTTATTTCAATCAGTAAAATACAGCAAAAATCTAGTTATAGATAATCAAGACAGGTTTTCCACACAAGAACAAATGATATGTAGGCTTAATCATATCCATAATCATAATCATATTTATTTGCACTAACAAACAGCAATATTTATCTGCAAACTCCATGTTTTTAGAACACATTTTCACATGAAAAATACCAAACAGAGACTTCTAGGAACATAGTTGAGTGACACCAATTCTAATGGTGTCTTTGCCACAGCATTTTACATACTATTAAATATTAAAACATAACTTACAGTTGATGTAACACAGCCAGTTCACTGTCTTCCACGTGACCTCTCTTCAGAATCAGTCATATACACAATAGTTCAATTATTCAATAAAAATATTTTTTCCTAAAAAATATTAGTCACAATGAAATCAAAATTGACATTTCTTGTATTTTTGATGGAATATTGCAGTATTTATTATAAATTACCTGTACGCATACTTTTTTTTATTTATTCATGTGCCCTCATAAACTTTAACCAAAATCACCTCCCTTCCCTCTTGCTGCAACATCTTTTCTATTTTCTGATGACGTTTAGTCACTCACATGAGATCCAACAAGAAAAAATGAAGGGCGGGGCTTAATCGATTAATCGATTCCTTGTGGGCAAAATTAAGCCCCGCCCTTCATTTTTTCTTGTTTGATAAGCCGTTTCACTCGGATATACGTCACAAGAAAAGACTATTGCAACTTTAGTTTCATGGCAACTTTATTTGATAGATTTTTTAAACTAAATTTACAATGTATTTAATTAATTATTAATTAATGATATTATAGCAATATTCATGATGTTGTTTGTATATTGTCAGTGAATGTAATGTGAATATTTCATTTATCAGCCAGGCAGAATGATAAGCTACAGAGTAATAAGTATATCGTAAGCATTTTGGTTTCATTTTGTTTTTTGAGATCCTCATGGGTTTTAAGAGCTCCCATCTGAAAAACTGCCCTGATGAAAGCTCTTTCTGTGTGTTTTAGGGTATTAAGATGACAGTATACCGGTACCGCGCTTGTGCGTCACAGTTTATAAACTCAAGTGTGTGTGCGTACACAGTGCTCGTATACCTGTGTGTGACTGGTAGGAATATGACGGCCAATCATAACAAGAGGACTTAAGGACGTGTTTGTGTAAGCACTGGAAATTTCTCGGTGGGAATAGCCTTTGCTTACTGAAAGCTCTGATTACGGGTGTTTGAACAGATGCTGGGCAGGGAGGCAGGAGAAGGATGTGCAGGTATAAAGACACAGTCTGTGGAGGCCGAGACCCTGAACCGTCCTGCAAATATTAGTTTTCAACACCTGAGCATTTTCTGAAGACCTGAATAATGAGCCCTGGCTGATTCCAAATCAAAATTGTCCGCATGCAGGTGTCATTATGATCCATCAATCTGCCGAACAGAAGCGCCTCTATGTTTGTGCCGGACATTTGTCCGAACTCCCTCTCTATTCTGTAGCCATCCATTAGTTTATCCATGATTTTAAGACTGGAAAGCTTCCATAGGACATAGGAGATCCTGACTTTTGGTGCTCTGTACACTTATGTAAAATGAATCTGACCTGTTTCACTCCACTGTAATATTCCTAAAATACGTTCAGTCAAAAAAACACATGATGAATATGATGAATTAAAGGGATATTTCACCCACAAATTAAAATTCTGTCATCATTTACTCATCTCATGCCATTCCAAAATAAGTTTGATGAGCTTTCTTCTGTGTAATACAAAATCAGCTCTTCAATGAAAGTGAATGTGGATGGCTGTTAGGCTCCACAAAACAAAAAAGCAACATAAACGGGGTTGCTGACCATTTTTTTAATTGGAAATTTTAATTATAGTTCTATTTCTGAATTTGAATTGAATTTAATGGTGGTGGCAAGCAGGATGCAGAGTTTGAATTTAACCATTAGAAAGTACATTTTTTATTAGAAAAGCAACATTTTGAATGTTGGATATACAAACCTTGTTTGAAAGCTTTGGGAAAAAAGTTTTAAAAGCCTTGAAGTTTAAAGGTGTACAGGCCTGATTGATTGATTGATTGATTGATTGATTGATTGATTGATTGATTGATTGATTGATTGATTGATTGGTTGGTTGATTGATTGATTGATTGATTTGTGGAGCAGGGTGAAAAGAACACGTAATTAGAATGCACTGTGTGTTGAATTCACTAAATTCAAATTCAAACTCCACTTCCTGTGGCATGTGGACAATTATTTCACTATATCCACACTCATGAGTTAAAAGGGAGCCTATTTTTCCATCCTGGATTTTAATCTTAATTTCTGTACAACATGTTCACTATATTACAAGTCTAACTTCAGAAGACTAAAGAATTTCATGCACAAGTCATATGAAATAGTTTTATTACATTTTTATGGTGTTTTTTTTTTGTCAGTTTTAAAGCCTTTGTTCACATACTTTTATTATATGGACTATACTGCACAGGACTTTTCCTCAAAACTCCAAAATTAAACAAAACTCAAAATTACATGTTTTCCACAAAAGAAAGAAAGTCATACAGGTTTGGAACAACATGTGGGTGAGAGTTTTAATTTTTAAGATGGACTACTCTTTTTTTAGCCCTTCGCTGTCAGCATTTTAAAGCAGGATTTTATAATGTAAAACTCATTAATAATTTAACTTCATATGCTACAGGGGGTGCACATTTTTACACGGGAAATGACATCACTGTGTACATGAGCATCAGGTGGTTGGATGCCTAATGCTGCAGCACTGTTTTAAATGGCATAACTGTGTTTACCCACCAGGCTTAGGTTTCATACTTTGGCCAAATGCAATAAAACTTATAACAAAACATACCTGTATTCTCAAGAAATCCCAATACATGCAGCACTCGGTTTCATTTGACAGCTGATACTAAGCCATGTTATTCCCAGCGGAACCTGTTTTCTTGTTGGAAATCCACTTCTCTTCTATTCTTGGGCCCCAGAAGGCTTCCAGCAAATGTGCAATTGAACAATAATAAATAACGTTTATTGCATGAAGCATGACTTGTGTGATTTGCCACTCCATCAACCAAATAAACCACTGAAAGAACGGGTGTGAGCAAAGTAGATCCGGGCCTGAAATATTCTCGTCTGCTCTTACAATGTGCTATACATCAGTGTTACGGGATGCAGTACTCGTCTTTCAACAAACTATAAGCTCTAATGTAAATCCCGCCTCCTCAGCTCCCATTTTAGTCTGCTGTGAGGAGAGGGCACGCCTGGCATACTACAATAAACACAATAAAACACGATGTAAAGGACAAAATAAATATTCCCACAAGGTGGCCTGCCAATGTTTTGAGATACAGTTTCCAGTTTCAGTGACAACTGGAAATGTGCATGTAGTACTGCAGGTGTTGGCCACATTGGAAAGAATAGAACAAAATCAACGTCTAAGCGAAGGAAAAGACAGACAGACCACAGCGCGTCATGTTACAAGTTGTTTAAATCAGTGGTTTTCAACTGGTTTTGCTTCAGGATCCAGATTTTAACCTGTATTTGACGTCATTGGAGTAGTTTTTTTTTTTTTGCATGATTGTTTATGATTTTTGAAAATGAGAGAATGCCACACTTCTACCACATGAAAGATGATTTTACACCCAAATTGATTTCAGTAACACTTTACAATAATGTCCCATTAGTTAATGCACTAACTAAGCAGCAATACATTTGTTGGTTAACAAAAATACAACTGTAGTCTACCTTTGCCTCAATATACTATATACAATATACGAACATCCAGACGCTGTCCACGCTGCTGAGACTGAGCGACGTTTAGATTCATATTTCATGCGAGCGCTTTCCTCTCAATAACAAATAACACACAACAAAAATTACAGCGGTGAGAAAACAGCAGTTAAGAAAGCATCGGATCATAGCCATATGTTTGCACAAGCTCTGCAATTCACCGGCATCATGTTGACAGATGAGGTCGCCTAATGACACTGTTATTTTATTTGACTATAGATCTGACTATGTGAGACTATATGAAATAATCCATTTTCTTTGCATGACACAATGACATTAAAGGACAGAATATTCAACGCATTCTCACCCCAAGGCGTCATTTAATTTACACTTTTGACCATGCGTCAACTAACTGACGCTAAAGGGTGCCTTTAGCGTCAGTTAGATGACGCTTCCGTTATGGGTAGGTTTAGGTATGGGGTAGGGTAGGTGCGTCTCATGTTGACGCTAAAGGGTGCCATGTGCGTCGGATGTAGACGCATGGTCAAAAGCGTCAGTTACATGACGCCCGAGGATGAGCGTCATCTAACTGACGCTAAAGGCACCCTTTAGCGTCAGTTAGTTGACGCATGGTCAAAAGTCTCAATTAAATGACGCCTTGGGATGAGAACGGGCTGGAATATCAGCATTCATTTCTTGTGTCAATGAACGGAAGAGAGGCTCTCGGGTCGGGAGCTCGCTTAAACGTCCCGATTCTTTCACATAAAAATCAGTCAGGCTTTCATGCAACATAGGAAGTCAGGGAAGGTCTCGATTTTGCAAGATTCGTTATAAGCTGTTCACGCATTGGCAATAAAAAACGATTACATAAACGAATATGAAAATTCTTACATTTAGCCCCTTTAATATTGTAAACTTTAATAAAGCTTTAGAAGTATTTTCATTGTTAGTTAATAGTAAAGTGTACCTGGTTTTCTTTGGAAGGCAGTTTCCACCTGTGAGAAAGTTTAAAATAATCAAAAAGACAATTATTTCACAATGAAAAACTGCAATTGTAAAAAGTTTTTTTTCCACTACTCATGATTTCATATTTGTCCTAACTATGCATGGTTATATTATTGGATTTTTTTATTTGCATTAATTCGTTGTTTTGCCCTATCAGAACAGACCTGCGACCCTCCAGTTCCCATTAGTTTAAACACCCCCTCTCACTCTTGTTCACGAGCAGATGTGCAATGTGGATTTAGTACTACAGCTCAAAGTATATCACTGCTAATTCGTCTAGCCGTGACAGATCTCTACATGGTGTTCTGATGTCGTTTAGTGATAGAAAATAGGAGGCGGCAGATGAAATTATCTGCCTCCATTGGAATGCCTTGATGCATGTAAGCAGCTGCCAAATCCAGTGACGGAAGTCATGAAAGTATGCATGCCATTGATCCATCAGGCTCTCCCGTGTTTTCTCAACAGCAGATCTCAAAGCTGGGGTGGAATAATCTGCAGAATGTCAGCATGGCGGCCAAAACCAGGAGGTCCAGGCAAGCTGGGAAGGTTATGCATGAACGACAAAGGTGGTCTTTTGCCTGACCAAATGACATTGTATTGGCTGGGTTATCAAAGTTTGTCTGGCTCGGATTGCTGATGCTACAGTTGGCCTCTGTTTTTTTCCAAAACACGGCACATACCGAAGGGGAATTTAATAAAAAATGAATGTATCTGCTGATAGTGTTGTTCACTTGCTTGCACTCGCTGTAAAAACAGTTCCACCTGTTATAAGTTAAAAACTTAAGTTCAGTTGCTGCCTTAAAATTTAAATTGGCAGTCTGAGTCATTTCAACTTAAAGAAATTAAACTGACTTAAAAAATCAAGTAGAATTTTGTATAACTTGTAAAAAAAAAAAAAAAAAGTATGTTGCCATGACTTACTGATCATATAATTTTTTACAGTGATGTTTTTTAAGGTGTCCAATATTAAACTCTAGACAATATTGATAAACCATGTTTCACAGTTAAATCTTTGCCATAATCTGTCTTTTTCCCTTAAAGTTGGTGAGAAATGATGGACATGTACATTTTATGCGGAAATGATTCAATTTTGTTTGTGCTGAAATTCTGTACTAAAGTGGTGCAACTGCATGTGTTCAGTCAGGTCCTGTAAAGACATTGTGGAAGAAAGGCTGCGACCGAAGCTTAAAAAACCTGCCTCAAGGAAACATTCCAAGGTTGGAAGACATCAAATCACGTCTGAAACCAATGATAGTTTCACTTCCTGATCGATCCTTTCATCTGATCGATTTTTGAAGGAAACAGATGTATCATTCGCTGCCACAATCCTATGCGTACCATTCCGTTGAGCTAAAAATTAAGGATGGCGTCTGAAAGTTGCAGTTGGTGGTCAGTTTGTGTGTAAATGTATTATAGTAATTAAATATTTGCCATCACCAAAGCTCTCTCTCTCTTTTGTTGTAGATCATTGTCTGTCCAAAATCTGTCCGAGATCAGTTTTGTGAGGTAGGCTACCTTTGTGTGCATGTGCACAAATGCTGCCTTATAAGACAGCGAGGCAATAAGTCAGCTGCCTATGCTTTTGGACGCAGTGATATAGAGTTACTAATAGTATAACTAATAGAGAAATATTTCCTCATTGACACACTTTAGAAGGCCAGGAAGAAGTTTGGGTCATGAACTTGCTGAGAAAATATATATACATATGTTTTTTGGTATTTAAATAAAGTAGTGTATATTTGACATAAGTGCATAATATGTAACTCCGAGTTCATAGGCTCTACAGGAGTGTTTGGGTGTTACGTTTTCTCTCTTGAGTGTTATAACCTTGTTAAACTTTATCCTTTTCCCCATCTAAAAGGAAAAAAAATCTTCCTAAAACATTGTTTTTTTCTTGATCACTGCTTGCTTACATCTTTAATTCGTTTTCCAATATGTGGTATCCTGCTATATAATAGAATTGTACAGGCATCTGTCAAGGAAATATAAGATTGCGTTGGAAAAATGTTAAACATCGGTCAAGGTTTCCCTGCCAGAGCCGATAACAAGCCAACAAAAATGTTAAGCCTGAAAGAAGGAGATGGAGGGAAAGGGAGAGATTAAGGTTTAGGAAACACACTCTCTGCTCAAAGCCGCAGGAACTCTATAAAAGTGAGAGCGTGTAAAGACTCTGGAGTAGCGAGTGTCCATTGGCCAATGTTAATGTAGACGTGTTTTTGTCAGCTTTCCCAAAGTATCATTGTGAAATCTGCACAGGCTAATGGGCGGGCAATTAAAGTTGTATTCCATTAGCTCCACGGGTTAAAACTATCCTCCAATCCAAGCGAGCAGGTGTTTCTGCTTATATGTGGAAACAAAACACATGATACTGTGATACTGTACAATCTGATCTAGTTTGACAGTATGCCACAATCTAGGGCCACGTACTGCAACAACCAAAACTTTATCCTACAAACAAGTCATGTTTCTGCTTAGACACTTCTACGAAATGTCATGCTATAAAAAATAAGGTACAAGAGGCGAATTTACAATAAATGTTGCTTGTTGATATAGGAGATGAATGTGTAACATTCAAATGCATCATCCACATTAAACCAGACTGAAGCAGAATTTTAGAGGTCTGTATATTTGTATTAGTGAAAATGTTTTACACTTTAGATTTTCAGATATTTTGCTTGTTTTGTTTTTGAATATTCTAAAGCCAGACTAAGCAGAATTTCAGTGATTAGCAATGTGCTGCATAGAGAATATGGAGGGAACAATTGACTCCGGGCCATTGAATAATTAGGAAAATCGTTACACCTCGGGAGTGCATTATTTTTCAATAATTCAACAGCCTGGAGTCAATTATTCCCCTTCTACTACGGTTACCACACTTCAAAATATTGTTCAAAGTTGCTGCTAAGTTGCTGCCTTAAACATTGAAGTTGATTGAACTTAAAAATGTAAGTCATTTCAACCTAAATTACATTAAACTGAGTTTTTTTTGTAAGAGAGAGAGAGAGAGAGAGAGAGAGAGAGAGAGATTTAGAGTGTGTGAATTACCTGAGTCTGTGCGTATCAACAGTGTTCGGCAGCAGCGTCCATAGTAGTTTTGTTGTTGAAGTAAGGACCTTGAAATAACTGAAATCATTTGGCGAAGTGATATGGAACTGTAATGCGGTCAAGACCTGCCTGGAACTACTTTAGCCAATGCGTTTTCCTGAAAATAATTGCACACCTTAGAATACTTGTCAACCATTTAGATTCAAGCATTCAACAGCTTTTCCGCACTGTGCTCGTTGTGTTCTGTCTTCTGGTTTGTATTTCCACAGCATGAAAAGATCTTACGGATTTATGAATACGGTAGGCTAAACCACTCGTTTTAAAATCTTCCCGGTGTCCTGCAATTATTTTATTTCATCCGCTTCAAATATCACAATGCTCATGATAACTTTTGTTAATTCTACAATAAGTAAATCCACTTCACCAGCAATGCCATAGAAATATTAAGAGCTTCCGCAATAATGGCTGTTCAAAGACAAAATTCTAAAGTTGGTTGCATGTGCGCTTTCGCATACATTTTTATTATTGTCATTATTGTCATGAAGCATCATCAACAGCAAAGCTATATGTGGATCAATTTTGGTCTACTGAGGAGTACCATAGAAATTGAGCCATTGTCATCTTTAGCTATGTTCTGACTGTTTGTTCTCACAATTCTCAGCATTTTTCCTTTTAGTTTGGACAGACACATTTTTTTAGTGAAAACATTGTGCCTGTCGCATTAGCAAAAAAGCTTTTTTTTTTATTTTATTTTTTTTACCTTGGATAGAAAATGCCTGCAAAGAAAATCACTTGAAACTTTTTTCTGGGTCGTTTTTGTTTATTATGAATATCTGCTGCATTGTAAAACTCTTAGTTTAAAGTTTCCATTTATATATATATATAAAAAAAGAAAGTGCAGACATAACTATCTGTGCTATGGTTGTTGGATTCAATTTAAATGCCATGTTAAAAGAGAATTATAGACCTTTCTATATTTGTACAAAAAGTTTTGAAACCATTATTTTGTTTCTGAATGGTTTACATCACAATATGCGTTACATGATGTTACTTTGGGGAGTTACCTTGAACTGGATAATCAAAAAAGAAAAATAATAATAATACACAATGTTTATTATCCCTTTAGTTAAAGCACTTTAAAAGCAATAGCAACATTTTTATTTTTTAAAAACATGTAAACTATTTACTTCGTATTGAACTACATGACATTTAGCTCAAAAACAACATTTTATATAACAACTAGACATTTAATCAAGTTTCATTAATGATTATAAAAAATACTTAAAAATGTATTTCTGTTGTGCAGCTATCAATGTGAGAACAACCATCAACCTGTTTAAATGCTCTGGTGAGTAGTGGTGTATTTTCACCAGCAACATTCACAAATCTAAAGATATAGTCTCTGTATAATATAATGAAATATGTGTTGCTTGCAATTACATGTATTCCATCAGAATACACTACTAAAAACTACTGAATGGAGAAAGATGTTGTTAGCAGCCAGATGGTGTAGTTATGACATCTACCAGCAGGGGCTGACTGCATTGCTATCCAGACTCATGTGTTAGCAGTGAAGCCCTCAGCTAGTTTTGAAGAAGACACCTGCATTTACGAGGCAATCCGAGGCGTTTTATTGGCACATTGACACAGGTTTGTGTTAACAAAGTAGTACAAGATGTAAAGGCAACAGTGCTTGTTTGTTCTAAATCCTCTATGTCGTCCTCCAGATGTTAATAATGATCTCATGTCAGGGTTGTGCAAAATTCAAAGTGGAAGAACTGTATCCCTTTCCATTTTGGAGTGTGAATTTGAATCGAATTGGCCACAATCCACAGGAAGTTGAAATGCAGTGACAGGAAGATGAATGTGCTGAATTGCAATTCAAAGAAATTCATCACAAGTGATGCATTCTAGGGTTTTCCACACTGGCACACTAATGCTATTCTATTAAATATGATGTAATATAGAATTTCTTGTTATCTATCTATCTATATATCTATCTATCTATCTAGGTGTGGATATAATAACTGTGAATAAATTGTAATATAATATGTAAACCTTTAAATATCACTTCTTTTAAAGCTTTTCCCCCCTCAAAACTTTCAAACAAAGCTTAGTCCATCCAGTAATCAAAGTTTGGCTTACCAACTGGAAAAATGACAGGTCTTTGGATTTCTTTTGAATTCCAGTTAATTTTAATCATACTTCCTTACATTAAAATTGCAATTATGCACCCTGTTTGCTACCATAATTCTAATTCAAGAATTAGACTGGAATTTAAGACAATCTCTGAATGGTGCACAACCCTGTTCCCAGTTTCTAAAGCTGATCAACAAACGGAAGTCGAACGCTTGATTTTGGCAATAAAATAAAACTCTTGTCAAAGAAAGTCTGGAAGTCATGAAGTAGACCCAAATGGTTCTTCATGTCTCGCTACCTGCAACCACAGCTCTCCACCACCATGTCCTCGTACTGCTTGTACACCACATTATTGGCGGAGTCGATGTAGAGAATGCTGATGGGGCTGAGTCTGGTGGGGACGCAGCAGGTCGGTGGCGTGGACCTGGGATCCATGGAGTTCATGAGAGTCTGGATGATGGCGTGATTGGTAGGCTCCAAATGGGAGCGTATGGGAAAGTCGCAGACACCGTCGCAGTGGAAGGCCTCGTACTCCAGAGGAGCGATGATCCAGTCGTCCCAGCCCATTTCCTTAAAGTTGACGTGCAACTGCTTGCGGTTGCAACGCTGTTTGGTTTGGTTCTTGGGTGTTTTTTTCCCACGTGGCAACGGTGCCCGACGCATCCGCCGCTGGGTGAAGAGGTACTCGTACACCGTCTTGTTGTCGTGACCTGAACGGGCTTTGATCTCGTTGTAAAAGAGCCCTCGCTTTTTTGTACGCCCGAACACCACAAAGAAGGCTTTCTCCTTGGTTTGCCTTCCCGCTCGACCCAGGCCGAGTAATCGCAAGTCAAGCGGTCGGCCTTGATCCACGGCTTCCAGCTCAAAGCAAAGCTGAGGAGCGTTTCTGAAGTCTTTGAACCGTTTCCAGATGTCAAACACTTCCCAGTAAGGGGCGCTGTGAGGGTCGATGGGAAGAGTGTGCACCAGTAGGCCTCTGTACTTACCTGACGCACAGGTGTACAGTTTCAGAGCTGCCATGCCCTCAGACGTGGCCTTACGAGAGTCCATGTGTTTCTTTCGGAGGATGCGCAGCTCTGCGCCCAACAGACCCTCCTTGTCCATTGAGCTGATGTTGAAGAGGTAGCGCTGGCGTCTCAGGAGGGGCGCTCGCTCGTCTGCAAAAGTCAAGGTCATAGGTCAATGAAAATAGCCTTTGCATTGCTTTATTAGTTGCAGTTTGTCTGGGTCAAATCCATATTAAAAGCCAAACACATACCAACTATACCGTTTTAACAATACCATTTTTGGACATGTGTCGTGGTAATACATGTTTTTGCATATTGTGTCAGAGTGATATATTTTTTATTTGGACGTACAATGCCATTACCATGATTTTTGGACACAATGTTATGTTTTTTGTTTGTTTTTTTACTATATGATTTACCATTGTATACCATGTTCTTTGCACATTACAATCAAGGTAATACTGTGGTTTTGTGGGAATATTTAATGGTAATAGCATGGGAATTGGATCTGAATTGTGGAAGATATAAAGTAGTAAAATGATCCATCACTTTGAGCTTTTCTATGAGCACCACAGTTAAACTTCTCCACTATCAAAGCTCACATACTGTGATTGTGTGTTTGTGTGTGTGTGTGTGTGTGTGTGTGTGTGTGTGTGTGTGTGTGTGTGTGTGTGTGTGTGTGTGTAAAGGGAGAGCGAGCTCACTTTCTCTCTGCATGCAATGCAATATGAAGGCAGTGCATTCTAAAAATCAAAAGGTTTAATTTTATCCAAGAACAGTTTGCTTTCAAAAGACTATTAAAACCAGACCAACTCGGCCTGGAGACCACAACATACTGTAAACACAGCATTATTATCAACCTGCAGCTATTTACCAGTGTGCCTACCACCGTGACATATGGCTTTCACTAACATAGGCTGAAAAAAAACATCTGAAGCACATGGAGAGAGGGGCAGAGAGAGTGCAACTGATTAGTGCTCTGTGTGTGTGTGCGTGCGTGCGTGCGTGCGTGGCGGCGGAAATTACACTGATGTAGAAGGACATGATGTGCTGTGGCTTTTTAAACTTAGAGAAACAGTTCTGCCATAATTAACTCACCTTCATGTCGATCCAAACCTGTATGACTTTTTATCTTCACAAAAGGAGATGTTTAGCAGAATGTTCCAGGCTGCTCTTTTCCATACAATGAAAGTGAATGGAGACCTAAAAATCTCCTTTTGTGCTCCACAGAAGAAGTCTTACAGGTTTAAAACAGCACAAGGGTGAGTAAATTATCTTTTTAGGGAAACTTTCCCTGTAGGTGAGAAAGGAAGAGAGATGCATGCATTTCTTACTCGAAGTCTACAAAGGATGTGGTAACTATAAATCTGCAAAGGGTATTTCACACAGCATAAACTAAAACCATTTAAAGCTTCTGAGGAGTCAACCTTGCAGCTACAGAAAGCAGTGCCATTTAAATGCCGTTTTAAACAGATTTACTTAGAAAAAAAAAAACATATTGAGGCCACCTACTTGTAACCGGCCCAGGAGTTTATTTACTTTACGCAGAGGTCCATCAAAAGTCTTATGCCAGATGCATATTGACACAGTTGGTTTGGGTCAGAGACCCAGATAAAAAAAAAAAAAGAAAAGAAAAAATAATAATTATGTAGATTTAGTGTGTAGTGCAATACTAAGCAGAAATAAGATAAAAAGGTATATCCATTACTTTTCTTTTGTATAAACAGAAAAGGATAATTTAGTGTAAATGCGGTATATGATGGGTAGTTGACGTGACATTTCAAGCAGTCACAGCAGTATCCTGTCATTTGACAGGCTACAATTCATCTAAATCAAACATTTTCCTTTCTAATGGTTTGTGCTGTATATGCACTTTTATTAGTTCATATTAATCTAAATGGGATATTTATTCTCAGATTTTTTTTTTCACTCTGCAAGATGATTTAATAGCAATAATTAAAAATAGTATAGTGACCTTTAATATACACATACCTTTATGCATTCAAATAACTTTTAACTCACAATCTTGACTGGGGCTAGTTGTCACGCTTCCTACTCAAGTAAATATTTTAGGGGATGTTTTTTTTTTTCTTTTTTTCAGTTTCTGTAGACACACATTAAAACTGTTGACTACAAAAAAGCTGAAATATTTCTCCATTTGTCACCATTTTATATATAATTACATTGACTCTAAAAGCAGGCCACGTTGCCTCAGTATTTGGGGTAAGTTGTCACATTTGGAACCTGCTAGGCTGCTATAAAATAACTCATTATGGGCTTTTCAGCTCATTTTAAATACTTAAATTAGTATGAAAAAAAAAACATGAAACCACATGAAAAAACCCCATTGTTTTAGGCCACTTTAATTGTAATTAATAAAACAGAAAAGTGACAACCTTATAAGGTATATATGTGTTATTATACACACTTATAATGTGACTTCATTGTGTTCATTCGTTTACCTAACAGCTATCTTGACTTTCGATTCAATACCTTACTAAGATTTGTGACAATTAAGCAAGGTGACAACCTGCCCCGGTCTATAATGTGCATACAACATAACTTTCTAATGCAAACCAGATTAAATACCATACCTTGTCCTCTATCTACAAAGCTGGTGATGGTATTGGCCATCCCAGCCTCGTGCAGGACACTAGTATTGACCTCTCCGCTGGTCAGTGACCAGTACAGCGACAGCATGTAGTCATGTGGCGTCACTAAAGGGTGTTTAGGTTCCTCACTGTCCTCCAGTTTAACTGCGCCTTTCGCTCTCAGATTGGCAGGTGCTGGTGCGATGCTTTTCATCACGCCAGGATTGATCTGACCGGCCCTGATTGCAGCTGGCGCTTTAGAAACTCCTTTATTGTGTCCCGTTTGGTGCTGCATGCTGGAAAAGGATGCGACTCTCGCCGCATCCTTGGGTACCCAAGAGCGCGCGGCCTCCCTGCGCCCTAAACTCACAGGTACCGAGGCGCGAGCCGGGATAGTCTCGGACTTTATCAGAGGTGGACCAGCCCGGATGCGAGAGATCTTTGCGTTGTCAGAGGGCTTAACGAGCGTAGTCCCGTTGCGCGCCACCGGTAACCGCGGATTGGGTTTGGCCGCTCCGGTGCCCCTTTGACCGGCCGCGCCGGCGAGGGAGAGCGCTTGCGGGATGAAAACCAGGTATAACAGAGTCCAGAAGCCCAGTAAAAGAGGGATACTAGTCAGAACTTTCATCCTCTGATCTTCCTCTGAGTTTCGGTGATGGAGAAATGACCAACAGCTCTTGGCGAACTACCATGAACGGGTTTGGAGAGGTAAAAATTAAGCTTTGGAAACGTCTGATCGATTAATCTGCGCAAAACATTGCCATGTGCCCCTCTCTTCAGAACCATAGTGATCCAGCTCTGTCGGAGTGGAGATCCAAGAGTAGGTGCAAAAGCGCAGTGTCTCTCGTTGAAGTCCAGCGGTTCTGCTTGATATCTTGTAAGAGACTTGTTTCAAATCCCACTTTTTTCCAAGAGGGAAGGATGGCGTAATGCGCTCTCTCCCTCACTCTCTCTTTCTTTCTCAGAGTTTGAACATCGTCCAGTGAAAACAGCACATACACACAGAAACCTGCAGGTGCTTAAGTTGTGCGCAAACCTGAGCGCAGGAATTGGAAACGGAATTCCAACGCAAACTGGCTTAATTACTCTCTGATGTCATGCATGCTGTCCAGATTTATTCAAGTGCAATATTTCTTCTTACAGCATGAGTCACTGAATACATAAAACCAAAAGCTTTGCATTAGGTCACCAGAATAAATCCTCAGTTTATGAGCCATAGGTCAGAATTAATATGCAAATGACCATGCATTATACATGACTTGATAAATGAACCAAGAGTTTATGTGGAAACGCTATTAAACTTCATGGATCCTTATTAAAAAATGAAAGGTTTTGATTTACTCTTCAAATGTTTTATTTAACTGAACGTGATCAAAACGGGATTTGTCAAGTAACCAAAAAGTCAAAAACATTATTTAATATAGCAGAATCTGCCGTTGGCTATTACATGTTAACTGAGCCTGGTTTTAAAGAATCAGAATTGTTGCATGTTTTCACTTTTTTAAATGTACTGTAAAACAAAACAAAAAGAAAGAAAATAAATGTAGGCTACTAACTTTATATTATATATTGCATATTTCATTATATTAAATTACATTTATAAATGTAATGTTTCTGTCTTTTGAGTAGTATATATAAAATAAATAAGTAAATATTGATTTGGGTTAGCTATTGAGCTACTGTCTGATCAGAGTAATGTACAAGTAGTACATTTTTCATTGAACACCAAAAGATCAAATGAGGTGACCGGATTTAGTTGCCACATCTAAATATTATCACACTGGTGTAAGGTCAGAGGTCACAAGACAGATTTTAAGTTTATGGTATAGGAATTGGCAATGCACTCGGTTTCTTCTCAACCTCAGCCATACATTAGTATTTGAGAACTGTGAAGTAACAGTTTATTTCCTCAAGTTAAATAAATGGACTCTTGGTAATGCTATGTTAGACACCCACACAGACCATTCCAATCCTTTCCGTACATTGAAAAAAATAAACACACAAAAAACCCACCTCCGTAGACAAACAGACGAGGGGAATGAAGAGTGTTGTGGATTACGCAGGTGAAGCTCAGGATACACACACACACACACACACACACATAAACATGCTCATCCAGGGGTGAAAACCTCAGCGCTGGCCAGCAATATGCCGCTCATAACAGTGAACGCAGCACATTTCCAACTGTCCGAGGTGTGTTCAGCGTCTCGGGATGTTTTCAGAAGGACAGAGGACACATGGCCTGTGGTTTACCACACACCACAGTGGCATGGATCACCAGGAACATTTCTTTTTGTGTGAATATACAGTCTGAAGACTATGCTTCCATTTTGCATTTTTCTTATTTAATACAAATGTTCTCATTACAAAGCATACAAGTAGGCTATAGACTATAGAATATTAAATAGAATTAATATATTCTATAGCTATAGAATTATAAATAGTTGAATTGAAAATAATGGCATGCATTTATAATTTGGATTGTTTCTCTTTCATTTTAACTCTCACATTGTGTTCCGGCCATTTTCTTTTTCCTGAAAATGCTTATTGTTATCGCATTGGACTAAAACTTACTGACTTTGATCACACAGGGTATAACAACCACCCCCAATTTTTTTTTACTTTTCCCCAACCTTGGTTCCTTTATCTCTTTTTTGAAACTGATTGATTGTAGGCCTCATTGATCTGAGCTTATGCACCTCAGCTTTTGAGAAGAATGAGCTTGAGTGAACTTTTTGATTTAAACACTGAGTTTCATAAGTTCAGATCAATGAGGTTTACAATCAATCAGTTCCAAAAGAAAGAAATACAAAACCTGCTCTGTTTGAAAGAAAACAAGTTTACAGATAGATTGAACCCAATATATAGTGATAATATAACAAAATGGGGGCTTTACAAGCAGTTTAAAAGGCTTGGACCCCACCGTACGGCTTTGACCCCCTTCACATTCCCCCAAATTGCCATGCTACGCTGGTATCTTTGTGCAGAGAAATGTGCTGTCGAGGTGTTAGTCGTTGCAAAACCACAGACATTTCTCAGGTGCAGTCGTGGACAAACGAAATAAAAGGGGCTCTTGTTCTGGAGGAGTTTTGACATTCTGCTAATAATCATGTGGTCTCAACTCCTGTACTTGCCTATCAACAAACCCTTTTCCATTCTTTTTTTTAAAAAGATTTCATTCATTTCATCAATGACTTTTCCAGGTAATCACAATTTAAAAGTTCTCTTACATCGACTTCAGGGACCCTATAGGCCTATTATATCCTATCATCACGTCTTCACTGCAGCTTGTTCACCTCGTGTTGCTGAAAGGATTTGGGCCACACGGAGCGTGATAATGCTGCCTTCAGGTGCTATCGGAATTATCGTGAATACGAGTTTCCTAATCGGAAATTGGACTTGAACCGATGAACGCTCTCTCAAGTCGTATTTACTGGGAAACTCGGAGATAATTTTGATACTCGAGTTCCCGAGTTGAGCGTGCCATCAACTTTAAATATGGCGGAGGGGAGAACGATTGCTGCTTAATTTTTTCTACAAAAGACTTGTTTTTTTTTTAGTAAAGTAGTCCATATTTACATTTTTGAATATCCATTTGAAACATGTTTTATACACCGCGAAAATATGTATTCGACCGAAATTCCATGATTGTCAGAACGCTGGCTATCTAGATAAGTTAGCACAATGAATGTGGTTGTCAAAGAATGAGAGACGCTACATTTTATTCAAAGTTAAATATCTTCAATATACATTTTGCTTTAAAAAGGCAAGAATAAACCTGGTCGCCCTCCCTCATGATTTGTGTTCTTTCAGACAGAAAAGCACTTGAACGCGACGAACTCGTAATCACGACATCAGAGTTGGAAATAAGACATTTCCGATAGCACGTGAAGAATTGAGTTGCTGCCTTGTACAGTCTATGTTTGCTGCCAGAAAAGTTTTTCACAATAACAGGCTGAAAAAAGTGCAACATTGCCCTCTTTTGGACAATTCCAGGTAATACGTTTAGAAAAACAAAAAAGATCAAACTAGGTTTGGCTACTACATGAGCCGTTGGATTTTAAATTCATTTTATGTGGGGGTTTAAAGGCTTTAAAAACTAAATAAAATAGCCTAACAATTTATACACATTTCTTTTATTATTAATTTCAATAAAATAATAATAATAAAATAATCCAGAACAGGGGCAGATTGGGACCCATTGCTTTGTTTGTAATTATTGATAAAGTTACATTTTCCATTAATTGTTAAATAATAGTTTAATTAAAAAAGGCAAAAAAATCAACATAAGTATAATAAAGGTGATCTATGTAACTTACCTAAAATATTTACAATCTTCTGAAGCCTTGTGATTACTTTGTGAGAAACAGACTGACAGTTTGTAGCTAATTCACTGAATATCCTCAAAAACTACCATGCACAAAATAGCTTGGACTAGGCCTACATTTTTGGTCTGAATTTGTAAGTAATGTAAGCTGTAATGCAAGTTTTTTAAAAGAAAAAAAAACTACTCTAAGAAAGTCTTTTTATGATTGATATATTCTGAAAAAAAAAAAAAAAGCAAACCCATAAAAGATCTAAAAGGACAAAGATTTGTAATGTCTAGAACAGATCAGCAGGTGGCAGTAGTTTGGAGCTTTTCAAACGCTCTCCACACCTCTTAGACAGGCTACGTCCGAAATCCCATCCTTCTCTACTATAAAGTAGGCCTACATTGAATACTAGTGTACTGCTTTCTACATACCGTATACAGCCTCATGCATGTCAAGCAATATGTATTAGGCTATGTAATGTGCTTACATTTAGGACATGCGACCTCATCATCCTGTTTAATTCAGCAGTATGCATGATCCTCTCCCGAAATAAAATTAGCATGTAAATCTACATCTACATATAACAGAAATAAAGAGATGCTTTATTTACCTTTACGAGATTTGCCTGCCTTGCATTTATGATGCACATGGCACCAACATCCTTGTAAGATCAAATGGTTCAGCCTTGTGTGTGTGTGTGTGTGTGTGTGTGTGTGTGTGTGTGTGTGTGTGTGTGTGTGTGTGTGTTTGTGTGTTTGTGTGTGTGTGTGTGTGTGTGTGTGTGTGAGAGAGAGTTATGATTCACAATTCTACTTAGATTTTACCCCTGTTCAATCCCTAAATGTAAGGGTTATTTTAAAGAGATCATCCCAAACGGCCGTTTTCTGCTGTTTCTTTTGCTCCACCTCTTGTGTAAACAAACCCAGGCTTGTAGTTGAAAGCGAAAAGGCCCCATTCATATTCCAATAGCATGGCGTAATACGTGAGAGTTTGAACACTTTCCAGAACGTTCCACAGACTTGTTTTTCTGATACGCATTCAAATATCTATAGCAGAATACGTGTGAGTTAATGATGAAACTGTTCCTTGTGCTATGAGGAAGAAGAAAAAAACTTCCTTGTTTAGTTGTCCATTCAACATGTGACCGTAGGCATGCTGTTTTTTTTTTCTCAACAGATAAAATATAAATGGGAAACACGTCATGGAACCATTAAGATTTGCATCTTATTTTCAATGAGCATTAAGATATTTGGTTACTCTACAACATCACATAATAAACCATAAGAAAACTTCCCCATGCAGGTCATATAATCATATCTCTGTGAAATATGAGTGATTAATCTGCTGTTGACCAAACATGTTTCAATTGGGTTTTCCGATATGTTTCAACCATCTGTTTGTACTGAATTTACGTCATTTCTCACGACCTTTTCAGGTAGGCTATATAAGTGGGCATGTGTTCAACACACATGTCATTAAGAATTATAAAGTTGCATCATTATATACACAAACAGGGCCTAAAACTAACTTTTTGTAGTTTGTTAGTACACACACTCTCTCTCTCTCTCTCTCTCTCTCTCTCTCTCTCTCTCTCTCTCTCTCTCTCTCTCTCTCTCTCTCTCTCTCTCTCATTTCTCTAGGGGTGGAAATTCCCGATTTAACACTGAGCCAATTAGATTACGCAATAAAGACTGTCCTATTATTCAACTTTCATCCATCACAAACAGGTTCATGTACGAATAATATGCAAACTGAACCAGAAAGCTGAAACTTGCAATCACACACTTTACTTAATGATCTGTGAGTGTTATTCAGTTCGAACAGGCTTTTGAAAACCCTATGTAAAGCTCTTCAATCATCCAGGGTCTTCTGGGACACTTGAGGTTTACCAAAGTACATTCAAAATAACGAATAATTTTCACTGTAGGGATTTTAAGTTGTGATTAAAAAAATCTTGCTTTTACACTATTCTTCAGGTCAGTGTATTTCACCTGTTAACAGGAAAGGTGAAGCTCTCCTGTACTGTTCAAAAATGCTCATCAAGGCTGCATTACAGTAATGTGATCAAAAATACAATACTGTAATATTGTGAGATATTATTACAATTTAAAAGAACTGTTTGCTGAACTTTTTTCATAAATGTCTTAATTGTCACTTTTGACCAATTTAATGCATCCTTGCTGAGATGTTTAAAAAACGATCCCGTATTTTACTGATCCCAAATTTTCGAATGTGTCGATGGTTTTCTAAAGAACCATTGAACTTACAGTGTTTCTCCAAAGGTATCAGTTTGCAAAACCATAGAAACCAAACATAGGCAAAGTCATCATTATGTGAAGTGACATTCCACACAGAAGGCCTCACTCTGGTGAACACAAGGTCAGTTCTCAGAGGAACTCTAAAGACTGTCGATGATTCCTCTAGTAACCCCATTTTATTTTTTTTGAGGTGCTTGAAAAAAAAAGGTTATAGGATTTTGAAGCCTCCATGTGGTTCTATAGAGGGTTTCACCAATGTGGGAAACCACAATGGTGGCTAAAGTATCTATTTTTAATGATAAGGACCATAGTAAAAGATTACAGGTATGACTTTTGCTGAACTGATTCCTTAAAAAAATAACAAAACTTTGTACATAGATGACCCAACAGACCAATAAAAATGATTTCCAATGATAAACAAAAGTGTGTAACATCATCTACCTTCTTTCCATTGGTCATCGGTGATCCTCATTCTATCCTCAGATCCTCATCTAATTTGTAAGTCGAAATGTTTCATACATCCACCTTTGCTACACACTGTCCTGTTTCAGAGGCTTTCTGCAGCATATGAACCCTCAATAAACTAATTCTTGATTTGATTCAGGTGCTTTAGGTCAAGAGGGAGGACTAGTTGACATTACAGCTCACACATTGTCCTTAACTTGATTATATTTCACGTCTGAAGAAATATAATGACATTATTAAGGGTATTTTTACACGTCAACGATGTACTAAAAATGGAAACGTTTTTTCTTTGCATTTTTCAAATACAGACGACAACATTGTCAAAATGATCCCCTTTCACACGGATCCATGAAAACGGCTAAAAACGCTGTATTATTCATGCCAGGCCAGTAGTTGGTGATGTCACTTCATTAAGAAACACTGCGCCTAGAGACTGTACACATAATACACATGCGTGTGATGTCACCATATTCACGTTTTTGTAGTTTACACATAGTTTTTACACAAAAGTTAGCATTTTCAGGCCCCCAAAACGCAGTTGTCGTGTAAATGAACAGCCAAAAGGCATGAAAAGTTTTCAGTTTTAAGTTGAAAACGGTGTCATGTAAACGCCCTGTGAAAGGCAACCTTTCTTTTTAGCATGAAGAAAAGCTCAAGAACGTTCAAATGGTTGTGTGCATAAAATAGCTTTATTTTCAACAGATCAGAAATTGCATGCAGAAATCAATGATTCATTGACTTCAACATTAGATCAGTGATTTTATCTGGATGTGACCAAACAAAGCAGCAAATTTATAATTTTACACCATGCAGAGTAATGCACAGCTTATTCACGTTCCCCTTTACTAATCCAGAGTATCCTTCTACAAAACATAAATATATTCAGCTTAAAAAGTCTAAAAGAAATAGAAACTCTTAAAATCTGTTGAAAGACTAACAGCCTTTGAATTTTTGCACTACTGTATATAAAACAAATCTAAAAACCAAAAAAATAAAATAAAAATTATTACATGTACAACAGCTGAGAAGGGGAAGAAAAACCCCCGACCTGAAGGCAGGCAATAAAATATATATAAAAAGTTAAATTAAAACCAAAAAAAAATTAAGAGGAATTAAGAACATCTAGAAAAACATAAAAAAAATAAAAATAAAAAAAAGTTAGTACTAACATTGGTCATTGTTCTCAAACAAAACATGTTTCCGAAAGATACAGACACAAACCATCAGCTTTCAGGTTATGCCAAAAGCAAATACCGGGATGAGATATAAGAACAATAAAAACTGATTTTGGCATTTAAATATTTGGTAAATAAAAGGCTGTCAAGAAATGGCTAAGTACCAAAGTTTTACATTTATTCAAATGGCTATATACAGATCCCTGGATGTACAAAGTCTGTTTGCAGTGAACTGATTCTCAATCAACAGCATCTGTACCTGTTATAGTAGCTTAGCTGACAGTCAAGCAGCGCGAAGTGGGTCGAGTCTCTCGACGTATAAAACCACCACAGCAATTACATACGGATATGTGGAATGTACCATAACGCCATGGCTGAAATGAGTATACATCAGTCTAGTACACCGATTTCAGATTTCTCTCACAGAATTTAGTCTCGAACATATACTGCATGCCATCAATTTGGTTTCACCTCTGATGTTTAATATGAAAATTAAAAAGGTTTTACAGCACAGACTTAAAAACAAAAGACATTTGATAACGTAAAAGGCTACAGTAACACCCCCTCTGTAGCACCAATCATGACACTGACTTATAATGGTGGATAAAATGGTCAATCCAAAGCCTTTAACCTGTGGAAGCTCCATTGCACCTTGTAGTGTTTTATTAAAAAAGAAAAAAAGGAGACAATGGTCCACGTGACAAAAAGGCAGTAAACCTGACAGGGTGAGGGAACAAAAAGACATGAATCGGGCAGTTTGGCAACAGACGCGATCCTCTTCGATTCACTTTGAGATTTCAATGCAAATGTCCAGTCAGAGTAAATTATTCGTGAGGTTCTCCTGCAGTTTTCGTGGTACGCGAGAGGTTGGCGGCGGCCTGTCGGGCCGAGGCACCGTGTGAGCTTATAGTTCATAAAAGAGAGAGAGAGAGAAGGTATGAGAGGGCGAGGATGCTCATGCGTAGATTTCTGCGGTGGGAGCTTTCTTGTAGATGGGCGTCTTGCCCAGGTCGTAACTTCCTTCGTCTTTCTTCTTGATGCGGAGAACAAAGTGAACGAGGAGGACGATGAGGAGGATGGCGAAGACGAGACCAACTGCTCCGCCAGCAATAATAGCTATAAAACAGAAATGGAAAGTGTGAGGTATAACCTACAGACACGGCCGTAAAACCATTACATAAAACCACACATTCACAAACCGCATGAAAGGTGAGATTCAAAAAAAGAATAGGGGCACAAGATTAATAACTAACATTACTAATACATAAATTAAAGCTATACTAATATTAAACAAATGCACATAATTACTCAAATTAATTCAATTTGAAAATATCAAATAAAAGCTAATTCACAATATTAATTCTGCCATAACAGTATATAAATACTGCTAAAATAACAAAGGAATAGATCACCCAAAAAGGAAAATTCTATCATTTACTCTCCCTCATGTCGTTCCAGACCCGTAAGACTTTCGTTCATGAAATTAAGATGAACACATTAATTACCAAATGAAGATCTTTTTGATGAAATCTGAGAGATTTCTGTCCCTCCATTGACAGATACACAAGTACCACTTTGATGCTTCAAAAACTTCATAAAGAGATCGTAAAACTAATCTGTATGAATTGAGCGGTTTAGTCCAAATTTTCTGAAGAGACTCGATCACTTTATATGATGATCAGATTGAATTTAGGCTTTTATTCACATCTAAACATTCATAAACGCACACATCAGTTGTGGTAGACAGAAGCTCAAGCATGTTCGCTTGATGCACGAGAACCAATGAGGTTTATTCTCGTGTTACGCATCACGTTTGAGCTTCAGCAAGAACCAATGAGGTTTGTTCTCTGTTCAGTCAAGCTGGTTTGTTTGAGCTTCTGTTTAATGCTCGCAGATCAATGTTTATATGTGAATAAAGCCTAAATTCAATATTTTGTCAAAGCAATTGTGACTCATTAGAAAATTTGGACTAAACCGCTCAATTCATATGGATTAGTTTCACGTTCTCTGAACTTTTTGAAACGTCAAAGTGTCAGTAGTGTAGCCGTTTATGGAGGGACAGAAATCTCTCAGATCTAAATCAAAAAGATCATTTTTGTTCTGAATAGGAATGAAAGTCTTACGAGTTTGGAACGACATGAGGGTGAGTAAATACAATTTTTGGGAGATATAACTCTTTACATATTTACATTTTGGTTCAATAATATGTATTGAACTATTTACTTGGCATATAAAACAAACACCATTAAAAATGAATTAAAACCATCTCCTCACCTGCAAGCACCTCTGTGTTGTTGAACAAGCTCTCTTCTCCAGCAATGGTCATGAGCACATTGCTTTGTTGACCATTTTCTTGGTTTGGCGATTCACGCAAGCCGACCTCATTGTTTTTAACCAGAATCTTCTCATCTATAGTTGGCCGCGGGGCAAATGGACCCACAGGATCAGATATCCGGTTATTGAAGAGATCATCCTGAGAGAGGAAGAAACAGTCATAAGAAAATTCATACAGCAGTCAAATCAGTTGCAAAAATATGCAATAAAGCTCTGTCATATGAACAACCAATCAGTAACTCAAGTCAGATATGACCCGAACGAGTCACTTAGACTTTCATTAAGAATAGGAGACACAAATCAAATGACACTAGCTGAACTGTATGTTTGTTCTCGTACAACATCAGTGAGAAAACGCAATAGAAAGATGTGTTGTATAGTTATTATTACAATTTAGAATAATTTAAAGAGATTTTCTTTTTTTAATTATTCACTCGTTGTAGATGAAAATCTCATTAAATTAATTGTTTCCAAACATTTCTGCAGTATCCAAATAATTGCTACTCAATCTGACATCATGACTAAAAGGTTTTTTATAGCTACCTCAAAAGTTGGGATCTCTGAAGACCCTGAACCTGATATGTCATCATAATCATCCTCTTCATCATCATCATCGTCATAGACATCTTCATCGTCAATTGGTTTTAAATCGGCAAACTCAAAATCTTGATGCGGAGAGTCACCGGAGGACTCCAGATCCTCATGGGGTGACTCGTTTTTCAAAGGTACCCACGTTTCCGTTTCTCGTACCTACAAAGAGAAGAGAATAATAATTAAGAAAATACACCTGACAGACACCATTTGTTCAAAGGCATTAAAGCAAATCACGAAAGAAAAAACCCCGGCACAATTCATTCTTTGGTAATGTAACCCAATGCAAACATGAATGATCTGAAGACATCATTAAATCAACATTAATCGAGAGGGGGATTTTTTTATTTGGTTAAGACCTGAAGAAAAATTATATTTCCTAAATCACTTTAATGCTTAAGCAGGTTACTGTCCAAACCTTTGTCTATGATATCATGATGGTTCTGAGAACACAATTTAATTAAGACACACCAACACTTTTAATCACGTTAGCAGAGCCATTTGGACAAGCACTGCAAATGGGTTTTAAACAATTAATGGACTAAGCTTATTAGCATAACAGGAGGAAGCAGAACACGCATACAGATTTGTTTTTCCTCGTCTCTCTCTAAACAGTCGTCCACAGAAGTGGCCATTTTAATTTTCACTGATGCTATGGTTGCGAGACATCAAAACATTCTATTAAACTGTAATTTAAAAAAGATTCTAAATTCTATTCTGAAAGACACACACCTGTGATTTACACAATGCTGTACTACATTCACACCCCTCTTGACCTTGAAGTGAGTCAGAGAGGTAAGAACAAGTTAGCGCAGGCTTGCCGCCATTGTGTAAAACAACGAAAGAATTCATCGGACAGGGGCCGAGGGTCTTTATCAGTCTCGCTCGCCTGCTCGCTGTCAAAAACAGATTTAATCAATCATGACTCACTGAAAAGTTTCACATACCGGGAAATAAAAACATTCATAATGCAGTACAGGTGTGTACTCATGCCACCTAACCCAGTGTAACAACTTAAGACAAATTTCAAACACACTTTAAAGAGTTTTTAGTGAGGCGACAATGACTTCAAGATTATCTTACAATACATACAAACTTGATAACGTAAACCAAACATACTTGATGTTTAAAATGGCTCTAGATACTAAATGGAAGTGTTTTTAAAATGGAGATCGGGGAGGGGAATGGGGGGGTGGGCTAACTCCTTTTCCAGGAAACCCAGGATCATCCAAACGTCACATGAAACTGCAAGTCAGCTCTAGCCTGCTCTGTAGTATGAGGATAATAAAAGAAAAAGGGAGAGCGAGAAACAGAGAATGACAGAAACCACAAGAGGGTGTGGGGAGAGAGGCTGACATACTTTATGGTTTTCAGCCTTACAGTGCTGTGAAACCCCACACCAAAATCCCCCGGCATTATGAAATACTCAGCTCAAAGGGAAAAAAAGCTGTCTAAGAAAGTACAGCGGATGCTCTCTGACTGCGAAGAGGCTCAAGGCCGTGGTTCAATTAAACCAATGCTTCAGTTCTCATAAGCAACCCCTTAAATTCTCAGTAAACACAAGCCACTTGAAAGTTTTTAAAAAATCCCACCGGGCAAACTAAAAGCTCTAGACTAAGACGGACTGCTAAAGAAAGTCCCTCGAAATTTCTGTCGCAATGCAGGAAATCAAGGTTTTTGTTATTAATTTACCAGCAATAACCAAAAAACCCCACTCATTTAAAAGAAAATAAACCCAATGTGTGAGATAATAGCTCTAGAAGGAATAATAGCTAGTTCATTCATTTAACCCAAAATGAAAGTGTCATCATTTACTCGCCCTCATGTCGTTCCAAACCCGTATGACTTTCTTTCACACAAAAGGAGAGGTTTATAAATGTTCATGCTTCTTTTGTCCATACAAAGGCTGGAGTCATTAACTATGTGTAAATTAACCAGCTTAGTAAACCAGGCCTCAGCCAATACTAGCAAATCTTGGAGCAAATCCGGCCATCTGCTGACAAACGGTCTGGCATCGGTTCCAGTGAGTCACAATGGGAGAGGTAAAAAGAAGATACCACAGTCAGTGACTCATCCAATGGTGTGGTAAACTGTCCCTGGTGATCAGGTGATTATTCACGGTTTGAGTTTAAAGGCCAATTTTTAAAGAACCACGACTGTTTTGCCTCAGAGTTTTACAAAGCAACTTCTGTGTATGAAAAGTCATTGGTAGGTCAACAGAGTTGGAACACATTTCACAGATTTTCTCCCAAAAATGTAGAAGATGTCCACAGATTCTGTCTGAGATTCATTGGTGATGACCCATTAAAGCTACCGTGCAAATATTATCCGCTATCATCTGTTGTGGTTCGAAGACTGAGACTCTCCTTGTTGTCCTTTCAGGTCACAACCAATTACAGCCCCAGTTGTCAATACAAACGGTGTCTGTCACTCCCACCAATCGGATTTACTCATGTCATCTGATCTCCTCATGAGATACACTCCCCACTCGGGACAGAGTGAACGTCCTACATTGGACACACAAACACACTTGCACGTCAGGAGAATTCCTTCCACCTTTGTGGGAACTATTTATAACGCCATTTTCCCTTTCTAGACCCCCAGCTGAATCTCAACAGCGGGGTAGAAAGACTCACCTGCCTGGTAAACGGTACGTAATTGTTCAATCACACGCCAAATTCTCACCCCAACACCTGTTCAAAGGCCTGAAGCATTAGGGTATGTGAAGGAAACAAGATTGGACTTTAAAATCTACAACTAAACCAAACAAAAAGAACTATTCAGCCTCTATTCTCTCCCACAGGAAGTGTGATCACGCTTTGCTTCTGACTGGTCGTGGCTTTCATTAATGAAGGTTCTCACCATTAAGTCAAAGCCTGTTTAATACACAATGAGCCGTTCTGAATAGCCCAAACAATCAGTATTGTGTAGTCTAGGCCTGAAAACATGGAGTTCTTTAAGCTTTCTGACAACAGACCCTCCTTTACTGGCTAAAACCTGAAGTTAATAGAGACTGCGATTGAATTATGGAATCAAAAATTAGCTAAATATGTTCTTGATGGATGTCATGAGATTTAACAATTAGACAGATAATTTGGTTGGCTCTCTAAAAGAATAACACCATGCCATGTCATTACACATATGCAAGTTCAACGGGAAACAATGATGTTCACAGGTAAAGTTACTTATTTATTTATTTATTTACTTATGCATAATCAATCACTAAAATTTTTACAGCCATTTATTTGAGAAACGAAAAGCATTAAGATTAATGGTTAGAAGTGGCCAAAAATAAATAAATATGTGTGACCATTTAGATCTCAAAACATTATCATTATCATTTATGCTCTCAGCTAACAAACAAATTATCTGTCAGATTTTCTCTACATGAACTAGTGACTGAAAGAAAACAATTCCCTCCAAAACTACGGCATAACTACACATTAAAGGGACCTGTAAAAGAGCACTCTAACTGTCTCTGAACAATACATAGACTCAAGATACTGCAAGTTAGCAGTATATGCGTTATTAGATGGGAAAGACTACCACATGTTTCTGGGGTGATTAGACTAGATTTCTTTAACTTAAGTCTGGAGACCTGGGAAACACCCAGAGGGAGGTTTGAAGAATGGGTATTTTCAGAAATAACACAAATTTACACAAACTTTGTGTACACAAAAAAAAGTGTTTAAAGCGTATTTACATGCCAGGAAAAGACAAAAGGCTTGATGGAAATTGCTTAGGGGGAGGGTATAGTCCACAAAGAAACCTAACTAGAGTAGGCAGTAAAGTTGATTCAGATCAACACAGATATATAAAAAAAAAAAAAAATCTGATGCAAGCACACAATTACTATGTAAGCACAAATAAAAGCGTCAAAAGTGTATTCATCCCCGCTACTAAGCTGGAAAACAAGAAAAAGGCAAACTCAAGAAAGAGCAACTATCATTATGAAGGACAGCTGGTGGCTGGTTATCAGCGTTTCCGAGTAAAGCCTGTCTGGCATATGGTTAATAGCTCCACAAGCAACAGAACTGGAACAGTAAAGGATGTGCTCTGCTAAATGACTCTAGTACACACAAGGTTCCCTTTACATGGCCTCAAGATACCTCTGGGGACTTGGCAAACAAAAGGGTAAAGCATAAGGCATTGTATTTGTTGAAATAAATAATGAAAGACATATACACTAAGCATTACGTAAATTACTAAAATCCTTAAAATCCTTCTTTCACCCATGCAGCAAATAAAACCTTCTCGCTCTGTGCCAACATTCCACCCTCAGTGGCCAGTGAAAAGCAATGCAGAAATCATTATTATATCCTGGCGAAAGTATTTATCATGTCCACTGCTCTGCCTTTCAACAGCCATTCAGATGAGCTTTGCGCCCCAAAAATAACTGAGTAAATAAATAAATAAAACCAAACCTTTTCATATGCAAATCACCTCATGCCTAATTCATAACAATCATTACCAGGACATCTAGCATTGCCATTACATTTAAAATAATAACAGCAAAATAGTCACAGTGCATGTTATGTTTTACAATAACGTTTAGGTTTTCATTGTAAAAAAAAAAAAAACTACATTATAATATATAATCTATTCAATATCTAGTTAGAAAGACACACATTGGGGGGGGGGGGGGGGGGGGGGAAGCAGTAGCAACATCCCATCAGGTAAGGAGGTGAAATCTGCACAAGTATTCAAATATAATAAAACCCGAAACCAGATCGAGAACATCCGATCCTACTTTGCCTATTTCTGAGGTTTAAAGTGTCCATGCCATGTTGAGTTTAAGCCACACACACTTGTCCAGTGGCTGAAGAGAGGGACCTGGATGAAAGAGGTGGACTATTTAAATCCGCCGAAGTGTGTGAAATCCCAAAAGAAGGGCTGGTCAAGGTCAGGAGGGGTCAAATTCCTCAGGAAAATGCAAAAGAATGGAGAGGGAGGGGGATGAAAGGAACACAGACACTTCAGCATAATTTTGAGGAATGCTGCGGCCTTCTCTGCCTCGAAGGACAAATCTTTTGGGATTGTGCAAGCTTGTTGCAGCATTCCCATCCGAGATTAAATCACACCATCAAATTTACTACTAACTGCACAGCTAGTTCACTGTTCTTTTACTTTATTTCCCATTGGATTACACAATATTACACACTAAACCCTTCAGCAGACAAGGTCAAGACACAAGACGAAAAAAAGCTGCATCTGTTGGTGTTGAAGTGTAGATAAAGATCTGAGACAACACCTTTCCAAAGGTCTGTGAAAATGGAGGCTTTGGGTTCAAAGAATTTGCATTTTGACTTGTGTGTGTATGTGTGTGTCTGTCTGACCGAGCAAGCACACTGGGTGGCATTTGTCTTCTATTTCAGCTCCAAAGACATCTGCAGCAAGCTATTCTTTTGAGTTATGAAAGAACTGGCCAACACAAAGCTGTGGCATCCCATTCACAGGTGCTCCAGTGGGTGGTTCCACAATGAACAGATGGAAACGTAAACCTCATGGACTGAATCAGTCTAATCAAATTGAGCTAAAAAAAAAAAAAAAACTAAGCAGGCAAAAACTGTCACATGAAAAAGCCAGTGCTACTCGTTAGGTTAGCTTACTTAAACAAAAATGAGCAAGACTAGTTTGGTGCCAAATGCCCGAAAGCTAACGTTACTCTCCTCTCTTAAATATATAAATTACATTACATACACATATACACGCACACATAAGACTAACAAAACACCACAACACAACGATTAACGTTAATTGTTAACTTATTTAGCTAGCGTTTATCATATAATTTATTTTTTAACGTTAATATTAGATTTATTTCAGATAAGAACCCATCGGTAAATTCAACCAAAGTCAAAGAAGACTTGCCTCGACGTTTGACAATTAACCTAAAGTTGAAATTATTCACCTAAATTGTTAATTTTATTGAACATATAACTTAGACGCCTTTGTTGTTTCAACAGGTCGGTTGTCAGAAAGCTAACGCTTTAGCTAACACAAATATAACCACTTTTTTTTGGTCAAGTGTGATCATAAAACACGATTTGGCTCGATTAAAGCCTTAGCATCTTAAATAAAGTTAATATTAGTTAAAATTCACAAGATACTCACCGATTCAGCGAAAACAGCAGCAGCCGCTGACAACACCAACATGAGGTAAACTTTCAACATCTTCTCTTCAAAATAAGGAGCCCCGGTGATAAAGGTTGTCAGTTTCCAAAATGATTCACTTTAATAAATCAAAATAAGCCGGTCCTTGCTTTATTAGTCCTTTTTTATGTCGATTTGAAGGGATTTTAACGCGTATTCTCTCTGCGGTCCTGTGTGCTGGTGCGCAGTATTCCTGTCCTGTGTAATGATTGATCCCCTTTTGCTTTTATTTAGGAACTTAAACTCCGCCTCATTTCGAAAACGCAGCCAATCAGGGTAGAGCAACCGGCCCGTGACGTAATGTTCGGAAACTCCGGACTCAACAGTTCACAACACCGTACATTCAAATCCGTGTCGACAACGTAAACAGCGAAATGATACGATAGGCTATGTAGTTATTAATCTCTTATCCATACAAAATCCTCAATCTTGTCACAATTTCACATGGTTCATGTTCTAAATTTCTGCCACTAATTGACCAATATGAAACTGTAAAATAATGACAAGCATTTTTGAGGAAGTTTTTGGAAGACCTCGGAAAGCGAAAATACAGACGCTCATGAAAGTTTCAATGACGTAAACTTCCGGGAATTTTTGGAACCGTACTTTTTGAGAGTTGATCTTCCTCTTCCCCTAGGAATTATGACAAACCAAAAACACAATGATATTTAGATGCTGTTGATGATAGTTTTTTTCTTTCTTTTATCGCTCCCTTGCTGACAGACATTCTTAAACTAGCTGGTCTTAGTTGGTTTAAAGGGATGGTTCACCCAAAAATTAAAATTCTGTAATCATTTACTCACCCTCAATTATTTTTTCTGCTGAACACAAAAGGAGATATTTTGAAGAATATTGGTAACCAGACAGTTGCTGGGCCCCATTAGTACAGGGAAAAATACTATGGGAGTCAATGGGGTCCATCAACTTGCTTACAGACATTCTTCAAAATATATTATTTTGTGTTCAGCAGAAGAAAGAAATTCATACAGGTTAAGAACAACTTGAGGGTGAGTAAATGATGACAGAATTGACATTTTTGGGTGAACTATCCCTTTTAAGCTAGTTTTAGATAGTTGATGGTCTCTCTGTCTGGTTTTCAGATTTAACTGTTCATCATATATCGCTGTTGACCGAAAACCTTCAGCAAACTGACTAGGCTGGAGAGACCATCTAAAACCAGCAAATCTTGTTATTTTTTTTGTTTTGTTTTTTTCTTTACGTAAATGTCAGTTACATTCAGGTTTAAGTAGTGTTGCTCAGAGAATTAACATTTGTCATTTCCACTAAAAGGTGTCGGTTTGCTCACCCAGCCACAATAACGGGAAATGTCTCCATAAGTGTTCTCGTTTTCATTGAAACATTTTTATTCTAGCATGACTTTGAACTTGAATCCACTTTTGCATGTCACAACATGACACCATCAGTGAAAAGATCTCTACTCCCAGTCCACTTTATTCATATAAACCATTTCATTTCTGTAAAGCCAGAAATATACTCAATTACAATGATTAGAATTGGTCATTTTTATAGGTTAATCAACTTAGCAGCACCACTTTTAAGTCCCTGTGGTTTAAAAAGCAAAGCAAATCATTTGACTTAAATGGTCATTATGTATTGTAATCTTGACCACCAGTTCAGAGAGATAACATATACTGTATCATTTTAATACTAAACAGACATTATTAATGCTAAGTCAGCAACCTAAATTAAGGCTTATCCATGCACTTCCACAACAATTCCCTTTATATTGTAAATGTTGAAACAACAAAAATGCCCTGTTTGAAATGATCTTGTTGAGTAATATTCGAACTCTGAGATTTCTTGCATGATTACAGTGTATGTTCTCCTGCACATACAGCAAAGTTACCAAGACAGCAACTTCAGTTTGCTTGTAAAACAGTGGAAAGATTAACAGCTGCATGTCTGACCTGGTGCTCATGAGGTCTCAGACTGTCCTGTATTATGAAGGGAGAACTGGCTTGATCTGGCTTGATTTCAGCCTTGATTTGTTTAGTCTGGGTCTAGACATTTTAAACAACCTGATGGAAGTGTTCTGAAAAATGCATGAAATGAGCATTTGCCTTAAGATCGAGAGTGTGGAGTGAAATACATCTAGACTGAACGCATACAATGTGAGAAATGCGACATTTAATAATAAAAATAGCAATCAATCAATATGATCTAACATTACATAACAACTTAGTGATGCATTATGTTCTTTATTATTTCCAAGAAAGATGCATATTATTACCTGAAAGTCCTAAAATCACAAATCAAAATGGGATGCATTAAGCATTTAGCAGTGTGTCATGGTTATGAACCGAAAGCTTGTGGTGAATCCTTCACAGACTTTTCACCTTTTCAGTTATTTTTTTTCATTTTTTTTTTCAAACGGACCAGTTACACTACATATTCTTCGACACATACTGGTTTGTGCATGAATGTAATGTGCATCTCAGAACTCAAGGGTTGTCAGTGTTGCTGTTATGCCGTCATTGATAATTTGGTTCTATAGCAGCTGCGGATCCAAGAACAACAATGGAAAAGTTTCGGCAGAGGCAGTAAACACTGCAGCTCGGGTCACATCCACATGGTGTACATTAGAGAACCGCCTGGCTCAGTGCTGCTGTACGCTGGCTTCTCCACATCCCCGCCTCGACTTTCACTCAGTCATAGTCCGTCTTTTGTCTCCATGTAAAAAGCAAATTCCACCCAACCTCTGACATAGTCTGACACACATTCCAATTCAAGCACAACAATGGAGGCCTTTGTGCCTGCGCTGCTGTGTGTGAGTGTGTGTGTGTGTGTGTGTGTTTGCTTTTCATTTTTTTATTACACTCTAGATAGACTAGAAAGTTTAATCATTTTCTGTAGCCATATTGGTGGTATGTGTGTGATCTCACAACTCCCCTCCATAACAAAAAACACAATCGCAGAAGAATTTATGACGAGGAAAAGAGTATGAAGTTTTGTGTGGTCCATTGGCTTTTAGACTCCTTTCTTTCTTTCTTTCTTTCTTTCTTTCTTTCTTTCTTTCTTTCTTTCTTTCTTTCTTTCTTTCTTTCTTTCTTTCTTTCTTTCCTATATATATATATATATATATATATATATATATAAAATATATACTGTATCAAAAATTTGATAAAAAATTTCAAAAAATCATACTTTGTTCTTTGCTTTCAAACTACATTTTCGAGTGCTTGAGTAAGTCTGCTGAGAGATGGGACTGGTTGGTGTGCAGTCGAGCAGGTGTGTGGAGGTTGAGACATTCTTTGAGGAAAGTTACTATAGTGTATTCAGTGATATCTTTAAAGTGTTTAGCGCACGCAATCCCTTCTAATCTCTTTCTCCTGAGGGGCTGTTACACTTGAGATGATGTTTGTGCTCGTCGTTGCTTTTGTAAACTACTCATTATGAAGTAAATAAGCTCATCACAAAAACACATGCCACAGAAGACACTTGAACAATAAAGCTACGCAATCTCTCTTGAGCAGCCAACATAAATTAGGTTAACGCTGTTATGGGTGGCCTTTTTGTTTGTTTGTTTTTCTTTATCTTCCTTTATCAGTTTACAAAGGGTGCAGGCCCACATTCCTCTATCATTAACAAAATTAACATATTAATTGGTCTTGATTTAAAGGAATCGTTATCTGTGTTGATGAACGATCAGTCGTTATCATATATATAGTCATGTGATAAAGTAAGGACACCATATTGAATTCTACAGTTTTACGTATCAGGACCTAATAAATAAATAACAAAAACTAGGCCAAAATGGAGAAGCCATGGGTGACAAAGCTTCTTCTCTCTAAAAAGAACACGGCAGCACGACTTGGGTTTGGAAAGTTGCATCTTAACAAACCTCAAGAATTCTGGAACAATGTCCTTTGGACAGACGAAACCAAAGTGGAGATGTTTGGGCATGATGCACAGAAAACCGAACACAGCATATCAGCGCAAACACCTCATCATCAAGCACTGTGCTGGATGTGTGGATGATTTCAACTCAATTCAATTCAAACACTTTATTTGTCCCCAAGGGGTAATTTACAAGGTCACGTAGTAACATAATACAAATTACATCATACATTAAATAAAACACATCATGTGCACAATGTACATATTAAATGTAATCTGCTGCAAGCAGTCCAAAACATGGCGTAAAAAACAATCACAAACTCCCTCTTCCTATACATATATAGTATCTGGCCACATTTGCCCATTGGCCTCTGTCCATCATGGCCTCCTAATCATCCTCATATATATGGCTCCATCTCTCTGTCTCCTCTCCACCAATAAGCTGGTGTGTGGTGAGCGTTCTGGCGCAATATAACTGCCGTCGCATCATTGATATATATATTCATTCTTATATATATTTACAACTTTATTTTATGCAATTAAATTTTAAATAAGAGGGGGGAAAGTCACGGCATGCTGAACAAGGGGTCAGAGATGGTTGAGCTGCACAACTTTAGGAACAAAGGTTGCCTTCCTCCTTTGTGTCCTACAGCCTGGACAGCGAAGCCATCGCCCTGAGGGGAGCCAATCAAAAACAGATTTGGGCTTGTTTTGCAGCCACAGGACCTGGGCACCTTGCAGTCTTTGAGTCGCGAACTCCTCTGTATAGCAAAGTATTCTGTCAACGTGAAGCCATCTGTCCGACTGCTAAAGCTCGGTCGCAATTGGGCCATGCAATGGGACAATGATCTCAAGAACACCAGCAAATCTATATCAGAATGGCTGAAAAAGAAAAGAATTAAGTTGTTGCCATGGCCCAGTCAAAGTCCAAACCTCAACCAGATTGAAATTCTGTGGCGGGACCTTAAGAGAGCTGTGCAACTTTGTATAGAAGTGCCACGAGCGGGCAAAAATTCCTCTAGGACGATGTAGGAGACTGATAAAGGCATGCAGAAAATCATTACTTCAAGTTATTGCTGCTAAAAGTGGTTCTACATGCAAGCAATTTACTTACATTTAAAGTACAATCAACTTGGCTGTACAAGACATTTCAACTTAAGTTATATTAGACTGACATAAAAAAAAATTAGTTGACTCCTGTATAACTTAAAAAAAAATGCTTACTTATTTTGATGAGTTAATTTTACAGTATATGTATGTATATTCAATATTATTCTGTGGAAATCCGTTTTTTATATTAATTTATTAAAAATGACAAAGCATTTTTCTTAAATATGAATATGAGAACGCATTTTGCTTTTCCTTTTCAGTAAATTTATCTTCTTTGGAAATGCAAACAAACATACACACCTTCTTTTTTCTTTTACCATGGTATCACTAAATCACCAGCCATTTTCCATTGAACTTTGGACTGGATCCTCCTTCTCTTTCTACTCTAACCAGCTCCCTCACACCATTTCTGCATTTTCTCTCTCTCAATTCATTTTCATTTTGTTTTTATAAACATTCCCTTTTCGTATCGCTCTCTTTCACCTTATGGAGAAAGAGATAGAGGCTGTAAAAGGCCACTCTGTTTAAAATAAGCCATAAAAACAGGCACACAACAGCTCCAGTTCACCCCCTCCACCCCCATCCGCCTACCGCACGGACAAGCCATATATAGAAGAGAGCATGTTCCCTTCCCCAACACATGCTAAAAGTCACGGAGACGTCAGCACTTCCTGTCCATATGCAAGAAAATGGAATTTAAGAGGAAGTGTGTGTGTGTGTGTGTGTGTGTGTGTGTGTGTGTGTGTGTTTGAGTATGGAAAAGGATACGAGAAACACCATGTGGTAACTGAGCAAAGCTGGGATAGGGGAATTGTTTGGAATGACAGGAATTTCCTGCTGAAAACGTCACATGTGCTGCATGGTCAGCCACAGGTTACTGCCTGATGAGAAAATAGCTAACCATAAATGATGAGTCAAAAGATTTCACAGGAATGATATTTGACCTCAGCGCTCTGCCAAATGTTGTGGTGTAATTCCTTTAGGAATTTATTAGACAATAGTTGGGCCTGTGTGAAGAAAGCTGTAAGCTGGGTATATCATTGTGTCTTCTAAAAGTGTTATTTTATAAAGTTATTCATATTGATTGTCATGAACCATAAAAATGTTTATCTTAAAATCCACAGTAAAAGATTGTTAGAGGTGCTTCTACTTTTTCAAAACCATTTATATCTCATAAAAATTAAACTTGTAAAATACTGTTCAGACATTTGGGGTCCATAACATAAAAAAAGACAAATTATTCAGCAAGGATCCATACAATTGATCAAAAGTGACAGTAAAAACATGTATATAATGTCACAAAAGATTTCCATGCCATGCCATGCCTTTTTTCTTTTGAACTTTCTATTCATTAAAGAATCCTGGGAAAAAATGAATGATAGTTTCCACAAAGATATGAAGCAGCCCAACTGTTTTCAACATGATAATAATGAATGTGTCTTGAGCATCAAATAATCATATTAGAATGATTTCTGAAGGATCATGTGACACTGAAGACTGGAGTAATGATGCTGAAAATACAGCTTTGATCACAGGAATAAATTACATTTTACAATATATATTTTCATAAAGCAGGACATATAACAGTAATTTTAAATTGATAAAATTAATGCAACTTTGATGAGCAGATGAGACTTCTTTCACTTTTTCACAAACTTTTGTTTGTTATAATTTATAAGTTATAATTTGCTAAAATAGGTGAACCCCCCCCCCCCACACACTTAGATATACATTTTAGGAGAAACCAAAAATTATTCCCAGCAAAACCATAGCAACCACCTAGACACCCTGGCAACCACGCAAACACCCGCGTCAACGGCACTTGTTTTCTTCACAATAATTATGTAAAATAAATAAAAAAAAGTGTTGCAGTGCTTTGAAGTATCAGAAACATTGACTTAAATGAGGGAAATATGCATATTGTACATATGCATGTACTGTATGTGTTTCAGGGTGTGGAGTTTGGATGAATAGAGTCATACTACTCCAAATTTTACTGGAGAATTATGCGCAAATGCCTTTGTTAGGCAAAAACTCTGACTTGGATCACTTTACCATTTCAGAGTGTTTATATCCCCAGGAGACAATATAGACACTCCACACGTCTCTCTGCTGTTTCACCTGCTGCCGCGCTTTTGCTCTCGGCCAGGTGTGACATTTCAATACACAATGAGCGTTTCTATTTTACAAGCCACATGATTCTAATGAGGACACAATATAATTCTCTGTGTTCTCTCCACTATTACAATGAATCTGGGTTTTTTGGCAAAAGGTCAGCATGTAACCGAGTCGGTTTCTCTTCTGCTTTTTGAGCAGACGCCAGGTGCTCTCTGTGGTTTCATGAAAAAAATAAAAAGAGTTTCTGGTGTGTTCTATTAATATTACTCTATTGCTAATATTATGCCTTTTCATTTTTTTAAGTTTCTTGCTTTCATTAGTGGTTTTTGCTAAAGCTAAAGCATCATGTATAACTCATGCTCTAATGTTTGTGCTGCCAATATATGAAATACCTCATGTGTTGTGATTGTTGATTAAAGCTAAAACTATTACAAATAGTTTTCATTAACTGAACTCCATAATATATATATATATGTATATAAATATTAGATGATTTATTGAGGGGAAATGTTGCCTTGGCAGCTAACTGAAATAAAATAAGTTTAAGTTCTAAGAATTACTAAAACTGAAATTGAAATAAATATAAATAAAAGCTAAAAAGAAATAAGAAAACACATAACTGAAAATGTAAAGATTAAAATTAAAAATATTCTCCTTCAAAATATTTTAAATCCTTAAAGTCCCCATGAAATCGAAAATTGTATTTTTGGGCTTTTAGTATGAATATGTTAGCCTTAAGGTTATCTATAAGATGGTGCACCAAAACATTGACAAAATTCACATTTAGAAGATATAAGCATTCAAAACTTACAGTCTCTCACTTCTGCCTATATGGATCAATAATTTGGTTACATCAGATTTTCTGTCCAATCAAATGCTCTCTAGAATCGAAAGCGTCCCGCCCCCTACATCATTCTCGGTCACTTGATCACACATTTACTATTTTCTATATGGTGAATAGCACATAGTGCACTATAAATTATATGGCATAGGGACTGATTCTTAATTTTAAAAAAGGGGAGGAGCTGCTCGATATGTCCCGCCCTGTCTTCCTCTGATAATGTGGACATCTGAGGTACAATTAATTGTTCAGATGCTGCTTTTTTCCCTTTGAATTAAATAAAATAGAACAAACTGAGAGAAATGTACTCTTATAAGAGTCAAGAGCTTTAAATGTATTTAATGAGAAATGTTTTTTGACATTGAAAACTGGTCTGTGTCTTTGCAAATCATTGTTTCTGACCTTGAAGAAGTGGATACTGATGTTTTGGTCTGCCGGCAGAAGCAGAAGAGATAAGCGATGTTGACACTAAAAAAGGAGCCAGCATCTCCCAGCACTGAGCTGTCATGATCATGATGAAGTACTTGATGCAATCAATGTTCTGCTAAGCTTCACTGCATAGAGTCTCACCTCATCAGTCAGTGAACACTGAGATTTGGGTTGACTTTACACGTTTCCTCTCACATTAAAAGCTCATTAGAACAACGTAATCAGAACAACTTTATCTTTGATCATAAGCCAGATGAATGCCAGCACTCTCATTTGCAAATGAATTGCTGTTAATTAGAACAGAATATGTTGATTCACCTTTTTAATATGCATTAGATTAAAGATCAAAGTCAACTAGTGCTTTCATCATTCATATGCTTATGAAACCTGTAATATAGTGTTATACATCTAATTAATATAGCAACATAATGCAATTTTATTTAAAATGGGTTTAAAGATGTCACATGCTCAAATGGAAAGTAATTTAAAAGGACAAACAGAGTTTAATGTTTGTTTTAGGGTATACAGAATAAATAAGGGATTGATTTATGTTACATAAAATGACTATTTTAACCCCCTTTTTTGTCTGTTGAAACTATATTGGAAATATGATCAAATATATATATTTGAAAGATATAAGGACAACAAAATAGATTAGTGAGTGTTTTGTTGGCATTATGTTTTAACATTATGATTCACTATTTAGTATATGTTTCTAATATTACAAATGTAATATGAAGATTGGACAGTTAAAATATTTTATTTAAAATGTAGATGAAAAAAGACAAAATTACTGATTAAGATTTTTCTCAAACACCTTTTACTCAAAGTGTTGCTTTAATCAGTGATAAAACAGGGAGTCTGTCATTTTCATCGAAATGTCTATTTCAATTTAACATAATGACGTAAAAATATGAATCTTTTGCAAAGATGAATTGTTCATCAATAAGATCTATCATGCAACGCATGCTGCATTTACAAAATAGATGTGAATTTTCATTTCATAACAGCTGTAATGCTAATGCAAATGGTTAATATCTAATACGTTATTTTGGATCTATACAATATCATGAGATTTGTTGATGATATTATTATGAACATGCCAGGGTGTTTTATATACATAAAATATTAATACATAAAAAGAAATATAAAAGCCAAGTGATCCATAACAAAAAAAAAATAGAATTTGAACCTTTCCCAAAATCTAGCTGAAGCAGATAAAAAGGAAAAATGAGAAATAAGTGGTCGACCCCTTCAAAAACACGGGGTGAAGATCTGGATCTTTCCAGTCTCACTCAACTCTGCTGACCTTTGACCCCCAGTTGCTAGGATCATGCCCCTATGAGGGTGGCTGTGGGTTGAGTGGCGACAGAACCGCGCTATAGCTGTGCCGTTCTAAACACTTCCATATGACCGTTCATCCTACACCATGGGAAAAAGTAGCTCGGGTCAAAAAGTCCATCTAAACATTGTAAAATGTCTCTTTATATTATTAGTAGGTCTTGCTAAGAAAAGCATCACTGTTACTAGTGCTTACATAGTTCATTCAAAACCCCTAAGTATTCCATTTTGGTGCTTAATCTTTTCCACACGGATATATATTTTCCCAATCCAACTGTTTACATATCATTGCCATATATAAAAGTGAAAATCTTAGCCTGCGAGTGTTAGAAGATAGTTAGAATCTCCTCATCAGGCAATCTGTGCAGCCACCTTTAAAAAAGAACATATTGTATTACATGAAATAAGTCTCTGGAGGGGACGCAACCCCACCAGGATGAACAATGGCGTTCCCTCTCCTGAGACCGTGACTGAATGAGCAAAGGATTCAAGTACAAACATTCCAGCGTACAAAAGGAGCAGAGGCAGGGAATGAGCGGGGGGGCGAGGGACCGCGAGTGAGGAGACAAGTCTCGACAGAACCAGCACAGTAGCACTACAGGAACCAGTCCGTGCACAAACAGGAGTGACAGCAGCACTGTGAACACAGAAAGCTTACTCTATTAGATCTGATACGCAAAGCTCTCTCAACATGATCAAAACTTTGCTGAAAACTTCTACTACATGCTCTCAGCTGATAGTTCCTACTTTTTAGCAGGTTAAAGGCCTTTTGTACGGTGGCCGAGAGAGCTCAACGCGCTGCAACTGAAGAAAACACATGCAAATTAAGAAAATATCTTCATCAGTTTCACAACACAACCAAATGCAGAAATGTGCTGCAAATAACACAGACCACAACAGAAATGTTTCCAGGGGAGCCCAATAAGTGACGAACCCGGCTTTCAAAAAATGAAATCTCTTTAATATCTCAGTTGTTTCTAGACAGCATTGAGATTGAATGGAGAGCAAATACAGAAATCTTTGTTAAAGCACCTGATTTTTAGGCGTTTTCCTTAAAAAATGACCTCAAATAAGTAATAATTGGTGCAAATAATAATAATGAAAATAATAACGGAAATAATTTGAAAATAATCTGTCTTCTCTAGAGTTCCAGAACCTAAAATTGTCTTAAATTCTTTTTACCGAGACTCAAGAGTCAGAGACCACATATGAACTCAAACATTTCTCCCAAAGCATCTCTTAAGCTTTTTAATAGAAACATCGGAGACAAAAGTTGATGAGCTCTGAGTGAGACACCACAACACAACACAACACAACACACCACCACAACACAACACCACAACACAACACCACAACACAACACCACAACACAACACCACAACACAACACCACAACACAACACCACAACACAACACACCACCACACCACAACACCACAACACAACACCACAACACAACACCACAACACACCACCACAACACACCACCACAACACACCACCACAACACAACACCACAACACAACACCACAACACAACACACCACCACAACACACCACCACAACACACCACCACAACACAACACCACAACACAACACCACAACACAACACCACAACACAACACACCACCACACCACAACACCACAACACAACACCACAACACAACACCACAACACAACACCACAACACAACACACCACCACACCACAACACCACAACACACCACCACAACACACCACCACAACACACCACCACAACACAACACCACAACACAACACACCACCACACCACAACACCACAACACAACACACCACCACACCACAACACCACAACAAAACACACCACCACAACACACCACCACAACACACCACCACAACACAACACCACAACACAACACACCACCACAACACCACAACACAACACCACAACACACCACCACAACACACCACCACAACACAACACCACAACACAACACCACAACACAACACCACACCACAACACAACACCACAACACACCACCACAACACACCACCACAACACACCACCACAACACAACACCACAACACAACACCACAACACAACACCACAACACAACACACCACCACAACACAACACCACAACACACCACCACAACACACCACCACAACACACCACCACAACACACCACCACAACACAACACCACAACACAACACCACAACACAACACCACAACACAACACACCACCACACCACAACACAACACAACACAACACCACAACACACCACCACAACACACCACCACAACACAACACCACAACACAACACCACAACACAACACCACAACACAACACACCACCACACCACAACACCACAACACACCACCACAACACACCACCACAACACACCACCACAACACAACACCACAACACAACACACCACCACACCACAACACCACAACACAACACACCACCACACCACAACACCACAACACAACACCACAACACACCACCACAACACACCACCACAACACAACACCACAACACAACACCACAACACAACACAACACCACACCACAACACAACACCACAACACAACACCACAACACACCACCAAAACACACCACCACAACACACCACCACAACACAACACCACAACACAACACCACAACACAACACACCACCACACCACAACACCACAACACACCACCACAACACACCACCACAACACAACACCACAACACAACACACCACCACACCACAACACAACACAACACCACAACACACCACCACAACACACCACCACAACACAACACCACAACACAACACACCACCACACCACAACACCACAACACAACACCACAACACACCACCACAACACACCACCACAACACAACACCACAACACAACACCACAACACACCACCACACCACAACACCACACCACACCACAACACAACACCACAACACACCACCACAACACACCACCACAACACAACACCACAACACAACACCACAACACAACACACCACCACACCACAACACCACAACACAACACCACAACACACCACCACAACACACCACCACAACACAACACCACAACACAACACCACAACACAACACACCACCACGCCACAACACCACAACACAACACCACAACACACCACAACACAACACACCACCACACCACAACACCACAACACAACACAACACAACACCACAACACAACACCACAACACACCACCACAACACACACCACACCACCACAACACACCACCACAACACAACACCACAACACAACACCACAACACACCACAACACAACACACCACCACAACACACCACACCACAACACACCACCACAACACAACACCACAACACAACACCACAACACACCACACCACAACACAACACCACAACAAAACACCACAACACACCACCACAACACAACACCACAACACAACACCACAACACACCACACCACAACACAACACAACACCACAACACAACAACACACCACCACAACACAACACCACAACACCACAACACCACAACACACCACCACAACACAACACCACCACAACACACCACACCACCACAACAAAACACCACAACACACCACCACAACACAACACCACAACACACCACCACAACACAACACCACAACACACCACCACAACACAACACAACAAACCACCAAAACACAACACACCACAACATACCACCACAACACACCACACCACCACAACACAACACACCACAACATACCACCACAACACACCACCAAAACACACCACCACAACACACCACACCACCAGAACACACCACCACAACACAACACAACACACCACCAAACCACAACACAACACACCACAACATACCACCACAACACACCACACCACCACAACACAACACAGCACAACAAACCACCACAACACACCACACCACCGCAACACAACACCACAACACAACACACCACACCACCGCAACACAACACCACAACACAACACAACACCGCAACACAACACCACAACACACCACCACAACACACCACACCACACCACCACAACACAACACCACCACAATACAACACCACAACACACCACCACAACACAACACACCACCAAAACACAACACAACACACCACAACATACCACCACAACACACCACACCACCACAACACAACACACCACAACATACCACCACAACACACCACACCACCACAACACAACACACCACACCACACCACCACAACACACCACACCACCACAACACAACACACCACAACATACCACCACAACACACCACACCACCGCAACACAACACCACAACACAGCACACCACACCACCGCAACACAACACCACAACACAACACACCACACCACCGCAACACAACACAACACCACAACACACCACCACAACACACCACCACACCACACCACACCACCACAACACAACACCACCAAAACACAACACAACACACCACAACATAGCACCACAACACACCACACCACCACAACACAACACACCGCACCACACCACCGCAACACAACACCACAACACAACACACCACACCACCGCAACACCACAACACACCACCACAACACACCACCACAACACACCACACCACCACAACACAACACCACCACAACCTAACACCACAACACACCACCACAACACAACACCACAACACAACATACCACACCACCGCAACACAACACCACAACACACCACACCACCGCAACACAACACCACAACACAACACCACAACACACCACACCACCACAACACAACACCACAACACAACACACCACACCACCGCAACACAACACCACAACACACCACACCACCGCAACACAACACCACAACACAACACCACAACACACCACACCACCACAACACACCACACCACCACAACACAACACCACAACACAACACCACAACACACCACCACACCACCACAACACACCACCACACCACAACACACCACCACAACACACCACCACAACACAACACCACAACACAACACCACAACACAACACCACAACACAACACCACAACACAACACACCACACCACCACAACACAACACCACAAGACAACAACACAACACACCACACAACCACAACACAACACACCACCACACCACACCACACCACCACAACACACCACACCACAACACACCACCACACCACAACACACCACCACACCACCACACCACAACACACCACCACAACACAACACCACAACACACCACCACAACACAACACACCACACCACCACAACACAACACCACAAGACAACAACACAACACACCACCACACCACACCACACCACCACAACACAACACACCACAACACACCACCACAACACAACACACCACCACAACACACCACACCACCACAACACAACACCACAACACACCAACACAACACCACAACACATCACACCACCGCAACACAACACCACAACACACCACACCACCGCAACACAACACCACAACACACCACCACAACACACCACACCACCACAACACAACACCACAACACACCACCACAACACAACACACCACACCACCACAACACAACACCACAACACAACAACACACCACCACAACACACCACACCACCACAACACAACACACCACCACACCACACCACCACAACACACCACACCACAACACACCACCACAACACAACATTTCTCCCAAAGCATCTCTTAAGCATTTTAATAGAAACATCGGAGACAAAAGTTGATGAGCTCGGAGTGAGACACCACAACACAACACAACAACACAACACGACAACACACCACCACAACACACCACCACAACACAACACCACAACACAACACACCACCACAACACAACACCACAACACAACACACCACCACAACACAACACACCACCACAACACAACAACACACCACACCACAACACACCACAACACCACACCACCACAACACACCACACCACACCACCACACCACACCACCACACCACCACAACACACCACACCACCACACACCGCACCACCACACAACACACCACCGCACCACCACACAACACACACCACACCACCACACCACCACACACCGCACCACCACACAACACACCACCGCACCACCACACAACACACACCACACCACCACAACACAACACCACAACACACCACCACACCACCACAACACACCACCACAATACAACACACCACAACACCACACCACCACAACACACCACCACACCACCACACCACAATACAACACAACACAACACCACACCACCACACCACTACACCATCACAACACACCACCACACCACAACACACAACACACACCACACCACCACAACACAACACCACAACACAACACCACCACAACACACCACCACAACACAACACCACACCACCACACCACAACACACCACCACAACACACCACCACAACACAACACAACACAACACCACAACACACCACCACACCACCACAACACACCACCACAACACAACACACCACACCACCACACCACCACAACACACCACCACAACACACCACCACAACACACCACCGAAACACAACACAACACACCCCCACAACACACCACAACACACCACCACAACACACCACCACACCACAACACACCACCACAACACAACACACCACCACAACACAACACAACACACCACCACAACACACCACAACACACCACCACAACAACACCACAACACACCACCACAACACCACAACACACCACCACAACACACCACCACACCGCCACCACAACACACCACCACAACACACTACCACAACACACCACCACAACACAACACAACACACCACCACAACACACCACCACAACACAACACCACAACACACCACCACAACACACCACCACAACACACCACCACAACACAACACCACAACACAACACACCACCACACCACAACACAACACACCACCACAACACACCACCACAACACACCACCACAACACAACACCACAACACAACACACCACCACACCACAACACCACAACACAACACCACAACACACCACCACAACACACCACCACAACACAACACCACAACACAACACCACAACACACCACCACACCACAACACCACACCACACACCACAACACACCACCACAACACACCACCACAACACAACACCACAACACAACACCACAACACAACACACCACCACACCACAACACCACAACACAACACCACAACACACCACCACAACACACCACCACACCACACCACCACAACACAACACCACAACACAACACACCACCACGCCACAACACCACAACACAACACCACAACACACCACAACACAACACACCACCACACCACAACACCACAACACAACAACACAACACCACAACACAACACCACAACACACCACACCACAACACACAACACCACAACACACCACCACAACACAACACCACAACACAACACCACAACACACCACAACACAACACACCACCACAACACACCACACCACAACACACCACCACAACACCACAACACAACACAACACCACAACACACCACACCACAACACAACACCACAACAAAACACCACAACACACCACCACAACACAACACCACAACACAACACCACAACACACCACACCACAACACAACACAACACCACAACACAACAACACACCACCACAACACAACACCACAACACCACAACACCACAACACACCACCACAACACAACACCACCACAACACACCACACCACCACAACAAAACACCACAACACACCACCACAACACAACACCACAACACACCACCACAACACAACACCACAACACACCACCACAACACAACACAACAAACCACCAAAACACAACACACCACAACATACCACCACAACACACCACACCACCACAACACAACACACCACAACATACCACCACAACACACCACCAAAACACACCACCACAACACACCACACCACCAGAACACACCACCACAACACAACACAACACACCACCAAACCACAACACAACACACCACAACATACCACCACAACACACCACACCACCACAACACAACACAGCACAACATACCACCACAACACACCACACCACCGCAACACAACACCACAACACAACACACCACACCACCGCAACACAACACCACAACACAACACACCACCGCAACACAACACCACAACACACCACCACAACACACCACACCACACCACCACAACACAACACCACCACAATACAACACCACAACACACCACCACAACACAACACACCACCAAAACACAACACAACACACCACAACATACCACCACAACACACCACACCACCACAACACAACACACCACAACATACCACCACAACACACCACACCACCACAACACAACACACCACACCACACCACCACAACACACCACACCACCACAACACAACACACCACAACATACCACCACAACACACCACACCACCGCAACACAACACCACAACACAGCACACCACACCACCGCAACACAACACCACAACACAACACACCACACCACCGCAACACAACACAACACCACAACACACCACCACAACACACCACCACACCACACCACACCACCACAACACAACACCACCAAAACACAACACAACACACCACAACATAGCACCACAACACACCACACCACCACAACACAACACACCGCACCACACCACCGCAACACAACACCACAACACAACACACCACACCACCGCAACACCACAACACACCACCACAACACACCACCACAACACACCACACCACCACAACACAACACCACCACAACCTAACACCACAACACCACAACACACCACCACAACACAACACCACAACACAACATACCACACCACCGCAACACAACACCACAACACACCACACCACCGCAACACAACACCACAACACAACACCACAACACACCACACCACCACAACACAACACCACAACACAACACACCACACCACCGCAACACAACACCACAACACACCACACCACCGCAACACAACACCACAACACAACACCACAACACACCACACCACCACAACACACCACACCACCACAACACAACACCACAACACAACACCACAACACACCACCACACCACCACAACACACCACCACACCACAACACACCACCACAACACACCACCACAACACAACACCACAACACAACACCACAACACAACACCACAACACAACACCACAACACAACACACCACACCACCACAACACAACACCACAAGACAACAACACAACACACCACACTACCACAACACAACACACCACCACACCACACCACACCACCACAACACACCACACCACAACACACCACCACACCACAACACACCACCACACCACCACACCACAACACACCACCACAACACACCACCACAACACAACACACCACACCACCACAACACAACACCACAAGACAACAACACAACACACCACCACACCACACCACACCACCACAACACAACACACCACAACACACCACCACAACACAACACACCACCACAACACACCACACCACCACAACACAACACCACAACACACCAACACAACACCACAACACATCACACCACCGCAACACAACACCACAACACAACACACCACACCACCGCAACACAACACCACAACACACCACCACAGCACACCACACCACCACAACACAACACCACAACACACCACCACAACACAACACACCACACCACCACAACACAACACCACAACACAACAACACAACACACCACCACAACACACCACACCACCACAACACAACACACCACCACACCACCACAACACACCACACCACAACACACCACCACAACACAACATTTCTCCCAAAGCATCTCTTAAGCATTTTAATAGAAACATCGGAGACAAAAGTTGATGAGCTCGGAGTGAGACACCACAACACAACACAACAACACAACACGACAACACACCACCACAACACACCACCACAACACAACACCACAACACAACACACCACCACAACACAACACCACAACACAACACACCACCACAACACAACACACCACCACAACACAACAACACACCACACCACAACACACCACAACACCACACCACCACAACACACCACACCACACCACCACACCACCACAACACACCACCACACACCGCACCACCACACAACACACCACCGCACCACCACACAACACACACCACACCACCACACCACCACACACCGCACCACCACACAACACACCACCGCACCACCACACAACACACACCACACCACCACAACACAACACCACAACACACCACCACACCACCACAACACACCACCACAATACAACACACCACACCACCACACCACCACAACACACCACCACACCACCACACCACAATACAACACAACACAACACCACACCACCACACCACCACACCATCACAACACACCACCACACCACAACACACAACACACACCACACCACCACAACACAACACCACAACACAACACCACCACAACACACCACCACAACACACCACCACACCACCACACCACAACACACCACCACAACACACCACCACAACACAACACAACACAACACCACAACACACCACCACACCACCACAACACACCACCACAACACAACACACCACACCACCACACCACCACAACACACCACCACAACACACCACCACAACACACCACCGAAACACAACACAACACACCCCCACAACACACCACAACACACCACCACAACACACCACCACACCACAACACACCACCACAACACAACACACCACCACAACACAACACAACACACCACCACAACACACCACAACACACCACCACAACAACACCACAACACACCACCACAACACCACAACACACCACCACAACACACCACCACACCGCCACCACAACACACCACCACAACACACTACCACAACACACCACCACAACACAACACAACACACCACCACAACACACCACCACAACACAACACCACAACACACCACCACAACACACCACCACAACACACCACAACATCACAACACAACACCACAACACAACACAATACCACAACACACCACCACAACACAACACACCACAACACACCACCACAACACACCACAACACACCACCACAACACAACACAATACCACAACACACCACCACAACACAACACAACACACCACAACACACCACACCCCAACACACCACCACAACACAACTCAACACCACAACACAACACACCACCACAACACACCACAACACACCACCACAACACAACTCAACACCACAACACAACACACCACCACAACACAACAACACCCCACCACAACACAACACAACACCACAAAACCCCACAACACACCACAACACAACACAACACAACACCACAACACACCACACCACAACACAACACCACAACACACCACAACACCACAACACACGTCAACACACAACACAACACACCACACCACACCACAACACCACAACACCACACCACACGTCAACACACAACACACCACACCACAACACACGTCAACACACCACACCACAACACAACACCACAACACCGCAACACAACACCACAACACACCACCACACAACACACCACAACACACCACAACACCACACAACACACCACAACACAACACACCACAACTCAACACCACAACACAACACCACAACACACCACAACACCACACAACACAACACAACACACCACAACACAACACATGTCAACACACCACACCACACCACAACACAACACCACAACACACCAAACCACACCACAACACAACACACCACAACACAAAACACCACACCACAACACAACACCACAACACACCAAACCACACCACAACACAACACACCACAACACAAAACCACAACACCACACGTCAACACACAACACAACACCACAACACACCACACGTCAACACACCACACCACAACACTACAACACACCATACCACAACACACGTCAACACACCACACCACAACACAACACACGTCAACACACCACACCACAACACCACACCACAACACACCACACCACACCACATCACAACACACCACAACACACCACAACACAACACAACACAACACAACACACCACAACACAACACACCACACCACAACACAACACATCACAACACACCACAACACACCACACCACAACACACCACAACACAAGCAGTGGCACATGTTCTCCCAGCACAATTCCCTGTGTTTTCTTCAATCTGGTTGACAAAAGGCTTGATTATTAGGCAAACTGGTTAGCTGGGCAGCTTTTGTTGACTGGCAACATCTAACAGACTCTTTTGTGTGTTTCCATAGCTTTTCTTGGTATGCTTTGATGAGCTTCCCCTTTGTAAAAATCCATACAACCTCACAAGTCATTCTCACAGGAGCAGAGAGACAGAATTGAAACCAGTAAAGCAGAAAAATGTGGATTGTTGAATAAGATTTAGACTTGCATCTAAACACAAAGCAAACATTACAGATACATGAGAGATGACTTCTGCCGTAACTTTGAACACGTCATGGAGTATCTGTGACGTGGTTGAAAACACAAGGTATGCTTCACTGGAATGCCCTTTAGGGCCTCACCCACTGACAGGAACAGTCACCTGACCGGCACATGTGTGCAGGGCTAGGGAAAGTAAACACTGGGACCATTCTGGAATAAGTAAATCTATTTACATGGATATTTATTTCCCCTCACTCTTGTGCTCTCTGTATGTTTACATCTGAGAGAAAGAAGAAGATTGTATAAATCTGAGTTGGTGACCCCGTAATGCAGATTATTACGTAACTTTAATTGTAAATTTAACACTTAATAATTCAACTATAGGCTATTGCTCATTTGACTGCGCTGACAATATTGGATGAGAACTGAACTGGACGATGACATCACTGTTTTCTGAGGAACTGCTTTATAGATGAAATGAATAATTTAATAACTGATAGAACTGAACCTCAACTTCAGCTGAACATCCACACTATTTTCTCTTGCATTATTGAATCATTTTCCTGTTATCACTGTATCTGTATTGTAAAAAGCACTATAGAAATAAAGGTGAATTGACTGTAATGGGGGTTTGAATGGTTTAATATTAATATAATTTGCCTATCTTTGGTCTGCCCATTCTTGAGTATATGGTTATATCGAAACTTGAGGCACAATAAGACCAAATCCTGTCAATTCAAAAACCAGAAACACCTAAAATAGAGAAAATGCTCCATTTATTGTAGAATTTCAAATCAAGTTGAAATTGACAACGGAGAAGCTGAGATCCAGATCGAGATTGAACATAATTTTTGTTTCGAGACCCAGTCCCAGACGGAAAAGTGGCCTGCATTTATATAGCGCTTTCACAGACCCAATGGCCACCAAAGCGCTTTACATTTTGCCTCACATTCACCCATTCACTCACTCATTCACACACCGACGGCGGTGTCAGCCATACAAGGCGCCATCCAGCTCGTCGGGAGCATCTGGGGTTAGGTGTCTAAAAAAGCACTTTTATGTGGTCTAAATATCAACTCCATAAAACTCCACAATAAGAAAATAGAAACAAATTCGGTTCATGGAATGTCATGCAGATGTAGTGGTTTGTGTGATGTTTTAGATTTCTTTATGTGATTAAGTGAGATCTCCATTAACTATTTCAATTTTATTTTGTGTCAAAAAGGCAGAGTAAAACAATGAGCTAATATCAGCTACTAAACAGGCTATTTCATATTATATATTATTAATATGCATGTTGTTGAATGGCTAATGGCTCACAAAATAAAGTTTAAAAACAACTACTTTACTTACCGTGTTAAGCAGAACCTGTGTGTGTGTGTGTGTGTGTGTGGTGTGAAAGTGAATGAATGGTCCAGTGTCTCCCCCTAGTGTCAATTACAGGAAGATGATTCAAATTACGTCATAAAAAGGACTTGTTTTTTGAGGATTACACAACCATAGAGTACTAATTCAATTGAATAAGTTTCTTAAACATTATGATCATATTTTTTTTAACTGATTGAGGCGCTATTGTTTTTTTATTTCTCATTTTTTATGTTATATTTCAATGCAGTGCTGTTAGTTTTCTTGCAATAAAAAAATACTAGTTACACACTGGATTATCAAGTCGTTTCAATCCAGTTTAATTCAGAACAAATGTGCTGTTTTAAAGAGGAAGCTCCTCTCCATGTAACAGCTATCTTTATGTAGTAAAAATAAAAACGGAAGGTTATTTGCATATTAACCCGTGCAAGTATAACTCTTTTACATTATATCATTTCAATTGTTATAATGCATCATGTTATTTTTTATGATACACTTTTATTCAATTTTATTACTTGAAAGTCATTTATGGGTAAAGACAGCAAAGTAGTGCCAAGACTTAAAATTGTTTCAACTAAAATTCGACAAGCAATTTATTACTTAAAATACATACAGTAATATAGATTGATTATTCCTTTCCTACAGAAATAAAACATCTTGGTAACTCAGTCACAAAAGCAGCAGTAAGATTCAAAGCAAGACGTCCAAGACAACAAAGTCATGAACAATCCCCAAAATGCCGTTTTATTGAGAATTAAGATGACATCACAGCCTCGGTCATGGTGAACAGAATTATTACATGGCATTGTGGAAGTTTGCATATATCAGTGAAATCAAACCTGCAGTCTCTGGGATAGACCTTTGGCAACTTTAAAATGTAAACCAAACATAACAGTTATCAAGAAAAATCCATCAAAAACAAAGGAAAGTTAGCAAAAAGAAAATCACAGAATGAGTCATGCTCCCACGATTCTTAGTCAGCACGTGTTGTCCGGATATTTTGGAGAAAGAACAAACATCATAAATCCTCAATACAAGTAGAACTGCCTTTAGATAACATCTTCATTACTATTTTTTATTATTCTTTTTAAATAAATCAATGTTTTTTTCTTAAATGTACCCATTATCCATCTTTAATAATGCTTCAATTTGCTTCGTTAAATTTCATTTTTCAGGTGTACATCATCTCGGCCATGTGCGACATCTTCTTGGGGATGTAAAGGTAATATTCCATGTATCCAGAAAGGTCCTCTATTGTGATGTCATCCACGTAGGCGCGGGCCTGTTCGGAACAAGAACGAGGGGAGCTGGAAGTTCCGTTATTACTCCCAATGGAAGTTCTGCTGTTCGGAAGTTCACATTCGGAGATCACGTCACGAAGGCCGGTGAATGAGTAAACCTCGACCCCCTGCCAACCAGGACACTGGCATTCTCGTTGCCCGCAAGGGCACTGACCGGCTTCCTGTAACTTGGACAGAGTTTTAAAGTCAGGCGGAACAGCCTTACCTTCGCCCGCCTCCTGAGATCCCGGCCCACATCCTAAAGCGGGCCTGTTTTCGGGAGCGCTCTCGTCATCCGACGGCTTTCTCGGACTGAGGGGCGATTCCTGACCCTTAGGATAAGGGAGATGGGTTTCATACCCAACGACCCCAAATACAGTGGAGCATGGAGCAGAGAACACTTCTTTCTTGACGCCGCTGGTGTCGTCGGGCTCTGGCGGGGTCTTGTGTTTCAGGTGTCCAGGAGGAGGAGACATTTTGCTGCAGTAGGTAAACTTCGGAGGATGAAGGATCGGAGATTTTGATCGTCGGCGTCGCTGGCTTCTCACAACTCCTCTGGATGACTTTCTTGTGCATCTATAGTAAAATACAAAGGTGAAAACATATGTACTGGTATATTTTTGCTGTTATTGCTTTAACCCTGTAAAGCCTACTGTATCATATTCGATACATGAATTTCTAAGGTCTCCAAATAATTAACATGATCATAGCATTGCTGAAAAACGGTTGCACATGATCTACTACATGTCTGCTGCCCTTTGGTTAATAGTTTATTGTTTGCAAGTAAAAGGCTTTTTAGTATAATTGTAAAAAAAACTTTTAAGGCCGTGTTTCACTTGACTTCACTTCACTCGAAATCTTTACTTATTCTCATAAAGTAAGCACAAGAACACCCTATTATATTGTTAGAAATATTTAAAGATAAACACTTATGTAGATTTACATAATTATCCATAAATCATTAAAAAAAATCATTTTAAAATGAATGAAACATGATGCATCAGGCATTTGAGGAACATTTATTCGTTCATCTCTCAATCGTCATTGTACTGCACTCATATTTTGCCTCTCACAATTAAAATGACAGCTTTGATTATAAAACTAAGCATTTAAATATCATCTCACTGAGACATTTTATATGGAGATATAGAGACAATAGATATTTGCATGCTTTTTATGCAAGTAATTTGTTATACAGTTATAAAAATCTTATTGATCTACATTACAAGCTATCAGAATTTCATCATACTTTTGGCCATATCAATACCATCTGCACCAGATTGCGTATGTATGCTCAGTTTCTTCCTTGAATACGAGTTCAGTATTCTCAGTATATAATACTATATGAGACATATAATTGCCTTAAGAATAAAATATGATACCCAAACATTTTTCATTAGATTTTGAAATAAAATATCATCTTAAGGTTCAATAAACTATTTTAAAAACAAAAATTCAAAATGATCATTCATAAATCAGGCTTTTTAGGGTTCCTACCCAAGCCAGTTATCTTTCGAGGAGGTCATCTTGGATTTGGCTCCGGCTCCATCCGGACTGCCTCGAACAACCAATCTGGAAGCCAAAGACTCAGCCACGCGGACTGTGTTTGTGGAACTGGAAAGAAAAACATGCAATTATTCGCAGAGCACAAAAACCCTCTCTGCCAGAATAGTGAGCATCCACTTCACTTATCGGACAATCTGTAGCTGAAACAAATGAAAAGGCAACAAACCTTTCTGCATCCACACGCAGTTTCTTAAAAGCGGTCTGCAGGGTCTCCTCCTCACACTCCTTTTCTACTTTCTCCACAGCAGCCATAATGTTTCACAGCCTCAAAACTGAAACCAAAACCATAGAGAATAATACAAGTGAGCAGTTATGACAAACCCAAATATTAATAGCAAATTACTATTGATCTCAATAACATTAACACCATATTTGAACAAACTCAGTTACTTTTAACCGTTAACAAAGGATTCCAACAATCAGAAGAATATAGCCTAGTAAAAGAAGAAAGACTGCAATGGCGGAATCTATAACGTTACTCAAAATAACATAGACATATTGCAAGTCCCCCCTGAAGGTTATAAAAAGCTGTATTATAAAATATTGACTTAATTTAAAAAAAAAAGTCAAATAAACTCCAACATTGTAATTTCTTCTAACACTAATATTTTTTATCACACTGCAGTAGTTGACAGGTTTTGTCTCATGTTTCTATGATCGCTGATCACATACACAATTCGCATAATGAAGTTTAACGTTAGCTTAGCATCGAGTCCATCAAGGTGGCGCGGTTCACATTATCAATTTTGCTTGAACAAAACACATCAACAAAAATGGACCATTAGAGAAATATACTCACGGCCAAAGGACCAAACCCCGTGTAAAGCCTAGACATATAGGAGCCTGTTTCTCCTGTTATGGGGGTCTGTGTGCTCACAAAGCTAACGTTAGCCAGTCAGCATGCAGAAACGATATCTGTGAAAAAACTCGCTTTAAATCTTCCGATAACAGGCTGTCGTCGGGGCATAACTTGACCTAGATACTACGTAAATGTAGTAATTACTCACAATTATTAGAAGTAATCAATAAAGCATACACAATATTCTAGATGTTTCTCTCGCTAGTCTCTTGTTTACACTCAACCTCTCAAGAGTGACTCTGCAACAACGCAGATCTTGATGACGTAGTACACGTACGCACAAACGTCAGCAGATTACGAATATGCTCATAGAAGCTTCTCGGGTTGTGCCTTTTAATTTTTTTGTTTTTGTTAAAGGATGCAATAAATAATATATAGAACATATAAAGTGCAATAATAATAATATATATATATATATATATATGCAGTAATATAAATATATATTTTATAAAGATATACCTGAACCATGACTATTTTCTACACTGCTATCTCAGCAGTGCGCATTGCTGACTGGTGTCCTCTTGTGGTCATCAAGTGAGTTGTCTCAATGCCTTCATATGCGCTCCTTGCAAAGCCTGCTTGCAGTTGAAAACAGGAAGTTTTGAGTTGTAAAAAAGCCAGACATAAAGTGTATCATAAAGCTGGAATTTATAGCAAGGCTGCCATGGAAGAATCACTTGTACTACTTAACAAAAAAAAAAAAAACATTACCAGATGCAAACCACATTAAAGCCAGATCCTTGGGGAATGGAACAAGTTTGGTGAGCTCTTGTTTACTATTTTCCACACATGTGCATGAGTTTATGTTTGGAGAAAGCCATAGGAAGCCCTAAAACCCCAATGTCTGCTAAACGTGTCAGGTGTGGGCAGGATCTCACACGCAGACCAAGTGTTGCGCTTGTGGCACAAATACTTTACGTAAAAAAAAAAAAAAAAAAATAAAAAAAGTATTGTCCACTTTCCTCATCCAGCTATTCATAATTGGGTTTGATCTTGCAGAAAACATAATAATATCTGAAGGGAAATGGGCTGTGAAAATCCCAGCATGTTCAAGCATTTAACATATAACTCAATATATTATACATATTAGATCTTTCTCCCTTCTCTATACTTTGGTGTGTTCAAGAAAAAATTATCCAATTTTATATTGTTTATTTGAAAGCATTAAAAGACCAGGTTCATGTCTATCCTTCTATTGTTCAACTGGTGGAGGTTGGTATGGGATTTATAAAAGTAATTTAAAGTAATAAGTAGACTAATCCAATACCTTAGAGAGAGTAATTAGTACAGCAATCTAATTACACTGTTGAAGATGTAAGCTAGTAATTAATGACTTTTTTAGAGTAACATACACAACACTATGGTTAATATTAGTGCTAGACTTTAAGAGGACTGGACTGCGTTTCCCAAAAGCATGTAAACCTACAGATTGTAGAACCACTGGCTCCAATGGTCTCTGTGATCAACTTAGCTCAATATGCTTTTGAGAAACGCAGTCCTGATTGATACAATTTGATTATTTGCTTTTTTGTTGACTCTGCCATTAATATAGTGAATTAGATTACTTTATTGGTACGCGTAGGTAAACTAGTTTTACAGTCTGAGAGGACATCTTTAAAACTTTGTTGACCACAACATAGCATGCAACATACAAAACATTAAAACATAAAAACAAGCAGTAAGGGAGGAACAGAACAGAACACAGTACATGACCAGATTGCTTATGCGTTTTGTGTAGATAATTTTACCGTTTGTTTAACTGAGTGATTGCCGCTGGTACAAAACTGTTTTTAAATCTTGTGGTTCTGTAACCAAGAACCTTTAGCCTACGTCCAGAGGGGAGATACTGGAATGCCCTATTCAGAGGATGTAGGCTATCTTTTTTGCTAGCCATAGCTATCCGCTGTAGTTGTTTAGCATGCAGGGATGTGGGGTCCCCAATCAGCTTACTTGACCTTTTTACAATTTGGTTTAGGCGATTCTTATGCTTGACTGAGACACAACCAAACCATGCCTCTAGGGAGAAAGATATGATGGTTTTGATAAAAGCATGATAAAATAATGTCATCATAGTCTTGTCTATATTAAAATGGTACAATTTTCTCAAACAGTATAGACGCTGTTGTCCTTTTTTACAGACAGCCTCACAATTCTCCTGGAAATTTAATTTAGAGTCAATAATTGTCCCTTGGTATCTATAGGATTGTACTTGATCCACTAGTTGACCATTCATAGTTATAGCCTCATATCCTGGAGTTTTTCCAAAATCAATGTACATATCCTTCGTTTTGGACATGTTCAATTGAAGGTGCGGCGACTCGCACCATTGCACAAAATCTTAAGTTATTGGACCATGGCCTCTATCATTTTTATGGAGCAGACTTACTATGATGGAGTCGTCTGCATATTTAATAATGGTCCTATTTGCATATTTGCTCTAGATAAATCTATTTGTATAGATTGAACACAAGGGGTGAAAGTACACACCCCTGTGGTGAACCTGTAGAAGAGCAAAGCTGACCAGACTCCATTCACCTTTACTCTCTGTGTCCTGTTTGTTAAAAAATCTAAAATCCAACCAACAAGATTAGGACAAAAATCAATGTACATGTTTGATCACACACCCACAAATGTTATCAGGTCCATGACTTTTATTAATCTTTGTCCTACTAAAGACATTTTCAACATCTCTATATGTGATGTTGAAATGTTAATTATCCTTGAGTTTGTGTTGGAGTCCTTGGACCTCCTGGCTGAAATCAGACTTGTCGAAACGTGTATAAAAAGAGTTAAACGCATTAGCAAGCCCCGCATCAGATCCAAAACCCTCTGGAAAGACATGGCTACTATAACTGTGCTTCTGGGTACCTGCTATCGTTTTCATACAGGACCAAGCAGAGCTAAAAGGTTATTTTCAGCCAGATTTTTTTCAAGTTTAGACTTATATCTTTGTTTTGCTTTATATATCTCACCTTTAAGCTCTTTAGTGGCTACATGCAGATCAGAGGCATTTCTTTTTTCTGTGTACTATATTTTATAGACCTATTCACCCATGGTTTATTATTAGGGTATATCTTTACTTGTTTGCACGGTATAATCATATCTCTACAAAAGGCCACATATGAACAAACAGCATCAGTCATTTCATCCAAGTCCTTGCAGGATTCTTTAAAAATATCCCAGTCTGTGCAATCATAACACTCCTGGAGACACATAACTGATTCCTCAGTCCATTCTGCCTTGGTTTGCACTTTTCCCCTTCTCAGGACAGTACGATAAGTGGAGAGGAGTTGTACAATTATGGTCTGCGGGGTGGTATCGATTTATAAGCGTCCATTATTGTGCCATAACAGAGATCCAGTGTCTTTACCCGCCTGGTGGGACAGGTGACATTCTGATAAAAATCTCTCGAAGTCTTTTTCAGGGTGACATGGTTAAAGTCGCCTAGGATAACGCTTGGTGCATCTGGGGGGAGAGACTGTAGTTTCTGCACTACGTCAGAAACACAGTGGAAACGGTGATGGGATTTGCCCTCGGGTGTTTGTACACAACTGTAAAGAGAATTTGGGGAAACTCCCATGGTAAATAAAATAGCAATAAAAAAAACCTCAATGTTGCAGTTTCTGGCTATCGCCTGCAGATGGTGCTGTAGTGCATGTTTGTACTTGTGAAGGGCAATGTTTAAATAAAGGAGCCTTTTGCAATCTGTCATGTGTTGAAAAGATTATCTGTTCTCTGCCGTGATCAGGCATGAGGTTCCTCCCAATCAAAGAAAATTCCTCATCTTATTGAATTTTACCCCATATATCACATTACATTGTTAAACACAAACAGGAATTCTGAGCTTCACAATTACAGCTGATGGAGGACAGTTTATCCTAGCTTGAAAGACTGAAGCCCAAACAGTAGCACTGAAAGCACAGTGATGGGTAATAATGAAGTGTTTAGAGGTTATCTTTCTGTTTAATCATTTCCACTAGGCCAGGCAAAGACAAACGCTGCATTGTTGAGCTCTTGAGGTTCTCGAAGGAGCCTTCATTCTAGTCCAAATGCTTGTGAAAACAAACGTCTAAGCTTTATAAACCATCATTTCTCAATTTATAGAAATGTCAAAGCATGGCTATTACAGGCCTCTATTCATTAACACAATGGCAGCCTTTTCTTCCAGCGCTTTCCCTCGGTGCCCATGTGATGGGCTCGCAATGGAGGAGGGATTTCACGCAGCTTTCTTTAAAATCATCAGATTTCAGCTCTCTCATGAGGTTTTTATGGATGTTGAGGTTGTGTGCTAAACGTAAAAGCTTTCCTGCCCACATACAGTAGATTTTAGATTGTTATGCTGCTTAATGACTTAAAGGGATAGTTCTGTCATTATACTCACCCTCATGCTGTTCCAAACCTGTAAGACTTTATTTCATCTTCGAAACACAAATGAAAATCTTTTTGATTAAATCTGAGAGCTTTCTGTCCCTCCGTTGACAGCTATGCAGCCTCCACTTTGACTCTTCAAAAAGTTCATAAAGAGACCATAAAACTAATCCATATGAATTGAGCGGTTTAGTCCAAATTTTCTGAAGAGACTCGATCACTTTGAATAAAACCCTTAATTAAATTTGTTCATCATTTACATTTAAACATTGATCTGCGAACATAAACAGAAGCTCAACCGAACCTGCTTGACTCGTGAGAACAAACCTCATTGGTTCTTGCCGAAGCTCAACTGTGCTGCGGAACACAGGAGAATTAACCAGATTTGATTAAAAAGATCTTCATTTGTGATTCAATAATGATTGAAAGTCTTATGGGTTTGGAACAACGTGAGAGTAAGTAATTATTGACAGAATTTTCGTTTTTGGCTGAACTAACCCTTTGCTGTAGGGTAATTGCTAAGGTGTTCTGGGTGGTTGCTAGGGTGTTTGTGGTTGCTAGGGTGTTTCTAGTTTCTATTTGCCACGACGTTGCTAGGTGATTACTAGGGTGGTTGCTAGGGTATTCTGAGTGGTTGTCAAAAGAACTGAACTTCAAGCCCATTTCATTATAGGGCTCATGTCCCTTCATTGTAAGTTTACATTTATCACCTGTTTTTCATTTTTTGTCTGACTGACAGTAGAAAAACATCATTTTGATTGTTTGTAAAAGTAATAGCACACCTCTCCTTCAACAATATCATTAATTTCCCTAAGCTCACGTATGAGCAACAGTATAGTGATGTTTGCTTCAGCAAGCACTGAAATGTAACCTATGACACTATTTGGCTGGGTTAGTATGAGGTTTCCGTCTTTTATCTGGGTGTCTGATGATTCTCAGTTTCTGCATACCTACATAATTAGGATTTATTAAATAATTAAATTTATAGAATAATAGCTGAGGAAGGGTTACTATGAAAACACAGAAGTAAGATTGCGACTTAACTGCCTTAAATGGACAATTTCAGTGCAAACTCGCTGGAATATTCAGTTATATTATTTTTGGCTACTAAGGGGGTATGGGAAATAAACATTAAATGAAAGATTATGTTTTACAAGCATGTCCTGGGCATAGTCACGATTCACTTGTGACTCTTTATACTTGCTTCAAAAAGTGAATAAAAGGGATGGTCATGCTTTTCAGATTACAGGAATGGGAAAATATTCACTCTTGGTCCATCCTCTAAAGATTGAGATCCATATTGTGGCCTATGGTGGTTGGTGGAAAAAGTAACTTTATGCATTTCTGAGAGTCGCCAATCCATATGTGTGTGTGTGTGTGTGTGTGTGTGTGTGTGTGTGTGTATATATATATATATATATATATATATATATATATATATATATATATTTACCACCCTGTTTATGTATTTATTAGTGCTGTCAAATCGATTAATCACCTCTAACATGAAAGACTGTAATGTGTGTTTGTGTGTATGTTTGTGTGTGTATGTATGGATGTAAAAATGGATGCATATACACTACCGTTCAAAAGTTTGGGGTCGGTAAGATTTTTTATGTTTTTAAAAGAAGTCTCTTCTGCTCACCAAGGCTGCATTTATTTGATTAAAAATACAAAACAAACCCAGTAATATTGTTAAATATTATTTCAATGTAAAACAGCTGTTTTCTATGTGAATATATTTTAAAATGTAATTTATTGCTGTGATCAAAGCAGAATTTTCAGCATCATTACTCCAGTCTTCAGTGTCACATGATCCTTCAGAAATCACTCTAATATGATTATTTGATGCTCAAGAAAGATTTATGATTATTATCACAGTTGACAACAGTTGTGCTGCTTCATATTTTTGTGCAAACAGTGATTCATTTTTTTTCAGGATTCTTTGAAAGTTCAAAAGAAAAGCATTTCATTAAAAAATATTTTGCATTATTATAAATGTCTTTACTGTCACTTTATATCAATTTCATGCGTCCTTTCTGAAGAAAAGTATTAATTTCTTTAAAAAAACAAAAAAACAAACAAATTGACCCCAAACTTTTGAACGGTAGTGTATTTATATTTACAAACTTTTGTTAGATGTGATTAATCACGATTAATCAATTTGACAGCACTAGTATTTATTAATTTATTATCCTCCATTTCTCTCTTCTGTTTTTTTGTGTTGATGTTGTAATGTTGTGTCTGCGTCCTCTTGTTTGAGCAAAAAGACAATAATTCATTATTAACCTAGAATCTTGCCCTATGCAATAGATAAAAAACATTTAAAATGTAGTGCTCGCTGTCAATAATTGGGTTTTATGTGTCTTGCTGCAACAAGTTTACTAGTTTAATATTTTGATGCATTTGATAAAATCAAAGTTATGAGCTATTATCAAGACAGAAGCAGTAGTAGTTTTATATTAATACAATAACAAAAAATAGACAAAATATCAAACCCTATCTTTTGTAGGAGCAATAATAGCGATGCTTGCTTCTTTGATGGCTGCATTGATCTGTAGTTTAAATAATGGAGTATTTTCACTATTCTGTGCTAGTGAACAAAGCAGTTGATGGTGGAATGTCCTCCAACCCTTCAAACAAGTGGCTCCTAAGAGCCCACACACCCACAGCTGCCGGTCAGACCTACGCGTACACACTGCTGTACATGTGAGTGCACACGCTGGGCTGGGGTCTGAGCAGAAAGGCTTATTGACTCTGAAAGGAAACCTGCTTCCTGAGAGGAAAGAGATTCCCACAGGAATACCAGCATACTGCGGAAAAGAGGAGGAACGAGGAAAGGAGAGCCATGCTGAGAGATGAGCTTCTGCTCTGGACTTATAGATGTTTCTCCCTTGAAATCTCCCTTCAACCCACAGGAAAGGAAAATCACAAATGGCATCTCATATCTTGTTTCTGCCAGATAGAGTAGCCCCTCAATGTATTTGGACACTTACCAAAAATGATCAAGTCAAGTCTGCAATCAGAAGTCGGACAACTCAAACATTTCTCATCAAATTCTTCCAAGACTAAATTATCTGCGCTGATATCCACATTCGTTTTAATATCTTTACCCTTTTTCTGTACACCTTTATTAAAAATAAAGGTCCCAAAAGGATTTTTTGCCATTGAAGATCCATTTTGTGGTTCCCCAAAGAACCTTTAAGTAAACGGTTCTCATAAAAGAACATTTGTTTTCTTAGTGTAAAGAACATTTTAATAATCTAAGGAACCATTTTCCACTATAAAGAACCTTTTGTGCAATTGAAAGGTTCCATTGATATTAAAGGTTCTTTGTGGAACTATAGATGCCAATAAAGAAACTTTATTTTTAAGAGTGATGTCAATAGTTGTCTCATTTATGTTTATTTCTTCACATTTGTAGAAAAAACATCTAAGACTTCGTTGACACTTAAATGAGATCTCCAAACACTTTTGTCATGATTACATGGGAATGCTGGTGTGTACACCATGTATGCTCTTTAACAAAACTTGGATGCTAGAAAATATTCCCATTCTGCATGAATAAAGCGGAGTTCTTTACAAAGTTCTGGGCTTTCCGCCCATGTTTTTGATCCACTTGGATTTAAGACACTCTGACAACATGGAACATTTGTGGGATTGCTGTAGGGAGCGATTCAGTTCCGGAAGGCGGAAGGATGCGAGATCGGCTGGTTCCCCTTCAAGTCAGGCATCATTACAGATGTCCTGCGGAGGCAGAAGTACTTTCTAGAATGGACTGTTTCCAGGTTCTCATGCAGTCAGAACAAAGAGAGACTCCATCTCACACTTAGACCCTCTTTACACTTGCTATTAAGATGAATTTTGATCATCACAAGTTTTCGAGGGAGATACATAGGCCTACCCGTTTACACCTGGTGTTTTAATCCGTCTCTTTTGTCCACTTTCAACCACTTCTGTCCTGATTTCTTCGAGGAGCGGGTTATGGGTGGGTAGATGTATGGGCTTTTCAGATCTTTCCATCTAATGGACAAAATAAGCTCTCACAATTTACATATGAAAATGACTGTTGACGATGGAGAAACATACGGAGAGCTTCAGCTTTCATTTCTGCTCTGACAGACGCCAGACCAACCGAACGCTGTGAGTGTGAGTTAGAAATCAGACATGGTGAGAGAACATTGTGCTTCGTACGTTTTTCATCTTCAAACTAAACTTGGGTCTCCAGCCGACAAAATTTAAATCCTGTCTGGCTGGTGTGCATTAGGTCAGTAGGTGGAGAGTAGACTGTCTTTTGTGGCTGTTTGAACTCATTCGACCACATGAACGTTTACACTACAAAAGCAATCCGGTTGAATGTGTTTTCGACTGCTTCTGGAAGTGGAGGAAAGTGAACAAGCTCAAGACGTTTTTCGACCTCGCTTACCTGTATTAGCGTCGTCCACTTGTGATCCGATCAACCAAAACGCATCTTAATACCAGGTGTAAACAGCGCCATAGAGAGACATGTGACATCAAATAAATGCAATTACTAAAAAGCAAGCATTAATTCATTCTATATCCTCTAAAAGCCTTTAAAGTGTGCATTGAAATCACACCATAACCTTTTATGGCTTTTTCTAAGTTAATGTCTCCATCTTGTTGGTCTGGCAAAATGTGGCTCATTCTTTGCAGTCTAGTCATCTAGTCTGTTTGAAAAATCTGGCAAACATCTGGAATAGGTCACTACATTTGCTAGGGTGTCATGTCAACCTATAGTATGTTAATCGTGAACTGCATGTGGGTCATACAAGTCATCCTGATAAATAAAGATAATAAGGACTGAATGTATCATATTGAGTTATTCAGTCAAACACATTGTTAAAGTAGGGTTATTAACTCATAATATGTCCTATCAGGTGCCACAAGAAAGAGTTATGAATGGCTTAGTACCTCTTGAGAAAAGTTACTTTTAATAGGCATTGAAGGGATAGTTCACCCAAAAATGAAAATTCTGTCATTAATTACTCACCCTAATGTCATTCCAAACTCAACTTTTGTTCATCTTTGGAACACAAATAAAGATATATATTTTTTAGCGATTTCTGTCCCTCCATTGACAGATGCGTCTCTACTCTACACTTCAAAAGTTCATAAAGAGATTGTTAAACGAATCCATATGAATTGAGCAGTTTAGTCCAGATTTTCTGAAGAGACATGATTGCTTTATATGATGAACAGATTGAATTTAGGCTTTTATTCTTCATTTTTGGTTGAACCAACCCTTTAAAAGCCATAAGATGCTGTGCATTACAGTGATTTTACAGCAGTACAATGGTAATATCACCGTAACACACAGACTTGAGTGGCTTTTTTAACTTACAAAATTTTGTGGTTTTGTAACACTTTACAATAAGGTGTCATTAGTTAACATGAACTAACAATGAACAATACTTCAACAGCATTTATTAATATTAGTTAATTCCAACATTTATTAATACATTTTTAAGATTATTGCTTCAGTGTCACATGATCCTTCAGAAATCATTCTAATATGCTGATTTGCTGCTGAACAAACATTTATGATTATTGAAAACCATTTTTTTTCAGGATACTCTGATGAATAGAAAATTGAATAGAACACCATTGATTTGAAATATCAATGTTTTGTAATATTATAAATGTCTTTGTTCTCTTTTGATCAATTAAAAAAAATTTTTTTATATGTTTTATATGTAGTACCTCACTTAAAAAAAATACTCAGGTAATCAGGAAATCAGGTTGACTTTCAAGTCTGAACTATCCGTTACACATGTTTTGCTTTTGAGCAATGTTCAGGAAGAAGAAATATAGAGGAAAATTCTATGTTGTCAAACATGGCAAGTCCTTCAAAGCATTTATAATCATCCATTTCTTACCATAGCAAAGGGTTTGATCTATTCCAGATCTGTCCACTACACTGTACACTGTACACCTTGATGCACTAATTGGCTCACATTTGGCCCCTGAACACACAAGTCCTTCGGGAACAATGAGTACAAACATATTTTTCATACTTTTCCCATCTTCTCTGCCCAGGCACCGGCCTCTCAGACCTTAAAGGGCCCTTCTCAGAGCTGTGAATGAGCTGTCAATCACAGGCTAGATCATTTCACTGATTGGAGCAGAAGGCCGATCAGGGTGGAATGATGGGAGAGTGGTGATATATTAGACAAATGCTTGGCCAAAATAAAGGGACAGAGGTTTCTTTATGCTCCGAGCATAAGGAGACTGTTGATGCGCCACGTACACATGCCCGAAGTTTAAGTTTAAGCCACTCACAGAGTTTCATTTCAAGCAGGAAGCAAAAGCTGAAAGAAATTTCCTTTTTATGGTATTGAATACTATCCGTCCTGTTACATAAGAGGTGTGAAGAACGGATACAGATAGAAGAATAGTTCCCTTCATATCTCTTGTCTCAGAGCGGAATGGTTTGATGTGAAAATAATTTCCAGGGGCTCGTTGGCAATGGTGGACACATGAAAAAGATTAGTTGATGTGCCGAAGTGCCGGTCCCTCTCACGCATATTTTCTTTAGTAATTAGGAGGAAACGAGCCAAAGACCTCTAAGACCCCTAAAAAATACGCGCAGACACAGTTTCACACATTTCAACACAATTTATAGAGTATGTTCTAAGCTTTCATCCTTTGAAGATGATCTTGGATGTGGTAGTGATGCTGTATAATAGCCGCTTTGTGTAAAGTTATGTGCTGCGTTATGTCGAGATAAACGACATAATAACATGAAATATACTGTAATTCTGGTCTAATTACTCATCAAAATATTGTAGTACTGGTGTTTGTTATAGTTTAAAGTGTTGGGGTCCAAAACCCTGTACGCAGTCACAAGTTAACAAGTATAATCAAAAGTAAAATTAATATTTAGACCCATTTTAAAAGTTAGTTTTAAAATGCACTGCCCGGGAAGGAAAAAAATAAGTTTCTGTTTGGATTTAAGCAGTCTATGACTGGATCATTATTGCAGTCGTTATTATGTTTCTACCATGTTATATGTTTAGCAACAGTTCTTCTAACCCAATTGATGGAGTGTGTAGATTTTCATTTCTTAAACACCCATGTAGGAAGACTCATCATGGCCATATTCCAGGGTGACAATGTCAAGATTCATCAGGCTCAAACTGTGAAAAAACGGTTAAGAGGGAGAATAAGAATCATTTTCACCTCTGAGTCCAGACTTTAAAATTCATTGAAAGTCTTTGGGATGTGCTGGAGGAGACTTTACAGAGTGCTGGACTCATTTCTGTTATATTCTGTTATACATCTCATACTTGACGAATTGTACATTCATTTACACAACCGTTCCAAGGTCTGGGGTTAGTGCTTAAAAAAAAGAAGAATACTTTTATTGTTACTTTTATAACAAGGATGCATTAAAATAATCAAAAGTGACTGTGAAGGTTTGTTGATGAATAAAAAGTTCAAAAGAACGACATTTATTTGAAACCAAAATCTTTTGTTACATTATAAATGTCTTAACGGTTAAGGCATAGAAACATAAAGATTTGCTAAAGTGAATTTAAACTATTGCTACAACACACTCTGACATAAGCATCAATTGACCGATGAGAAATTCACAGATGTCATGAAGCTAAAGTAATGAACTGTATTCCAACTTTATTTCAGACTGACTTGGCTCTCTCCACAGCCTCAATACATGGATCTTGTGCATTCATGAATGTCAAACGCTCCATCAGAGCTGTCTCTAGTGCGTAAGCTCCCTAAAGCACCATGTGATTCCATGCTGGGAGAGGTTTTTTTGTTAGTGTTAACAAGAGAGTATAGTCTGAACCAGGGCTGGACATAATCTGACATAAGTATTCGCCTGGATTAATCCTTTGATTCAAGGTGTGTGTGTGTGTGTTCTCAGCTCTGCATAAATAGGTGAAAGTTCATCCGAGTGAACTCCTGGTGTATGGTGTCTATGAGCGAGTCCGAGTCTGCGGTTCTCTCCGCTGTAGTGTTTGCTTGAGAGGGGGCACTGTGTTCTGGTGTGTAAGTAAACGAGTATGAACTCCTGTAGATCAGCCCGTCAAATCGGATCAGAGATAAGGGCACTGTGATTGGTTGTCTCATCCATCTCCACTCGCCACTCAATATAGACACATCAGGAACGACACTCAGCAAAGACCTAGAGGACCTGAGATGGACAAAGTGGCATTTTTATGTTTACTTTGATTAAATACCCTTATCGTCCATTGTGCATTTTATAAAAATATATAGTTATTAAGATTTTAAATTATTTTATTTTAGTTTAGTTTTTATTTATTTCAAGTTAATAATTTTAGTGCTTCAACTTATTTCAGTTTATTGCCAAGTCAATTTCTATTTTTTATATTTCTATTTTATTTTATTTAAGCTTTATTTCAATTAAAATGTTTTAGTAGTTTTAGTTAACAATAACAACTATATATATTGAGTGCAATCACTGTCAAACTTTGAAGTATTAAATGTTTTCCTCCTGTAACTTAAGATGAAGGAAGTTACACCTCACTGATTTGCAGTCATTTCATTTGCAGATCACCCGCTGAACTTCCTGACACTTGACTACAGCTCTAAGAACCTCCCTACAAGGACCCGAGAGAGACCATCATTCCCCTCCAGCCTGCTGAGACAGGAATGTCACACCACGGCATCCCTGGAGCCTTGGCAAGGTGGACACAACAAACTAAAATGATTGCACTGGGAAAAGTTTAGTATGAGTAGGAAGTTAGTTTTTTGTCTTGCTATGAACTTGCACGTACCTGTGCTGTATTATTTACTACATAGTGACGACCGGTAATTTCAATTTATAAAATGGATAATGATTCTAAAATAGTAAATGATTGGTTGAGCCATGTTCAAAGCCACTTAAAGATATCTGCATGCCTGTATCTGCACATCAGATTATTTCAGTACTTATGTGGTATGTTTTTTAAAAAGACATGGCGTGCAAAACCATTGGTTCAGAAATCTCCACTTCAGTAGCACTTCCTTCCATACGCCAAACTTTGCAGGTTTATATTCTGAGGGGTTTGTGCATATAACATTTTTAAAAGTACTAAATAACATATTATTTTTTGATAATAAAAACATTTAACTCTAATGTCAACAAAAAGAAATGATAATTTTGACCATAGCTTCGTCCAATGTTCAGATTTCTGCTATGGAAATGCATGCAGATTAGTGCAGATTTAATTAGACAATGGCTCATTTACATATTTAAAGAACATTTAAGAAAATTTGCAATGCAAATCAATTATCTTGTTCAAATGTGGTGCCTTGCCTTGAATATTCAGCCAATGAACTGCAATATTTAGTGAATACTAAGATAATTACTATAAATTGTTTATTGAAAACGGTTGTCTTTATCACTTTGCTGTTGCATTGATTTATACAGCAATAAGCCACTATGGGCAGGGTTTGAAACTGTATAACATGTTTTAACGCACTTAGATACCCCTTTATTGTGATTAACTCACTGTAATTATGACCTCAAGTGGTTTAAACTGTTTTTTACAGTAACTAGCCTCCAATTAGCACAATATAATAAACATCAACATTCTGTAACATCCAGTTGTTTCAGTGTGTATAACTTCCTTCCAATCCTTCCTTGTGACATTTGTGCTTTATGATAAATGATGAGATCTGTGCTTTGAAGAGGAACACTTCAGACCCTAATGTTTTGTTTCACAGGACTTTCTGTGGTTTACAAGAACTTGAAGTCATCAGCCTGAGGGGGTTTATTCTGAGATAACAACCAGCTGGATGTATATTATCCCGCTTATTACACGGCTACTTGCCACATAAGTAAATAATTAGACACAAAATAATGATCTGAGTCGAAGTATTTTATTTGATCTTTAAACGCAAAGCTTCCGCGGATAAAGCAGTTGTCATGCCACTTATTACACGACATTTCACCGCATACGTAATTATGGGGATAAGAGATATTGATTTCAGATTAAACTGTTTTAAAATTGTACCTGTTTGTATTTTATAATCCACCAGTGTACAAAAAAATTTGTCGCAAAATGGCAGCGGCTGCGTTTGTATGAGACGAGAGAGTGTGTCGATACTGGATGACACACAAAAATATTGATTTGACTGAGATTTTCATATTTTTTTAGTTCACAAACGCAAAACTTCCATGAAGAAAAACCGCTCCTAGCAAGCATATAGCGCTGCTGACTTCAGTAACCCAGATGAGCCTGTGTTCTCTGTTTTCATTAGTTAATGCACTGTGAAGTAACATGAACAACTGTATTTTTTATTAACAAAGATAAACAAATATAGTAACAAAAGTATTGCTCATGGTTTGTTTATGTTAGTTAATACATTATCTAATGTTGACAAATTAAACCTTATTGTAAAGTGTTACCGAAATAACAAATCTTACCAGCGAAATTGTGTAACAGTAGCTTAGCTGTTTACATAGTGTAGACTTATAAATAAAGATCTTATGCTTTTAAAGCTAGCTCACTATTGCTAGCCTCTCTGCCTACCCTAACTTTAATCCAGGTATTTAGAATAAATTCTAACCTGAACATGGTCTCTGCCTCCATGTCACCGAACCAGACCTTTAAGTGTGGACTGAAGTTTTCTCCGTGAAGCTCCAACATGGCCACATGTCCCCCTCCATTTAGCTAAATCACAAAAACCATGAACACTTGTTAGTGTTGTTTAGGTAAGTAAGTGTTTAGGTACAGCTCATATTTACAGTTTGATATAAAATTACACTCTTAGAAAAGAACTCGTAAACATTTGATCACTAGAAATAAAAGTATTATGCAATCATTTAAGACATTTCTCCTGCTATAGAACCTTTTTGGCATAGCAAGTTCAACAACCCTAGAGTTTTATATAGAAACCTAGTGAACACTGAAGAGTGTAGCATTCGATTTCTCTTGAATTAATTTTTAAAATTGATTTGAAGAGGTGTAATGAAGACACGTCATTGAGAGCTTGATTTCTGACCTCTAGTCCATTGATCACAGGCACAGGGCTGATGGTGGTCGGGTGACCGGCTAGACTCTCACTGAAGGTGTATTCAACCACCTCTGTTCCAATGATGGTCCAACAGGATCCATCATTCAATAACACCTTATTACTTTCCTTTGGACACGGGGAGGCCTACAAGTGGAATCACATGAGGGTAAGTAAATGCATTTTCATTGTGGGGTGAACTATTCTTTTAATTAAATGTCATTGCCTGTGTTCACCTGGAACTGTATGATTTTCTCATTGGACAGGCAGAGGTACATGTGGTTGCTGTCTCTGAACTGGAAAGCACATTTATGAAGCTGAGACACGGGCTCATCCACGTCTAGACACGCATGCTGCTTGTTCACCTTACGTATTACCTACAAAGAAAGAAAAGCGCATCAGGTAGCTATTCACACAGCTGACCTTTTTCCTGCATTTGACACGAGTTTAATAGAGTAACAGTGATCCTCAACCTTTTCTCATTCTTGCTTCTGAAAGATTTTTAAAAAATCAGTTTAAAAAGATATTGTAATCTTATACTTTTGGCTTGTATAGAAGCATTTAATCATAAGAGATCATGGCAGTTCTCTTAAGAAACATTTATATGGTTTTGTTCAAAAGCAATTATTCTGTAAAGAAAAAGAATGAGATTTTACTTCCATTTTTAATGAGATTTTTTGGCTCACCAAGGCCGTATTTATTTAATTAAAAAAAAATCAACAGTAGTATTATGAAATATTATTACAATTTTAAATAACTGTTTTCTTTTTTAATATAATTTTAAATGTAATTTATTTCTGTGATACAAATCTGAAATTTCAGCATCATTACTCCAGTCTTCAATGTCACATGATCCTTCAGAAATCATTCTAATATGCAGATTTTCTGCTCAATTATCAATTATTATCGGTGCTCACTTATAAATAATGGCTCTTAATTTTATCGATGTTGAAACATTTTTTGCTGCTTAAGATTTTTTTTTCTGGAAACCTTGATACAATTTCTTCTGGATTCTTTGATGAATAGAAAGCTCAAAAGAACAGCATTGATTTTAAATCAGATTTATATATATATATATATATATATATATATATATATATATATATATATATATATATATATATATACTGGAGTAATGCTGCTGAAAATTCAGCTCTACATCACAAGAATAAATGAAAAATTTCATTATATTAAAAAAATATTTCACAATATTACCGTTTTTACTGTATTTTTTGACTTGGTGAGCCTTTTGGCTTATTTCAAAAACATTAAATAAAGGTTATTTATTTCCATTCAACAAAAGGTTTTTTATTGTGGAAAAAGGTTCTTTAGATTATTAAAATTGTTCTTCACATTATTTTAAAAACGGTTCACTGAAAGGTTATTTGGGGAACCAAAAATGGTTCTCCTATGGCATTGTTGTGATTGAAACCTTTATTTTAAAGAGTATAATTGTATAAAGTCCTCGCCCTTCTATCATGCACCACTGCACCTGGTCTCATTCGACTGGCCCCGGCAACACCTGTGTGCTGCACAATATGCCTCACTGTTCACACTCCTCCACAACTGCAGCTCGGGGATCAAAAATCTGCTGCATGAGGGCTTCAAATACAGACTTGCAAACCAAAACAAACCAGTCAGCAATTTCAAACAACTAAAACAACATTATGAAGGTCTATTCTGTTTGCGAGTCTGCTAAATGTGGTATTTAAACGTCGTCCTTGGCATTTTGATCAAGTGCTTTATCAGCAAATTGTGGCGCAGGTTGGTAGCAGACCAGCTTCCAAAAAACACCACATGGATGGAAATATGTACAGAACAAACCTAGATATATAGATATACAGACAAAAAATATAGATTAAAAATACACAGGACATTCAGATTCAATCCAACAAGGTTTAAAAAAAATGCATGGTTTTATTTACACTTTGTTAGCATGTAGTAGAGCACCAAGTACATTCCAGTAAGATTTTTTTACTGAAAAATAAACCCAGGGAAACTGATTAAAATATCTATATGTGTGCAATTTCTGTAGCACCTAACAGAATTGTAAAATTACCTAGATTTTTGTATTTTCTGACCTGTACAATACTTGTAGCCATAATGCTAAGTGGCAGCAAGGCTTTTGCACTTAATATTCAGTAATATTATTGATTCGACTGAAATGATACTATTGAGAACCAATCTTGAACTGAATTGAGCTGAAAGAGGACACCAGTGTTTTCTGCAGAGCTGCTTTATAGCTGAATCGACTGTTATTGAACCATATTGAATCAACACTGAACTGACTTAGAAGTGAAACACAACACTATTGCCTTCTATAAAGCTGCTTAAAGCTGAATTCATTCACTGAAAATTCATTATTGATAAAAAGCTATTGAACTGACCTGAATCAACGCTGAACTGACTTGAGCTGAATAATTACAATAGAATTGAATTTTGTTTGCATCATTGATCATTGTCTAGTTTATCACTGCTTTTTTATGTGCTACATAAATAAAGGTGACTTGACGTGTAATGGAAAGAAAAAGGTTTTATACTTGCATACCATTGGTGGCAGCGCCACTCCTGAGTCAGTGCATACCAGCTGAACCACACAGCCGTAACAGATGTAGCTGTCACACATGGTGTATTCACTACGAAGCACTTGCATCTCCTCCACTACGAACAGAGTTGAAACAGAGTGAGTATTAGGGTATAGCGCTGTAGGGGGCGAGAGAGAAAATTAGACCTTACTCAGACCAGGATTTGGCCTTGGGCGCTGTACAGGGGTTAAGCCCAATTATGCTACATTTATACCAGGTGCTGAACACATGTTGCTGACATTTACAAATGAAGCTTTTACAATTTCTATTCTTTGGGTGAAGTGTCGTATTTTGGAAAACTGATTTTACTCTCAAATGCGGCGCGGCATTAAGAGTTTGTAAGAGTTTATTTACTTATTCACGCTGGACGTCCAGATTTGGCCAGTTGTTTCTAGACTTGTTTGGGTTTCTTGTGTTTATTTAGCTACTGTGGGGAACGGTGAATTAGTCCTAACAACATACAGTGGGTCTGTGTATACGCATGGGTGAACCCAGGCTAAAGGAAATACTTCCGCAAAAAGGGATCATTAGATCCCATGTCATTAAAAGGTGGTATTATAATACTGTTAGGTGTGTAGAATATGCACCAATTTCAAAGTCTCTGCATCATTGGCATCCAATTATTACTAAATGAGTCCCAATGTTGTTACCCTTGTAAAGATATGAATGTTATAGACCCATATAATTTTTTTTTAAATACGTTTATTTATTTTTTTACATCATTTCATTGTATTACATTGAGTTTAAGAAATAAATGGCAAAAAATAATGTGAAATGATGCCTACAAAGCAAAAAGGCAGTAACTATGCAGAGTGCAGAACTGAGAAAAATGACTTTAAGTTATCCTGTCTTCCAGCCTAAGTAGTTGTAGGTAGATTATTGGACATGTGACTGTTTTGTTACTTTATATTAGCTTATTCTTTGTACATATCAATCCTCATATTTAATTAAATGATTAATAAATCATTTTTGACTGTAAATGCAGTTAATGCCTTTTTGTTTTGTAGGACATTGTCCTATGAAGAGGACACCAGGACTCAGTTAATAATAAAATGGAAAACAATCTTGTTGTTTTTTTACTTTTTCATATTCAGTATACCAGTCCATTTTGGGTTCCATGCTATTTTCTTCTATATTTTTTCCTCTGTAAAACAGATATGAGAATATTGTTAAACAAATATGTTTAGAAACTGTTTGTATTTTGCATTTTGTATGCATCCAAACTATGCACAAAGACTTTTACAAAGAACTTTGGTATGAAAGATATTAGAGCATGATTTGATAAACTTTACTTTACACAATATGTGTGTAAACATGGCCAAAAATGTGTTTTCATTTCCATTATATACAATGGTGTTTTTTTGGGCAACATGTAAATAAATAAAGAAGTAGCAATAAAAGTGAGAGTAATAACTTGGCAACATTTTTCATTTCAACATTTGTTTGAAATATAAGATATTATGAAAATGTCTTCCCTATTCACTTATTATGTCACCCTAAAATGCCTAATAAGCATGCTGTTAGTCCCGGTGTCGTTTACATATTCTGATTTCAAACTATGATATGTCTTGAAAATTAGTCAGATAATTACATGATTATAATTACAAAATATCATCATATTCCCATTAGAGTGTTGAATTTAGTCATTCAGTCAATGTCATATCTCTGAAAAGACCTGAATGTGCTCTTTACAAGACATCCAGACTTAAAACTGTGGCTCATATGATCTCAAAGACATAAAATATAATGTTCTCTACAGAGGAAAAAACTCTGGCTTTCAGGAGGATATAAAAAACCATTAACCCAGGGTTCCCAAACATGTAGTGTGAAATCTTGAGATGATTCATTACTAACCAGTGTGAAATATGAACCCTGTGTTAGCAATTTCATGTGTGAAAAGCTCATAATTTATAGTTTTGGTAATTAAACATTGTTTTATTCAGTTATATGTATGAAAGACTGAGATAATAAAGGATTAGAAGTAGAATAAAAGAGAAAAAGCATTTCATCTCAAACCTAAAGTGACAGTGAATGCCGTCCATTGTCTCGCGCTGGCGACAAAAGCCCCGTCTTCAACCGCCAGGTAACGTGTACTGACCGTCTGTGACCGCAAGCGGTTAAACAACGACACTTTTGAGCCTGAAGAAATACACACTGCAGAAACAAACACACATTTTTACAAAAACTAAAACTATGGGCAAACAAAAGAAACACCATAATATTTAAACACTCACTGACATATATGTATACACATTCATACTGACAAGAAGAAAGCAAACACAAATGATTGATATACTTTGACTAATGCCAGTCTGTTCTTTTTCTAGAACTTTGTCTCATTGTCTGTCTCTCCCACAAGACGGTGAGGAATTCAACGTCACTTGACTGCTGCTCTCAGATGTCAAGCGCCTCTTTCTTCCCCGTAAAACCTCTCTGTGGATCCAATAGTCAATGTCAACAGCAGCTGCCCTCTTAGTGTGTGCTTTAGGATCAAAAGGTTAGAGGTCAAATGTCTGACTTCTGTGGCAATGGCTGCTGGGTGACACTATTTAGCGGCTTGACCTCACTTCTCATACATAAAGACATGGCAACAAAAACTTACAGGAGTTCGGTTTCTACTCCGGATGACACTTTTATGTAACGGCCTTTAGTCAGTGTAGACGTCATATTTGATTTGATCCAAATGAGGGATAGATCAACAGTCCATTCAATAGGTTGAACTGTTTTGTATTGTGATGTCAACTGTTTAGTTAACAAAACAAAACAAAAAGTTATAATAATAATTTGGGGAAAAACATGGGAAACCGTGGGCAGTGAAAATTAGTCATGACTTATAACCTTAAAACTGAATTTCAGTGGACTGAATGTCTATCGCTTGCATCAAATTAAATATAGACTTTCAGAATTTCACACAAATGCACACATGCACAGACTCACGGTCAGCATTCTTCATGGACTGTCTCTTCTGGGATGGTTTGGAGATGACTTTAATAAGTCTGCTGTTAAACGTGCCGATTTCTTGCCCTCCGCTGTGAAACAGGTGTAGAAGCAGGCGAAAGTGCTTTCGTTTGTCAGTATCTGAGATATACAAGGTTTTAGCGCAGGCAAACATCTGAAAGATAGAATGAAATAGACACACAAATGAGTCAGTTGTTAACGTTTACAAAAGTTCAAAAGCTTGGCCTCGAAAGTAAAAAAAGTCTCTTATGCTCATCAAGGCTGCATTTATTTAATCAAAATTGTTTGTAAAACTGCAATATTGTGAAATATTATATTAAAAAAAACTTTTTTTAAAATGTAATTTATTACTGTAATGCAAAGCTGAATTTTAGCATTATTATTCCATTCTTCACATGATTCTTCAGAAATTATTTGAATATGCAAATGTGTTGCTCAAGAAACATTTCTTATTTTATCTATGCTGAAACTGCTTAACATTTTTGTGAAAACTGTCATTCATTTCACCACAGAATTTTTTGCTGAATAGAAAAATCAAGAAAACAGCATTTATAATAAAAATAAATCTTTTGTAACATTATACATCTTTACTGACTTCAGTTTTTACTGATTAAATGAATGCATCCATGCTGAATAAAAGTATGAATTTCTTACTGACCCCAAACTTTTGAACAGTAGTGTACCTGTCAGATGTATATACAGTCTTAGAAGAAATGCTGTAAAATGTCAGTTCATATTTAGATCTCTGACTTTTGGTAGCAGACTTTGATTTCTTGGCAAATCTGAACACAGTTTGAGACATTTTTTCAGATCTCTTCTTAAGAGGAGGCACGTGACGGTTTTCCACAGAATACAAATCTGAGAACTCAAATAACCATTTAATCTCATTGCTGTTTTTGGAGAGATATTAAAGAGATCTTGTTTATGATTATTATTTCCTGTGGGCAGGAATAAAGCAACTAAAAGATCAGTCCCATATTCTTTGTTCAACCAACTGCCCTCCTTACATAAACCTAGTTGTAATCCAGGTAGAATAAACATATGATCCCAGCTCCAAATCTCTCTGTACACACAGGAGTCATGTTCTCTCATAAGCCTGAAAGACTCTCTCCTCTTTGATCGCTGTGTTTTGGCAATGTCTCACCCTCTTGTCTGTCTGCTCCTCAAAGCTCAGCTTGAAACTGTCTGTCCGTGGATCGGTGGAGCTGTCCAGACCCATGTACCCGAAAAGCTGACAACTGGACTCACCTAGACCTGATGCTGAGTGAATATAAATGGGAAAGATTCGAGTGAATTACAATGGTAAGAATGAAGATGCTCTCACAAGCCACTGACCTTTAAGATGCTCCTGTCTGAGTTTCCATCCGTGTCCAGTGAGGTACACACAAGGAGGGGGACAGAAAAACCTATGGAAACACACAAACCATTATTTTTGGAATGAGACATGAAGAAAGAGGTGTGCAATAGTCTTACTTTCTGTAAATGATGTTCCTGTGAGTGATAAAAGAACCTGGTGGGAATAAGGATAAAACAACCATTTGGAACATGGTAGATGGTTTCTAGCTAGGCATAATCTCGTCCAAGCTGGTTAGTCAATCTTTATCAAGCTGGACAGAACTGGTAGATCATCTTGAACCAGAAACAAACCAGCTTCCATGTTCCAAAAAAACAGTTTATGTTGGTACGATGTGATTTTTCGAGCAAAGACATTTTCCCAAAAGCTAAACCAGTTGATATTCAGTACACACAGTATTGTGTGTGTGTGTGTGTCCTGGTAAACCCTATAATGTGGACAAAATGTCCCCACAAATATGGTAATATCTAAAATCCTTGTCCTTGTGGGGACATTTTTTGGTCCCCATCAGGAAAACAGCTTGTAAATCCTACTAAGTCATGTTTTTTTAAAAATGCAGAAAGTGTTCTGTGATTGGTAGGTTTAAGGGTAGGGTTACTGTAGGGGGATAGAATATACAGTTTGTACAGTATAAAAATCATTAGGTCTATGGAAAGTCCCCATAAAACATGAAAACGTGTATATGTGTGTGTGTGCATGTATATTGAACTTTTTGAACATGTTAATGCACAGATGTAAATAATTTTTACCTTTTCTCATTCCCATAAGACTTCTGAGCAACTTTGGCATGCAAGATGATCACTGATTGGTCAGGTCTGAATTGAAGGTATTGCCTCACTGAATCTCTGGTTACTTTTTGCAACAAGGAGAAATTTTGTTCCTCCCTAGTGATGCACAAAAATATTTCTTTTAAACTGGCATCCTCTCCGAAATAAACTATCTGTGCTTTTCTCAAATATCCTATCATGGAATAGTTCTTTATATTGTGACACAATTTAAACATTAAAATGAATGTAGAAAATTGGGGCATTAACAGCCCTTTTGGCTGTCCTTGACGTTTGTGGTTCGTTTAGCTGAGCTTTCTGACATTAACCATAGCAACAAGCAGTCTGTTTGATTCAGTAATAGATAATATAGAGTTTTACTGAAAGATATACTGAAATAAATAGTGGGTTAGAAGTGTTGACAGTGATGCAGAGACAATAAGAGGACAGAGCATGACACTTTCCAATAATTTTTTAAAAAGAACATCGTTTTATAGAGCTAGAAAATTTGATACACATATTTGGGGAGAAATTTTTTTTTTAAATAAGTCCCATTTAAATCATTTTAGGCACAGAAGAAGATTCTTATAATGCTTATTTTATTAAAACATCTTTCATGTTCCACAGAGGAATAAAAAAGTATCATGGGATTGGAATTACATGAGTATGAGTAAATTACAGGTTTTTCATTTTTCAGGTGGACTATTAAGCACTTTGCTCTTCATGTACATCATGTACATTTCTAGTGAAAAAGGATGAGGCCCATAACACTTAACTAACAAAGTTAATATTTAACTTAAATTAATTGTTTCATATGATCTATTTGCAGTTATTCATTTCACTTTTAAGCATCTCATTTTATTATTACTCAATCTGAAATGGTTTATTTAATTAACATTATGATAATCTCATGCCCTAATTTTGTTCAGTATTTTTAACAGTGCATACTTTTCTGGGAGTCTCAATTCCTTTGATTAGGAACCCAATGATATAAATGTGGTATTTCCCAGCAGAGTGAAAAGTTTTAATTGAAATCTTCCATAATTCCCCAGGCTAAGAATGTTTCAGTCTGTCTGCCTGCAGGTTTTTATTTGAGGTATTTCCAAGAGGATTTGGGGCCAAAGGCAGTAATGTTATTTCCTACTTTGAGCGCATTAGGATGGAGGTCAAATTGGATCCCTGTGTTTGGATAATTTTTGAATGTTGGTAACCACTGATTTCCATAGAAAAGAGGAAAAAAACTATGAAAGTCAATGGGGACCAGAAACGATTTGGTTACCGACATTCTACAAGATTTATTATTTTGTGTTCAGCACAAAAAATAAATTAATACAGGCTTGAAACAACTTGAGGGTGAGTAAATGAGGACAGAATTTTCATTTTTGGGTGAACTATCACTTTAAACGACCAGTTACAGTAGGCCTATCTAAAACACACTTTCCTTAACCACTTCGTCTTTGCAAGGATTTTTTTTTAGAGAATTAGGCATATTTAAAAGAGAGTCCTACCCACAAACATTGGAGTAAATGGATAAAATGGTCTATTTGACAGAAAACACTGTATTTATTCACAATTTTAAGATAAACACATATAAAAAGTCACTTTAAAATCTTAAACGTTATTTGTCGACTACCCTATACAGGCACTATTAATATTTCATAGAAAGCCTAAGAAAATAGCATCACTGTAAATAAAATTCAAATAAAGTCAGCTCTGTGTTCACAAATGGCACTTCAAGAGCTCGTGCATCAATCGTGGACTAAAGCAGAACCGCAAGGAATTTCTGAAGACTCACTAAAAGAAAGCTAATGTTCTCTCTCCTGCAGCAAGCAACCCCCCAAAGAAATCCTGCCTGCTCTTCCCATTTCGGACGGGGGTGGGATCTACATTTCAAACGTGCTCTGCAGATTTAATACCTGGCCAATGTCCTGACTGTTCACTCTATCCCAGATTAATCGCCTGGAGAGGTTACTACTCACCTTAAGGAACGGCTTGACACTTTTAATAGGCTTCCTGAACCACTTCAGCGTCGTTTTTGTCGTATTTTTGGATACCGTTGCACAGTTCTACAGGAGAGTTTGTACCTGTGTGATTACCTGAGGTGAGTGAAGCACGCGTCTGATGTGTACAGGTGAGAGGCTTCACTAGAGTCCACGATGGCCAACCCTGGAGAATTAAGAGGAAAATGTCTTTGTTTCTTGTGTTTTACTAGTTTTATTGAGTTGTAAATTAAGCAAAACTACTGAAACTGTTTGTTTAATGACATGGAGACTGACCTTCTAAAAATTTTTTATTACTTAGGCCTATTAGCAGTTGTGAAATGGTTACAAATATTTAATGTGTGCAACATGGTAAATGTGCTTAGCTGAGCAATATTTTCGTGCTATTTTTTAAACTGCTTTCAAGCTAAACGTCTTCTGCAATTTTCCCTGAGGAAAATATTTTTTTCATTAATTAGGCTAAATAATAATAATAAAATACTGCATTTTAAATACATCAACGTTCAATATAATTTCAATCGATCTCAAATAAGTTAAATGTTTTTATGTAAGTTTTGAGAATGATGACAGGCTACTTGGAAATAGATAAAAAATTCTCGCGATATTTAAAAAATACACTCGATTTGTTGAATATATATCAAATCTATGTGCATTTTTAAATGTTATGTGACCCATTTTCAAGATAATAGTATTGTTATGGTCGCATCTCGTCCTCCTTTGGTAGGCCTACCTGCGAAAAGGGCATTTGTTTAAAATAGCATATTAACATAGCAATAGAATTCATACTATTTCTGTACTATGGAGGCATATGCTGTGCGTATGTAATTGTTCTGTATCCATTAAATATGATAGTTTGCAATATAAAACTAAGCGCACTGTGGAATACTGTCTCCCACAATGCAATGGTCTCAAATTGGCCTACGATTCCCAAGATAGGTGTCTGCAGGAGAGCTATTGTAGTTATTTTCTGTTAACTGTAATTTTCAACCCATTATTTGTAATCTAGACAAAGTTGAATATAAATTGCAACATTTTTAATGGTTGATTGATTGATTGTTTGATTGATTCATGACCTGAATCGTTGAATTAACAATGCAACATTATGAGGTTATATGACAAGAATGCAATTTACTAATGTTGGAAACTTTTATGCTTGCATATTGTATTCTGTTTACCATAATACTAAAGCAACTGTGACAAGTACTCCATTCTGAACACAGCCAAGAGCTGAACGAATCTAAATACAGATCAGCATGTAACAGACTGACCGTGTTTAAAAACCTAGTGTGCCGCCAACCTAAACAGCATTTCCACAATGCTGTCTAGATAGGCAGCTCCCTTGGTTTTGGGACACATGCTTTTAGGTGCGCAGTGGTTGGCTGGAGGCGAAACCACTATTAGTAAGCGTCACATCTGCTTTCAATGCTTTAACAAGAAGCTGCTGTTAGTTAATCTAACCGTGAAGCTGTCCGTCAATCTGCTGCCAAAGAAACCACGCTTGTTATTTTCCTCCATTTGCCCTCTTCCTCTAATGCTCCTGTCCTCTCTCTCACTGCCTCACACTGGGGTTTTCTTTGGTCTGTCTGAGAGAAATGTTTGCACTGTGAGGCTTTAACCCACGGAGATCCCTCTGGGCTGGAGCTGGGATCTGGGAAGCTTGAACAGTCTTCCAAAGATATACTCAGCACACTGAAAGAAATGTGCTGTCACTCTTCTTTTTTTACTGCCTGTCATGTTGGGAGGCACTGTCAATCTCTCAAGACTTTTTTTTTTCTCCTAAATTGTAATGCTCAGAGATTGCTGACACGGAAACCTAGTGATAGGGTCATATTTCACACCAGAGTCAAAACTTTGCTTAAAGAATATAAAGCATATTTTTGGTACCATTAAGTTTTTTTTTAACAATTAAGAACATTTCCCACACCATGCAGTTTTGTGCTGCCTTTAATTTATACTTATATATGATTTATGCTGATAATTAATATTTATTTATTTGAATGCTTTACAGTAATGAGATTTTTAGATTTTTTATTATTATTTGTAATTATTTGTAATACTAATAAATATTATATTATATAAATATGATTATAAATAAAATACAATTTATTTTTCTTAAATGAATGTCCACCATTGTTAACAAGCATGTTTCTTTTTTATGTTTTATTTATTTTTAATCAATAAATACAAATATTACATAATAAATATTATATAATATATTTTATTTGTAATTTATTATTTATTTTGCTTAAAATAATGTCCACCGTTGTTATTTCCCACACTGACCTGTTTCTCTGTCTCCTTTCCTTTGGTCCTGCATGACTCAGGTGTACAACAGCCGTTTTGAAATCTTCATAAAGTCCTCTACTGTGCCAGACACTCCACTGTTGTTCATGCTACCTGGTTTTACTTTATTCACTCCTTTCGTAATGTGACGAAAGTGTAACTGTCAGAGCTATGTTGTAAGAAGACTTCTCCATCTCCAATTCCAATAACTGTGTTATCAGCCTTATAGGAGTGTTTGTAAATCTATATACATGTTTGTTTTTAGAGATAGTCGCCTGTACTCAGGTGCTGAATTCTCACGCCTCCCTCCACGTGGCAAGCAGTCACTGATACAAGTGAACATGGAATGAGCCGGAAAGTCCATAATAGAAATAAATGTGGGTGACATTTATTGCTGATTATGTTGTGGAGTGAAAGCATGGACACCAAACCATCTGGCTTTTCAGTTACTACCAATAAGCAAACAGGAATCATATTTAAAAGGATAAGTGATTTTACACAACTTGGTAGTCACATGGAATTTGCATTATTTCCAGATGCAGGGCCTAACATTTTTAAATATGTGTTCATTAAGCCAGCAAACCCCTTTTACAAGGTCCTGCATGTTCTTCAAAGCCAGTTTAATGGAAACAATTGCAAAGTCAAAAATTTAAATCAGTACATACAAATGGACTGGAATAACAGCAGCTCTTTATATGTCTGCTATGTAGTGCTTAATGTAGTGTAGTTAAAGATGACCATCCAAAAGCCAGTCATGGTGCTATATTCTCTGTAAACATTAAATAACCACTTTAATCTTCTGAATTTATTGGCTCTCTGCCAGCATGATGTGTGTGACCATACAGTGCTGAAATAATCAAAGCTGAGTTAAGGGTCGCCGCAGCTTGTATGCACACACTCAAAGCCTAATGCACACATATAGCACAGAAGGCTTCATTGTATTAGCACACAGGGAACTGAAGTCTGACAGTTTTGTGCAGAGTCTTTATCAAGGCTTGAAAAACCACAAACCAGCACTGGTCATAGGGGTCACTCTATTTCATGCTGAGAGTAGTATATAGAGATGCATGTGCATATTTTCCCGTCCTTGTCTTTTTCAAAGGGGTAAATTCACCCTAAAAGGAAAATTCTGTCATTATTTACTCGCACACATGTTCAAACCTGTATGATTTTATCTTCTAGATTGACCAAAAATTACCTTGAAGATGCATGTTTTATGTCAACAAGGCACGTTTGAATATGTAATCTATAGAAGCAGTGTATATTTTTCTAGCACCAATGTTAACAAATGAGAGCATTCACATCGGAAGCGTGACGGACACTACTGTTCAAATGTTTGATGTCAGTAATTTTAGAAGGTTTTTTGTAATTTTAGACAAATTTTATGATACTTTTGTGGAGTGGAATTGCACGAGGGTAGAATTTTAATTTTTTTATTAAATCTTTAGCATATCAGCTTCAACTCTGCAAACTGTACTGCTGAAAAACCTGTTTTTAATTGAATAGATAGAATTGCAGCACAGCAGACAGTAAAAGGACAGTAAAATTCATGCCAAACCATGACACACTCTAGTGATACCATGACCACTGATAGTGATAACCCTTATCAGGCCCTTGGAGAGGTAGATCCCTTTGCGGAAGTCGAAGTGACTGACAGCACTCTGTTTACAGCGCCAGTGTCCCAGACGCAGTTATTTTCCAGCAATTACTTCACACAGCGTTTGAACTCGGAGCCTGTGGTGATGTGATTGGCCCAAAACTCTATTAACTCTTCCATGTTAACAGTCTGTTTAGAAGTGCTGCTGTGGACCATCTGTTTGGTGTCGCCGTTTTATTGCAAGCTCAGACTGGAATGTATGGCTGCTTTTTAAAGCACAGATTTTCCTTGACCTGCAACTTTTCTGTTTCTTTCTCGTCTCCACCTACAGCCAGTGGGATTCTTATGGCGAGATTGGGCCTTTATCGACGAAACATGACACGTGTGTTGGTGTATGTTGGTGTGCTAATAGCCATAATGGCTGCAACAGAAGCAAGACCTAAATCAGGTTGGTTAAACCGCTGTTATAACACTAATAAATCAATCTTGACAAATCAAATCTCGTAACAGCGGTAGACACTACCTCAGAGTCTGTTTATTACACTAAATATTTAGTGGTGGGACAATTGTGTTGTTGTTGGCAAATCAGATGGCCATTGTAGAGCATGTTTTTTTTATCAGCTAGATCTGTGGTTCTCAAATGATTCAGGATCCACATTTTACATGCAAAGATAAACCAAAATGTATATATTTACATGAACTGCATCGGCTCAATATGCAAAATTATTAACATGAGGTTAGGCTGAAAAGTAAATTGGACTGCATAATATTGTCTTTATAATTTGAGTGTTTGGTTTCTAAATGCCTCTTAAATTTCGATGGTTTCATGCCATTAATTCACCACACAAAGCATGTTTATCCTTGCTTTGATGGTGAACCTTTATTTTGTGTTTGAACCTTTGTTTTGTGATGGTGTTTTCTACTCCCTTTTAAAAATTATTACAAAAGTCATTAAAACCATTTTGGGGTTCCTTAAAGAATCTTTCAGTGATCGGTTCTTATAAGAACCATTGTTTTTGTCAGTGTCCATAATATTTTAGTAATCTTTTTCCTCTACAAAGAACCTTTTGTACACTGGGAAGGTTCTATGGATGTTAAAGGTTCTTCATGGAACCATCGATGCCAATAAAGAACCTTGTACTTGTACTTAATGTACTTAATGTACTTACTTGTACTTGTTTTCTTATACTCACTTTAAACTGTGTTATTATTGTCATTATGTGGTTTCTAATTCTGTTTTCCCACATTTTACAGATGAACCAAAGTGCAAATCTGGTCCGGTTGACCTTGTGTTCATCATCGACGGCTCCCGCAGTGTTCGCCCCCATGAGTTTGAGACTATGCGCAAGTTCATGATTGACATCATCCATGAGATGGACATTGGCCTGGAAGCTACAAGAGTTGGTGTGGTCCAATACTCCAGCCAGGTCCAGAACGTCTTCTCCCTCAAAGCCTTCAGCAAGCCAGCGCAGATGGTCAAAGCTATCAATGAGATCATTCCATTGGCACAGGGCACAATGACCGGCCTGGCCATCCGTTACGCCATGAATGTAGCCTTCTCTGCCGAGGAAGGCGCCCGCCCCAACGTTCCCCACGTAGCTGTTATCGTGACGGACGGTCGCCCTCAGGACCGCGTGGCTGAAGTGGCAGCTGCTGCGAGAGAGTCTGGGATTGAGATCTACGCCATTGGTGTCGCCAGGGCCGATATGACATCACTGCGAGCAATGGCATCACCACCGTTTGAGGATCACGTGTTCCTCGTGGAGAGCTTTGACCTCATTCACCAGTTTGGGCTTCAGTTCCAAGACAAGCTTTGTGGTAAAGTGTTTCTCCATGTGATATATTCTCAAGAACCTCAGTTAATGAATCTAGACATTTGTGTTGAACTATTCAACTTTTCAGATTCTTTTCTTCCTCAAACCTCAGCTCAAACTTGATAATTTTCCTTAGCAATAGCAAAAGATATACAGTACTGTTTGAAAGTGTCAGATTGGTAAAAAATTTAAAGCTCTTGAAATAAGTTTCTTATGCTCACTAACGCTGCATTTATTTGATAAAAAATGAAATTTTATCACACTTAAAAATGTAATTTATTTATGTGACTTATTTGAAAATCTTTTGGGTAACAATTTAGTTTAGCGTCCAATTCTCACTATTAACTAGTTGCTTAAGCATTCATATTACAATGATATTGGTTGTTTATTAGTACTCATTAAGCACATATTAATGCCTTATTCTGCTTGACTTTATTCTACACCCCTTAATCCTACTCCATACCTAAACTTAACAACTACCTTACTAACTAAATAAACAGCAATTAGGAGTATTTTAAGGCAAAATTCTTAGTTAATAGTGAGAATTGAACCCTAATATAAAGTGTGATCAGTCCCACCTTAAAAAATGTTCTCCTTCAATATCCTACTTCAACAAAGGATTCAAATGCTGAAATCTTATTTTGACTTTAAGCATATGAATGCTGTTGCTTTTTTGCCCTGTGATTGTGAACACTATGATTTAGTTTTTCCTGCTTTCGCAGTTCACATATGTGCATTGGATTTGCAGGGATGGACTTGTGTCTGGAGTCAGATCATGGCTGTGAGCACATCTGTGAGAGTTCGCCTGGTTCCTACCACTGTCTGTGTCTGCCTGGATACACGCTCAATGAGGACGGCAAGACCTGCACGCGTGTGTACCCTTACAAATTACACATCACAGAAGTATGACATAATTATCATTCCAGTGGTGCTCAACAGGTGTGTGTTTGCTTCTTGCAGCCATTGATTTATGTGCTGAAGGGAAGCATGATTGTCAGCAGATTTGTATCGCTTCCCCTGGGTCATTCACATGCGAATGTAACACGGGATACACACTCAACGACGACAAGAGAACTTGCAAAAGTTAGTGATGCACGTGCTTGATGATATTTTTTGTGTTTATGAGCTGCTTTTGTTGTTGTACAGTTTTAGATGACTAGTCAAAATACTTCTATTTTTATAGTTTAAAAAATAACGATTACAAATTATATCTACTTAATTTTAATGAATTGTAAAATTTACATAAACGTATATTTTAGTAGGCTATACAGACAAGGGTTACGTTTGGAATAGCATACTACCACACTAATCATACTATTTAAGCAGTATTACGTATACTGAATACAGAATGCACATTTTGTGTATGCATGGAATATCTGGACTGCATTCACTAAAGGGTGCAGTGTATAATAGGCTATATAATATATACTACATAGCCGAAGGAACATCATCGTATACTAAATATACACCTCTTCTGCAGGTATGCAAGTACAGTATGCTTGCTTACTTGAATACTTAAATCAAAACTTAAAGATCCCAAGGAATCAGAGTGAATTTCTCTCCTGTTTAAACATATTTTCCTGTTGAAACTGGTGTTATTGTAGTATTTTTTAAGTACTGTTTATTAAATAAATAAAATTGGCTTTTCATTTTAGTTTAAGTTTTAGTAATTTTGTTATGTGATTTTTGTCTTTTTAGTAGTTTATTTTGTAAAAAAAAAATTCAATTTAGCTTTAATTTATATTAATTTCAGTTTTAGTAATTTTAGTACTTTCACTGCCAAAGCTAATCTTAAGTTTTAAGTTTTACATCTAATATGATATTTTATTTAAGCTTTATTTTAATTAACAAAAACATGTTTGAATAGTTTGTGGTTACACTTTATTTTACAGTACATGTACTAACAGTGTACTTAAAGTCTAGTTACCCAAGAAAGTACTGTTTATATAAGGTAACTACATGGGGTTAGGTTTAGGGATTGATTAAGGGTTAGTACCTAGTTATAACCCAGTTATTGTAATTACTATAAGTATATAGTATGTACATGCGGAACAGAACAGTAAAATAAAGTACCATTACTACCATTTTAGTTATAGTTAACAACACTGAATGAAGCAGGAAGTACACTAGCCTATCGAAACAAATAGACATGGACTAAAATCCAGAAAGCATGGGGTCTTTAACACCTGATTACTCAGACTTGTCTCACTGTTCTCTGCCCGTTGCAGTGATCGACTACTGCTCGTTTGGGAATGATAGCTGTGAGCACCAGTGTGTGAGTGTCCTCAACGGTTTTAATTGTCGCTGTCACGAAGGATACTCACTCAACGATGACCTGAAAACCTGCACAAGTTAGTGAGAGCAACCAGGACACAAATAGTTCCTCCCTGCACTTACAACACTTTTTAAAATTAGTATGCAGTATACAGTATATGCTGTGTTGTATGCAGTATGTGACTCATTAGTATTCTGCACTGCTTATTCCATATTAATACAGGGAAGGTGATTAAAGAGAAACTGCCATTTGTTGGATGTTTGCATAGTAGCTCTGTGCTAGTATAGCCAAATGCAAACTGATGATGAATCTTGCATGTGTTTTCTCATCACCAAAGTTTCATGCTTTTGTCTGCCTGTTTCAGTGATCGACTACTGTTCATTTGGGAATGATAGCTGTGAGCACGAGTGTGTGAGCGTGCTTCAGAGCTTTTATTGCCAATGCCGTGAAGGATACTCACTCAATGAGGATGAAACAACCTGCACAAGTCAGTGAGGGCACACACAATACACATATAAATGTTTTATATACCCACAACACTACAAGCCAATAATCACATGCTAGACATAGACATTATCCTAACTGACATTTTTTCAAGCACATGGAACAGTCTCTAAGAGAAAGTTTGAAATGTCATCACAGCTTCCGCATGGCTACGTTATGCTGCTATAAAGCACACGCTTTATACTTATCTATCCATTTCCTGCTGTTACCAGCTGGTTAAGCCACTGAACAAAAACAAAGTGTTTTAGTGTTTTAGCTTCTAGTTCGTCAGTCTTTATAGTAAACCGTAAAAACTGCCAAAAAATCTAGTGCTGCTTATAGAGCAGTATAGAGAAGCTAATTTATTAGCCTATTATTATCAAGCTAATCAAGTTACTTTTTGTTAGCTGTGCTACAAGCTACTAGCAAAAAGTAGCAAACTAAATTTAAGGCTATTGACAAAGCAGTTGTTATCTGGACTGGAACACAATTTGTAAACAATATTTAAAAAATATATATTTTCCATGCTACACTGCAACTTGTAGGCAAAAGTAGCTTGTTACTGGAAAAGCTTAACTGTTTTGAAGACAACTAAGCTAAATTATCTCTGACTGAAGCTAGTTACTCTCCAGCGCCTCTAAAGAGACACATGCACATCGTTTTTGCAGCTTAACTATTCTGAAACACAGCTTGTATGTTACTGTGATGTGGTTTATTTGCTCTTCCTGCTTTGCCAAAGCTTTCTAACTCTACTCTGCCCGTTCCAGTGATCGATTACTGTTCATTTGGGAATGATAGCTGCGAGCACGAGTGTGTGAGTGTCCTCAACGGCTTTCACTGCCATTGTAACGATGGATACTCACTCAACGATGACATGAAGACCTGTACAAGTTAGTGAAGGCCATCGTCAGTTTTTACATTCATGGAATCAATTCCTTTAAAATCTGTTTTCCTTCTATTTTTCTTAATTGTCTACCATTAGTATTGGGGCAACCCGTTGTTAAATTGCAAAGATGCTAGATTGAACACCAACAGATGTGGATCCCAAAGGGTCTAATATCCTTCCTCTCACTGCTGTCTGTTCTTTCTCAAAGCACTTACAGCTTCTGTAAGGAATTTTATATGTTTGTCTACAAGGTTTAGTTGCTAAATTAGGCCACACAGCCTCTCTCCAAAACCCTGTCCTCCTGTTTCATCCCCCAAATAACTGTATATAAAAGTCCCCAAATGTGAGAATGTGATGACCAAATCAAGATCATTGGTAGACACTTCAGAAACAATTAGAAGGAAACTTAACTTAGAGCATTTAAACGCTGTAAATCACAAGATATAAATTAGATTAATTCGAAAATTGACCATATTTGGCACTGAATGTCATATACTTGAATTCTAATCCATCTAATCCATATTTAGTGATCGATTACTGCTCATTTGGGAATGATAGCTGCGAGCACGAGTGTATGAGTGTCCTCAAAGGCTTTCACTGCCGCTGTAATGATGGATACTCACTCAATGATGACAAGAAGACCTGCACAAGTTAGTGAAGGCAGAATATCATTCAATTCCCAATTTCAATCAAATTGAACAATCAATTCCCTTCCATTTTCTGTCAATTGTTTACCATCAATATTTCGGCCATTGATTGCTAAGCTTGTAAGTGCTTTTCAAACAAGTGGCGTTTTTCCAGTTTGAACACTTGTACATTCAAGTCATGTTGGAAATATCACATTTATGAGTTAAACGCACACGAACTTCACCACAAAGTCGTAATTACGAGTGGGGAAACTGGATTTTCTTTAAGCCCTCAGATTCCAACTGCATGTCAGTGAGAGTCTGTATCTGTATTAATGGTAAATTTGTTAAAATTATTGAACCAATTTATTTGAATTTATAATAAAATCTACTTTGCATGGACAAAATATGATAGTATTGTACAGTTACGGTAGAATATATAAAGATTTGTACAATTTACAGGCAATTCAAAAATGTAATAAAAACATAAAGTTAAAACACACACAATGCACATTTTATGCATCATTTTGTAGATTTAGAGTTAAAAAAAAATCTTGTTGAATGTTATGCAGAAGAGATGCATGGCCAGTTTGCTCTGACCAAAGTTATTTGAAATCACCTGACGTTGTAATTATGACTCATAAATACAAACTTCTCAGGAGGACTTGAACACACTAACTGTTCAAACAGAGATGCTCTTAAGATTTTGCTTGTCATGAAAAAAAATCCTTTACTTTTTCTATGTTGATTGAGACCAAAAAGTCTCTTACACCCATCTTGTTTAGAGGACCATTTGTAGTGGACTTATTTAGGCTTTTTAATAATTCGTGGTAGACAATTGAGAAATATTGTGAAACATTTGGAACAAACTTTCCTTTAAAATACCCAAATGCTGAAAAAATGTGGGATTCATTAGGGATCAATGAAATATTTACTATATTCTGGACAGCTTTTAATATCCTTGAATTCTAATCCATATTTAGTGATCGATTACTGCTCATTTGGGAATGATAGCTGCGAGCACGAGTGTGTGAGTGTCCTCAACGGGTTTCACTGCCGCTGTAATGATGGATACTCACTCAACGATGACATGAAGACCTGCACAAGTTAGTGAAGGCTTACAATCCATTTATACATTCACTCGTTTAATTTCCTCGCTTTTTCTCAGTTGTTTAATCAATATTTGGGCCATCCATTGCTAAACTTATAATAGCTTTTCAGAATGAAGTGTTTCCAATGTTCAAGCTAGGGTTTCCAAATTGATGTCCAACAGAAAAGAGCTGTGGTTTTATCTGTTATAATCTAATCATGATTTAAAGAACTGCGGAGATTTCTGAACTATAACGTTTATATAAAAGAGAAATGTTTATCCTGTTTGGTTATGTCCTTAAATCCATCTAATCCATATTTAGTGATCGATTACTGCTCATTTGCGAATGATAGCTGCGAGCACGAGTGTGTGAGTGTCCTCAAAGGCTTTTACTGCATTTGTAATGATGGATACTCACTCAACGATGACAAGAAGACCTGCACAAGTTAGTGAAGGCCACATTATTCAAATCCACACACACAGCCCAATTTGATACTTAAGTACAAAACTTTCATATCTTTTATAATTCCAGTAAGTCCATGCTTAACTCAAAATCCATAAAACAAGCACATCTCAGTAGAACAATAAATGTAATACATTTTTTTCAAGTTTCCTTTCTATGCTTCTTCCTCTTACAAAACATTTTGCTCTTTGCCAACTACTTTGGCTGCTAGTCTTACTCCAGATTTTGAGCTTCTTTGCTTCTTTCTGCCCGTTCCAGTGATCGATTACTGCTCATTTGGGAATGATAGCTGCGAGCACGAGTGTGTGAGTGTCCTTAAAGGCTTTCACTGCATTTGTAACGATGGATACTCACTCAACGATGACAAGAAGACCTGCACAAGTTAGTGAGGGCAACATATCATACATATATACTATTAATTAGAAATAAAATGAGATATACGAGATTTTTTTCGTTGAAAGATATTAGCACTTTTATTCAGTAAATATGTACTCAACTGATCAAATATGACAGTATTTGTTACAAAAGAATGTATCACTATTTCCACAAAAATATTAAGCAGCATATTAAGTGATTTCTGAAGGATCATGTGACACTGAAGACTGGAGTAATGATCCAGAAAATTCAGCTTTGATCACAGGAATAAATTACATTTTAAAATATATTCAAATAGACATTTTGTTTTAAACTGTAATATTATTTCACAATATTTCTGTTTTTACTGTTTTTTATCAAATAAATGCTGCATTGGTGAGCATAAAATACTTATTTCAAAAACATTAAATAACATTTTGAACATTATTTAAATCTGAAATAATTGGGAGATAAAGTTGCAATTGTAAAAAGTCAAGTCACAAAGTTGTTATTATTTATGTTATTTTTTTATTTTATGAGGCAGCAATTGATTTCCACAAGATTTGCTGGTAAAAAGCAACCAGTACAACAGCAAGGACAAAACAATCAATCAATCAATAAAACATTGCAAGGACAACAAAACAACCATAAACACATCTGTTACATTAAGCTGGTTTCACAGACAGGAGTTGGCCATAGTTAAGTTAGGACATTTAAGTAGCTTTTATTACGTGCCTCAGAAAAAAACATTACTGATGTGCATCTTGAGACAAAACAATGACACTGACAATATTTTAAGATAAATCAGTGCAAGTTTGCTTTCAGTTAAAACAGCTAATACATCCATTTTAGTCTGGGCCTTGTCAAGCCTTGTCTGTGAAACCGGGCATATGAGCTTTAACCGTTAAAAGACTTCTTAAGCATTTAACAACAACTTAAAAACAGGACTTATGAGTGCTTATCTGTGTATACAACTTGTGCATTGCTTGCAGTGTTCTCTGACTTTGTAAAGTGTGTTTCTTGCCATCCTCTTCCTGTTCCAGTGATCGATTACTGCTCATTTGGGAATGATAGCTGCGAGCACGAGTGTGTGAGTGTCCTCAAAGGCTTTAACTGCCATTGTAAGGACGGATACACTCTCAATGATGACAAGAAGACCTGCACAAGTTAGTGAGAGTAACTGGTCCACACGATCACTGTTCCAGATGCACACAAAACTAACACACTGCTAATCATGCATGCTTGCTCTGTTTAACTTTGCAACAGGCTCCTTAAATCGTTTAGCTCTCATAATGTTGTTTTTTCTGGCCATAACAATTTCTTAAAATGGACAGCTACCTCATGATCTTGCATGTCTTGTTTTTTGGTCACAACAGGGGGCACTGTTCATAAAATAGTTTAGTTTAGTTCTAATTGTGATTTTTAAATATTACCTTTACCAGAATCATTAAAGTATAATATTTAATACATTTTTGAAGCAATTAACTTCTGATGGTAGTTAGTTTTGCATGACAGATTTTTAGGAGATATTCTCTACCCTATGTCATTTAAGTATAAATCTTTGCTTATTCTTATGGGGGGGAAATGCTTGCATTATGACCAGACCCCTCAAGTAAAGTCATATCCAATTTAGTGGATATTTTGCACTGTGTGCTCACTAAAACACTATTTCCTTTGTTTTTATCTCTTAGTGATCGATTACTGTTCATTTGGGAATCACAGTTGTGATCATCACTGTGTTGGTGTGCTCAATGGTTTCTACTGTCGCTGCAATGAGGGATACACTCTTCAGGAGAACGGAAAGACCTGCCAGTGTATGTATCAAGCACCGCACTGATCCTGTTATATTGACTGCATTAAAGGGATAGTTCACCCAAAAATGAAAATTCTGTCAGTATTTACTCACCCTCATGTCGTTCCAACCCGTAAGACCTTCGTTCATCTTCGGAACACGGATTAAGATATTTTTGATGAAATCTGAGAGTTGGATCACTCCTCCATACTAGTCCATAGGCTTCTTCAAGGATTGAAACTTGCCGGCCTCGAAAAGTTATTAAAAACATCGTTAAAAGAGTCCGAGTGACTACAGTGGCTCAATCTTAAGTTTATCAAGCGACGAGAATACTTTTTGTGCGCAAAAAACAAACAAAAATAACGACTTTATTTCAACTATTCATTTCCTTCTCGTGGGCCTCTAGTCAGTTAAACTAGTATGTTTGCGTAGAGCTACGTCACACGCAGGCTCACTATTGGCCGACGCTGGTCATGTGTGTGATGCGTGTGAATCAGACTAAAATTCTCGAATTATGTTGTACTTTAAAATCTTGAATTAATGATATCTGCAAAAAATTCATGTTGGTTCTGTTCTGTTTATCGCTGCTCTTATCTATGCTAGGCTCATGCAGGGAGTTCTTGCCCAGAACAGAACCATACCGCCAATCCAAACTGTATGCTAACTGTCAATCATATTTGATGATAGTGGTCCTGACCGAAAAAGAGTGACTGACAGAATGGGAAGAGAGGTGCTGCAACCATGTAAAATATGCGAAAACTAATGTGTTTTGAACCCTCTTCTAGTAGAGCCCAAAAACAAAAGCAAGACTTTGAAAAAGAGCATAATATGTCCCCTTAAAGAAGTTTTGGTATTAATATACTTTCTCTCTTCCCAGTGTAATGCACAGAAACAGCTGTTAGTAGGTTTTCCCAAAACAATTGCAAAAAATTATAGTTCTAATAGTAGAATTAGCTTAGTACATATGAATGTCTATATTTTATTGGTTACAACAACAGCATGCTTTTCAAAAGCATAACTTTTACTTTTCTAACTATCATTCAAACTTTTTTTGCTTTTACAACATTTGAGATAAGATAAGATTTATTGACCTTCCGACTAGATTGTCAGATTAATCCACCTGATAAATATATTCTGTTCCCAAACTGCGCTCAAATTGCTCAACACTTTATGGTTACCTTTAAAACTGTTGAAAATCAGCTGCCAAGGAAGTGAAGCGCCCCCTCTTTAAGCCTGATGGCCTTCCCAGACCTTGGCCTTAAAGAGCTGGAAAGGCCAAAAATATCAAGTGTGTCGTTTATCACTTTTTAAGTTTACCTAAGGGCTCTGGACGTTTGGTTTAAAGAGTCCAGTCATCTTTTCACCAGATTTCCTCTCTGTCCTCTCTGTCCTCAATTTCTTCTATTTGAATAAGTGTCAAAAACATTTCTTAAAATTATGCTTGAATATGCATTTATGCGTTAAATATGCATTCACTCTTTAGTGTCACATGATCCTTCAGAAATCATTCTAATATGCTGATTTGCTGCTCAAGAAACATTTCTTCTTATTATAAATGTTTAAAACAGTTGTGCTGCTTAATATTTTGTGGAAACCAAAATATTAATGTCTTTGACTGTTGATCAACTGAATGCATCCTTGCTGAAAAAAAGTATTTATTTCGTACTGACCCTAAATGATTTCGATGTGGTTTAAGACACGCTCTTCATTTGTATGTCTTCTGCAGCGGATAACTTATGCAACACAGTCGAACATGGTTGTGAACACCAGTGTGTGAGCACTCCGGGATCATACCACTGTATATGTCCTGAGGGCCATGTGCTTCAGGACGACGGCAAGACCTGCGGAAGTAAGGAACGCTTTCATTCAGACGACCCATATTACAGATGAGATTGTCCTAAACATTAGTTTAAAAGGGGAAATTCCTAAAGCTGAATAAGTTTCTATTTGCAATGTATAGATTGATGTCTGCAAGAACTGCATGCTTTGTTGTTAAAGGTGAAGTATGTCATTTTTTCAGTGTTGAAATACTTTCTTTTATTTATTTATTTATTTTTTAGAAAAGGGACAGTGTACATTAATTAACATTCTTAAATGTAAATGTACCCAAATTAGCCCGAAGGCTAGTTTTCATTGGTACTAATTGGCTCTAAACTAGAAAAAAGAGTTAAACATTACAACAATACACTACAACAGTCATAAAACTAGAACTTGTAAACACCTCTATAAAATTCAATTAAACATAGTATACAAAAAGACAACATATATATATATATATATATATATATATATATATATATATATATATATATATGTATGTATATGTACATACACACAAAGAACAAAAAATATTGTTATGAGTTAAATATGAATGATTAGGTCTATAATAAAATTAATAATAAGGTTAATAATAATAATAATAATAGAGGAGCAGCATTAATGTTCACATTGTTGGTTATGAAGAAGCCATTTCTTAAGATTAAACTTAAAAGAGTTAAATGATGAGCACTCTCTAGTTGCTTGAGGTACAGTATTCCACTGATGTGAAGCTCTGTATGAGAAAACAGCTTGCCCAAACGATGTTTTCCTACGTGGAATTATAAAATCTGCTCTAATTGCACCTCTTGTAATTCTGTTTTCAATAGATTTAAATTGAATGCAATCAGCCAAAGGAGGAGGAGCCAAACCATGCATAATCTAATGAACTAAAAAAACATTTTTAAAGTTGATTAGATTTTCCCAGTTAAACAAGTTATACTTATTTAAAATGTGACAGTAATGAAAACTGGATTGTTTTTTATCTAAAATTTGAAGTGCTTGTTTGTATAGTGATTCTAATGGTTTTAGGACTATCAAATGTGTATTAGACCAGCTTGTCAAACAATATGTGACATGAGAAAGAATCATAGAATGGAAATATATTTTTGTTATCTTTTATCTCAGTTTAATTTTCAGAGATCATGCACTTTAATTAAGTAAGCTGTATTACCATAAGTATTACTATTGCTAATACTTTTATGAGAACCATTTTTTTTTTAATAAATATTAAAACAATTAATATTAAACTTTGCACATTTAAACAATGAGTTTTGCACAGGAACGCACCTGGTAAAATATGTAAAATTTTGAGTGAAAAAAGTTTTGTGGCACAACGAGACAGGTTTAGATACCTTTATAAATAAAACAAAAATAACCCACTTTCTCTGCAAAGCATTACAAATATTTGTCACGGTTTAGAAATACATGTTTTGTTTCTCTTGCCCTCTTCAAGCCTGTCGATCCTCCAACATTGACCTAGTCCTCCTCATCGATGGTTCCAAGAGTGTTCGGCCACAGAATTTCGAGCTTGTCAAGCAGTTTGTCAACCAGGTGGTGGATCAGCTGGACGTCTCCCCTAAAGGAACACGCGTGGGTCTCGTCCAGTACTCAAGCCGAGTGCGGACAGAATTCACGCTCAGCATGTATCAGACAAAAGAAGAGATCAAAAAGGCTGTGATGAATGTGGAATACATGGAGAAGGGAACCATGACTGGCTTGGCTCTCAAACACATGGTGGAGAACAGCTTCACCGAGGCTGATGGAGCCCGTCCTGCTGGGAAGAACATCCCACGGGTCGGCCTGGTCTTTACGGATGGCCGTTCACAGGATGATATTCAAGAGTGGGCCAAGAAGGCCAAGGAAGCAGGTATTATTATTTAGGGGCCAACATGTTACAGTCACAGAAATAATACAAACACTTTAGAATAAAAAAAAAAAAAAAAATCCTTTATCAAAATTTAAACAAATCACGTTTTTTTTTGGGGGGGGGGGGGGTTTGTAAATATTAAAATTATTTATCTACTTTTTATTTATTTCTAAAAAAGATTATAACAAATTAGATAAATAATTTTTAATGAAATCAGAAATATCCTAAATTTTCCAAACATTTTTAAATATTGAAAAATATATGTAAATATTTTCCTTTATCAAACTTGAAAAAAGGTCAAATTTAGTCTAGTTTAGCTTTTTGACATTTAGTAAAAAAAAAAAAAAAAAAATATATATATATATATATAGATTATTTATTTCTAGGACAGATTGAAAGATAAAGAATAATTTTTTCTTTTTTTAAGAAATGTCCCTGCAAACCTCCTATAAAATTAATAAAGAAATACATTTTGACAAAAATTTACAGTCAAAAAAGCTTAAGTTTAAAGCATAAGCATCTTCTCACTTACCATTTTATTGAAAAATAAAAAATGATATACCTTTTTTTTTTTTGCTTAATTTATACCGTTTATACTTATTTCATGAAAGATCTGTCCTTTGGAACATTCGACGTGTCTTGTGTGTTTCAGGTATCACCATGTATGCTGTTGGTGTGGGTAAAGCTGTGGAGGATGAGCTGAGAGAGATTGCCTCTGAGCCTGTGGAAAAACACTTCTTCTACAGCGCCGACTTCACTGCCATCAGCCAGATCGCAGAGAACCTCAAACTCAATGTCTGCGCTGGTGCGTTTGAAACACAGACACACATATATCTGTATTAGTTCTAATTGTGATCTGTATTAGATGATCATAATTACACTGTATGTTGTTCTTTAGCACCATCTAGAGCCTGATACACACACACACACATGCATTATATACCAAAGAAGGTGCCAATGAGTATCCTATACATACAGTATTCATTATAAACAGCATTTCCCTCACATTTGGATTTCTGCCCTTCTTCACTCACATTCTGCATTTCTGGTTATTTCATTCTCACTTATTGCAAAATGTTTCAGCTGAGAGTCAAGGAGAGATCGAGGTTAAGAACCCCTGCGCTTGTGAAAGTCTTGTGGAGTTCCAACAGGTTACGATGTCCACCCTTGACCAGCTCACCCACAAACATATCCTTTATATATTTATTACAAATCCTTTAAACAATATGCTTTCTTTTCAGCACATTCAACTACACCATGCAACTCATTTTTTTTGCTCATTAGTGCTGTTTATTAAGGCCAGCATCATTTCTACTATTTTCGAAAAATCCATAACCTTAAGAATGATCTCTGAAGGATCATGTGACACTGAAGACTGGAGTAATGCTGCTGAAAATCCAGCTTTGATCATAGGAATAAATCACATTTTCAAATAAATTAAAATAGAAAACAGTTATTTTAAATTAATAATATTTCACTTATATTTTACATTATTTTTTTAATCAAATTAATGCAGCTTTGGAGAGAATAATTGGTGAAAAATCTTGCAGACCCCAACATTTTGAATGGTAGTGATTTACGCATTATTACGACCAGCTAAAGTGTTCAACAGAAGCCCCTCTGTACGGAGAGAGTCTAGATTGTGTCTGTCGGTCTGATCTGTTCCAGACTGGCCCCTCTGCTTTGGCTCCTGCCATAAACCTCTGTGACCACACGCTTCAATGGCTCTTTGTTTCAGATCTCTCACTCAGCATCATTTATCTAAGCTCAAAAGAGCCCTTGTTCGTGTCTGAGGCTAGAAACAGATGTTTCTGAACGACTAGATGCAGATGCACGTCTCCGCTGGATTCATTTAACTGGAATTTGATGAGATTACTAAGGAAGGATGATGCTTCGTGGCTCTCATCACAGTTAGATATTGCTGATAGATGTCCTTCACAGTTGGATGTAGTGGTTTGCATGCTTGCTTCGAGACTTTGAGCTCTGTTGCTCAAGTGATACAGTTCCCAATCTAATTCCCACATCTTGCCATCGTCTGTCTTTTCTCCCTACTGCATCTAGAAATTAAACTGGCAGAGAGGCCAAAAGGCCACTGGGTCTCAGTCACTAAGCATGCGTACGCACAAATGTGTGCGTGAAACGTGCGTACGAAAGATTTAAGAACAAATCACAAATTACCAAAAATTTCGTAATAAAATGTATTCTGGAGCTAAAGAGCTCATAGGCAAGTTTTGCTTCTTGTGATACTGTGATTGGTGGTATTTTCAGTACAGCATCATGGGTAATGTAGTTTTTCACCACAAATTCTTCTGTTAAGCAGGATTATTTAAAACAATATGTTAAATTAAAATAATGCAGACTGATGGCTTCAACAGAAGCAAATGTGACCCATGCTGGCAAAATCAGAATGCGCACATGGGCTGATTACGAGCTACAGGCAAAACAAGTGAAATATGTCACTTTCGGTCGAATTTTAGGTTTTCACAAAAGGAGTTCATTAAGCCCTCGTCTAGTGATCCCAATGCTCCAAATAGCAATTAAGCATCTAAAAGTATCTATACCGGTATTTGTATGTTTTCTGAGAGATGTACCTTCCTAAATCATGAATAATTGCAGTTTTTCACTACTCTCTTCTCGCAGCATTCCAACTTTGTGAATATTCATAGCGAATTCTAGATGGCATGAATCTAAACCAATGAAATGTGATTTTCAAATCCATGCTGATGTAAACAAAACCAGCTTGTTGCTAACCAGTCGCAATAACACCTTTGGTGATGAGTTTGGTGCTGCATTGTGGTATCATAGGTATCATATCCATCCTCTGAAAACACGGAAAGTAATTTTCAAGCTTTTATTTATCATCAATATATCCCTGTTTTGGAATGGACATGAACTGTTTTTGAATCCATTCAGCTGATCTCCGGGTATGGTGGTAGCACTTTTAGCATAGCTTAGCATAGATCATTGAATCTGATTAGACCGTTAGCATCCCTCTCAAAAGAATGACCAAAGAGTTTCAATATTTTTCCTAGAAAATCCCAACTTTTCATTTTCCGTCGGCCTTAGAACACGATGAAACTACAACGAAAAATTTTGAAACTCTTTGGTCATTTTTTTGAGAGAGATGCTAACGGTCTAATCAGATTTAATGATCTATGCTAAGCTATGCTAAAAGTGCTACCGCCAGAACCGGAGATCGGCTGAAAGGGATTCAAAAACGGTAAAACTCAACTGTTTAACTCTAGGGGAGTTGGAAAATGAGCCTAATAATAAAACAAAAAAGTGGAGAGTTCCTTTAATGACTACTTCAGTGATAATGTGCCACCACCAAAACAAGAGGATTGTGGACATTAATGTAGCAAATCTTGAACAATGGTTGAGCATGGACACAATATGAAACTATCATGAGTCACGACTGTATTAAAATTAACCTTACTATCTGTGCTTCTAAGGAACCACCTAAAAAACACTGAGGATGTGCAAACAAGCGATTAGAAACCACCTAGAACACACTACACTTGTATCAGCAAGTTTTGCACTGGCAAACATCTCTCACATCTTCTTAAAAAAATGTAAAAACAGTTTGAATATATTTAATGCCTACAACAGCCAAAAATGCAGAAAGGTAAGTCAAGTCAAGTCAAGTGTATTTATATAGCGCTTCACAGTATCAATCGAATAACATAACAATGTTTGTTTCTTAGTGGAAAAAACATCCACGTTTGGTAGGGCTGATCAATGGTATTAATGCTTTGTTAATTAATTTGAATATCCCCAACTGAGCAAGCCAAAGGCAACAGTTGCAAGGAATCGAAAAACTCCATCAAGTGACCTACTGGTGTCCAAAACTCCATCAGGTGACTTAATGGAGAGAAAAAAGAAACCTTGGGAGAACCCAGGCTCAGTCGGGGACCAGTTCTCCTCTGGCGTTTATGAACTAGAGGCCGGATTTACAGTAACTGTAATTTGATACAGAATTTTGTTTTATTTTATCACTTCGGGGTGGGTACGTGAACCGGAATCACAACGTTTTATCTGTAGAGTGTGAAAGTGATCCTCCATAGAGAGAGGCCATAGTAAGATGCGAAGTATGATTATATGATCATTTATTATAGTATATATCCTTAACTGTATGTCACTGTCAGCTATGACCAAGCGATTGGAAGTGCTGGAGAACCAGTTGCTCACAAGAAAATGAAAGAGCACGTCACACAGCTGTATGGGGGAGGAAGGGGCCCGCTGGGGGTCGAGGGTCCTACAATCAAAAGATCTACAGGTGTAGATGTCTGAGGCATAAGGCCAAATAATTCTGCTGCCATGTTTGGACATGGCTAATAATGTTCCCTATTTATACATGATCTGTATTGTATGGTTTATAGAGAGGTATGTATTTATGGCAAATTTGATATTAGCATTTATACACTAAAAAGGGAAATTAAGTGTTTGGTACCACTCTGAAATATTGTCATCATTATCGTGTTTCCATCTGTTTTTTTATTGGCACCAAATTTGTGTGGATCTATAAAACCTTCCTTTTATGCACATATATATATTACAAAGAACAATTAGCTTCAAATGACACTCTTAAAATCATTAGTTTACAGACAAAATACTGATACCAAAAGAGAGAGACACAATGAGCCAAATGAAGCACTCACTCCATATTACCAAAGCTGTTTCCCATCTATGTTGTGCCTGAATATTTGAAATAGTCAGAGGAACATGTCTGATATTTGTTAATTGTTTACCTGGACTGCAAACAGATTTTTTGACTCAAGAATGGCCTGAATGGTTTGTTAACACTAAAATGAGATTTGTGTAAACAGGGTAGTGTGTACAAGTGCCCCTTAAGATTGCAGTTTTTTATTAATGTTATTATTGAAATATAATTTACACATACAGAATCCAGTTAAGATACCTCAGAGTACTCTGGCCTCAGGTTTTTATGTTTTCTAGACATTTGCCCCATTATAAGGCTCTTATATGTGAATTCTTGTATGTTTTTGGATATTTCCTAATAACACTCTTTTTTAAAACAATTAAAGTGTGTCTGTATTCTTTCACATTGGGAAATAAAAAAGGTATAAATATGTCTTAAGAAAGAACAAGTTTCTTAATTGATATATATATATATATATATATATATGTGTGTGTGTTAAATATAATACCCTGGTTATTTCCGGGGATATCGAAATATGTCAAATGTCTCAATAGAAGCAACCAAATCAAACCACTTTCACAAATACATTTTGAAACTTCACAAACAGCACCACTATACTTTTTTATTTCTATAAGTATATCTACCGTATTTTTTTCAGAAATATTCTTCTTGTAAAGTAAACTTGTGTTATCTATCTTGGTTTGACATGTTATGTAGCATTAAAGTGTTTTTAAGCTTGACTTCATTGTCAAAATTGTTTAGGACACTGAGTATTAAATACGATAAAGTTTATTATTACTTGAATATGACATGCATCCTCAATTTTTTTCAGACTTGCTGATTGATCAACATTTACATTAGACTCTTAGCATTAACATTTCAAAACAGGATCTCTCTTGATGCCAACAGACCTTTGAACGTCTAAAACAATCTCTTATTATGTTCCATGATCTTTTCTGCATCTCCCATATACGTGCTAATCACTCCAAGGAATTCAAGCTTCAGAACAACAAGTGTTCCTGACTGCTTTGACCTTCTGCCTGCGGATCTCAAGGGCGTGAGACGCTGGAGTCTCTCGTGCCATCGCTCTTGCTCAGACTAGACTCAGGGGAGGTTGTGAAATGTCAGAGATTCCCGCTAGTCTCAGTGGAAGTGTTAATTACCCCAAATACACTGAAGCTCAGATGCTGAAAGGACAAACGTCTTGTTATCCCAACAATGCTCCCTTTTGTGAGTGATTGGCTTTTTTAGGAACACAAACACATGCTGAGGGAAAGGTCAAAGTTTTCCAGAAAGGCTTGAGTTAATTGTTTGTTTTTTAACAGCCGTGTGATATGAAGATGATGTGAAGACAAGGTGATGCAACTCTACAGCCTTATTGGGATATTCACTAATATTTAACTGATGATAAGACTATATCACAATCATGGATTTGGCTAAACCTGTCAAAGCCAAAAACAAAATAAATCCAATGATATTTCATATATCATTTATATCATTCAAACTTGCTGAATTGATGCTCAAGAAACGTTTCTTTGAAGACAAATAAGACAATGCATAAAAAGACGAGACAAATAAGACAATGCATAATTAGCAGGGATGTTCTTTGTTTGATTAACTATTTATTTTAATTATGATTTTATTTTATTTTTCCAGTAGTGACTATTCCAGAGGTTACAAAGTTTAGGTGTTTTTATCTATAAAAACTACAATAAGAGAAAGGTTCAAATGTCATGATGGTCTGGATGTTACACTCTAGAAGGGTTGTTTCAACCCATATTTGGGTCAAATATGGACAAACCCAACTGTTGGTTTAAATTAACCTTTTAAAATGTTTCATTCAAACCAACAGTTGGGTTCGTCCATATTTGACCCAAACATGGGTTAAAACCCCTCAGCATTTCTAGAGTGTAATATCACACCCTAAATTGTTAAACATGCATTTTAAAGATCTGAGGAAATAAAGATATTTAAGGTATTTATCATAGTGCTTTCTTTGCCACATCAAATTGACTTTTTCTTTAATATTTTTCATATGGCCAAAGCAGCATATTGTGACAAAAGGAGCTTGATTATTAGGTTTTCCTAGACCTTACTGAGCGGATGGTAACTGTACTATACTGGTTGAATCAAAATCGAAGAGGTTGGTTTCCAGTTTAGAATCCTACATAAATCAATATATAAGAATGATATATAAAAATGTATGAATATTGAAAACCCATTTGCACAGACAGGCTGCAAACTCAAAAGTGCACTGAGATGAAAATGTGTTTGCATGCCACATCACTCTATTAAACAAAATAAAACTTTAAAATGTGAAATATGAAATGTAATGTTTGCATTTGAAAACCTTTGAAACCCTTTAAAACTCTTTGATAAAGAGTGTGATCATTATTATCTATAATTAGAGACTTATTGTCACATTTTATTTTATGTTGCACTGTAACATTGGTCTTGTAGAATAATATACAGCTACTTTAGAATGGCTGTCAGTGGAGAAAGATGTTTTTCGGCAGAACAATGGTGCAATCACAGGATTTCCTGGAAGAAGAAAAAATGGGCAACATTTGTACCTTCAGGGGTACAACAGCTTATCACTGGGGCAGGAGGAAGAAAACTTTGTACCTTATGTATCCCTAAAAGGTGCATTTGAGTAGTAATATTTTCCCTTAAGGTAATAAGGTACAAAGATGTCCCTTTAAGGGTACTACCCCACTGACAAGCTGAGAGCGTAACCAAAACTTGACTCCATGTTTTCAAGTCAAAAGTTTGTCCCTGAGGTCATGCCATTTTGCTTTAAAATAAATATTTGCTTTAACTCTTCTGACTCTTCTGAGGTTATTATGCGCAGATACCAACCTCTATCACCAAGACGATCATCACATGATATAAAATGAGATTTTTCGTCAGACTCTTTTATAACTGGCTGGGAAGTCTGCAGAGGTATTACTGGGAAAAACATGTGAACTTTATGTAACTCTTGGATCTTAATGTTCTCTTAATGTTCTCTTAACTCTTAATGTTCATTTGCTGATGCAATTGTATTTTATATTGAGAATAACATTGTTCTATCTAGACATTATAGTATTATTGATGCACAATGTTTAACCCTTCATGTTCTCTATTTTTTCTCATGTTCTCTCCAGAAAGTTGTGTTATTGAAAGATGAATATTTCACTGGTGGGTAACATCACCCAACCCCAAATTTTGCGGGACAGCTTTAGCACAGCGGTGGCTAAGAATGTGATAGTGGTTAGTTTGTGCATCTCCATCAACTATATAAACGGCACGCTAATCCACACCTTCATCAAGCATGAGATCTTCAACGGAAACCCTCGGTACATTCTCTTCATTCATATGGTGTTCAACGACATGCTTCAGTTGATGATTGCAGTCCTTCTTCATGTGTTGAGCTACATTGTGTTTACTATCAATGTCTCTTTCTGCTGTGTTCTATTGATGAGCGCTATATTCACAACGCTCAACACACCACTGAACCTGGCAGCCATGGCTATAGAACGCTACATCGCTATATGCAACCCTTTGCGTCATGCTCAGATCTGTACCGTACCTAAAACATACATCCTAATCGGCCTAATCTGGAGCCTGAATGCCATCCATGCTCTACCAGACCTGTTCGTTCTGTTGGCTACACAACCACGAACCTTCTTCTACAGCAATATCTTTTGCTTAAGAGATTATGTGTTCAATAACCCATATATGATAGAGAAGAGAAATGTTGTGCATATCATTTACCTGGCATTTGTTGGGCTGACTATAGTGTATACTTACATAAAGATCATGTTTGTTGCAAAGTCCACAAACTTGGATGCTGGCAAAGCTCGAACTACCATCATCCTACATGGGATCCAGCTTCTGATGTGCTTGCTAACGTTTGTCGGGCCCTTCCTGGACAAGCTGCTGATGGAAATGTTTCCGATGCTTATTCTGGAGATGAGATTCTTAAATTATCTCGTAATCCAGATAATGCCCAGGTTTGTCAGTCCTATTGTGTATGGCGTGAGAGACCAAACATTTTGTAAGTACCTTGAAAGATACTTACTGTGTACAATGTTTGAGATGAGGAGTACAATAAAAACTCTCCAACCCAAAAGGAATTTGGCGAAAGTTTCCGATAAATCCATATGAAGGTTCACTATATCACAATATTGTAAAGAAAGCAACATTTGTGAATGAATCTGATTTGTAGACATGTGTGAAAGAAATGAATAAATATATACGGGTCTACATATGTGGTGATTACTGATTAAAGCATATAACGTGAAAAGCAAATGATAATTTGGAGTGTATGCATGGCAGCTGTATGTGGCACTTTACAGACATAAAAATTGTCAGTGGTAAAAGTCCCTTTATGAAAAAGAAAACACACATATAATACATGACTAAATCTGCTGTTTCAACCTTTTCCATTTTCAGAGCTTTTACATGGAAAATCTCAGACTCAAGTATCCTTTTCACAACACAAAATAAGTCTTTAATCTATATAAATGTTTCATTCACGGTAATTGCATTTCATAAAGCTCTTTACTATAAAAGTTTTTGGTAACACTTTATATTACGACCCGCACACAACTGCGTAAGTAAACGGAAATGACGGTGTATGTTTCTGTAATTATAGTGTACCTCCGTGTAGGTATTAGGGAACAATATGTTAAGTTTTGGGTAATAAAGGGGTACAACCAGATATATAAGCAAATTATTTATAATGTAATTATTTTAAAACTAACAGGTACCTATTCTGTTAATATATTCCAGGCAAAAATTGTACGTCTGTTGTATATAAAAGTTATCACATTTCTGGCAAAATATGTTCTTGTGCAATGTAGTTTCAGGGTAACTGTGTTTCATGCTTTTTAGTTTTTTGTTGCTGTCAGAACAACTATGCCTTTTTAAAAAAAAATAAAAATCTGCTGCACTACAATCATCATCACTATACAATATTACACTTACCCTGTAACTACACAGAATAAGGGGGTAACAAGCGCCACTGTAATTTACAGCCCGCAGGAGTTACACTTACCCTGTAACTACACAGTTGAAACGGGTAACAAACACTTACTAACAATACGAAACAACACTATTTGCACAGTAATTACAGAGAAAGGTACTCTCATTAAGAAAAAAAAAACGTTTTAATTACACATTTGCCCTGACATTCAAGTGTCATTGCAATTCAATGTGACAAGGTAAGTACTAAGTGAAAGTGAACTACATACGTTCTAAATTAAAATCATAGCAGAAACTAATTTTAGTTTAGTAAGAAAAGCCAATAAATTCATACTGTGCTTACATACAGCCATATATATATATGTATATATATATATATATATATATATATATACGTTTAATTTACAACCCAAAATTACCCTGTAACTACATTGCACAAGAACATATTTTGCCAGAAATGTGATAAAAACTTTAATATACAACAGACGTACAATTTTTGCCTGGAATTTATATTAACCTGTTAGTTTTAAAATAATTACATTATAAATAATTTGCCTATATATCTGGTTGTACCCCTTTATTACCCAAAACTTAACATATTGTTCCCTTATACCTACACGGAAGTACACTAAAATTACAGAAACGTACACCGTAATTTCGGTTCACTAACGCAGTTGTTTGCAGGTCGTAATATAAAGTGTTACCAACTTTTTATTTGCACCTATTCTAGTTCAGTTTAATACATGTGTCTAATATTTAATCCATCTGAACTTAATGGTTAATCAGTGAATAATTTGGTACGCCTATAGATTTCTATAGATATTGATTCTATAGACAGCTTCTGTACAACTTGTTTACAATTTCCGGCATGGATAACTAAATGTAACAAATTCTTTTTACATAAGTGATTTTTAATAACCACTACTATGTTCAAAGTGTGTGCACACGTGCATTTTGTGTTTATGTGTTTTTGTGTGTTTGTGTTTGTGTGTGTGAGAGAGAGAGAGATTTGCAATTTGTGAACAGAGCACAAGGTAGAGGAAACAGTCGATGACTGTGTAACATCAGATTGATCAGAGATGCATCAAGGGAGACACATCAAATACACCATTTTACATGACAGCATGTACATATTCCACATTACTGTAACTCACCCCTATAAATGTTCAACTACTACAGTATAGATTCAGTCATATGCCACAGTGAGAACATTTACTGTTTTGGCAGCAAACTCTGTTCTATCACAAATCCTCATGGCAGTTTCATAACCTCATCACAACTTTTGATAACACACCAGATACTATTACAAACATTATGGATTCAATTACATAAGTTAGGTAATGTACGTGTATAGTCTAATGTAGCAACTGGATTTGCAACTGCATTTTACAGCCCATTTTTCATGAGCTGAACTCAAAGATCTAAGACTTTTTCAATGTACACAAAAGGCCTATTTCTCTCAAATATTGTTCACAAATCTGTCTAAATCTGTGTTACTGAGCACTTCTCTTTTGCTGAGATAATCCATCAAACTCACAGATTAGACAGCATGATTATTGCACAGGTGTGCCTTAGGCTGGCCACAATAAAAGGCCACTCTAAATTCTGCAGTTTCCGAATTCCGAAAACCTGAAAAAAATCAGTATCTGGTGTGACCACCATTTGCCTCACGCAGTGCAACACACCTCCTTCGCATAGAGTTGATCGGGTTGTTGATTGTGGCCTGTGGAATGTTGGTCCACTCCTCTTCAATGGCTGTGCGACGTTGCTGGATATTGGCAGGACCTGGAACACGCTGGCGTATACGCCGATCCAGAGCATCCCAAACATGCTGAATGGGTGACATGTCCGGTGAGTTTGCTGGTCATGCAAGAACTGGGATGTTTCCAGTTTCCAGGAATTGTGTGCAGATCCTTGCTGCAACATGGGCCCATGTAACATGGCCGCCTGCAACATGAGGTGATGGTCGTGGATGAATGGCACAACAATGGGCCTCAGGATCTCGTCACGGTATCTCTGTGTATTCAAAATGCCATCAATAAAATGCAGCTGTGTTCGTTGTCCATAACATACACCTGCCCATAAACCCACCGCCACCATGGGCCACTCGATCCACAACGTTGACATCAGCAAACCGCTCACCCACAAGATGCCAGCCATACATACACACTGTCCACTATCTGCCCTGCACAGTGAAAACCAGGATTCATCCGTGAAGTGTGGTGTGTATGGCGACTGCTAATATAGGATGAGATAACGAGGGTGATTGCTCGCAGGTGCGGGGGATGGTGGAGTGTGTGCATGTGGTGAACAGGGAGGATTCTGGGAAGTGTAGTGCACAGAGGTGATGGACATTTTTACATGACCTCCAAATATATTGTCCTCATCCTCCAACTGCTTAACCTTTTTCTATATATTATGGAGGCCATGCAAAAATGGCCTATTCCATATGAAGTGCAGTAGATTCAGATATGTATTTATATCTGACTTGATCCTACTTTAGAAGAAACCATGATGAATTACTGAAAGAACTGTCTGAAATCTTCCAATATACATTCTCCTACGCCTTTGTGTTTTTTTTCCCTGGTAATTCCCTATAGTGACATAGGGCCTAACTGATATCATCACCTACAATCGTGAGCATTTAAGCGTGAGCATCATCGTGAGTGTGTGAGCATTTAAAAAGCTGACATGTCTTCACTGGCGCTGGTGCTTGCCAGACAGGGGCGAGTGCTGGACAAGGGTGAGTACTGGGGTCTGAGTTAGTCAGGTCTTTTTTCCATTCATTCGCTCTCTTTTCTATTCATTCAATCTGTCCTAACTATGAATGATATGCTACTGACATCTTGACTGAATAGTGATTTCTGCAACATAGTTACATTACATGTAACAGATTTCTGCTACTTAGTTGATGGTTTTTATCTACATCATAAACCAAAAATACAAAATCATATACACATTCGTTGCTTATAGGACCTGGAAGCATGATGTGAAGAATTTAGCTGATTTATGCATTATTTGTGTCTTATACAAGAATTTTAATGGAATATCATCTTTTGCTTTTTAAAAACATGTGATAACATTAATTTTGAATGTTTTAATGCAATATGTTTTTCAGTGGTTTATTTGGTGCACCACCATATTCATGTGTGTTCTTGTAGATATGATCAAATATGTATCTTGAATGCAATGTAAGCCACTTTGGATAAAAGCATCAACCAACTAAAAAATAAATATAAATATTTATGTATAAAACCCCCAAACAATACATTGAAATATTAACGGTTGTTGTTAAACTCCTTAATTTTGTAAAAATGTATTTATATTTAAAAATATAAATATTTATGCATAAAACCCCCTAAATAATTAAAATATGAATGGTTGTTAAAAAAAAATTGTATTTATAAATATAAATATGTATGTCTAAAAACCCACAAACAATATCTTGAAATATTAAAAGTTGGTAAAAAAAGGTTTTATCTTTTTTTTTTTTTTGATTGGCAATCTTGTCATGCATTTATGTGTTGTTGGTTTTTTTTTTTTTTTAGACTCAAGCCCTGAATGATGAATTCAACAGTGGGACACCTCCTCGTACGAGACACATTCACTGTGGCCTTCGTGAAGAACTTCATCGTGGTCCTGGTGTGGTTCCTCCTCAGCTACATCAACGGCAGCGTAGTGGCCACGTTCTTCAGACACCAAATCTTTTATGAGGACCCTCGCTATATTCTCTTCATACATATGGTCATTAATGACGCAGTGCAGCTCACTGTAACCATTGCTCTGTTTGTGGTCAGTTACGTCTTTTACACTATCAGTGTAGGAGTGTGTTGTTTCTTTGTCCTGGTGGCAGTGTTCACCACCCGCAGCACACCTGTGAACCTGGCCAGCATGGCCCTCGAACGCTACATCGCCATCTGCTATCCTCTGCGCCATGCCCAGATTTTCACCGTGCGCCGTGCCTACATGCTCATAGGGGCCATTTGGTTCGTATCTGTGGTTCCTGACATCACTGACCTATTCATGACCTTGGCCACGGAACCTCTGAGTTTCTTCCAAAGCACTGTTTTATGTCTCAGGTCGAATGTGTTCAAAGACCCGGTGCTGCTGTATAAGCGGCAGGCGTTCGATGGGATTTATTTCTCGCTGGTGTTCTTCACGCTGCTGTGCACGTATCTGCGCGTCGTGTTCGCGGCTCGTGCGCTCTCCACCGAGAGAGCGTCCGCCAAGCGGGCCACCAACACCATCTTGCTCCACGGGGTGCAGTTGCTCATGTGCCTGCTCTCTTACGTGTCTCCCAGTGTGGAGGGCATATTACACATCATCTTCCCGGGACGCATCCTAGAAATCCGCTTTGTCAACTATCTAATTGTCTATATTTTGCCACGCTTTTTGAGTCCAATCATTTATGGAGTGCGGGATACAAAGTTCTGCAAGTATCTGAAGAGATATTTTGTGTGTGGTTGCCCAGTAGACACAAGAGTAGAATGCAAACGTGAACAAGATTAAATGAATCATTAGTTTTCTAACATTATAATGTGCCAAGGGTTTGGAATCTGATATGTGACACATTGTGTTTCTGTCTTGGCAAATGTTTAATTTTAAATGATTCCTGCATGTATTGTTTAGCAATTCCCAGATATTTGGAAAATGTTCACTCCTAATAAATCTGGTAGCACTTTATTTTGATGGTCCCTTTTGAACATTCTGGTGACTATAAGTAACTTTGCAACTACATGTCAACTAACTCTCAGTAGAGTATTAGTGTACTGTCTGCTTAATATCTTAATATCTTAATAACTCTTTATTGTGATAGTCCTCCAACAGACAGTCTACTGACTATAAGTAACTTTGCAACTACATGTCAACTAACTCTCAGTAGAGTATTAGTGTACTGTCTGCTTAATATCTGATAACTCTTTATTGTGATGGTCCTCCAACAGACAGTCTACTGACTATAAGTAACTATGCAACTGCATGTCAACTTATTCTAACCCTAACCCTACCAGTCTACTAATACTCTACTAACACTCTAATGAGAGTTAGTAGACATGTAGGTGCAACGTTACTTCTAGTGAACAGAATGTGTTAATCCAAATGAAGTGAAACCATAAATCTGAGCTTTATGTATACTTGTATATATAAGACATGCATATAGACCATCAGTGTTTTAAAGTTTCAATGTGTGCTATATCCTTTTATTTATTTGTTTGTTTGTTTAATGTAAAATGGTAACATAATATTAACTGGTTTAATTCACATCAAAAATATTTAGCGTCACTGAGTCACTCTAAATACATGAATGTATACCAACACATTTTGGGGGGTTTTAAATCAGGTGGAATAGTTTAAGGTAACAACTGCAGGTTACCACTTTTTGGTTGTATCATCTATAAATAGAATAAGTGATGTTAAAAAACAAACTTTTTCACTCTAACTTTTTCAATAAAGCCGAATTGTTCATTTGCCAAGAAAATTCTTTAAAAACAATAAACATTATTTTTTTTTAAAAATGGTGCAATCACATTCTAAAGTCAGGAGTAGTAGCTAATTTATTTAGAGTTAGGCTATAAACTGTTTATTAAAGATGGGGTAGGCAATTTTCGGAGAGACTAGCAAAAGCGCGCTAGCTTTGAAAGTAAAGATCCCACCCTCCCATCAGAGTGTCTCCAAAGCCACACCTCCTTAAAACACATGAACACGTACAGCAGGGAGCAAACTGAAGAGTCGCGAGAGACGGTGTTAAACTACCTCACGTCTCAAAGTACATAACTTTACAATAATAATATACATAAACACCTTAAAGGAACACTCCACTTTTTTTGGAAATATGCTAATTTTCCAACTCCCCTATTGAGTTAAAAAGTTGAGTTTTACCTTTTATTTTATCCATTCAGCTGATCTCCGGGTCTGGCGGTAGCACTTTTAGCATAGCTAAGCATGATCATTGAATCTGATTAGACCGTTAGTATCTCTTTCAAAAAAATGACCAAAGAGTTTCGATATTTTTCCTATAATATCCAAAATACATCCTTAATAGTAAAATTATCCAAAATATCCTTAATCCAAATACATCTGCTAGATTTCTGAGGTTGTCTGATCTGAGCAAAGTCATGCCTTCCAAGATCCAGATTAGTTTGATCAGAATCTGAATTTAAATCCAAGTTAAAAAATATTTTTTTACCCAGGCTTATAACTGCTCTTATAGTCTAAGGTTAAGTCCTCTTATCAGTGTTTTAATGTCTCTTTTCACTTGTGCTTTACAATGTTTATGCACTTTTAATGTTATGATGTCTAGTATGGCTGTAGGCACAGTGGTCAACTACTGTGCTTTATAAATAAAAAATTGATTTGGCACACAAAAAAAAATCATATTTAAAAGCTAATTTAACATGTGTTAGTTTACACCTCTGCATGGTAAAAACGAACCAGTGCTATGGAGTAAAAAGTCAAACCCCTGAAGAGTTTTCAGGGCATTCTCCAATCAACCACCTTGATCTATATCACATCCATACAGTATATAAGATTCAACACAGACTGGGACAGTCAGGGAAGGGCAGGGGGCACAGGTGAGAGGGGACTTGACTAACCAACATCGCTGTACTCTAGTTAGCATACTAAAAATGAAGCAATTTGGATAATACCCATTACACTGGGACATATTTTGCCACAAGACTGGTCAATGATATTCATTCTTTTAGGAGACAAAAACTGTCTAATTATGTGTTATTATTTAACTGTACAGCAGTAGCTCTAGCAATAGAAATGTGTGTGTGTTTTTTTGTTGGTATTATATACTTGCTTATAAGGTACTATATTAAATCATTATCATGCATGTTTTTTAATGTGTTTTTTCTGTATTTAGCTTTCCTTACTGATCAAAAGATGCCGAATGTATAGCCTATTATATTGAGTGTAGTTGCTCATACTGTGCCTATAATGTGTGCTTTATCATGTCAGGTTGAGAACATGAACTCCAGTGCTGTCTCAGAGTACGGTAACTCTACTTTACTCCTTCTGAATGCCATACCGCGGGACAGCTTCAGCGCTGCTCTCATTAAAAACATCATGGCCATGCTTGTATGGCTGGCGCTCAGTGGCCTTTATTGCAGTATGGTGTCCACTTTCCGCAAGCACAGTTTCTTCTATGAAGATCCACGTTATATCATGTTTATCTGCATGGTCATTAATGATGCCGTACAACTGACATTGGTAACCTCCTTGTATGTGGTAAGTATTAAGATCAAATATGTGGCCAAAAATGAGTTAAAAGACACTTAATCTACACTTATAAATGCCTGAAAGTCATTGCATTGGAAGCGAAATATCAAAGCATGTATTTTGTTTAGCCAGTTTAAAGTATGCTGCTATTCAAAAGAGTCTCTTATACTCACCAAGCCTGAATTTAAATGGTCAAAAATATTGTGAATATTCTGAAGTTTTATTCCAATTTAAAATAACTGTTTTTTATTTGAATATGTTGTAAAATGTATTTTAATCCTGTGATGCAAAGCTGAATTTTCAGCATGATTACTCCAGTCTTCAGTGTCACATCATTTTTCAGAAATCATTCTAATATGCTGATTTGCTGCTCAAGAAACATTTCTTATTATTATTACCAATGTTGTGCTGTAAACCGTGAAGCTTTTTTTCCAGGATTCTTTGATGAATAGAAAGTTAAAAAGAACAGAATTTTTGTAACATTATAAATGTCTTTAGTGACACTTTAAAATATATATATATATATATTTAATGCATTGTTGCAGAATAAAAGTATTAATTTCTTTCCAAAAAACTTGAACACTAGTGTACGCATTTTTAAAAACACTATAAAAGTCTATAGAATGAATATACCCTGTCCAACTTGTGAAATAATTATTTTGTTTTGATGTTGTCTGTACTTAGAAAGCTAAATACTATTTTCATTTTACTAAAACTGAAAAAAAAAACTTTTTTGGTTTAAGTTTATTTACTAATGAAGAAAATCAAGTTGAAACTCTGAAAAGTAGAAGTGTAATGGATACATTACATAATGCAATGATAAAACATAATGAGTGTATAATGAAACAATGTCCGTGTCTAATATGTATATTGTTTGTGGCCCTTTCCTCCTGTTGTAGGTGAGTTATGCCTTCTCAAAGATCTTGGCATCTGTCTGCTGCCCGCTGATCATGACCGCTGTGATGACCACCCGCTCCACTCCGCTCATCCTGGCCGGCATGGCCCTGGAGCGCTACATCTCCATCTGCTTCCCGCTCCACTACTGCCACATCTGCACAGTCACACGCACCGTGTGGATCATCGGGGGGATCTTCCTCCTGAGCTTCACTCCTCCGCTCACCGATCTTCTCATCACTGTCGCCAAAGAACCACCACTGTTCTTCCACACGTCCATTTTCTGCGATCAATCGCTCCTATTCCGAGACCGCTCGATCTATTACAAGAACTGCGTGTTTGATAGTGTGTATTTCTCTTTTGTCTTCCTGTCTTTACTTTATACGTACTGTAAGATCGTGCTGACGGCCCGTGCGGTCTCCACTGACCAGGCGTTGGCCAAGAAGGCCCGCAACACAGTCCTGCTCCATGGGGTTCAGCTGCTATTGTGCATGTTGGCTTTTGTCGTGCCGTCCATGCAGGCTCCGCTCATACAACTGTTTCCGATGTATGGCCTAGAGATACGTTATATTAATTTTCTTCTGGTCTACATCATTCCACGATTTCTCAGTCCAATGATATATGGATTCAGGGATGAGAAGTTTCGCAAGTATTGGGTCAGATTCTTTATCTCTAAAGCACAGAGAGTAAAACCAGTCAGCCATTTCTCTCAAAAGCTTGGATGATATTCCACATGAATGATTTGTGGGTGACGCTGATTTCTGGAGAGAGTTCATGTGTAGGAGACATTTGAACATTCAACAGGACATTAGAAGAAAGAGCTGATATTATTGAAAGTGGAACAAATACAATTTTTCATGCACTGAAGTAACGTAAAAGAACAGTTTGAAAAGAAAACAGACTGTTAATCAACATTTGATTTAAAGATTTGAATATATAAGAAAAAACATTTCAAGGGTTGTTAACACCATGTCCATAAATTCACGATTTTAAGTTAATATGGCCTATATGCATTTGTACCTGTATATGATCAAATGATATTGCTATTTTAGTTGCTTCAAGGTGAACTGATTTCACCAAGTACAACATCATTGTTGATCCTAAAACAATATTCCAATCAACCAATCAGATTTCAGGGACAAGTTTACAGTTTATGTCAAGTTTAGGCTTACAACCAAGTAAGTGCTTCTCCATCAGTGTTATTCACATATCATTTCCCTCTGGTTTTAGGGAGAACTTCGGGTAGGGTTATGATTAGGGTTATGGATAGGGTTAGGACTACATTTTCAGACAGGAATGTTGTTTCAGGATCAATAAAATATGTTAATCCAGGACAAAGTCTTACTTGGCAAAATCATTGTCTTGTAAAAAAAAGTCTTCATGTACGTTTTTTACCATGTACTTTAAATAGTCCTGCAGTGTACAAAAAGTACAATATTCCATGTAGTTTCTCAAGTAACATGAGGTTACTCACATTACATTTAGATTTATGCATTTATCCAAAGCGACTTACAAAGCAAGGTACAAAAGCAATCCTCAATGAGTCAACAATAATCGTAATTCAAAATACAGCTCACATGCACTTTACTAAACCAACTGTTACAGTACATGAACGCAAAAAATACCTAGCATGCAAATCTTGATTAATCTCACATCAAATCTCACATCTTTGACAACAAACACTCCACAATATCCAGCTCAGTTCAAACATAGTAATAATTCGTAATTTCTGAACATGGACTCTCAGTCTTTATTCACATTTTTATCATGGTTTCTCAATAGAATTCATAAAAGTGTAGCATAGAATAGCATAGTTTGTTTTTTTTTGCTCACACTCAAAAAAGGACAATTTTAACATGCTATAAAAAATTATCTGTGGGGTATTTTTAGCTAAACTTGCACATACACACTCTCTGGGGGCATCAGAGACTTATTTTACATCCTGTAAAAGGGAAATTATACCACCCCTTTAAAATAGAGGAGGCACACAAAATTTTAGCTGCATGTTGGATTTTTGTAAATGGTTTTTTTGGTCACTTATAGGCAGAATATTCATAGAAATGACACATACATAGAGAAAATATAAATATAAGTTCACTCACCTAGTCCTAGCCTATCATTTAAAGCAAAATCCATTCTTCTATCCTTTAAATCCTATCCTTTCTGGCCGCGAAGTTGATTGCTGTATAGCCTATCCAACTTAGGCATGGGGTCTTCCTTCATTTTTAATTTGTAGCTGTTGTTTGAATGGTAGTTTAGTAAATTAGTTTGCGATCAAATATTCAATATCTCTACAGCTATGGATTTGCCTCCCCCAACCTTTCTCTATCCCCTCAGACTCATGTTTCGCAGATTTGCACGTTCGGGGAAGAGCGCGGTGGTTACAATAACAGCTAAACTGTTAGTCACAGACTCAAGTGTCTTATATCGACGAACTAATGGCACAATGGTGGGATTCTTGGGTATTTTGGACTTTTTGAAAAACCTACTTTTGTGAACTAGTCAGGGTTTTCGCCCGAACCAAACCAGCGCAGAAAGATTCTCTGGAGTCTGATTGTTAATAATGATAAAAAAAACTAAAACAAATTGATTCACATCCACGATTGGATGCTGAAGTGGTCGAGGCCACTTTTATTAAAATGGCTATCACGCTTGAACAGAATGAGTTAATTTCACAAAACTCGATACACCCATACAGGCACAGTCTGAGGTCGCGTGGACAAGGATACAGCGACTGGCCACTTGGTGGCGATATAAAATGAACAAGCAAAACTAACGAAACCAACACGAACACGGTTATAGCAGAACAACAGTCAGGTGCAAGGTGCAGTTTCTGTCCAAGGTGCCGTGATTGTCTATGAGGACATTCGTGGATCTCGAAAAATACTGCCAGCCAATGAAGTTTGAGCACATATCGGACGAGATTAACGGAGGCCAATCGGAACGAAACTCAGTGGGCCTGTTTGACTCATGGACATAGAAGTCTGTGCAAAATTTTAAAGAAATCGGCCAGTAGGTGGCGCAATGGGGTTTTAAGCATCTTGTGTCACGTTGTTTCACACATACACACAATATTCATATCATATCTTAGATCTCCTCGTTCTGAACATCTTTGACTCAAAAGCCACTACTCTCAATCAAATTCTACGTTAAATATTTGAGATTATTTAAAAAACCTACTTTTCACCATTATTTCACTGTATTCCTATTTTATGCCTGTCTCAATATTACCAGCGTGCTCGCTCCCTCTCCCTCCAATCTCCCTCCCCTCTCCCTCCCCACTCCCTCCCCACTCCATTTCTTACTCTCTCACTGTCTCCTCTTCCTCATCTAAAGTATTTAAACTTGTCAGTTTTTACATCTTGAGGCAAATCAGTCGACCATGCGAAGTGGGAAGGTAAGAGCTCTTTGTTTAACACATTTTAATATACATAATATGTTGTGTTCATGTGTTGCTAATATCTTCTCACTCTTAAATATTCCTGTTAAAAGTGTATCTATTTTATTTTCAGATCAGATGACACCGATGGAAAATATTAATCTTACTGCTTGATGGACAGAAAGTTGTGGACATAATTTGGAGCAAAAACAAAAACAACCAAAAAGCCAAGAAAAATAATTTTCACACATAAGAGTCACAGAACTTTATGCCAGTGCAAAAGAATAATGAATTCTACAATGTTTCAGTACACTACAGAAGACAGATATGCAGAAGCTTTTGCAAAAAATTTCACCATTGTTCTTGTCGGGCTCATAGTAATCTGTGTCAATGGAATATTTGTTTTCACGTTCTTCAAGAGTTCAATTTTCTACAATGATCCAAGATATATATTATATATTCACATGGTTATAAATGATATGCTCATGGTTTTTTTCAGTGTGTGTCTTGTTGTGATGGCTTATGCATGGCCAAAGGTTCCTGTCCCATTCTGTGTTACACTGCTAATAATAGCCTCAACAACTCATAAGAACACTCCTCTGACTTTGGCTGGTATGGCGGTTGAGCGTTACATCTCCATCTGCAAACCACTGCATCACCATCAGATCTGCACAGTGCGCAGGACATACATCCTTATTTCTCTGATTTGGGGTGTTGGAGTTTTACCTGGATTGGCTGACCTGATTCTCCTTTCAATTGTTCGTCCTTTATCTGTTTTTACAGCAAGTAGTCTCTGTAGTACAACTAATGTGTATAGCACGCCATATCATGAAGACCAAAGCAAAATTACACATGGGATTTATACATCCATTGTGTGGGTAATTCTTGTATTCACATATTGTCAAGTGGTTATTGCGGCCAGAAGAGCCACCACTGATAAATCCTCAGCAAAAAAGGCCCAAAGCACCATCCTGTTACATGGAGCACAGCTTCTGCTCTGTATGCTGTCCATCATTACTCCTACCATAGACAAGATTTATAGCCAACTTTTACCTAATCTACGTTCAAAAATCACCTTTTTCAATTATCTTCTTACAAACTTATTACCAAGACTACTTAGCCCCCTTATTTATGGTGTTCGAGATAAACAATTTTTTAAATACATGAAAGGGCTTTTTTCATGTAGGTTACTTAATGTAAAAGTTGACTCAACTAAGCAGTGAGCTAAAAAGGTATCATCATATAAGCATCATTAGTAATTATTTTATTATTCTCCCTATATGCAAAATATATATTTTAATAAGTACTTTTCTCTTAGTTATTTTCTTATTCTGATTTTGTAATTATAACTTCTTGGCAAAGTGGAATTTAAAGAAAAAGTGTTAAAGAATATAAAAAAATCATGTTTAGCATTTAAAAAACTGTTGTACATTTTACAAATAAACGCATGCATTGTTGCTCAAATACAGACTTATGTTTTATGGAATATATCATAATTGTGAAATTACATCTGAGTGTGGCTTTATCTCTTATTTTACTGTATATCGTTTTTTTGGATACATAAAAATAGTTTATACATAATTTAATGGATGGTCTCAGGACGTCAGGAATTATGTTTTCATTTGCAAGTCAATTCAGGCTCATTTTCTTCTCTGTAACTCATAAATAAAAATGGCAAAAAACATTTTTTATTCATTTTATTTTTGTATGCACACTGTATACATATGCCTAAATAGCCTGATTAAATACACAATTTGTATTCAATAATGCGTCTTCCCGACATTATGGTGCCAACATTATAGTATAAAAATATCTTAACTTGTCAAAGTTTCTTATATATCTTATATATATATATATATATATATATATATATATATATATATATATATATATATATATATATATATACTGTATACACATATATAATCTTGATGTCCTTTACAGAGGACAAAAATGATCGGTCTTGTAAAATAACTAAGAATCATAATGTACTGTGAAGACTCGCCTAACATTTTCCCAAAATGTTTGTTCAAGAATCTATTTGAAAAACAATTGATAATTGGAAAATAATATATTCTTCTCGCTCTATAAATATTTCTCATTAACCTTAGGAGATTTAAACCCAAACATAAGCTTTATATTGAAGTGTAGATTGTTCATTGTATTGTTCATTGTTTCAGTTTTGCTCAGAAAGTTGATGTGGCTATATCTTATTAGACTTTTTTTTACTTGATATATGATGGGGGACCTTGTCTTGCTTTTTGTCTCAGCGTATTCAGTTAAAGGAACAAACATAAACATTATGTTATGAAAACACAAATAATCTTGTTGCCTGACCAGTTGTTTTTTTTATTGTAATGGACTATTTATTTATTGAATTCTAAATCAGTTTTTCATATCACCATATTAATTTGGTTGGGTAGCTGTAGTAAGCGGACACTCACTGTCTCTCCACCCTCCCTCCCTTGGAGGGGAAAGGCGCTGATGTAAGAACTACACCCTACCAGTCGTCTGAGTTCCCAGAACACTGGACGGAACTGTCCATGTGTCAATTATAAAAATTTGCCAAGGTGTTGGGTGTAGCCCAGCCCGCAGCTTAAAATGTGTCTACTAGAGAGTCACCGTTCGCTAAACCCGAGAAAAGCAGCCTGACACCCCTGGTGGAGTGAGCCCTCTTTCCCAGGGGAAATGGTAAGCCTTGAGAAGCCAGGAGAAATGCATCCACAATCCAGTGGCCCATTCTTTGTTTGCTGACAGCCTTTACCTTCTGCTGCCCTCCAAAGCAGACAAAGAGCTGATTTGGTCTTCTAAAGCTATCCAGATGAATGCCCAAAGTGTGCACTGGACAACAGAGATAGGGCTGGTTCTCCCTTATCAGCAGGGAATACTTGCAAGGTTATCACTTGATCCCTGAAAGGGGTAGTGTGAGACGCGCCGGGGTCTGAGGACCGCGTGAGAGTCTACCGGTCTCAACTCAAGGCTTGTATCATCAACAGAGCAGTATACATTCCAGGGTACCAAAACTTAGGAGCAGACATCCTGTCGAGGCACGGGCTGAGGCCCGGGGAATGGAGACTTCACCCTGAGGTGGTGAAGTGTATATGGGAGGTTTTTTTGGCCAAGCGTAAGTGGATCTGTCCGCATCTCAGGATATGACAAACCCATCTCTCTTGAGGCTGGACGTTATGGTACAGACATGGCTGAGGCTATCTCTGTACGCTTTCCCCCCGATTGCTCTGGAACCTGTGGGTTGGCCTCTGAGGGGCCGAGGTTGTGGAGACCATACTTTACTACTTTACCACAAATTTACTTTGGTTGAATAAGGGAATAGTTAGATTGATGGACTTATGTAGACAATATTTTAATGTCATTTGACAATCTGGTATCAAAGTTTCAAATACCCCGGATTTTTTTTTAAATACCTGCAGCTTAGATGTTTAATCTTTTAGAAAATAAAGAAATTTAAATTTCTAAATTCTTAGAAACTAAGAATTCTGTTCAACTCCCTTCATTATCCACACTGGAAACCTTTTCCACACAAGACTGTTTCAGTAAAGGGCGAATTACCAATGATATAATATACTGGTACAGAATCATAAAGAAAATTCTGTTCTGTTCTTGAGATTTGTTAAAGAAGGAGATATTGAAGAGGCTATAGATGTGTGAAGTTCTAGTATATGCTTAATGCTTAACAGGTGTGTGTGATTTAAAGCACTATATGTTTAAGGATTTTTTTTATTTAAGTTCCTCTTGGTTCTCAGTTAAGTTGTCCGTTATTGTCAAGTCAACATGCTGTTTCATTGCCTTCTTTGTACTTGTGTACCTGAGTATGTGTTATTTAATAAATACTTTTGTTTTGGAACATTTTGCATCTTTGTCATCTTCATCGGACCTATACGTGACAGGTGTACAGTATATCATTTCAACTAAACTTCCTGACAGTTCCACGCAAAAAAACAAAAACAAAAAAATTCGGGGCAAGACTAAATTTTAGCAGTTAGATCTGCTATAGGTAATTCATGTATGCTAGATTGTGCAGCAGCAGCATGTCTTACATGGTCACAGTGTCTATGTATTTGCAGTAGCAAATGCTGCGGTAGTCGGTGTTACCAGTATTACACAGTTTTTGGCCATACACGGGTTACATTTCCCACTGTGGCACCGCCTCCGCTGTTGTTTTAGTTAACAGTACCATGGGTGCAGCAGGCGCAAAGATATTACGCAGTGCCTGAAACTTAGTGCCGGTCACGTTGGAAGTTATATAGCTGGGTACTATTTTCCGGCGCTGCGTAATATCATTGCGCCTGTTGCACCCATGGTACGGCAGCAAAGTTCCTTGATTATTACGCAGGAATGAGAGTATAGTTCCTAGCCATATCGGCCTAGAAAATCGCAACTTTTCATTTTCCGTCAGTCTTAGTTCTCAATATAACTACAGAAGAGTCAAGTTTTAAACAGTAAAAATATTGAAATTTTTTGATAATTTTTTTAAGAGAGATGCTAACGGTCTAATCAGATTCAATGATCTATGCTAAGCTATGCTAAAAGTGCTACCGCCAGACCCGGAGATTGGCTGAATGGATTCAAAACCGGTAAAACTCAACTGTTTAACTCAAGGGGAGTTGGATAATGAGCCTATTTCCAAAAAAAGTGGAGTGTTCCTTTAAGATTTAGCGGCATGCCGCGTTGATCAATACGCCCATTTCATGTTGCATTTTTATTGGCTATTCAGTGGACGTAGGTTGTAGCAGCAAACACCCTGTGAGTTTGATGTCAGAAAATTATCGCAAGCTATCTTTAGAACGTAACAATGGCCATCTTTGAACCTCTCAAACTGTATGATGTAGGACTACCGTTTAGGAGCCACGACCACAGAAATCGCCAAGATTTGTCATCTTTTGTCTGCCCAAAATCGTACAATGTGTGTTGAGCATAAGGAGAGATGACAGACAAGATGATAGCGCCATGGTGAAGAATATGTTGCGCAACAGATCCTAAGCGTCATTGACAAATATCTTATTTTGTGAAAAATGTGCATTCAGAACACATCTCCCTATACACAGTGTGCAGAAATAATCACTCTCTTTCCTTCCTTCCCTTCCTTCTCCTGTTGGGGAATTTAATTTGCCTCATACATGTCTCATACATGGGTCTGAATATAAAATGCTGTAATGCTAGAGAAAACCAGGTCTGAATCTATGATGTCTATACTAGAGAAAACTAGGCCTGAATACATGGGTAGATGTTTAAAAGGCGCATGCGCTGAGGTCTTGCCACCAATAAGAAAAAGGCATTGATGCGGTTGCACTTTCTGTCAAAATGATGGTGACGGGTAGTTTAATCGTTTGAAGTTAGTTTGATAAGAAAAAGGGGAGTGTGACAGATAGTTTGAGATGTATTGGCTTTGATGGTGATAGTTAGTTTAATCGTTTGAAGTTAGTTTGATCAAGGCAAAGGGGAGTATGACAGTTAGTTTAATCGTTTTAAGTTAGTTTGGCGACAGACCAAGGAGGAGTAAGTAGAAAAAGATAACTGTATGAGCGTTAATTGGACACCAAACGATAAGAAAAAGGTATAAGACTAGAGCACTGGCCCTTGTAGAATCAGATGGCCACAGCTGGCATCTCACTTTGTTGAACTGCTCAATAAAGTTATTTTCTTCTGAGACCTGAAACCTCGACTCTGCACGATTTCTTGAGACCTGAATTCGAGATTGAAAACCTGACCAGAAAAACTCGGAAGTTTGCCACGACACTCCCTTGTGTTCCCCTTTTCTCCCCCCTCTTTTACATCTTATCTGAGTATATAAACCGGTCTGTTTTCGTCTGGAGACAGAACTATTTACTAAGCAAACTGAAAAGGGTAAGCTGTCTTTATTATTATTTTTGTATACTCTTCATAACTTATAATTGTTAACCTACAAAATGTTTCTCCTTTTTTCATTTCTATTTCAGATTGAATAAATGTAAAAATCTTTCGGATAAATAGGCTACCATCGTATTAGCTGGATGTACTTTTGACAGTCATCAAGATCGTTGGAAGGAAAAGAACAACATCAACAGTAAAAAAAATAATTTGTTTACACCTGTGCATGAGGACAATGAACTATACAATGTTTCTGTATAGTGTACAAGAAAGATATGCAGATGCTTTTGCTAAAAATTTCACCACTGTTCTTCTTGCTGTCATAATTCTGTCCATTAATGGAGTATTTGTATTGACATTTTTCAGGAGTTCAATTTTCTACAATAATCCAAGATACATATTATATATTCACTTGGTTATCAATGATATGCTCATGGTTTTTTTCAGTGTAATTCTTTCTGTGATGGCTTATGTATGGCAAAATGTACCTCTCCCATTCTGTGTTACACTGCTAATAATAGCCTCAACAACTCATAAGAACACTCCTCTGACTTTGGCTGGTATGGCGGTTGAGCGTTACATCGCCATCTGCAAACCACTGCATCACCATCAGATCTGCACAGTGCGTAGGACATACATCCTTATTTCTCTGATTTGGGGTGTTGGAGTTTTACCTGGATTGGCTGACTTAATTCTCCTTTCAATTGTTCGTCCTTTATCTATTTCTTCTACAGTTACTTCTTGTAGTGCATCAATTCTTTACAGCACACCATACCATGAAGTACAATCCAGATTTATGAATGGCCTTTACTCATCTGTTGTGTGGGTAATTCTTGTATTCACATATTGTCAAGTGCTTATTGCGGCCAGAAGAGCCACCACTGATAAATCCTCAGCAAAAAAGGCCCAAAGCACCATCCTGTTACATGGAGCACAGCTTCTGCTCTGTATGCTGTCCTACATTACTGCTGTCATAGACAAGATGTTTGTCCCACTTCTTCCAGGTGATCGGGCAAGACTAACCTTTTTAAATTATCTTCTAACAAACATTTTGCCACGACTACTCACTCCCCTGATTTATGGTGTTCGAGATAAGCATTTTTACAAACACATGAAGGAACTTTTCTCATGCAGATTATTCATTGTAAAAGTTAAAAAAAATCAAAAAATAAGAGAAAAAGGGCCACATCATTAGATGTTTCATAAAAATGCATCACAATTGTTTGTAAAGCATGCATACTGTAATTCTTCATGTAAGTGTACCAGATGAATGTTTTGCCACACAGATGTAAATGTTAAACCTAAGAAAATGTACTGCCATGCTATTATGCAATAAATTAACAGTGTTCTTTAATTGTAAACAATACTTTTCCTTGATTTTTAAAGTAACATAATGAACTCATGTGTTAAAATGGCACTTCAGAAAGTAAAGAAATGTAAGAAATGTTTACATTAAAACATACAGTAAATGATTGAGCAGGCGGACCATAATTGTGTAACAATCTTGTGTGGTTTATTTCCTATACAGTTGTATTACCAAAATGTTTCAGCTTAGCTGTGTACGATAAAAATAATTCAAAGATGTTAGACAAAGTAAAACTATAATCATGCTTCTGTAGTAAATGCAAAATGATCAACAAACAAAATAAAAGTACAAAATAAAGTGTAGACAAACATATTCTTAAGGGCACTCTACATTTTTCATCCAGAATGGTCTGTTTAGGTCTTGATTGAATTGCATTCGATTTTATTTAGTTGTGTTACAATTTCCCAAAAGGTGATCTAATTGTATTTTATTTGTGATATGCAATTTGACTAATATTTTTTACAGTGGTGTTGTGGTTTGCACTCTGTCTTTTTTATTTTTATTAATAAAAGTAATTTTAATATATTTTTACCCTTATGACTGATTTTAATGTTGGATGAATACATTTACAAGGATGAAATCTGCTTCAGGGTTGAGATTTAAACAATTACAAAACAGGGGACTCTTAATCACAGCAAACACATACAGGTATCATTCAGACAAGAAATACTGACCCTATATGATAACAATAAGAAGTTCAAAAAGGTGTTCAATGCTAAGCCTGGTGTGGTATTTGGTATTAATAAAATTAATTGTGGAGAATGCTGACTTGCAGCAGTATGTGGAACTAAATATGGTCAGGATTTGTTGTGGCATTTTGTTTAGAACAGGGAAATAAGCTGCAGGCATCATCTTTCCTAAGAAAGTGTCAGGGTCACAATTACCAATCTGCTCTTTCTTGCAGTTTAATCAACTCCATGTATTGATGCAACATTTTCCCACCTGAAGATCTGTTTTGCTTCCTCTGAAAACTCAGTGATATTTGTGACCTAGAATGGGTTCAGGGCCCGTATTTATCAAGCCTTTCTGAGAATGACTCACAAGAACACTGCTGAGAATTGAATTAAGACTAAAAGAATTCTTGGCTCAAAGCTGCGCTTAAAAGTGAGTTATCAAGCATTTCAGTCGTAATTTAAGTGAAGTGTAGGACTAAGTCACAAGTGTCAGTCATAGAGATGATTCACAACACTTTGCTGTGCCACAAACAGGATTTTGGATGACGAAATTGGCATGGACTAATCACCGAATAGATTTCCTTATTTAAGAATATTCTAAGATAAATTCACATTGAATGGTGAAATTTCCAATAGGAGTTTACATTCAACACACATTTGACAATAAATCATTTTCATGAGAATACATTATGATATACACATTGGAAATGAAAGATAAACATATTTCCACCAAGTCTTAATTACAATTTTTAAACCGGTGTACTGTTAACTGACCTGCCTATATGTAGCCTATATCAGCCACCATGGGTTCCAAAAGAAAACCGAACTGGCGGGAGAAAGAAGTGCAACTGCTTGCTGAATTAGTTGAACAGCGGAAACCTGATATAAAAGCCAAGTTCAGGCCAACATTAACCAGTGGTGACAAAGATGATGCCTGTTCTGTCAAAACGATACCGTTTGATTTACTGCTCATCGTCAAACATTTCAAAAACATTCTTCCTCTCCTGAAAGATTTGCGCACGTCTCTGTCTCCACAGTGCCATCACAACCCCCACTGGCAACTCCTAACCACTTCAGAGACCTCTCGAGCTGTCTTAAATAACAGGGAGAGTAAGAGTGATTCTTAGCTTCAAGAAATTTGATAACTTGCTTTTATTAAGTTTGAAAGTAGCAGAAAATTTCATGAATTCTCAGCACTTAAGACTAAGTTGGCACTTTGAGACGCCTGATAAACACGGGCCCTGATCAGCAGAAGTTGTCCTCCAAGAACAAAATCAAAGCGAGTCTTAAAGTTGTCCATCAGTTTCTGTATGAAATCAGCATGGGATGTCATATCTTTCTTTCCCTGGGCTTGCTCCTAAAGTTCGGGGAAGTGAACAATTCGACCTTCGAGTGTGTGGGTGATCGTGGCCCTGTTTGTTTATTTTTTATTTATTTTGTTTCTTGTTTTGCTGCGAATTGTAATTTATATTTCTCTTTTTGTTTTGTGCTTATTTTTGCATGTATTGTATGTAATGTCATTTATTTTTGTAGGTTTAAACTTATTTTGAGTTACAAGGTGAGATTGATTTGAATAATGTCTTTGTGTATTTCTTTTCATGTTTGTGAACTGTTGACTTTTTCTTTATTTGGGGATGGTTAGTACCAGCAAATCAGTGTTTATTGTTTGTCCTTTTCTTCTTTGTAATTGGAGTGGCGGGGAAAGTGTATAGAGGAGGGGTTTAGCTGCTGTTTAAAAGTGTTCACCTTGAGTGCCGTGCTTCTTTGAATGCCTATGTCTCTCTGCTCACCCATTTTCGGTAATGAACCTGTGCGTCCCCTGTTCTGGGGCTGGTATAGTTCCCGGTATATACCGGGTGGCGTAGTCGAACGTCATGATTTGACAGCCGATGAGAGCTAGCACATTTAGCTAGCCCATCTTGGAAATGATTAGATAAAGTGTCATCTCCAGAGCACAAAACCTCTACATGTTCACAAGAGCAGCACTGAACATTAACTCCAGCCAAACGGAGAATAATCGTATGATTTTCATGTTCAGAATAATGCCCATTTTAGGATATTATCATGCTTCGTAACACAAACGCTTGACCAACTTGACACACAAGATCGCGCCGTAAGGAGTTGCGGGAGAAATGTGACGTCATCGTAAATCTATCTATAGACGATGTTACATTGTCAATAACCAAATTCCAGGTCAGGAATCCTTTTGCAGAAATGACTGCTTCAATGTGGCGTGGCATGGAGGCAATCAGCCTGTGGCTGGTTATGGAGGCCCAGGATGCTTCGATAGCGGCCTTAAGCTCATCCAGAGTGTTGGGTCTTGCGTCTCTCAACTTTCTCTTCACAATATCCCACAGATTCTCTATTGGGTTCAGGTCAGGAGAGTTGGCAGGCCAATTGAGCACAGTAATACCATGGTCAGTAAACCATTTACCAGTGGTTTTGGCACTGTGAGCAGGTGCCAGGTCGTGCTGAAAAATGAAATCGTCATCTCCACAAAGCTTTTCAGCAGATGGAAGCATGAAGTGCTTCAAAATCTCCTGATAGCTAGCTGCATTGACCCTGCCCTTGATAAAACACAGTGGATCAACACCAGCAGCTGACATGGCACCCCAGACTATCACTGACTGTGGGTACTTGACATTGGACTTCAGGCATTTTGGCATTTCCTTCTGCCCAGTCTTCCTCCAGACTCTGGCACCTTGATTTCCGAATGACATGCAACCACTGAGCAACAGTCCAGTGCTGCTTCTCTGTAGCCCAGGTCAGGCGCTTCTGCCGCTGTTTCTGGTTCAAAAGTGCCTTGACCTGGGGAATGCGGCACCTGTAGCCCATTTCCTGCACATGCCTGTGCACGGTGGCTCTGGATGTTTCTACTCCAGACTCAGTCCACTGCTTCCGCAGGTCCCCCAAGGTCTGGAATCGGTCCTTCTCCACAATCTTCCTCAGGGTCCGGTCACCTCTTCTCGTTGTGCAGCGTTTTTTTGCCACACTTTTTCCTTCCCACAGACTTCCCACTGAGGTGCCTTGATACAGCACTCTGGGAACAGCCTATTTGTTCAGAAATTTCTTTCTGTGTCTTACCCTCTTGCTTGAGGGTGTTAATGATGGCCTTCTGGACAGCAGTCAGGTCGGCAGTCTTACCCATGATTGCGGTTTTGAGTAATGAAACAGGCTGGGAGTTTTTAAAAGCCTCAGGAATCTTTTGCAGGGGTTTAGAGTTAATTAGTTGATTCAGATGATTAGGTTAAAAGCTCGTTTAGAGAACCTTTTCATGATATGCTAATTTTTTGAGACAGGAATTTGGGGTTTTCATGAGCTGTATGCCAAAATCATCAGTATAAAAACAATAAAAGACCTGAAATATTTCAGTTGGTGTGCAATGAATCTAAAATATATGAAAGTTTAATTTTTATCATTACATTATGGAAAATAATGAACTTTATCACAATATGCTAATTTTTTGAGAAGGACCTGTAGCCTACGTAACTAAAATAGTTCACTTGAAGGAGTGAATGAAAAGGAATGAGTGAACTCAGACACAGTGTGCCGGAAGGGCTATCGCTTTTGAATAGTTTGTGCTTGCTGTTTAATAATCATTTAAAACTTAGCAAACTGGCAGCTCCAGTAAGATGAAGAGATGTATCTTGAACTCTGTCATGGAAACTAGCATGTATAAATCTTAATTAAACAATTTAATAATCAAATAAAAATTAGGCTAATTTATACCTGTATGATATTACTGCTGTAGCCACATTGGACCAGCTGCTGCAGGCGCCATCTTCTGGCGAAACGCTGCAATTAATTCAGTCAAAATTTACAGTAAAATGTCCATCATAGTGATGGTATAGTGCCTGTTGTGGCAATGCTCAGAGTGCAATTTTTACTAACTTTGCATTACGAATTGTTCTCACACATTTTGAAATGCAATACAAAGACTCTAAAACGCTACCACAAACTAGTTAATAAAATATGTAATGAATGGAAAAGTTTCAGACGCACCTTCAATAAACTGCACTGATTTGTTAATTAGTTATAATATTCTCTGTGTTGCTTTGCATTGCAAACATTCCACTGTCATAAAAGTAACAGCAAATGTTTGAATAGCTGTTCCGTGTTGCGTTTGTTTCTTACTGTTTCTTATTGTTAATATGCTAATGAAGCTGTGCGATCTCGTTTCTCATCAAGCACGCCATTAACGTATATTGGTTGATTATTGAATTATTTAAATGTGTAATTGGATGTTTGTAAATGTAAAAATGTCCATTATATTTTGAGAATCACTTTGTAATTTATATATTTTTTGTTTCTTTCAGTTTTACGCTAAAGTAAGCACAAAGAAGAACGTGTGAGGGAGCTTTATTTCTGTTAACTATCTGTCAACGCTCGGTTAGAACACCATTGCCAGGACAGAATAATAGCCAAATTTACAGTGACCCAGGGGCAATGACCAACATACTTAATATTCAGAATCTGTACCTTTCCACAAGCCATGAATAGCACACAAGTATCACTGTACCAATTAAAACTCGTGTGAGCTTCAGACTGTCCACAATCCAGAACGGTTCTTCTACTCCAAGGTAAGTCTAAGACTTCTTAAAAAGGAATAAGTTAAGCCTAGAATAGGTCAATTCTTAAATACTTTCTCCTCTTTCTGATCCATATCCTTGCTGGTAAAGAACCGGAAAATGATCTCAACGATCTGAAGGGATCTGAAATATAATGGACATTTTTACATTTACAAACATCCAATTACACATTTAAATAAATTAAAAAAAAAATTGTTTATGTACCCCCAACTCTCTTTGCAGAACACACAATCCTTGCTCCCCTCGCCTCCCCAACCATCTCCTCCTGCATTATCTTTTTTTTCTCCTTTTCGCTGCAAATCAGCGCACAGACAATTTGGATCACAAATCTTCTTGCAGGCTATCATTTTAATAACAATTTCGGTCTCACGCATGCGCGATCTTGCGTAATTTCCTTCACTTCTCACATGTGTTTGGTTGTGAAAGGTAGTTTGAGGACCAGACAGAAGTTGTCAGCGATTCTTTCTTTTGTAAAGTCATGCAATGTGAAACCCCCTGTGCACACACCAGCAACTGAATCTTACCCCAGACAGACGTGCAGTGTAAAAAGAACAGTGACCCGACTACTTTGAAAATCGTGCAGTGTGAACCCAGCATAAGCTGTTGCTCCGCCTCTGAAGAGGCCTGAGGTGAAGCAAGCCCAAGGGGATCACGGATGTGGCGGCAGCAAACATCCCCATTAGTTGCAGAAGGACACCATAAGGAAGTTTTGTCCCCTGACGAAAAGAGTCAGTAACTGAAAAATATTGTCTGTCCGCCCGTGAGACAATGTGGCACACATTGTGATTGAATTGAGTGTTATTCCTGTGAAGGTTATGTTCTGTTCTGGGACCAGATGACTCTTTGTGTCGTTCACAGTAAGGCCCAACCTCTGGATATGCTCCAGCCTAATCTTGGTGTTGTGAAGCACATGTCGTCTTGTTGGGGCACAAAGCAGCCAATCGTCTAAGTAGGGCTGACGTGGTCTCCCCTGCTGGTAACAGACAAAAGGGCGGCGTCCCTGGGCCACCTCAGCCCCTCTATGTCACTGTTGGGCCTGAAGCTGAGAAGCGTTCTGCTGCCGCACTTGATGCTTTGAGCCTGTGTAATGTGGGTGAGCCGGAGCCAGTGGCATTCTAAAAGGTGGTGCCCGTGCAACCTGAGTCAGTTGTCGTCTGGCTTCTGACAACTTCATTCTCTTCTCCAATACCTCAGAAACATTGGGGCCAAATATATGTCCTGGTACAGTTGGCAGTTTTCTCGACTGAGCAAGCCATACCTGGCACCGGGCTGTTAAAAGGGTCGCTGAAAGTGTCCCAAGTTCCAGAGCCACATGACCCATAGTCAACAGAGCCGTCTGTAAGAACTGAGATGCAGAAGCGTCAACGCTCGCTGACTCTAATGTCTTATTGGAGGCAAGAAGCAGCTGGCAGATAGTATTCTCTGCTCGAGTTATATAGGCTACAGACTTCAAGATGCCTTCTTCAAGAAAGTGTCAGTACGTCCACATTGTGCACTCAGGCAGCGTACATTGCCTCTTAGAGCCTCATCTGGTGATACCACCAACGCTACTACTGGCTGTTCAATTTCAGGCGCCCGTCCTACCCCAATGGAGTCAGCCTCAGCCATTGCGGCAAGAGTGCGGACTGTCTTTGACCTCCTTCTAGGCACATTGGGACTTGTAATGCACTGGAGAATTCTGTCACAAAATCCTTACACAGTGGCATTGTGAACACATCACTATCAGCAGCTTGTCTGAAGAACACATTGGTTTGAATGGGCTGGAGGGGTGATTTGTCCTGACCCAAACAAGCCACCGTCATTTGCAGAACAGATAACACATAATTTGAAAAAGATGGGCCTGTGCCTGATGAATGTACAGACCCACCGCTTGAACCACCTGTAGCAGATAGTATGACAAATGTAACGAGTAGCAGCTGAATGCAATCACACATGAGTAATAATAATATTAAGTTTTATTTATATAGCGCCTTTCCAGAGCTCAAGGATGCTTTACAATAAACAAGCAACAATAAAGGCAATGGACAAAGACAGCAGACAAAACAACAGTAGGTAGATGAGAGTGTAAGTACAGAAAATGAGAAATTAGGTAGATGGGGCGGCAGATTTTTCAGATATAAAAAATGCAATACTTAAGAATTATGACATTCTGAAAATAAATGAGTTTTGAGCATGGATTTGTGAAATAGTGAATTCAGAAATAGTGTTAAAAGAACAGAGTGATCTGGGGAGAGAGTTCCACATTTTGGGTGCAACCAATTGATCAGCCCCCCATTGAAGCAAGGCAATGCCGAGGGACGACGAGAAGGCTAGAGTCAGAAGATCGTAAGAGCGAGTCGGGGTGTAGGGGTGGAGAAGGTTACAGAGTTGGGGGGAGCCAAGCCGTGCAGAGATTTAAAAGTGAGAAGGAGAACTTTGAATTTAATACGTGATTTTTTTTCCCAAACCACTTCAGCGGAAATCCCGCCCTGCAGCCGATTTCATTGGTTTAGGTTACATTGAGGGGTAGGTTTAGGGATCAGTGTTTGGTGTAGGCAATCAGTACAGTGATTGACATGACCAATGAAAAGTTTAGAATCGGCTGCAGGGCGGGATTTCCGCTTTAGTGGTTTGGGAAAAAAAATCACGCGAATTTGATACGGTAAGCCACAGGAAGTCAGTGAAGATCATGCAAAATTGAGTCCAGGCAAAGGATTATGGGAAATGCAGTTCTTCTTAAACAAATTTTACTAATATTTGAATAAAGGATGAGGATGCCAATTTTCCTAGGCCAGACATAACTTCTGGCACGTTTGTGCTTCATGGAAAAAATCTCTTGTCACTGCTTTCTCATGAGATAAATCTGCATAAACAAACATGTACATTCCTGCTTTGAAACCACTGAAAACACCCGAGAAACTCCATAGCAATGTGCTAAAACATGTCAGATGCATTTTCAATGTTATTCTGCAATGATGTCATGAATGCAAATATTAGATGATCCTTGTGGGTAACAGACTTAATATTCATGAGCTCTGCCCTTTCCACAAACCATAAATAACAAAGTAGCACTCTACTAATTAAAACTCTTGTGAGCTTCATACTTCTCACAGTCCAGAACTGTTTTTTTTTTTTCCAGCTCAAGGTAAGTCTAAGCAGGTTAATTTGAATTACAATTTTAGGTATAATGGGGGAGGGTTAGGTATATTGTTTAAGAGAAAAGGAAAATGTTAACCTCAGTTATCATTAGTCATTTTTATCATCTGCTTGGACTAGATACAATATGTGCCCTTTTTAACCACTGTCCTGTTTTGTCTCTCAGAAATGAACTCAACGGTCTGGATTGTGGATAGTTATGAAGAAGCTCTTGCCAAAAACATTGTGATTGTTAGTCTTGGTTTAATCATTAATTTCATCAACGGAATGTTAGTAGTAACATTTTTTTCTAATCTAATGTTTACAAGAGACTCCAGATACATTTTATACCTTCACCTGGTAATCAATGACATGCTCATGATATGTATATCAGTAACTTTATATGTGTTGTCCTACGCTTTACCATTTGTTAATGTTTCGTGGTGTTGCATATTGATTGCTCTTGGTTCAACCACCTTTATGATCACTCCTTTGAATCTGGCTGGTATGGCCATAGAACGGTTCATTGCTATCTGTAAACCACTGCATCACTCTCAGATTTGCACTCCACAAAGAACCTACATCTTTATTTGCTTGCTATGGGTTTTAGGAGCTATACCTTCTCTGGCAGATATCATTATTTTATTTTCAATCCAGCCCACATCTTTCTTCAGATCTGTTGTACTTTGCTACCCATTCAGTTTGTTCCCTTCCAAAGCCCACAAGGATCGAACCACTACTTCACAAATCATCTATATGTCTTTGGTGTGGATAATTCTCATTTCTACTTATTGCAGAGTCCTGTTCACTGCCAGAAAGGCAGCCTCAAAGGGTTCAGCAAATAAGGCTCGGAGTACAATATTGTTGCATGGTGTCCAGTTACTTCTTTGTATGCTTTCCTATGTCACCCCTGTTTTGGATATGATTGTCACTCCTTTATTTCCTTTTCACAGAACTAAGATCACTTTCTTTAATTATCTAATCACAAATATTATGCCAAGATTACTGAGTCCTTTGATTTATGGGATGCGAGACCAAAAGTTTATGAAACAAATTAAGGAATACTTTATATGCAGAGTTAGTATTGTAAAAATTGTGCCATCAAAATTATGATTCTTATTTGGCAACATTTTATTTAAAAAATAAAATAATTTTTAATTACGACATTTGTTTTATTTGAGATTTGAATATCTTCACAGTGGCCTAAAAATGTTTAATGACACTTAAACTTGAAAGTTTATGAAAGCAACTAAATAAGATAAAATACCAAACCACATACAAATAAATGATGAACAAACTTGGAGCAAAATGACTCAGAAATTTTAAGTTAGTTCTGAGCAATGTCTTTTAATGAGCTTGTGTTTTGGTGATTTTTAGTGGATGTATGAAATTAGTTCTTCTGAAGTTCACACAGTAGTTAATCCCATTAACTATGGGAATTACAAATATTGTCTTTATATTGGACTATACTATTTTTTTATCAAATAAAATGTCTTCATAACCAAACTACAATATGAGAAAGCTGCTTCTTAATGTTGATAGTACTGTATTATGATTATTACTTTTAATAAAATATTGGAGTGTAAATTCTGATCCTTTGTGGTTTAAGTTTATAGTTTTATTATTTTTACTGATTACTTTCATTTTGTGCTGAGGTTTACAATAATTTAACGTTGGCCTACACTTGGTTGAGATTTATCTGACAAAATTGTTTGGCAAAAAAGGGGTGAAGCTGCAGGTTTTATTTTACTATGCAAACAATGCATAGGAAAAACAAATAGCTCACAGGACAAAAAACATACATTGACTACAACATAATCAGTTATTAATATTTTGCTGGCAATCAGTTGTTTTTGCATGTGCTCATAATTTCTTTGTATGACAGCATGGCCAAAAATTATGTCTGCACAATTTGAAGTTTCAGTCACTTTAACTGCTCTGAAACACACAGGTTGTGGATCCAAAATGCAGTTGTTTATTAAGGGGTATAGTCCAGAATCAAAATCCATATAACAGGCACAGGCCAGGGTCAAACATACAAGCAAACAGTCCAAATAAGCAACAGCAGGAAAACACAGGCAGACAGAGTAATGAAAAAAAAAAAAACAGGCAAAGTCAAAACGATAAATACAGGAAACAGGAATAGCACTTAGAATTGCAGTATAAGACTACAAACAAGATTTTGCAATGAGAGACTGAAAAAAAACAGGCTTATATAGGGCGAGTAAACAATGTAATGAGCAGCTGAATGCAATCACACATGAGTCCGGGCAAAGGATTATGGGAAATGCAGTTCTTAATTGAATGACAATGGTCCAGGGAGGAGTGCACTCTAGTGCATATCAAGGGCTTAATCATTGTGTTATTATCACACACACAAAAACTAACACAACTGCATGCAATATGCTTACAAAATCTTTAAGAATATTTAAATAAAGGATGAAGATGTCCATTTTCCTAGGCCAGACATAACTTCTGGCCACTTTTGTGCTCCAATTTTTGCTTTGTGGGGAATCAACCTCCTGTCACTGCTTTTCATGATATCAGTCTTCATAAACAAACATGTACATTCCTGCTTTGCAACCACTGAAAACACCCTAGAAAATGCTTACCAATGAGCTAAAACAATTTGCATGTCAGATGCGTTTTCCCATGCTTGCCGTTATATCACAATGATGTCATGAATGCAAATATTAGATGATCCTTGTGGGTAACAGACTTAATATTCATTAGCTCTGCCCTTTCCACAAACCATAAATAGCAAAGTAGCACTCTACTAATTAAAACTCATGTGAGCTTCATACTTCTCACAGACCAGAACCGTTTTTTTTTTCCAGCTCAAGGTAAGTCTATGCAGGTTAATTTGAATTACAATTTTAGGTATAATGGGGGAGGGTTAGGTATATTGTTTATGAGAAAAGCTCCAGGAAAATGTTAACCTCAGTTATCATTAGTCATTTTTATCATCTGCTTGGACTAGATACAATATGTGCCCTTTTTAACCACTGTCCTGTTTTGTCTCTCAGAAATGAACTCAACGGTCTGGTTTGTGGATAGTTATGAAGAAGCTCTTGTCAAAAACATTGTGATTGTTAGTCTTGGTTTAATCATTAATTTAATCAACGGAATGTTAGTACTAACATTTTTTTCTAATCTAATGTTTACAAGAGACTCCAGATACATTTTATACATTCACCTGGTAATCAATGACATGCTCATGATATGTATATCAGTAACTTTATATGTGTTGTCCTACGCTTTACCATTTGTTAATGTTTCGTTGTGTTGCATATTGATGGCTCTTGGTTCAACCACCTTTATGATCACTCCTTTGAATCTGGCTGGTATGGCCATAGAACGGTTCATTGCTATCTGTAAACCACTGCATCACTCTCAGATTTGCACTCCACAAAGAACCTACATCTTTATTTGCTTGCTATGGGTTTTAGGAGCTATACCTTCTCTGGCAGATATCATTATTTTATTTTCAATCCAGCCCATATCTTTCTTCAGATCTGTTGTACTTTGCTACCCATTCAATTTGTTCCCTTCCAAAGCCCACAAGGACAACACCACTGTATCACAAATCATCTATATGTCTTTGGTGTGGATAATTCTCATTTCTACTTATTGCAGAGTCCTGTTCACTGCCAGAAAGGCAGCCTCAAAGGGTTCAGCAAATAAGGCTCAGAGTACGATATTGTTGCATGGCATCCAGTTACTTCTTTGTATGCTTTCCTATGTCACCCCTTTTATGTACTTATTTATTACTCCTTTTTTCCCTGTACACAGAACTAAGATCACTTTCTGTATTTATCTGCTCACAAATATTATGCCTAGATTACTGAGTCCTTTGATTTATGGGGTCCGAGACCAGAAGTTTATGAAACAAATGAAGGAATACTTTACATGCAGAGTTATTATTGTAAAAATTGTGCCATCAAAATTCTGATTATATACAGTGAGGAAAATAAGTATTTGAACACCCTGCTATTTTGCAAGTTCTCCCACTTCGAAATCATGCAGGGGTCCGAAATTGTCATCGTAGGTTCATGTCCACTGTGAGAGACATAATCTAAAAAAAAAAAATCCAGAAATCACAATGTATGATTTTTTTAAAATATTTATTTGTATGATACAGCTGCAAATAAGTATTTGAATACCTGAGAAAATCAATGTTAATATTTGGTACAGTAGCCTTTGTTTGCAATTACAGAGGTCAAACGTTTCCTGTAGTTTTTCACCAGGTTTGCACACACTGCAGGAGGGATTTTGGCCCACTCCTCCACACAGATCTTCTCTAGATCAGTCAGGTTTCTGGGCTGTCGCTGAGAAACCCGGAGTTTGAGCACCCTCTAAAGATTCTCTATTGGGTTTAGGTCTGGAGACTGGCTAGGCCACGCCAGAACCTTGATATGCTTCTTACAGAGCCACTCCTTGGTTATCCTGGCTGTGTGCTTAGGGTCATTGTCATGTTGGAAGACCCAGGCTCGACCCATCTTCAATGCTCTAACTGAGGGAAAGAGGTTGTTCCCCAAAATCTCGCAATACATGGCCCCGGTCATCCTGTCCTTAATACAGTGCAGTCGCCCTGTCCCATGTGCAGAAAAACACCCCCAAAGCATGATGCTACCACCCCCATGCTTCAGGGATGGTGTTCTTGGGATGGTACTCCTCATTCTTCTTCCTCCAAACATGGCGAGTGGAATTATGACCAAAAAGTTCTATTTTGGTCTCATGACTTTCTCCCATGACTCCTCTGGATCATCCAAATGGTCATTGGCAAACTTAAGACGGGACTTGACATGTGCTGGTTTAAGCAGGGGAACCTTCCGTGCCATGCATGATTTCAAACCATGACGTCTTAGTGTATTACCAACAGTAACCTTGGAAAAGGTGGTCCAAGATCTTTTCAGGTCATTGACCAGCTCCTCCCGTGTAGTTCTGGGCTGATATCTCACCTTTCTTAGGATCATTGAGACCCCACGAGGTGAGATCTTGCATGGAGCACCAGTCCGAGGGAGATTGACAGTCATGTTTAGCTTCTTCCATTTTATAATGATTGCTCCAACAGTGGACCTTTTTTCACCAAGCTGCTTGGCAATTTCCCCGTAGCCCTTTCCAGCCTTGTGGAGGTGTACAATTTTGTCTCTAGTGTCTTTGGACAGCTCTTTGGTCTTGGCCATGTTAGTAGTTGGATTCTTACTGATTGTATGCGGTGGACAGGTGTCTTTATGCAGCTAACGACCTCAGACAGGTGCATCTAATTTAGGATAATAAATGGAGTGGAGGTGGACATTTTAAAGGCAGACTAACAGGTCTTTGAGGGTCAGAATTCTAGCTGATAGACAGGTGTTCAAATACTTATTTGCAGCTGTATCATACAAATAAATAGTTAAAAAATCATATATTGTGATTTCTGGATATTTTTTTAAGATTATGTCTCTCACAGTGGACATGCACCTACGATGAAAATTTCAGACCCCTCCATGATTTCTAAGTGGGAGAACTTGCAAAATAGCATGGTGTTCAAATACTTATTTTCCTCACTGTATTAGGCTCTATGGGCATGATCGATTAGTCAACTAAAAGAGACTGTTGCTGCTAGTCTACATTGGAAATAGTCATTTACATTTTTCTAGTTGCACATATATGTTTTGAAGAGTGTATATCTGGAGCGGAAAACAAAATAATTTAATTTTACCTCAGACTTTGCATTTGTTTATTCCGTGTCACTCGCGGGCTCATAGAAATGTCCATTTGGAAGACTGAGGGAGTATTTTGACTTAAAACGGAAAAGTTTTGTGTAGGCTAGTCAAACTGGCATATAACAATTAAGCTTGCTAATAGGCTATCCAATATCAATATTGTTAAAATATTGACTTTGTAGGCCATTTGGTCCTGCACTGCCCATTGATTTAGTTGATTTTAATATATTTATATTGATGTATGTTGTTTAAATTAATGCTTAAGTAGAATGTACAATGATCATAATGCGAGACAACAGCACGTGGGGCTTATTTTTTTTATGATTCATAAATTAATTAGGCCATTTCGACTAAATTTTCTTTTAAACATTATGGAAATTAGTTGTGGCCTAATACAGGCCTAATACATGTCTTTCTTTTAAATAAGTCATTGCATTCAACAATATATCATGAAGCTTAAGTGTGTGGCTGAGGGCTCCACTATATATGTATTCAAAAAAGATTTTTATTTACTCTGTCTCATGTTGAATGAAACAATATGTTCCTCTCTAACAATCTGTTTATCCCCTATTTATAATTAATTTAAAGCAGAGATCAAGAAAGTATTGTTCTAAATCTGTATTAATTATCCTACACAAAGCATGCCTGTATAAATCAAATGGATGTGTATATCTGTAAAATATTGGACATTGTTTTATTGAGCCAGGCCATAAAGTAGCCTAACTGCAGACTCCATATCACTGTTAGAGGCCTAATCTTGAGAAAGCGTAAAATGGTATAAAAAACATAATTATTAAAATAAATTAATAAATACCTTTCTGCCCAACATATTAATAGAAATGTGTTTTTTTTTTTTAAATCACAAATAATTGTGAATGGTCCACCGAGGTAAGTGCTGTTGGCGCAGGGAATGTCAGCACCGCTTTGGATGATATTTTACACCTGATAAATGGCAGAATGAAACTTACAAATTTGGAGAATTATTTAGATTCATCTTATCTGACCAATTTGACATAAATGCCAGGTCACTTAGCCTTGCTTCTTGTTAAATTCTAGCAGCATATTCCAATATTATCTTCACAGCGTCGTCGTGTGGTTTTTCTGAGGTATATGTTATGTTGATCTCAGCTGAGGAATCTCATCGTCAAGTGACAGGAGCTTTCGAAGAGACAATAATTAATAATTCTCTTTGAAATAACACATTATGGCCGAATGTGCGCGAGAGGCTAAGTTACACAATGCCAGGAACACAACAAAAACAGAAACGAAAGTTAAACCCACTCCTCTGAATCATACTACTTTCTATTTTGACAGAGGAAGCAAATGACAAACTCCACTGAAAGGTAAATGTTATTGAAAATATTCCTTACTCGTTGATAATAGCTCGTTATAGAATTATACAGTTGTCATATTTATGAGTTCATCACTGGTCACATTGCTTTTTGCTAATTCATCCTTGAAAACTGTCAATGCATTGTGTACACCCAGGTGTTTAGACCCATCACTGCAAAAAACTACAATGGTACTAACATGTGAACATCGTGAAATGGCCATTTAAGATCCTTTTAATGTGTCTCACACAAAGCAGTGTGGAACCAAGGAGAACCCCTTCATCCATTGAAGTCTGCCCAGGCAACCGCTTCATTGGAGGTGACAGGATTGTTCAAGAAGGGACAGATTATCGTCATGGGGAAGGTGCCACAGAAGCAGAAATTTCTCCATGAAGGAATGACACGTCAACTGAACAAGTCACAAAGGCCCAGATTGACTATGAACTTTGCTCACATTCTACATTGAACAACAGGTAGAATACCTTAATGCATTCATCCACCTGCTGAACTCAAACTACACCTGGTGTGACTGGGTGTTCTGGAGGTTAACACAGCCCTCTGAAGGTTTCTACAGCTCCTAACATTGCAAAGACAATTTTTGAGCTACATCTCTACAAGACTACAACAAACGTCTAACAGTGACCCCATAAGCGCTCATCTGAATTTGACCCACGGCGTCAAGGAGGGATTAACTGTAAGATTGAGAAATTAAAAAATGCCGGGCAGTCTGGTTGAAGAACGACCACTCTGAGAAAAAGAGGGAAATTAACATTTGAACTCTCTCTTGAGAAACTAGCATCCCCGAGTCAATCACCTCCCCCACCTCATCTCTCTCTCTCATGGTGAGATCACCAGAAATTCACTCCAAAATCTATATGGTTTAATGTGAATAATTATCATACAGTATGATACATGTTTGGTATCATTGTGTACATAAAGCCCCTTAGACCATGCTCTTAGATCGTTAAAATAGGGCCCTAAAAGGGAATTTCCATTAAGGACAACAAAATGCTGCTTGACCAACCTAAATAGGGTGAGTCTTACCTCTGTTTAATGTAATGTTACTTTAGTTAAGTGCAAGTGGGAAACCATGGCATGACCAAACCAAAGCTACTATCAGAGAAGTAATCTTGGTCGGTTAATATCTGTAGAAGTGGTCATGACCTCTGTCTAAAGAAAACGTTACTTTAATTTAAGTGTATACAACCAAGGGGGCTATACAAAAATATCTTTGATTGTGTAAGCGTAAATGCAACCGTTTTATTCAGGTATTGAAGGTAGGTATAAAAATAAAATAAAAACATTCAACAGTTTAACTATCTTGCTCAGCAAAGTTCTCTTCAAACTGTTGCTCTGCCATGACAGTAGTTTTTTTTATTCAATAATTAATTTGTTCGTTTCAGCAGAATAACACCTTGTTTACACCGGATGCGACTAAAAACAATAAAACTTATTATAAACAGTGATTGTCTACACTGAATGCAGCACGACGAGAGCAACAAATCTCAGACAGTAAACTGATGCAAACAGGTCGACCTCTGCCTTGTAAAACCGTTGCCAAATCAACTGTACTACATCCGGGTGAAGTCTCCATTCCCCCGGGAGCAGCAGATCAATTATATCAAACAGAAACAAAGCACAAACATTTGCTTGACCAGCAGCAACAGCAGCACATTGCAAAATTGTTTATGTACCCCCAACTCTCTTTGCAGAACACACAATCCTTGCTCCCCTCGTCTCCCCAACCATCTCCTCCTGCATTATCTTTTTTTTTCTCCTTTTCGCTGCAAATCAGCGCACAGACAATTTGGATCGCAAATCTTCTTGCAGGCTATCATTTTAATAACAATTTCGGTCTTGCGTAATTTCCTTCACTTCTCACATGTGTTTGGTTGTGAAATGTAGTTTGAGGACCAGACAGAAGTTGTCAGCGATTCTTTCTCTTGTAAAGTCATGCAATGTGAACCCCCCTGTGCACACACCATCAACTGAATCTTACCCCAGACAGACAAGCAGTGTAAAAAGAACAGTGACCCGACTACTTTGAAAATCGTGCAGTGTGAACCCGGCATAAGCTGTTGCTCCACCTCTGAAGATGGCTGAGGTGAAGCAAGCCCAAGGGGATCACGGATGTGGCGGCAGCAAACATCCCCATTAGTTGCAGAAGGACACCATAAGGAAGTTTTGTCCCCTGACGAAAAGAGTCAGTAACTGACAAATATTGTCTGTCCGCGTGAGAGACAATTTGGCACACATTGGCCCTCATTTATCAAAAGTGCGTAAACCAAATTTCCAGCGTACACCCAAAACCACAGTGACTTTGAGATTTATCAATATGGACGTTAGCGTACGGCACGCTCAAATCCTACACCAGCTCAGGAGGTGGTGTACGCACGTTTTGAGTTAGTGCGGAAATGCGCAGTTAAACAATTCCTAACACCACAAAACGCACTGACAAACTAAAAGATATGATATATTATGACCCACTGTAAAAAACAACATAGTAATTATAAACTTCAGTGTTTATTGTTGTGCAACATGGATTTGTGTGACTTTACCAAAACTTTTTATTTGTGGTATATGTATTCCTTCAGTTGCGAGCCTGTGCGCTTTAACTGACATTTCAGGGTTAGGTCCGGCAGGTGCGAACGGACCGGGTTCAGTAATGAAAGGCTTTCAATGACCAAAAAATAATTCAGACTGACAAAATAATAAAAATGACATTCTTCTTCTAAATAACAATAACGTCATTAATAATAAAAATCATAATAATAAGAATATTACAAATTGTCATGCGATTATTAATGTGAAAGAATGGGTATTGTACACCCCAATACAAGTGACGTGATACAAAATTAAATGCTAATTGTTTCAAAACACGTGCTGTAAAAAAATGCATTGTGATAGGTCATTTCGGCTCCACGTCGGAGAAGTTTTTATTCTTTGCCGTCTTCCGTGTGTCCATGGCGTAAAATTAGGGCGTGGGGGAAGCGGAGACTTGAATATATAGGGGCGTGTTATTCTAATGACGATCGTTTTCAGCCGCGGCATTTATCAAGGGCAGGTATTGCGTACACCTGGATTTCAAAGGTACGCACAGCTTCATAAATCTGGCGGTGAGAGGAGTGTAAGCATAATCTTACGCCAACATATACGCCCGTTTCTACGCAAGAATGATAAATGAGGGCCATTGTGATTGAATTGAGTGTTATTCCTATGAAGGTTATGTTCTGTTCTGGGACCAGATGACTCTTTGTGTCGTTCACAGTAAGGCCCAACCTCTGGATATGCTCCAGCCTAATCTTGGTGTTGTGAAGCACATGCCGTCTTGTTGGGGCACAAAGCAGCCAATTGTCTAAGTAGGGCTGACGTGGTCTCCCCTGCTGGTGCCAGAGAAAAGGGCGGCGTCCCTGGGCCACCTCAGCCCCTCTATGTCACTGTTGGGCCTGAAGCTGAGAAACGTTCTGCTGCCCCACTTGATGCTTTGAGCCTGTGTAATGTGGGTGAGTCGGAGCCAGTGGCATTCTAAAAGGTGGTGCCCGTGCAACCTGAGTCAGTTGTCGTCTGGCTTCTGACAACTTCATTCTCTTCTCCAATACCTCAGAAACATTGGGGCCAAATATATGTCCTGGTACAATTGGCAGTTTTCTCGACTGAGCAAGCCATACCTGGCACCGGGCTGTTAAAAGGGTCGCTGAAAGTGTCCCAAGTTCCAGAGCCACATGACCCATAGTCAAAAGAGCCGTCTGTAAGAACTGAGATGTAGAAGCGTCAATGCTCGCTGACTCTAATGTCTTATTGGAGGCAAGAAGCAGCTGGCAGATACTATTCTCTGCTTGAGTTATATAGGCTACAGACTTCAAGATGCCTTCTTCAAGAAAGTGTCAGTACGTCCACATTGTGCACTCAGGCAGCGTACATTGCCTCTTAGAGCCTCATCTGGTGATACCACCAACGCTACTACTGGCTGTTCAATTTCAGGCACCCGTCCTACCCCAATGGAGTCAGCCTCAGCCATTGCGGCAAGAGTGCGGACTGTCTTTGACCTCCTTCTAGGCACATTGGGACTTGTAATGCACTGGAGAATTCTGTCACAAAATCCTTACACAGTGGCATTGTGAACACATCACTATCAGCAGCTTGTCTGAAGAACACATTGGTTTATATGGGCTGGACAGGTGATTTGTCCAGACCCAAACAAGCCAACGTCATTTGCAGAACAGATAACACATACTTTGAAAATGATGGGCCTGTGCCTGATGAATGTACAGACCCACCGCTTGAACCACCTGTAGCAGATAGTATGTCAAGAAACAAGATTTTGAAATGAGAGACTGAACAAACCAGGCTTATATAGGGTGAGTTAACAATGTAATGAGTAGCAGCTGAATGCAATCACACATGAGTAATAATAATAATAATAATACGTTTTATTTATATAGCGCCTTTCCAGAGCTCAAGGACGGTTTACAATAAACAAGCAACAATAAAGGCATTGGACAAAGACAGCAGACAAAACAACAGTAGGTAGATGAGAGTGTAAGTACAGAAAATGAGAAATTAGGTAGATGGGGCGGCACCCAGCAGAATACATTCAGATATAAAATATGCAATACAACTTAAGAATTATGACATTCTGAAAATAAATGAGTTTTGAGCATGGATTTGTGAAATAGTGAAATCAGAAATAGTGTTAAAAGAACAGAGTGATCTGGGGAGAGAGTTCCACATTTTGGGTGCAACCAATTGATCTGCCCCCCATTGAAGCAAGGCTAGAGTCAGAAGATCGTAAGAGCGAGTCGGGGTGTAGGGGTGGAGAAGGTTACAGAGTTAGGGGGGAGCCAAGCCGTGCAGAGATTTAAAAGTGAGAAGGAGAACTTTGAATTTAATACGGTTAGCCACAGGAAGTCAGTGAAGATCATGCAAAATTGAGTCCGGGCAAAGGATTATGGGAAATGCAGTTCTTGATTGAATGACAATGGTCCAGGGAGGAGTGCACTCTAGTGGATATCAAGGGCTTAATCATTGAGTTATTATCACCAAAAAACCATGCAATATGCTTACAATATCTTTAACAAATTTTACTAATATTTGAATAAAGGATGAGGATGCCAATTTTCCTAGGCCAGACATAACTTCTGGCCACTATTGTGCTTCATGGAAAAAAAATCAACCTCCTGTCACTGCTTTCTCATGAGATCAGTCTGCATAAACAAACATGTACATTCCTGCTTTGAATCCACTGAAAACACCCGAGAAACTCCATAGCAATGTGCTAAAACATGTCAGATGCGTTTTCAATGTTATTCTGCATTGATGTCATGAATGCAAATATTATATGATCCTTGTGGGTAACAGACTTAATATTCATGAGCTCTGCCCTTTCCACAAACCATAAATAACAAAGTAGCACTCTACTAATTAAAACTCATGTGAGCTTCATACTTCTCACAGTCCAGAACCGTTTTTTTTTCAGCTCAAGGTAAGTCTAAGCAGGTTTAGGTGTGATTTGAATTAGAATTCAGGGGGGGGGGGGGGGGTATTGTTTATGAGATAAGCTCCTGGAAAATGTTAACCTCAGTTATCATTAGTCATTTTTATCATCTGCTTGGACTCGATACAATATGTGCCCTTTTTAACCACTGTCCTGTTTTGTCTCTCAGAAATGAACTCAACGGTCTGGATTGTGGATAGTTATGAAGAAGCTCTTGCCAAAAACATTGTGATTGTTAGTCTTGGTTTAATCATTACTTTCATCAATGGAATGTTAGTAGTAACATTTTTTTCTAATCTAATGTTTACAAGAGACTCCAGATACATTTTATACCTTCACCTGGTAATCAATGACATGCTCATGATATGTATATCAGTAACTTTATATGTGTTGACCTACGCTTTACCATTTGTTAATGTTTCATGGTGTTGCATATTGATTGCTCTTGGTTCAACCACCTTTATGATCACTCCTTTGAATCTGGCTGGTATGGCCATAGAACGGTTCATTGCTATCTGTAAACCACTGCATCACTCTCAGATTTGCACTCCACAAAGAACCTACATCTTTATTTGCTTGCTATGGGTTTTAGGAGCTATACCTTCTCTGGCAGATATCATTATTTTATTTTCAATCCAGCCCATATCTTTCTTCAGATCTGTTGTACTTTGCTACCCATTCAATGTGTTCCCTTCTAAAGCCCACAAGGACAACACCACCGTATCACAAATCATCTATATGTCTTTGGTGTGGATAATTCTCATTTCTACTTATTGCAGAGTCCTGTTCACTGCCAGAAAGGCAGCCTCAAAGGGTTCAGCAAATAAGGCTCAGAGTACGATATTGTTGCATGGCATCCAGTTACTTTTTTGTATGCTTTCCTATGTGACCCCTTTTATGTACTTATTTATTAATGCTTTTTTCCCTGTACACAGAACTAAGATCACTTTCTGTATTTATCTGCTCACAAATATTATGCCTAGATTACTGAGCCCATTAATTTATGGGGTCCGAGACCAGAAGTTTATGAAACAAATGAAGGAATACTTTACATGCAAAGTTATAATTGTAAAAATTGTGCCATCAAAATTCTGATTATGGGCTCTATGGGCATGGTCGATTAGTCAACTAAAAGAGACTGTTGCTGCTAGTCTACATTGGAAATAGTCATTAACATTTTTCTTGTTGCACATATATGTTTTGAAGAGTGTATCGGGAGCGGAAAACAAAATAATTTCATTTTACCTCAGACTTTACATTGGTTTCCATGTCACTCGCGGGCTCAGAGAAATGTCCATTCGGAAGACAGAGGTAGGCCTACTGGTCCTGCACTGCCCATTGATTTAGTTGATTTTAAAATATGTATATTGACAAACGTTAATAAAGTGAACCCTTAATTTGAATGAATGATCATACTGCGAAACAAGCACATGCAGCACATGGAACCTGATTATTATTATTCTTTTTTATGATTCATAAATTAATTAGGTTATTTCAACTAGTCAGCTACAACATTTTCTTTCAAACATTATGGAAATTATTCATGGCCTAATACAGGCCTAATACATTGTGTCTGATACATGACATATTGGTCCTACATTTTGAAGGCCCCAGATATGTATTCAAAAAAGATTTTTACTTACTCTGTCTGTAGCATGAAACATGTTCCTCTTTAACAATCTGTTTAGGCCTATCCCCTGTTTATAATATGTTACCAAATCAATTTAAAGCAGAGATCAAGAAAGTATTGTTCTAAATCTGTATTAATTATCCTACACAAAGCATGCTTGTATAAATCAAATCAATGTGTATATCTGTAAAATATTAGACGTTGTTTTATTGAGCCAGGCCATAAAGTAGCCTAACTGCAGACTCCATATCACTGTTAGAGGCCTAATCTTGAGAAAGCGCGAAATGTTATAAAAACACATAATTATTCATATAAATTAATAAATATAGCCTACCTCACTGCCCGACATACTAATTGAATATTATTGTTTTAAAACACAAACGATTGTGAATGGTCTATCAGTTTAAGCGCTGACTAAAACTGAAAAAAAAAATTTTATCACGTGACAGGAAACGTCGGCACTGCTTTAAATGATATTTTACACTTGATAAATGGCAGAGAGAAGCTTTATCTACTAAAATTCAGAGTATTATTTAGAATCGTCTTGACCAATTTCGAGATAAATGCCAGGTCGCTTAGCCAGCCCTATCACTGTTTCTTTCTTGTGCATTCTTCAATTCTAGCCACATAAACAGTTATGTCAATGGATTAGCAGCGCCGTCGTGTGGTAGCCTATTTTATGTTGACCTCACCCGAGGAATCTCATCATCTAGTGACTAGTGGCGAGCTTTCGAAGATACAATAAACCATTAATATTCATCTATTTTTCACAACTTAATATAGCTGAATGTGCGCGACAAAGTTACACAATGTCAGGAACAAAACAAAAACAGAAACGAAAGTGAAACCCACGCCTCTGAATCAAATCATTATACTTTCTATCTTGACAGAGGAAGCAAACGCCAAACTGCGCTGAAAGGTATTGAAAATATTACTTACTCGTTGATAATAGCTCGTTATAGAATAATACAGTTGTCATATTTATGAGTTCGTCACTGGTCACATTGCTGTTTGCTAATTCATGCTTGAAAACTGTCAATGCATTGTTTATACCCAGGTGTTTAACAGGTGTAGACCCATGCAAAACAATAGCCTACTAACATGTTGGACACGCACCAAAATAATACTAACAGTACTTTTAGACATGTAACATGACAATATGATACATGAAAATGGAAATGAATTAGTACCATGGTATCTGACACAAATGACTACTTCCTTGTAAATTGTAGCCTACCACTGATAATGATTTGTCATTCTTACAGAAAAATGTCTCAGGCTGATATTGACGAGGGATTATATTCTCGACAGCTGTAAGTGTATTGTAAAATATTCTTACATGACACATACAACCTAATTTTCTTGTGCTTGTGTGCTTGTATTATATTAACAGTGAAATGTGCATTGTACTTATTACAATTTCAATTAGACATTAAAGATTTATATTTTTGCAGATCCGTCAGATTGAAAAAAAAGTTCAGAAATTTGTTTAATGGAATGGACACTTAATAGACAATAGGTTTAAAAGCAGACACTTTCATTAGTTGTTTAGTTTGTTGTATCAGCTGTAATGTTGTCTAAATTGTCTTTTTGAGGTCAGGTTACTTACTTAGTTTGAGGAATTCCAGTTATGTATTTTCTGTTGCTTTTATGAAAAGTTACGGCCATCCCAACTAGACTCTTCCTGGTATTTTTCACTAGGGGAAAATACATAAATAAAACAAAACAAAGTAACTGGGTTTGCTTTTTTGCATAGTTGTATTGATTTGCATACTATTTAGTTTATATGAATTGGATTTTTGTAAAAAAAAATATATATATATCTAAGGAAAATGATGCCTGTGTTGAAGAGCATTTTTCCCTTCTTTTTGTTATTGTTTATTTTTTTCCACCCATTTATTTGTACTTGCATGTATGTATATAAAAGAGACCTGCTTTTATTGGTCTCTTACTTTGCATTTGCAGCTATCTCTTGTTTATAAAAAAGAGCATTTTTTCCCCAATTCTCAGTTGCTTACTTTTAATGCGAAAATATCCCATACATTATTTAAATGTGCAAAATATACATTGTGGCGGTATTTTTTATATTTAATTTATGCTTTTTTTTTTCATTTTGATTAAAAACCTTATAAACATTGTATTTACTCTGTTACACAAAATACGTTTATTTTAAATGGCAACCGTCAAATGTTTTAAATAATAAATCAGCATGTAAGGAAATTTCACTTTATGCACGGGCCAATTTTTCCATCTCACAACAGGTATGTGATTGACCATGATGCAATGCGTCGCATGGGAAAGGCTGATGTCCTCATTGCTGGAATGCGAGGTCTTGGCGTGGAAATTGCCAAGAATGTGATTCTGGCTGGAGTTCGATCAGTCACCGTTCAGGATGAGTGTGTGGTGGAGTGGAGAGATCTGTCTTCTCAGGTAATGACCTTTTAATGCAATTAAATGAAAAGTTAATCCAAAAAATCCTAAGTAGTCTGACATTCCTTTACAAACCATCAAAGAAGACGCTTCAAAAGATGCTCAGAGCTGCTGTTTTCTATGCAATGAAAATGAACGGTGATGTGTGCATTCGGACATGGTCCCTCAAGAACCATTGTACCAAATGTAATGTAAACATTGTCAAACATTATCAGTTTTTGCGTGTCATGTGACCAATCACCGTGGGATGCATTTGCAATTAAATGCAATTGCAAATGAGATTTGAGAGCTTAAGTGCAGGGGTTGATTCATTTTTATTTCCTTCAAAAGAGCCACTGCCCTTTTGTGTTTCATGGAAAAAGCTAGTCATATTTGCAAATTTGCCATCCATCCATCCATTCATCCATCTTCTTCCGCTTATCCGGGGCCGGGTCGCTGGGGCAGCAGTCTAAGCAGAAACGCCTAGACTTCCCTAGAAACTTCCTCCAGCTCTTTCGGGGGGACACCGAGGCGTTCCCAGGCCAGCCGGAAGACATAATCCCTTCAGCGTGTCCTAAGTCTTCCCCGGGGTCTCCTCCCGGTGGGACGTGTCCGGAACACCTCCCACTACTCTGAGCTCCCCCCGAGTGACCGAGCTCCTCACCCTATCTCTAAGGGAGCGCCCAGCCACCTTGCGGAGAAAGCTCATTTCGGCCGCCTGTATCCGGGATCTTGTCCTTTCGGTCTTGACCACAGGTGAGAGTAGGAACATAGATCGACTGGTAAATCGAGAGAAAAAACTCCTTCTTCACCACGACAGACTGGTACATCGACCGCATTACTACAGAAGTTGCACCGATCCGTCTGGAATGGGAGATTTGCAAATATTTAAGTGGTTAATTTAGTTGTTATTGTGGGACCTTTACATAGGATAAATTATATAATCTCTTTTGTCTCCAGTTTTACCTAAAAGATGCTGATCTGGGTAAGAACAGGGCCTTGTGTTCTGAGAAGCAGCTCTCTAGTCTGAACGTCTACGTTCGAGTGTCTGCCTGGACTAACAAACTCAATGAAGACTTCCTCAGCAAGTTCCAGGTGAGTTATGATTCTGTCTCATATGTCCATGCAATAATAATAATTGACTTTGAACTTATTTCTCATTTTGTTTTATTTGATGTGTTTTTACAATAGGTTGTGGTGCTCACAAATTCACCTTTAGAAGAGCAGCTACGTGTGGGAGCGTTTTGTCACTCAAACAATATAAAGTTTGTTGTGGCTGACACCAGAGGGCTTTGTGGGTAGGCTGCATCCCGTGAATCAATAAAATATGTGAAAATGGTTAAAATAGTGCTAAATCATATTCTGATTTTTGTGTTTGGTTTGCAGGCAGTTGTTCTGTGACTTTGGTGAATCGTTTGAGGTCAGAGACACAAATGGAGAAACTCCAGTCTCAGCCATGATTGCTCATATCAGCAAGGTGACATGCGACTAGAATTGCATTTTCACTTTCAGTTTGGTCCTCTTAAAGGGATACTCACCCTCATGTTCCAAATCTATAATACTTTCATTCATCTTCGAAATACAAATGAAGTAATCTTTAATGAAATCTGAGAGATTTCTGTCCCTCCATTGAAAGCAAAATTTTGACAGAATGGACAGAAATTGAATTAAGAATATCTTCATATGTTTCAAAGACGAACAAAGTCTTATGGATTTGTAAGACATGACAGCGAGAAATTAATGGCAATTTTCATTTTATTTTTTATTTTTTAAAACAAGTTGCCCAAAATGTTTTATTTATTACGGTATTATTACTATAATGGACCTGTCAATAATTATTTATTTTTCTTCCTTTTTACTATCCTTTAATTAATTTGAGCTGGAAATGTAACATTTTCCTTCATAGGAGAATCCAGGCATAGTGACATGCACAGATGAAGAGAGTCATGAGTTCACCGATGGCATGTTTGTGACCTTTTCTGAAGTTCAAGGCATGACCGAACTCAACAGTTATGATCCCATTGAGATCAAAGTGAGGGGTAGGTGTTATGTGAAAAATGGAAAATGTCTAGAGCTGAGAATGGAAATGGTGGATAGCATGCAGTTCATTTAATAACAAAGATATATGTCAATGTTTTTAGACAGCTACTCCTTCACTATTTGTGATACTTCAAACTTTTCCGAGTATGTGAAGGGTGGAGTTGCAACTGAAGTGAAACAGCCTGAAATCCTCAAGTTTGTAAGTGTAACCTGCTATTGATTTATTCCATATTTAAGATGCTGTTGTCATGATGTACAGTTAGTATGCTTTTGAAACCTGGAAGTGTGTGGTGTCAACGTACAGCATTATAGCAAGGCACCTTGCTCAGGTGATGTTTTAATGCTTGCAGAAACCCCTGAATGTGGCTCTGGATGAAGCACTCAGAGATCCTGAGCTTGTGGAGATGACAGACTTTGGCAAGAAACAAAGACACCTGTCTCTGCACCTGGCCTTCCAGGCCCTGCATAGATTCACTCAGAAATACAGCCGTACACCCCATCCTAGATCCCAGGTCAGTCATACCATGACACCTTTATGCTAAAACTGTATCCAGATCTGATTATTTGTCAGTCATTGTGCAAAGTATTGTAGGTTTAAGAAAGGTAATATTACTGTTCCATTGTGGAAAAACGGACTAAACTGATAATTATTACCATATTTCAATCATCAACAATTAAATGAAAAAAAAAGTATTATTAAACGATTCTTTTTTTTATTTGCATGTGCAAATACTTGACAATTTAATTGCAATTATGTAAATGCAATGCATTAAGAAATCAAAAATGTTTTACTATGTGATTTGATTACTTTACTAATCACTATGATTCATAACTATTTTCAAAGAACAATTTACATCATTATGAAATATTAACAGAAATATTTTTACTACTAAAAATAGGCCAGGAATTGTATTTTGAAATAATAAGCACCTAAAACTACAGTATATTATAATAGTAATGCAATACATTGATCTGCATCATCACGTTTTTACACCCTTTAGGCCTGGTTTCACAGACAGGGCTTAGATTAAGCCAGGATTAGGCCTTAGTTCAATTAGGACATTTAAGGGGCTTTTATAAAAGTGCTTTAGAAAAAAAACATTACTGGTGTGCATCTAGAGAAAAAAACAATGTCACTGACATATTTTAAGATGTCAGTGTATGTTGCTTTAAGTTAAAACAGCTCAAGCATGCATTTTAGTCTGGGACTAGATTTAAGCCTTGTCTGTGATACTGGGGGTTAATGTAATGGTTCAGTACCCAGACTACAGTTCATCTGTGTATTTTGCTGCCCTCTGTAGGCTGATGCTGATGTGCTGGTTACTATCACAAAAGAGATTTGTACCGATGCAAAGTTTGATGAGCTTGATGAAGATGCTGTTAGGGATTTATTTCTGGTTGCCAGCGGTGACCTGGCACCTGTCAATGCCTTCATTGGAGGGATGGCTGCTCAGGAGGTGGTGAAGGTGAGTTTGATCATTTATGACTTCCCCGCCATTGACAGAATTTTTCTGCACTCCAAGTTTTCACTGTTATTTCACTGTTAGTCTTTCACTTTTCTAAGCTTTTTGTTCAAAATTGAGCTTTTTTTAATTAAACCTACACACATTCAAGTGTTAAAAAAAGAATGCATTAAGGAAGCTATAATAGAATGTTTTTGATTAAAAGCAGAGGCTCTGTTCTTTCTTTTGATATATTGCATGTTCAAAGTATTAGGGTGGCCATGAAAGTTTTGTGAAAATGATCAAAAATGGTAATAGTGGCTAGCAACTTTTTTTGAAAAAAAAAAAAAAACACTGGCGGGGAAAGTTTTTATGATAATTTACACCAGGATCACCAGTTGATGGACACATAATTTGAGTTTGTGAACATGGTCTATCTATATAAGCTATCTATGAAATCTTTCAGGCGTGCAGTGGTAAATTCACTCCTCTCAGGCAGTGGCTGTATTTCGATGCCCTGGAATGCCTGCCTCTAAAGGGAGACGGAGTTGTCCTTACTGAAGACGCCTGTGCTCCTGTAAGCTACAAGCAAGCTCATTCGCAGTATTTAGAAAATACAAAAGTCTCATTTCGGATTGTTTCTGAAGAACATACTCACTTACTTCTGATAAAGTGATCTTTATCCTGTGCTGCAGAGAGACAGCCGATATGATGGGCAGATTGCTGTGTTTGGATCTGATTTTCAAGACAAGCTGAAGAAACAGAACTATTTTCTGGTGAGCGTGTTTCTCCTGCTTCACCAGCAGAGGAGGTCATTACCCTTTTTGTGTTTCAGTAAACCCTGTTGGATGACTGTCAGTTACTTATTGTTGATCTGTTATGCAGGGCAGTGAGCAGATCAGTGAGTCAGTGGTGTAGAATGCACAGGAAATATTTTATGTGCCATGTGATATTTCCTGTTGAGCACTTAGGATATGTAGGTCAGAGTTTCCTCTGTGAATCAACCTAATATTCCAGATTTTTTTAGAGGATAATTTTTTGGTTTATTACTTTGGTGTCTCTGAATGTTACTTAAACCTGGATTTCTTCATTTTAACACATAGTTTGTTTATGTCAGTTTTATGCTAATAAAGTAGTAATAAAGTAGTATTTTTGCTTTTAGCATACTTTTCAAAAGTTTGGGGTCTGTTAATAATTTTTTTAAATAATGCTTTTATTCAGCAAGGATAAATTAAATTGATCAAAAGGGTCAATAAAGACAGTTATAAAGTTACAAAATATTTTTATTTCAAATAAATGTACTTTTGAACGTTCTATTCATCAAAGAATACTAAAAAATTATAACAACCATTTTAACATCGGTTCATTGATAATAAGAATTATTTCTTGAGCAGCAAATCAGCATATTATAATGATTTCTGAATAATCATGTGACTGAAGACTGGAGTTATAATGCTGAAAGCCGTCACAGGATTAAATTGCATTTTAAATGTATTCAAATAGAAAACATTTATTTTAAAATGTCATAGTATTACTGTTTTTATGGTGTGTTTTATCAAATAAATGCAGCTCTGGTGAGCATAAGAAACTTATTTTAAAAACATAAAAAAATATTTTTTATGCAACCCTAAACTTTTGAACGGTTCTGTACATTTATGTTTTAAAGTACATCACATGTAAACATAGTCCTTCCATATTTAACCTCTCTTAAAAATCCCAAGTCCTGCTCCATCTCTCAGTCTTGGATATTATTAATCAATATTGTTCATCAGTTCTCATCTAATGTTTATGTGATCAGGTTGGAGCTGGAGCAATAGGTTGTGAGCTGCTGAAGAACTTTGCTCTGATTGGTCTGGGTGCGGGAGAGGGTGGAAAAATTACGGTGACTGACATGGACTCTATTGAGCGATCAAATCTGAATCGACAGTTTCTGTTCCACTCTCAGGACATCGGGGTAAGAAGAGTTGGCACAGAATAGCTACACTGTTGATTTGAACTTCCGAAAATGGTTTTAGTACAATATCAATGACCGTAATCTAAAACGGGTCCATCTCTGAAATATCATTGATTGAGCTATGTCCACTTCATGTGCCTTAACTGTTGTAAAATCACTGTAATGCATTTACATTTATTCTTTTTATCTTTCTCAGAGGCTGAAGTCCGAGGTGGCGGCGGAGTCTGTTAAAGAGATGAACCCTTACATGAACATCATCTCTCACCAGAACCGTGTGTGTGCAGAGACAGAGGAGGTCTACACATATTCGTTCTACAGTCAGCTTGATGGCGTAGCAGCTGCGTTGGATAATGTGGATGCACGTGAGTGCTGAGTGCTAGTCCCATGATACACCATCAGTTTTATCAGCCAGAAGTTTGTGTTGCCTTTAACCTCATTCAAAATGAACAAGTAATATTGTAGCTACATGTCTAACATTTTATTTTCCCTGTCCATTAGGAGTCTATCTCGACCAGTGCTGTGTGCGAAACAAAAAGCCCATGCTGGAGGGAGGAACTCTGGGTAGTAAAGGCCACACTTTGGTGGTAGTACCACATCTGACTGAATCGTATGGACCCTCCACATCTGGAGGACAGAAAGCCATTCCCATCTGCACACTCAAGAACTTCCCGCACCGTATAGAGCACACGCTACAGGTGAGAAGGCATTTGTAATGGTGGACAGTTTATTTTATCATACATTTTCTGTTTAACAGATTTACAGGCTGTTGTATTGACAAATATAGCAGCCGTTTAAGCTGCAAATTATAATTTCTTTCATTTTGCTATCACAAACACTTCTGTTTGTTCCATTTTTAGGAGTTAAACTGTCCTGTGTACCTCCAAATATTGATTAAAAAATATTCTGAAAATGATTCCAATGATATTGTTCCTCTTTGTTGTTATCGTTATAGTTGTGGTGTGGACCTGAATGGTTATTAAAGGTTTATTTTTATATTTATAGTTCTCACCCTTGGTGAGAATGGCCCTTAATTTAAGTGGAAATATCCAGGCATAATATATAACTCAAATAAATACATAAAAGAAATGTAAAAAAAATTATGTAATATATCCAGGCTTTTATGATCAAAATATGTTTGAACATTTGCAAATACACATAGTGACTATTTTAATGCAAATATGAGGCTGTGTGTGAATCACAAATAATTTTTTTAATCATTTTCAGTGGGCCAGAGACCAGTTTGAAGGGCTTTTCAAGCAAACGGCAGAGAATGTGAACCACTATCTCAGGTAAAGATAAATGCATTTCAACTAGTCAATAGTCTAGAAGAGAAAAAATATCAAATGTGTGGAGGAAACATAGGGTGAAAAGCCACAACTGTTATCAGCAGATGCAGATATTTGTGTCAGAGATTCTGTTCAACATTGTACCCACTGTGACCCACACCTCATGTCCAGGCTCAGCTCTTTATTATTAGTGCAACCCTTGGCTGTTCCCTGGCTTCCTGCCACAAGTGTCAACTGTAGTCAGATCTCTTTTCCATCTGAAATGAAGTGAAGGATGTTTATTAAAAGGCGAGTGTGCAGGAAGTTGAGGTGCTGTGTGCTGCAGACAGATACCGCAAAGGGAAGGCAGCAGCATAACTGCCTCAATCTCAACTACCTCCTGTGTGCTGTTGGGACCCCACCCAACTCAACAGCTGTGTTATTGCAGTATCATTAATACACTATTACAGTTGTTTATTCTTATTTTGAATTTGTTTGTACTGTTGTATTTTTCATTTTAGGTAATTTTTTTGTAATTTTGTATGTTTGTATGTGTTTGACCATTTTATTAATATTTATATATAGATATATATATTCTATATAATTTTGATATCATTTTTTTATTTTTTTGTAATTTTATTTTGAGTAATGGAATGTTTTTAATGGATTTGGGGCCATATAAAGTATAGCCTAAACGACTGATGTTGAAAAAAAAAAAAGCTACTCATACTGCATAGCATACAGATAGCTCTACACCTTTTTTCCATCTTTGTCTGCAGTGACCCAACCTTTGTAGATCGCACAGTTGCCCGTGGGGATGTGGAGGCTGTGGAAATGCTGGAGGGCGTCTATAGGTGTCTGAGCGAGGAATGGCCTCAGAACTGGGCCGACTGTATCAGCTGGGCCCGCAAACAGTGGGAAACGCTTTACAACAATCACATTAGACAACTACTGCACTGCTTTCCCCCTGACCAGGTAACATAGAAAGCCAAATATACAAGGACGTGTCATAGTAGCTAAAGCTTATGGTTCCTAGGCTGTAATGCAATATATATATATACAGTATATATTATCACATGGGAGAATGGGGGGAAAATGTGCTAAATTGTTATAAAATATATAATTCTTGATAGTTAAATAAAAATATTTTCTTTAAGCAAGTTGTTATTCAAAATTAAATTATAATTAATTTTTATATATATATTTTAATTTTTATTTGGGATAAAATAAAACCCATATGGTTTTGTCACGTTTTGTGAGATTCTCCCCAAAACTGTACAGTAAAACACTGTGGATGATAAAAAAGACCTACTAAAATGACTACTTACATACTTACTAGTCTTATCAATATAAACCTTTGACATTTTGATTATGGGCATGTTAAAAAGTGAGTTATCATTAGTTTTGGGATCAAAAGAGTGATTGAATGTGTTTGGACCAGCAGGTGGCGCTGTTATCTATAACAGCAGTGGGTTTGGACCATGTTTAGAGAGATACGGTGATATGAGATTTAGAGGCACATGATAAAGTCACAATACTTTGTAAAATAAATATTTATGAAATTGTTCACATCAAAATCAGTCATTCATGTCATTATCTGAGGTCTTATTATAAATCCAAACGTCTTCATTATGTGAATTGCAACATATTACACTAATTTCTTTAGATTCTTATTCAGTGAAAAATACGACCAATCATTTCTATTAGGAGTTTGTGCATCTATGGTTGTGTAACAGTATGGATGTGGAGAGGTCTTATCCATAGCATCAGTGCCTGCACACAGAGATAAACATTCATTAAGAGGAATGGTGATATGGACAAGAAAACAGTGTTTTGAAACTCTGAAATGTCCTTTATCTTGCATGTCCAGATATAACAGTTGCAAAACCGAAAGTCGCAGATGTGTAAACCACAGTTTAGTTTCAGGGGTTTGTGCATGAATATACTGAAAAAGAATCAATCATGAAGTTCTCCTGAGGTTTGGATGAGCTTGGCATAAAAGTTTCTCATTGCTCAAAGTCTTTACCAATAAGCTTTGTGTTACTGCTCTTCTGGTCTGCCTTTGTTTTTTCAACAGCCTCTTCTGTTTTTTGTTAAAACACGAATTGTTTCGAACACACACACTTACACATGATAAACTCATTACTCTGTCTCTCAAAGCAAAAGGCTTGGAGACATGGGCTTTATGACCAATCACGTCCACTTCACATCAGCATGTGACCGGTGTGGCTGCAGGGCTTCCATTTGGTTCACAACACATGTAGACGTCTTCCATTCTTATTTAGCTGAATATATAGGGCCTTTAACAATATTTGTAGTTATTTAAATGAACAACATTAAGTAAAACACCTTATTTACAAATAATTTTTAAATGAGAAATAGACAAGCATTTAATCATAACTATAATAAAAAAGTAAATAAATAAAAATATAATTATTTAAAAAGTAACCATACAGTATTTTAAACTGTAATGAATTGATCGTACATAAACGTGTAATATTTTTAGATATAATAATAATAATAGAACTATAAAGCATCTTTAACAGTATATTTTATATATTAAAATGAACTACAATAAATAATGTTTATACCTCTTTTTTTAAATACACAAACATCTAATAATACAGATAATACAAATATTATTAATATTAAATCATATTAAAATAATATATGTGTATATATAATAAAATTGTACATGTATAATAAATATACATGCATATAAATATACATGTATAATAAACAATGAAATAAATAATATATTTTAAAACAAAAACGCTTTTTCTCCTCTCCTTCCCACTCTGGTCCTCACTAGGTAACAAGCTCTGGACTTCCGTTCTGGATGGGCGCAAAGAGATGTCCACATCCTTTGACCTTTGACACAAACAATGTAAGTTTTCCTGAGTAAATTCCCATACACAGTCTCCTGTGTCATCCCCTTTAGACAGGAATGTCTAACTTTACAACTCAGGGTTTTTCTCCTGGTGTGAATTATCTGATATTGATCACCTGAGATTAACAAAACAAAGTGAAAACATGTTAAACCCCCGAGCCCTCACACACAGACACACTCACACAGGTAAACACAGAGGCACATTAGCAAACAGGCCATGCTTTTCACAGAAACCCTTTCAGACAAACTCCTAAATATTTTAATTAGGCTAGATATGCAAATGGTTCTGCTCTACAACCATTATTCAATTTTATGGCCCATTGTTTCCATTGTCTTGATTCTTTATAAATGTTATCATCATTTGATAAGATTTGTTTTCCCCTAAACTAAGGAATTCCCTTTTTCACAGTCAATTTGAATTCTATAGTTAAGCCATTTTGGGAAGTGTTGTTTTTTGAATGCACTACACACTTTCCTCTCATGATTTCCTGTTAACCACTGCAGTTCTCTTTCTCTATATGTGTGTTTGTGATTCATGGCAAGTTTTCCACCCTTCAGCCCAAAATCAAACATGCAGTTTCACTTTAGTTCTGCCAGCTTTAATAAAAGTATTTTGATTTGAGATGATTACCTTTTTCTCTTGTTTTATAGACCACCCATATGGACTTCATTGTGGCAGCGGCCAATCTATACGGCCAGATCTATGGACTTACAGGCTCAAAAAATCGTGCTGACATTCAGAGCGTTCTGCAGGGAGTAAAAGTCCCCGAGTTCACCCCTAAATCTACTGTAAAGATGGCAGAGACCGACCAGCAGCTGAAAGAGGAAAATGAGGAGAGGAAAGAGGAAGGTGAGATGTTAGGCTTAATATGAAATTATATAATACATTTGAATAAGTCTGGAAAAGACTCTCTTTTAATATCCCTCACTGCATCTCTTAGACAAAGTCAAGCTGGAGATGTTAAAGGAGAAGCTGTCCAAACTCCAGCTGACGAACCCAAACTTCCGGATGCATCCACAAGAGTTTGAGAAGGTACCAATGTTTGTCAAGTCAATATCTATTTGAATAGCATTTTCACAATACACATTGTTTTATGATGCACGCCTTGATGAAACTAAATACCTTGTCTCATTTGTACAAGCACAGAATGACAAAGATAATAGAAAATTGAAATAATAGTAAATAAAACATAATAAGAAAATAGTTCCTTAGTATTTAACTTAGCATACTAAGTAGTAGTGTGTGTTTGTGTGTGTGCGTGCATCCGTGCGTGCGTGTGCGTGTGTGGGCTGTCAATATGGATAATTTGACATCATAACTTTACATTCTTTTTCAAAACCTTCTGTTTATTTCCTGGCTTTCAGAATCAAAAAAATTACTTTTGGATTCCTCTGTGTATATATTTAAAAAAAGTATTTTTATCTTTTTTTTTTTTTGTCATTTTGTTCATAGCTTAGACTTTCTATAAAACATCTTTGTTTTACTTTACACTTAAAAGAAAACAATATGGGTTTGGAATGACATGAGGAAGAGAAAATTATGACAGTTTTATTTTTGTGTGAATTATTCCTTTAGTGGCTTTAAACATAAAATGAGTCCGAAAGTAAGCATTAACTTTGGCATTGCCAGTAAACACACACATTTGGTGTGTGACTGTGCACTGGGCCTGTCAGACTTGTTGGCGTCCACTCTCAGGTAGGAGGTCTCAGTGGACCACAAATTGGCCCTGAAACATCCAACCCCGACTGCAGTTTTCATCGACCCTTAACCAGCTCCGTCCATAACAGACGAGAGAAAACAGTCATCCTTTCTGTCGAGACAGATCTTCTTCATAGTACCTCAACACTGTGACATACTTCTCAAATAGAGGGTGTCCAACGGACAGACAGGTCTTATGAAAAGCTTTGGATGCATGCTGGTTTAGTCAGTGTCCGCTTTGTCGTTTGTCGTGACTGCATGACACATGGGCTTCCACACACACATACAGTACATAGACTGAATGGGCAGCAGTGTCCGAACTACATCTCAGTTGTGTGTTCTGTTAGGAAGAGGATTAGTCTCAGTCTATGTGTTTCTCTGTATGTATCTGTCTTTGATTTTCACAATCTCTTCAGTCTTTAAATCACTCCTGGACTGTCTATTCTCCATTTCTCTTTCTCTGGTTGCTTCTAGTCTTGCTTTCTTTGAAGATTAAGCGTCCTGGTATCTGTTTGGAAAAATGTTCATATGGCAACAGTTAGACAAAGGTTTCTGTATACTGCAGGTCCAAAAGTCTTAAACCACATAGGATATCTGGGATTAAAATAAAGTTTTAGGATCTTAAAACAAACAAAATATATAATGATGAAGAAGCAATATTTAATATTCTGCTCTCTTTTCTAGGTCACTAATCAAATGTAAGTGAATGAGTGATATCATGTGACTCTTTGAACTGTTGGTCAGGTTTAAAAAAAAAAAGTGCTTACACTAAAGCTCAAGACAGTGTTTTAATATCATGGATATACTGTTATAGTTTTTGTTTATTGAATTATATTTTATTTTTTATGTTTCCTGCTACAAAAAATGTAATAATATTAATTTCTCTAGTGTCCTTAGACCTTTGGGCCCACTGTTTGTATCGTATGTCCGACCGTATGTACGTGCAAGTGTGTGCTCGCGCTTTTAGCAATGACACATTCTTTGCCAGATTTTTCCTGTGGAATGTGTGTTTGGGGGGATTCTGGTGGCATCAGGTTGCCAAATTATATACTATGCTCAAACACCCCCGCAGTTACCCTCAACACACCCAATACTTGACAGGCTTTGTAGTGCTGCGTGGCCTGGGGCGTAAGCAGAGGGGCACAACATCAACACCAGGGTATCTTAGCATTCCTGCAATATCTAATATCACACCAAAGTTCTTGAGTTGTGAATAATGCTTAATGGCTTTTTTGGTTTTTAATTGCCTTATCTAAGGTCACTAAGTTCACAAGTATATGATTTGCAGTTCACACCAGTTGAATCTGGAGAAATGATGGTCCTAAACAAAAAGAGGGGAAATTACATACAAATACAATATAGGAGACTGGAAACTATCAATGTTTAAACATGACTCGGTATGATATAACATATTTATCTAGTACCTGTTTTACCAAAGCGCACAAACATACCTGTGGGCCAAACGATTTTGTTCTTGTTTTTTCATTCTTCTTGTTTTTAATAGAAGACTAAAAGATAACATTTAGCATCACAACAGGTCTTTTTCCCCTTTGTTTTTGCCCTATGGTAACAAATCAACAGATGGTATGTAGGTGGATATTTGCTGATGGACAAATCAAAGGGTGTTTTCCGTCGTTGAAAGGAAATTAAAATCAACAATAAATGGCGCAACTTTTCTATAAATGTCCACACTGCACACAAATATATATTTTTAATGAATATGTTTGTATTTTTTTTTCACTAAAATGTCTAAACATCCTTAAAACAGTATTAAATATGAAAAAAATATATTAAGTAAATTTACCTAAAGCAAAATTGCATATGATATTAAGACTTGTTTTAAGAGAATATTTATTGAAGAACATCTTTTAGAGTTTATTTTTCTTTAACCATTGCAAATCTTGTTTTAGGCATTACCATCTCTAAATTAAAAAATGAGAAAAAACAATTAGCAGTCTCCAAATATGTGCATCTGATGCATGTATCCATAAAAAAACAAGATCGAATACAAGAATGTCCCTTATGTGGCTGTGCTTGTAATAATGTAGTTGTTTGTGCATTACCACATGCTCTTTTTTTATTCTTGTGTTCCAGGACGATAATAGTAATTTCCACATGGATTATATAGTTGCAACATCCAACCTGAGGGCAGAGAACTATGATATACCAACAGCCGACCACCACAAGGTGAATTTTTGTTTTTGACAAACAACTCTGCGGTGCTTTTGTTCGTGAGACAAGGTCTAAAGTGATCAACATTACCCTCTAGGTGTTTGTGTCCTCAGTTTCAGTACATATACAGAACACCCTGAGGAAAGACCTTTTCATTCAACTAGACCATAGAGTTACATTTACTTGTACCACTTACCATTAATACTTTGCATGACATTTTTGCACCTGTGTGAACATGTATTTGTAATTCACAAAGCTTGTACCATGTGTACAAATGTGCATATTTATGTAAATAATATCCTAAACCTTTTTCACATTTGCAGAGCAAGTTAATTGCTGGCCGCATCATTCCAGCAATCGCCACTACAACAGCTGCGATCGCCGGACTGATGTGTTTGGAGCTCTATAAGCTTGTCCAGGGTCACCGGCAAATCACGTCCTACCGCAACGCATATTTAAACTTGGCCAGTCAATACTTTGTCTTCTCACAGCCTTGTGTGGCCCCGACATTTACAGTAAGTGACAAAGCTACTCACTTATCACCATCTAACATCTGACTCTGACTGTTGTCCAAACGATGTATGTATTGCTTTTTGTCCTAATTAATTAACAAACACAGAGAGGTAGAAGTAGGACTTAACTGTTGAATACAGCGTATCATAATGTTTGTATGTGTATATTGACTATAGGTCTGTATTGGCCCTCCATTTCCAACATAATGTATTTAATTTATCATGGTTGTGGATTAGCTAAAACCTATATTAACTATAGTAAATCGCTGTAATGGTTTCATGTAGCTTATTGCTTTTATAAAACAGCAATATAATAAAATAACATTATATATATATATATATATATATATAATAACATAAAAAGCATTAAATATGAATGAAAAAAATAATCTTGTTCCTTTTAATAAAGTTAGCAGTAATAATAATTTAGAGCTAGAATGATCTGTTTTATTATTAATGTTTTTACATGCATCACTTTATTAAAACAATTTGTGCTCTAGACTAATATTTGAACAAAGACTAATATGTTGTTAGTTAGAGTAAGCGTGCTAGTTAAAAGACTTCTGTTCCCAATAATCACTCTTGTGCAGTGAATAAAAGGGAATATTTCCTGTGGTTGAGTTCTGTTATAGGACCGGGGTTATGGCTGGGGTGAAAGGGTACAGCATTAGTCTTCTGTCTGGGTCTAGATCACTGCAGGCTTTAGTTAACTTATTTTCATCCTCAGGGGCTTAAACCACTCAGTAACTGTACACTCACCCCCGCAGACCCCTCACCTGCCAACCTGGTGAGTTTGCTCAGTTTAGGGGACTTCCACTTTCAAAGGGAATGCGTTCTGATTTAGACAACAGAGTTTTCGGACAGACACGTGCATGTATTAAAGCAGAAAACCCTCGAAAGAGTTGCATGCAAAATCTGGTGTTTGGGTTTGAGCTGGTGCGCTTATGGGTTTATAACTGTGATCAAGATTTTAGAGACAAAAACATAAGTGAATGGTTCAAGATTTGTGCAGAAAGACTTCAGATGAGGTAATGCAACCCAGACATGGCCGTCCACACATGGGGGGAGTGTTGTTTCTGCCAACATGTGCAGGGTCAGAGTTGAGGGTAATTTTCACCCAAGGGGACAAGCGGTGAGCTGATCTTTGAAACACACAAGCTCGGGTTACTTGTGTGATGTCACCATTTTGTGGAGTGTCTGGGCTGCACCTGAAAACACGCTGCAGAACCAACACTTTTTGGATTACAAGAACATGTAGTTGCCCTGAAAAGTATTTGGACACTAAAGGCCACAAATGTATGAATGTCATTGCATTAAATAACTTGACAAGTCAATTTGGTGATTTTTGGTGGATGATGTATGAAGTCATTTCACCTCAAGTTCACACAGGTGTCCTATAGCAGACTAAACACAGGTGTAGTTTTTCACATTAACTAACAACATGTTCCACTAACTTTCACAACCACAAAGTGTCACAATGACTTTATTTTGAAGAGCATGTCTATTGTTTTATCATTTAAAACCTAACAAGCGCATTTTTGTGATGCAATACCATTTAAAAGTCTGGGTTCGGTTGTTTGGTAGTCTTTATTTTGCTTAGAGTGGATGTGCTTACTTCCTTAATTTTAAGTGTGTCATTTTTGGAAATATTTAGTTAAGTTGAAAGTGTTGGTGTCTAGAAGTTTAAACTTTCAGCTTTTCCTTTATCTTCCTTTTCACTTTTTCCATCCTTTTTGTTTTGTTTGCTTACCTTTTTCATATGACTGGCACAGTTTTCACTAGTCTTTTTCAAGTCCAGGATGTACAAAAATGTTTCCACACACGGGACAAGTTAAGAGTGTGCTAGAGCATGCTTTATTTTGTAATACTGATACGTGGTTGGAAAACAAATTATTGAGCCGATTTGTTAGTTTTTCCATTTTTCTAAACCTTTGTTTAGACTGTGGTAGTGATATGGTAGTTGCCATACGGGGCATTGTTAGCTGTCAGTGTATTAAAGTGAGCTGTGGAAATATCTATTAGTCTCTTTTCCAGCAATGTGGCTTCCATTTGGAAATTGTTATGGATTTAGATAGAAGAAAAACAACAGGAGAGACACACTTATTCAGATGGATCAGAAATGCATAATAGTCAGTTGGAAAAAAAAAGCTAATTATGGAAATTTGACAGGTCACATAAGAGGGTTCTAAATCTAGTCTGAGGCAAGACTGATATGCTCATAGCTTCCTGTTTTCTATCAAGGACATCCTCTTTAACAGCCTCCATTATTTTTACACTCTCAAGACAGTTTCAGAGAACTCGTTTATCAATCTTTTTGTCATGAGAATGATTTGGATTATTATTGCAGACATTATTTTGGACTGAATCATTTTTGTCTTTAATAAAAACTAATTTACAGTACTCACAATGGCAGTTTTTATATTTTATTTATTTAAAGTGTAAAGCCCATGTAATAACTTAAGTCCAAATTTATTGTGGATTGCACTCCATTTTGCCCAGTTTTTCTGACTATAATGCATCAGTATTTTACCATGGCATTTTTGTTTTCCAGCTTGCTATGTGCAGTGTTACCATGTGAATAGTGCCTTCATCAGAAAGGATTCTAGAAAGTGCTCTGCCTGGGGTTATTGCTGTGCATGCTTCAGGTCCTTATTAGCAGCCTCTCAAAGCAGTTTATGAGATTGTGTCTGTCGTAACCCTGCAGAAAAGACCAGCATGTGTTTTCTTTTAGATGCTGGTTATCAGCATGGGATGCTGGTGTGATTATGTCTTGTGTTAGTCTAGTTCCTCTGAAGTGTCTTTCCCTCTACTTGCTAAACATCTTTTTGTCCTTTCCACATTCGCCTTTGGCTTGCTTAAATGGGACTTTAACCCACTATTTCATATAAAGAGCACTATACAAATACAAGAACTTGTAGGTTTCAGGGTAGGTTTCGAATCCAACGAATCCACTTTATTTATTTATTTTAAACCTATTGTTTTGGACCACTGATCCTTTGAGTTGACCTGGAAGCATCAGAATCCATTACTGTTTACAATAAAAATGTGATGTGACCGTATGTGTACCTGGCCACTGACCAAAGGTGGTTTGATAGTTGGATTAAACAGCATCTAAAGGTCTACATTTTCTGCTACACATTCATCAATCAGCACAGGGTTAATCAGTGCTTATATTTTAAAGTAAATGACCTTCATGTTTTAACCTGCTTCTGTTAATAAATCGATTTCTGGCAGCTTGGCTTTTCACCTCTAGGCATTAATGTGAGGGTTCTTATAGATGAAGCAAACATCTGGCAGTGCTTGTAACTCTTTCGATGATTATTAAGTCTTTCTTTCTCCTTATAGTCACAGTGAATACATTTTTGTCTTTTTGAGTCATCTTGTGCTATTCATGACTTACAGGGATTCAGAATGATATATAGTACAGTTAAAAAGTTTGCTCTCAGTCATTTTTTATTTTTATGGTTTCAACCAAGTCTCTTATGCTCACCAAGACTGCATTTATGGGATTATGAAAAACAGTAAAAACAATGACATTTTGAAATATTATTACAATTTTAAAGAACTGTTTTCTATTTTATGTAATTTATTCCTGTGATCTCAATAATTTTCAGCTTCATTACTCCAGTCTTCAGTGTCACATGATCCTTCAGAAATCATTCTAATTTGATACTCAAGGAAAATTTCTTATTATTATCCATGTTGAAAACAGTTGCTTTTTTTGTGGAAAAAGTTAAACTTTTTTCAGGATTCTTAAATTAACAGAAAGTTTAAAAGAACAGCAAATATTTGAAATAGAACTATAGAATACTGTAATTTTTGATCAATTTAATTTATCCTTACTGAATAAAAGTATTAATTTATTTTAAAGAAATCTTCATGTAGTCTTCAAGTTTTCATGTAGATTTCTTTCATATGACTCTATTCTATGGGTTTTACTTAATATTTCCCTCTGTCAAGTGTTGAAGCATAATGAATAGTTTGTCATAGTGGTCTAGTTTTGCTATACATCTTTGCTTAATATAAAAGGGTTTTGGTACAGTACTTGATCTAAATACCTCTCTAGGGTGCAGGTACAAGGTGAGGAATCTGAGATGTACTTTTAAATGTGACAATCATACAGGTGAAATGCTTAAAAGAAGAGCAAAATAGGATGCAACGACCCAAGAAGTCTGTCTGATGCATACTAACAATTAAAAAACTGCACAAATTGAACTTTTTTCCTCTCACTTACATAATGTATTAGTTGTGTCTGCTGGTCTTGTAGACCAAATGGAGCGGAGATTTTTATCTATGAGGTGAGAGCATTTATTTGGATATGACCTGTGGGCCACCTTATTTGGCCATTGATGAATTACGGCTGGTTGGAAAGAGAGAGAACGAAAGAAGAAAATAGTGAGGAGGCATAAAGAGAAGCCTGCAGTAATGACAGCTATTTCCTGCCATCGCAGGAAGCTCCTCTATTAGAACCAGATTTTCTTGAGCTCCAATGAGACTGCCTTTTTATTCCTTTAATCATTCACAGCTTCTTAAAGAGAGAGCAAGTAAGAAAGAAGGAGGCTCTGAGGAGAAATGGAGGTTTCAAAGCCCATCTGCTCAACCCTAAAGCTTCTCTCCATTTCTTTGTTCTCAAGCATTCCCTTTTGATGGAGTTTCAAAACTTGTTCATTCACTCTTTTTCTTTCTGTTTGTTTACTGTAGAGTGCACTCACTTGTATAATCATCTTATACAATAGAGCTGAGCTGTGTCATCAGTGAGCAATTGGTTAAAGCTTTCACTAGTTAGCGATGCACAAACAGACCATTCTAACCACTTCACATGATGACGTCTTGAAGTTTTAAGGAGGATCATGCACATGTTTACTGGACAACACGTGGCTTGTGCAGTGTTGTGCCTTTCTGTTGCCAAACTTTAGTGCTATCCTATAGCAAGAGTCATCATTTAAAATTAAGCATTGCCATCAGTTCTTGAGCTTTGGCCACTTTGGCCTTTAGTCTTCCTTCTTTTCTGATCTTCAAAAATGTTCTTTTTATAACATTCGTATGGCTGAGTGAGTACAAAAAATTCCTCTGGTTTTCATTCAAATAAAATGGTGATTTTTCATAGGCATGCACCAGAATGATTGCCAAAAGATGTGTGTGGCCGTCTAAAGTAAGCCGTTGCTTTAGAAGTAACAGCATGTTGCATACTTTCCATATGTCTGCATGGTGAAGTCATTAAGCCATACTTCATACAGAACATATAGTCGAGTCTTGCATCCTGGCCTGACATCACAAAACCACACCAAGAGGGTTCAATCATATGAATTATTCCTGGTGGTAACACATGGATGGATAGTTGGAAAGATGGATAGCAGTTATTTCATTTTTCAAGCTATTATTGTGGTATCAGCGATTTCACCCAGATTAGCCAGTTAAATGTCTTTCGAATGCTCTCTTTCTGTTTAAGCGAGTGGTTCTTGACCAGAAAAAGCTGAAAAGAGGACTAGACGTTATGACGAAATACACCCATCACTAGTGATTTCAATCGTTTTTGGGCTCCGAACTCTTTCTCTCAGCAGTGATTTTCAGTTAGTAGTTAGGATCAATCAGACCACAGGCCTTGTTATTTTCATTACCCACAGTGTTGAGTGCAGGAAAGATGAGTTTTCTCAAAATTCTCCCTCCATGTGCAGCAGTGGTTCTGGAATCAGTCTTTAAATTAGATGGGAAAATTCTGGTTTGTATTAGCTCATCTTAAACTAAAAACCCATGTGTGTACCCGATGGAAAAAGCTGAGAGAATACTTGCACTGTGCAGACCACCTACAGTATAACATTAGATTGATCATGAAATTAATGCATAATCCTTGTCCAGTTTATAAGTTTTAGAGATCCCAAGCAACATACAGTATGGTACACTGTGTTGACTTAAATATTTTCTTTAAAATAACATGCACTGATAAATAATGCCCAATAAGACCAGGAATTATTAAGAAAGTAACTAGGGAATGTGTACTCAACATCCCCAATTATATGTTTTTAGGTCTGCTTAATCAACAGATTCAATTAGAGTTTCAAAGTCCAGAATGTTTTGTTGTAGGGTGGCATGATCTTTGTGTTATTAGTAGAATTTGGTGAATGTCTTATGAGGGCAAGGTAAACTACCTTTGTTTAGTTTACTGCAATTTGTGTTTGTTTCTATGATGCTTATCAACATGAATCCAATATGATGCCATTTGATGAACATAGTGGAATGTGCCTGTAAAAAGATTAGACACATGAAAACACTTATTCAATTAAGATGTTTTCCATGCAAACATATCCCCCAGGAATCCAAGCTCGGCCGTAAAAGCCACAGCATGCTTAATTGGCAGGGCTAGTCTGTGAAAATAACAGAACGTAGGTCGATTTCACACTTTTCACCAGCTTTAGTCCCTTCAAGGTAAAAAATAATAAATCATCAATAAGTATGCCAAAATATGTTTTGTTAAAAATGTTAAAAACTCTTTAACATTATTTAATCATTTTTTCAAGTTATGAGATTCACCTAGATTTTTTTTGTCAGTTTAATTTAATTTACATTTAAATGACTTGCTCAGCCAATTTGATTTTACTTAAAACTTGAAGGTACTAGCTGAACTTAAGTTTTAAGTTGAAATAGGTGTCTTTTTCTTTTCTTTTTCTTTTTACAATGATGTGATATGCTCTGACTGCAATGAAATTATGGAATTTCAAAAGTGCTGCTCAGTATATGAAATATGAATCTACCAACACTTGCAACATGTTTTCAAGAATAACTGTGAGCGGTTTGTTGGTTTCTTGGATGACTTGGAGCATGCCAAACCACTTGGCATGCTCCATAATAACAGATTCTGTAGTAAAACCCAGCTTTTACATTCATTCCTGCATGGCAAATATCTCAAGATAAGTGCTCTGTTACTCTAGCTAGGCCATATACTATGTCAAAAAAGCATCCAAGATGATAAATCTGATCTCATCAGAGCCTCGGTACTACATTTTGTAGCTTTTTGTGACATTTGTCCAAAGATACCTTTTTTTTTTTCTTTTTTTTTTTTTAACTTACAAAAGTGAATGATTGCCTACTCATGTTACGTCATCATTGATCACTATCATTAATCATCGGTCACTGGTGATCATTGGAAACACATTTGAGACCCGTAAGCACTGGTAATGGTGTCTTGGAACGGATTCGGCACGGTCACATAGATGCATGCCCTGTCCATAAATGAAAAGACATTATCTCAAAAAATAATCAGCTGAGGAAATTAAGAGTGTTTCCTTGCTGTGCAAATCACTGTAATTCCATCAGATAACTGGAGTTATTTGGAATGACTATATATTTAATTGTTCATGAAATTAATGCATATTATTTTTTCCAGTTAGTATATTTTAGAGATACCAAGCAATATATGGTACACTTTATTGACTTTATTGATAAACAAATATGTTTCTTTATATAACATGTACTGCTTAATAATGCACAATAAGACCAGGAATGTGTCTTATGAAAGCAAATAGGGGTGTGTCTACAACAGCATCAATTATGTTTTTTAGGCTTTTGTTAATGAACAGATTCAATTAGAGTTTTAAAGCAGACTGTTTTGTCTGATCTTTGTGCTATCAGTAGAATTTGCTGATAATACTTTAGAGGGGAAAATAAACAACCTGTTTGTGATAATATAATTCTTTGGAATGCTATATGGATGATTTATTTTATTTTGTTATTTTATTTTTCAAGACTATGGAATCCAGGTTTCCAGAAAGCATGTTTGACATATTGTTGAGAGCTGCATGTGTTTTAGTTGCACTTGAATTGACTGCCAACTCGCATGAATATATTTTTAAGGCAGCTGCTATCTCACACAAATGGATTAGACCATGTGTTGCTTCATCTGCTATTCATTCCTAGTTCTCTACCCATGCTTTATGTAAAGTTAAGTTGGAAAGATCACATCATGTTAATTTCCGAACATGGGAAGTGTTTTTTAGCTCTATCTGTGTACGCGTTTAAACCGAGTCTCCATCAACATCATGGAAAGCAGAACTGTAACTCATGAGAGAGGGGAACAGAATTTAACTGTGGCTAGTCTCTGTGCAATTACTCATGTTCCTAGTTTTAATATATCACAAAATATCTGGGTCAGTTACATACAGTAGGTCATGAATCCATGTACACAAATAAATGTTTTGATTGAGATTGTATTTCATTGACTATTCTATTGCACTTATGGTACTCTTTGTTAATGTAAGCATCTGCCCTGCAAAAATGGCAGAAATCTTCCTAAAACAAAAATGCAAGGCAGCTGGAATTTTATTGTTTATTCTTGACATTTTAACGTCATTCTGTTAGCCTTAGGCATGAAAACATCAAGCTGCAGAAAAGTCCCTGCTGAACCTTGAGTTGTCTGCATAAGTCCATACACCTCCAGACCTCACGGCTTCATTTCCTGTCTGTTTGTCTGCTCTCCTCTTCATCCTCATCTTTCACTCAAGCCGAGGGCAAACAGCAGCACAATTTTGTGTAATTATAGCCTCTGTGCAATTACATAGGTATGGATAATGATTTTTTCCCTTTGTTTGCAGTTTTGATTTTAATCTGATTTTAGTTAGTTTAATGGTTGTTGTACATGTACAAAAATATTTTACCTCAGAATTCCACAAAATAGTGCACTTGAAAAAAAGATGTGGTATTTATAAATTGCTTGTAAATTTCACAAATCATTACAAAGAAACGGCAAGTAGCACATTTAATTAAACATGACATTTTGAAGTTTTGATATTAAGTACTCCATTAATCTTTGTTTTATTTACACCTCCAAAAAAATCATTTTTTACAGTGCATTGTACTTCCAAGAATAACATTCGTAGTACTTTTTTTCTCATTTTTGTGAAATTTTAAAACATCCTGATATTACAATTTGATACCATCACTGAACTGTCTGTATTTTTTTGTCAAATTAACACTTTTTAATGAAGCATCATTAATTCCAAATGAACAGCTGCCCTTGGTGTGCTTATGTGTGACCAGTCTAATGCAATTGTGTTACATTGCATAACATGATGACACCCATGACCCCTGGCTAATAGAACCCAATCAATGATATTGATGTACATGTACACAGAAACAATTATTGATCTCAGTCAGTGGGCTATTCAGATGTATTCATTGCACTGGCGAGTCGAACAAGGAAAAACTGTAAAAACACACTGAACTCAAAGCATGTTGTCATGTACTTGTGCAACAATAGTAAGTAGGCTTCTGAATTTATGGCCCAAGTGATTACACCAAGGAGAATTGTGTGTGTGTGTGTGTGTGTGTGTGTGTGTGTGTGTGTGTGTGTGTGTGTGTGTGTGTGTGTGTGTGTGTGTGTGTGTGTGTGTGTGTGTGTGTGTGTGTGTGTGTGTGTGTGTGTGTGTGTGTGTGTGTGTCATTCAAAGGGACACTCAAACAAAATGCACCATTTGTAGGAAACAAACTCTATTGACTGACTCCTTCTGGCACGAGCCGTCAGTCAGGACATTGGCAGGACAATGAGCCGGACTTCTGTTTACTCTTTAACACGTCAATGGGTCTTTTGTAAGAAAGCCTATAGTTGGAGTGTAAGTGTCAAACCCTCTGGAGACTGCATGCATGCTGTCACCCCTCTCCATCCTTTGTTACCCTACTCTTTTCAAGCAGGGGATATGCATGAGTTTAAGGATATTAAAGGGAGAAAGGGCTAAAGTATTCAACCTGGAAGGTGGATATCTGATTTTGCCATATACAGTGGACTAAAAAAATATTGGAAAATTTAAGTTACTCTTGAAAATGTCTGTCATTAGAAGACTTGCTTGCTTTTGCTACAACTAACACTTTTTTCCATCATTTTCGCTCAATGTCTTTCAATCAGCTGGTGTTTTAGACTTATATTGGATGCATGAATTTTGGTTTTCATGAAATAGTTTGCTTGAAATTGTGCTTGCGCCATCTTTCTTTAACATAAATGCAATTTTCTTTGATATTTTGTGATCCGATGCAATGACGTTCATGCATTTTTAAGTGTGACTTAAGTGTCCAAATACTTTTTGGGGCCATTGTGTGTTAAACACATCACTCTGAAATGTTGTTCTTGTGGTCAAACATCAAGAAAGGTCCTTCAGAAGAGTTTCGGTGATGGCCATCTGTCCCTCAGTTGTTCTCCCCGGGGGGCTTCTGTAAGACAGATCAATAATCATTTCCTAACGACAGACACACTTTCAACTGTCTCACTTTTTCTGAAGCTCCTTCAGTAGAGTAAAGCAATCAGTCTTGTTTTTGTTGATAAGACAGCTAAACCCAAAGTAATGCTTTAACATTATAAATGTGTTTGCAATGCAACATATAAACACTATTCAAAAGTTTTGCGTCAGTAATATTTGTTAATGTATTGTATGTTTATAAAAATGCTCCTGAAATTTTGCATACATTTTCTCCACTTATTGTTAATGCAAATCTGTGTAGACAAAAACATTTACACCATAGACCATGCATAACAAAAAACGATGAAAAGTTCCCAGTTCCCGGGCAAGTCCCAATCTCTAGTGCCCATATGTGTTTATCAGCAGTGTTTTGGCTGAGCATGGGCAAATCAGCTGATCGTTTTCATTCTGTAGCAACAGATTTAAGCAGAACCAGAGGAAATGGTTCATCTGTTTGTTTTGAGGCCAGAGGAGCCATGTGCTTCCTGAGTTACGCCTTTCAGCTTGCATATACTGGACTTTTGTGGGTGATTCAACACATTGAAGTTTGGAATTTCATAGACTGTCATAAGACAAATTGTAGTTTCCCAAACATCCTACAGAGAACCATTAGCACACTAGGAAAGATGACTGTAGACTTATCTACTCATAAAAAATGAACAGACACGATTCTTGCACAGCCAGACTATCATGATAAAGTTGAATTTGTCATCTTATTCTGGCCAAGAACTGTCTGACTGATATGCAAGGCGGCCAATCAGTTTTTACATGCCAGTTATAGTTGCGTTTATCTGAAGCATTTGATAACACAGTACTAAACTATCATTGAAAAGATTTTAGTTCCCCCAACAAACAACCCATGTTTCTATTCTACATTTCTTATGGCATTGAAAATCTCAGCAGTGTCTAGAGATTAAAACGAACTCTAAAAACAGCTGTATAGGTTATGAGAATGAGTCCATTGTTATAGTCTTGGCGGTGATTCTTTCTACCCCAAACCTTAGAGGACGTGAGCAGTATCTGCGTTCCATTTTTATTCCACAGGAAGGGGCGACCTGTCATGCTGCACCCTTTACGTCAGGTTTCCTGTCTCTGAGAATCAGCCATTGTGTTGCAGGCCCTACCGAGCAGTTGCTTAACAATTGATTTCAACCCTTCACTCAGCTCCTAGTGGTTTGTCCATCGCTAAATACAAGATCCTTTGTATGTACAACATTTTGCATTTGCAGGAGTCACGTTTTCTAAAGTTGTTTTTAAAGTTGTGATTTAAAGTCTCTGTTTTAGATAATATGGTAAGTGCATTCATCATACAATCCTCAAGGCATGTTGCTTAACAGTTGTGTGTTCCCTCAAATGTTTCTCTCTGGCATGGGCACTGCAGAGACACGTGTTGAAGGGAGAAAAGCCCCAGTTTACAATGTAGTCTGTGATACAGTTTATGAAGAACAGATGAGAATGTTGGCAGTGCTCCATTCTGAGAGTGATGGCCTCACATGTTTGGCCCAGGTCTTCATAGTTTCATCCTCCATGGACTGTAGCAACAGAACCGTGCTCTGTGAAAGATATACTGCTTTTCAAAAATAAAAATGATTTCATTGAAACGGCTAGAATATAACTGCTAGAAAAGCTATTTTACATAGATCAATCCCTTAACGTGATAGTTCAGTCAGGACCACTATCGTCAAATACGATTGTCAATTAGCACACAGTTTGGATTGGCGGTATGGTTCTGTTCTGGGCAAGAACTCCCTGCGCATCCATGCAGATAGCATAGATAAGAGCAGCGATAACCCCCCTTAGGGTAAACAGAACAGAACCAACATGAATGTTTTGCAGATATCATTAATTCAAGATTTTAAAGTACAACATAATTCGAGAATTTTAGTCTGATTCAGGGGGAATCAGAATGCCAAATCGTGACTGACGAGAGGAGGAGCTGGGGATGGAGGAGGGTAATGAGCTCCTGAGATACGCGACAGCTGTTGATAATACTGAAGGAGCTTATATATGAATACAGTGAAAGGCGTCTTATTCCTATAGGTAGACGTGGATCAGCTTAGAGTCAGCTGATGCGAGCTTGACTAGCTTGACCTACCAGAACTGACGCTATGCTTGATTTCACTCGAAAAATTAAAAAACACTAATATCGAAACACTAATATATTTTTAATGAAATCTGAGAGATTTCTGTCCCTCCAATGAAAGTCTCTTCACCCAAAACTCTTGATGCTTCAAACCGTTCATAAAGAGATGAATAAATCCATACAAATCTTATTGAAAGATATTCAAAATAATTAACCAAGCATTAATACCATTGATCAGCCCTACCAAACGTGGATGTTTTTTCACTAAGAAACAAACATTGTTATGTTATTTGATTGATATTGTGAAGCTGCTTTGATGCAATTTATATTGTGAAAAGCGCTTTATAAATACACTTGACTTGACTTGACAAATCGAGTGCTTTAAGTCTTCTGAAGAGACATATTCGCTTTAAACAATGAACAGATTTAATTTAGGCTTTTATTAACATGGAAATGGAAGCTCAAATGGCAAGCTTTTACCTTATTAAAGCTAGCTATATTAGACTTTATTTGTTATTTTGTAGCTTGACTGTTTAGTGTCTTCACTCTCTTTCATTATATTAAAAAGAATGGTCAGGGTATTTTTATTGTGTTCTACAAAAGAAAGAAACTGTTGTATATGTTGTTTTGGATAAAAGCAGGTGCTAAATTACTACTTTGTGAAGATGTGGAGTCTATTTGAGGGATGGTTTAGAATTATGGCTAAGAATTAAGGCCCTGATATACTTCAAGCGAAATCGAAGAACGAACTGATGTGATGTCATTTAGAACAAAATCAGGCCAAAATGAAGTTCGTTTGGAGTTCGTTTCAGGAGTTTGAAGCAGCTTGCCAAAGCGAACTTTCCGAAAAAGTTTACTTCAGCTGGTAAACACCTTCGTACTAGATGGCGATTATGTAATAGGTAGATGTGGTTCTGGGGCTCCGCCCTCTTTGACGTGGAAATCTTCTCCAGTTCATTTCCTCTGCTCTGTTAAGTCCGTCGAGGTCAGATGTACGATAGTGAAAACAAACACTGAGGAGCTGCTTTATAGTAGAAATTGAAAGCAACATTTAATACTGTAAAGCTGTTTGCCACTCAAGAAACATTTCTTATTATTATCAATGTTGAAAACAGTTGTGGAGCTTCATATTTTTTCGTGGAAACCGTGATACAATTTTTTTTCAGGATTCTTTGATTAATAGAAAGTTGAAAAGAACAGCATTTATTTGAAATAGAGATGTTTTGTAACAATATATATATATATATATATATATATATATATATATATACTGTCACTTTTCAACACAATTGAATGTATCCTTCCTGAATAAAAATATGAATTTCTTTTTTTAAATGGACAAGTCAAACGATTGAGGCGTGTGTCTCCGCAATCAAGTGATGGGATTATGAGGGTTCATGGCGAAAAACGCCTGGATCTGAGGAGGCTTTCTAAAAGCTTAGAAGTCTTCAAATAGGATTTGCCTTTTTCCCAGGCGCTAAAGGGTTTCCACATTACTTGCTTTTTTTTAACCCTCCCACGGAGTGGTAAGCGCTGTCATCATTCCCTTTTCATGTGTGGTTAGACTGACCCATGTTTATTATTGAAGAAGCCTTGGCATGCACTGATCTTTTCCTGAGATTGTTGTATATGTATGTGTTGTATATGGTGTCTTTATACAACCTTGATATTAACCACACGACAGTAACCATGCAAGGACATCACAGTTTACAGCACATGTACAGTGTTAGGGAAATTCTATCTTCTAAAAGTAAAGTTATAGCCGCAGATTGGGTGGAGTAGATGTATCTAGTGAATGCCTTGCAATGTGGTCGGTGTTGCCACAGCGTGACATATTGATTGGTTTTGAAATTACTGTGGTTGAAAACATATGCAAGCCTTACTATTTAAAAGACTGTATAGGGAACTTGACCCCTACCACTTTTGGACAGCGACATCTGTCCTGACAACATTTCTGAAGACTTAGCACATCAATTATACATTTATATCAACTGCTGCCTAATTTATTTATTTTTTGTTAATACTGGGTTAAGATAACTTTGTTTTACACTATACCGTTAAAGTTTGAGGTCAGTAAGATTGTTTTTTTTTTAAGAAATGAATACTTTTATTCAGCAGGGATGCATTAGATTGATCAAAAGGGATAGTAGACATTTAAAATGTTACAAAAGATTTATATTTCAAATATTCTATTTATAAAAGATTTCAGGAAAAAAAAGTTTCCACAAAAATATTAAGCGGCTCAACTGTTTTCAACATTGATAATAATAATTAGAAATGTTTCTTGAGCAGCAAATCATCATATTAGAATGATTTCTGAATGATCATGTGACACTGAAGACTGGAGTAATGATGCAGAAAATACAGCTTTGCTTATCTGCTTTACATTATGAGCCCAGGAAGAACAACGTCCTTAAACAAATGAAGTCCAAGTAATTCACACACAGGTACACGTCTAGTGGAGGTGAAATAGCAGGTTAGCATGTTTACAGCAAACAGGTGTTGTGTCTCATGTCTGTGGTCAAATGAACTAACCCAGAAGACAGTTTTATTGCTCAATTGTTGCTTTCATAGCTGTGGAGATTTAATGGAGTTCTCAAGTATATGTCTCCTTACACACAAAGTATAGAGCTATAAAAATCATGCAAGCTCATTTGCTCCTGGAAGAATCTGAGGCCTGGCTTTGGGAACTGTATATAGTGCTATACTTGATGACACAAGCAGTTTATTTTTAGGTGAAGGTTTATACATCCTTGCAGATGCCTACTGTTAGAAATGCTGTCAGCAAGATCAAGTCAAGACACAGATCTATTTTATTAAGCAGGACTGTACTTCCTCTTAGGCAGTCATAAAACCTTGTCTCCTTACATTTCCACGCACTGCACCTCAGGCAAACCTTTTGCACTGATGAAAGATGTTTGGTATGCCAGATGACACAGAATAATTAATTCTTGTGCAAATGGACACAGAATGTACTGTAATGTATGAACTCTGCCTCATGATTAGTATTTGTTAAGACCTTTTAAACAAGTCAGTTCATGTGGGATGCAGCTTTTTTGTAGGCAAGTACGTACAGCTTCTGTAGCGAGGAAAAACCAAAACATTCAAACCTTCAATCTACAATAAAAGCAGACAAAATATTGTAATATTATAATACACAGTTTATTTTTTCTTTCATCTGTTTTCTTCTGCTTACCTTATCTCTGGTATCACATGTCCTGCATGACCTCTGACCTGGAGTGGACCGTTTGAGTCCAAGACATGAGCTGAAAATGTGTCAGCAGGGTTTACAAGATCTATATCAGCTGTTAACGCCACATGTAGTTCATGCATACTCAGCTTAATGAACTAGATGTAGTATGCTTGGGGGAGCTAGCATATATACCCTCAACTGAGAGCGCAAACGTGTATTAATGTTTCTTAAGCCGGTGTGTCGTGTCTGTCGCCAGATTGCGGGGCAGCGGTACTCTCTCTGGGACGACTTCCTGGTGCAGGGCCGGCATGAGGGTCAAAAGGAAATGACCTTGGAGGAACTGCTGAAACACATTAAGGTTAAAGCACACACGCTGTCAACATCACACACTTAGAGACATCAGATACCGTTCACACTCAGTCTCACACCAGCTTTTTTCTACAGGTTGAAATCTTTTCTCTGGCACCAGAACTGCTTTTTCTGTAATATAACAGCACTGATTTGTAATTGAAATCTTTTGTAACATTATAAATAATCTGTTTAATGCATCAGCGCTGAATAAAAGTATTACTGACTGACCTCCAAGTATTTATAGAGAAAATTGGTCAACTAGATGTAAATCAATCAATTACACAGTTACAAATGCTCCAAAAATCATACATTCTAGATGAAACCCCACATTGAATACACATCTTAGGGATATACGTGTGGGTGTCTGGATGTGTGTCGAATTAGTTGATTTGAAACTTGTTTCTCATTTCAGGAAAAGCATAAGTTGAACATCACAGGCTTGTATTATGGTCCTGCTGTATTGTACAGCAATCTCTCCGATCATACTGGTCGCCTGAAGCTAAGGTGTGTATGCCGATATACAGCTGTTATGAACAGAAATACTCCACACAGCATTAATGCCTTATCTTTTGTATACTATATTGAATGCTTACCTGCATTATATTAACTTAAATTCTAGAGCTATATATCATTAGATTTGTCTAGACTGAGAGATTTTGAGACTTTGGTCCCTTAGTGTTTATTTTTGGGATAATGGATATTTTCCTAAGGCATGGACACACAGTCTTCCAGCATGACAGTCATTTGAAGCCACATGCCTTCATTAACCCTCACTCCCCTCTTTCTGCATGTGTGCACCTAACATCAATCTGTTGATAGACTTCAAGGTCCTTTCTGGGTCTCTTCCTGCTGGAACCAAAATTAGTCACAAAATTAGAAAACAAATACATTTATTACCCTGTCAGGTGCTGTTCTTTTCTGACGTTTCTTCATCTACATTTCTTTGAAATGTTAAGAATGATATAAAAGCATGTGAAAGCAAGTATGCATGTACAGCATGCACACTACCAGTCAAAATGTAATTTATTCCTGTGATCCAAGCTGAATTTTCATCATCATTTCTCCAGTCTTCAGTGTCACATGATCCTTCAGAAATCAGAAATGAATAAAATCTTAATTATTCCAAACTTTTGACAGACAGTGCGTATTGTGCACAATATGCACGTTTTGTATGTACTGAATATATGCATGACCTAATACATTTGGCAAAATGTGCAGTATACAACCAGAGCACACTGCATTGTTTACTGGATCTCAATGCAGGGCACTCAACTTGAACTTCTGTTTCTACAGTGAGGAATGAAGTAGAAGAGGTCATGTGACATTCTGTTATTGTATGTTGCATTTCACATACAGTACTTCTATACTATTCTATTGATTTTTTAAAAAAATAGTTAAATGTGCAGTAAGCTTGTACTTCATTCTGAACATAACCAGTGTTAGAGTGACCTTCCTGTTCCTCTCTAATTATGAGATACAGACCACACCACACCCTCACATAAATAAACACTCTCATACATTCATTCACAGCAGCCATTCTTATGTAACTGTATCTTATGTAAAGAAGTACACTGATGGTAATGCGGGTTTAAAAGGTTTGATGGTACTTTGATTTAGCCTAACAAGTGAAAAGGTATTTTTTATTAATTGATAAACTTATTGTTTATGCAGCATAACTGATTTGGTACGCTCCGCAACCAAGCGTGAGATTCCAGATCACCAGCAGATGTTGGAGATCATGCCCTCACTTGAAGAGGATGAGGACTGCATGATGCCCATCAGATACATCCTCAGGTGAAGCTGGAAAAGAGAGCTTTACATTTAGGAATATCACCTTAATAAGATTATTCTCTCTATTAACTTAGTATGTGTGCTCAACAGTTATAAAAATCATGGGAACTTGTACACTGCAAAAATCACTGTTAAAAAAACATGATGCATTTAATGAGGTTAATCCGGAGAACAAATAAAAAAGATTGCCTATAAAACAATACAAAATAAATGTATATTTAAGACTCTTATATAACATTCTGGTAACATTTTACAATAAGGTCTCTAACATTAGTAAAGTATTAAAGGGATCACGAAGTGGATTTTTTAAATTATTTAAACATGTTCCTTGAGGTTCACTTGTAATGTTTATTCTGAGCCCATGTCTGAAATAATCAGGTTTTAAGGGACGGCTCCTTTCAGGCTTGTCAGTAAATGGAAAGAGTTTCAATACCCACTCTCTATTGCACATGAGTAAGTGTTTCGAAAACATTATCCATATAAAACAGTCATTTACAGACAAAGCATTATCAAATCATTTACTTATGGTTTGTGATTCAGCTACTGTCAGATCCAATACAGCTGACTGCTTCATCTGCCATCAAAAGTGTCTTTGCACGTTTCATTACACTGTGCCTCCTTTATAAAACAATCTTTGGTCAAATTATCTGAACAAACATATAAACCTCAGACCAGGATGCCATTAAAAATAAACCAGCCATCCACTTGTTCCTGATGCTGGGTGACTACTGTATTTAACCAATTTTAACTAACATATAAAACCTTACTGTAAAGTGTTACCAACATTATTTTGAAAATGTCTTAATATCTTCTCAAAAATAAAAAATAAAAAAATGATTAAGTTTGGCTATGTTGCAATGTCAAATCTGAACAAATTTGAGTTTCTAATTCTGATCTTTTACAGTCTATGAGTGAAATAGCTTTTCTGTTCATTCTTTTAAACATGTGTATCCGGATCAATACGACCCCTGTGGTGTCTTAATTCCCGCCCTCATCCCTTTGTTAAGCAGCCATGACCACCCTCCCTCACCTCACTATTATCATGTATGAAAACACTTCCAGACCTGAGTCAAATGAGCTCCACTTAATTTCATCACCTTTAGACATGTCTGTGTGCATTCAGACCTAATCACATTACAGCACTGAGTTTCATTCACACAAAGATTTGACAGCTGGGTCTTAATCTTTCTATTCTATTCTGGTTATAAGCCTCCCATTCTAATAGAAGTCTTAGTTTTAAATTCTTAGCCTACTGTATCCGTCTTTTTCATATCATTCTGTCAGTAAAGTCTTATTTTAAAGAGAATTCCATATTTTACACAATTACTGCCTGTTTCTTAAAAATAAAGAGTAATAATTGCACAGTATACTGCATGAGATATTCAGTGTTGTGTTGAAACCATAAATTGTATTTGCAGAAGTAGCAAATTTCACAGAAAAGTTGTCATTCATGCAATGGCTGCAAACCAAATGAAACCTAGAACGTCAAACTTGGGCAAGCTAAACATGAATATTGTTGGTTAACTGAGAAGACAAACTATTGCTTTGCAAAAAAAATTGTTTTATTCTGATTCTAATTAATGTAACCATGTGTTAAACATTGGTGTGTTATATTTCTGTTGCAGCCAATTAACTAAAGCAACAATGGAATATATTTTTTCTTTAAAATGGGCTGAATGATAGAATATATAACCCAAACTATGCTTTTTGTGACATCCTCATTTTCATTGCCATAAAGTATTTTTGATCATGACATCAGTTTCTATGTTTTTCAGAAAAATAGGTCAGAATATTCTCATTTATATAAAAACATTTATTGCAATATTTATTAATACATAGAACAATATTATAAGACATTTTCAGAAATTAAATCGAGTTCGTTTTCAGAAACACATCAGATGTATCCAATGATGTCATTGCATATGATAGGCTGTCGACTCCCAGTCTTCATGACAGCACTAAACTGGTAAAAGTCTGGTCCCATTTGGTGCAAACTTGTGTGGGACTGGTGAAAGAAGGGTTTCGGGGCTTGGAATCCCACAGGACAAGACATCCGTTTAGTGCGTTTGTTGTCCTCAACTCCAACTCCCTTTGACATGCCTGCAATTTTCCGCCGCATGTTGACCAGAAAGTCCTTGGCTAATTTGCGGCTGGCATTCGGCTTCAGTTCTGCAGAATCTGGGCATTCTGGAAGGTCCATCCAGTTTTTAATAAGATCTGCAAAGCTGTTGTCTCCCAGAACCAGCGGTTGCCTGTTACGCCCTCTAGTTAACAAAGACGTGGTCCAGTCTGTTGGGTCGCTGGCCTCAAACGACGTCCAGCGCTCCAGGCATGCGTCTGATGTGGATTTGGGACGGGTTCGGTTGGTGCGGACACACGCGGATGATGAAACTCGTACGTTCCTTGTGCGCCGCAACACTACGCCCTCATCCTGCCACGATGCTTCGGAGTACCCTGAATCAAAGTCCAGACTTTTCAAGCTGCTGGGGGAGCCCTGAGGTAGACGGCCAACACCGGCCTCCTCATCCTCCTCTTCTTCCAGTGGGCTGGCCAGGCAGCAGGCGGAGTCGTAGGTGCTGGCGTCACTAATGTCAGATATCCGCAGGCGACTGAGTTGCTCCCGCTTTTGTGCCCTCTTTTGACAGGCTCGAGTGGCGTATGAGCACTTTGATTGATTGTCGGGTTCTCGTATCTGCTTCAGATCCTGCAGAGACCTCATCATGTATCGCATCTGATCCCGAAAACAGTCGCCTGAATTGCGAGCGCACAGCTAGAGAAAGAAAAAGAAGAGGTTAGAGCTTGACTGTGCAAACTTCAGCATGCATCGCTTACAAGGGCACTAGACGCACGACACTGATCACCAGCTGTGTGCATTTTTCATGGTATGTCCATCAATGCAGTAACAACCATGCACTGTACCATGGTACCGCCAAAGTACTTGCTAAAGGGCAAGATGAGTCCGTTCCTCATTTTCTAAATAAAAACTGCAGATCCATTGCCAGACTGATGTGTCCAGGATCTATAATCAACTTGGAAAACAATTCATGGACTAGGCCAAACAAGACATACATGTGCATGATCTCTCCTTAAGATGAAGGTCTCCAGAGTTGAATCCAGCAGCATTAAATCAACAACATGAGTGGGAGAGAAACAAACACAATCTATTTGGATTGTCTCAGGGGAGAAGAGTCAGAATATGATGCATACATCCGCACTGATTGTGGGAACGGGAAACAAGAGGAGTCCCTTCCTGCACCGCTTCTGGAAGAAAGACAGGCCACACTTCTCCCAACTCAAGTTCATGATTAATGCACGGATTGTTGTGGTCAAAAAGGGAATGATGTACTTTTTTGGGACAATGCTGAATTATGTTGGCCATAGTTTACAGCTAATGATCTGGTATCAGACTAATTGTGTATATCAGTCTATTTGGGATGGTCCACAAAAAAAAAAAAACCACTTAAGTAACACAGTAATACATGACTAGATATTCACCTACTTAGAGCAGCAATGCCATTGCTAAATGATGAATTGAATAAAAATAATATGAATAAAATATGATTATAAAATATATCATGTACATAAAAAAGAGAGGAACATTTATGCTTTTAAACCCTCCAGAATGTCTTGCCTCAGACTTCCTTTGTTCATTCTTTAAAACAAAACAAAAAATTCCCCTTGACCAGGCTTATCAAATAGATTTCATTCCATCCAGGGTCCACACCTCTCATAAAGCAAAAAGTCCCTGTTTTCCAGTGATAACATCCCCCTACTCTCGTGATTTACTTTACTTTCGCTTCCAGCTCTGCAGTAGCCGTTAAGCATTTGGAATTTTTTGGGAATGCTTTTGAAAGGCAGAAAAAAACAGCCATCTATGAGAACGGCTCTTAAACTCAGCTGCTCTGCAGCCCTCAGACTGGTTTAAGCTACAGGACCAGTGACCACTCTATGATGTTATCACAGCTGTGAGAACTTAGCCATTTGGCTAGAAGCTGCAAATGTGTGTGTGCTTAAAAAGCCAGCGGTTGTCAGAGGCCATGAAAAATGCATAGAGTTGGGCAGCGGTTAACCTCCATCGCTGCTGAAAATGTACATTTCCTTTCACAACCCAGATTACAGTTCAAGATATAGATTTATAATGCCTGAGGGAGCCACAAGATACGCCAGTGCATGCGTCACATTCATAGTGGAGTTAAAACTATAGAAAAATGCAGCATATTAACAAATATATTCAACATTGGCTACTTGCAGCTTTTTAGACCCTGAAAATTACATTTTAGTGGAAGTGCTCACAGCAAGAAAAAAAATAAAGTACTTCTATGGTTGTTACTACTGTAAAATCATAACTTAATATGGGATCTACATTGAAAAGCTTTATGCATTTTTAATTTGTTCATATTAATCGTTTTATTTTAGTTTAGTAGGCCTATTCACTATTCATCTGTTTTCTTCTTTGCATGAGTACAGACGCTACGCTTTTTAAAATAATATTTTTATAGACAATAACATCGTCTCCAGACGAACAAGAACAAAACAAGCAAAATAAAACACTTACCATGTTTATTTTTCCGTTTGCCGAGTTAATCCTTGGTATATTTTCCTGTTTCCTCTGCAAAAAGAAAATATGTGGCATAAGTATTTTAAATAATGCACAACAATGTTTATATGCGACCTAAGTGCGTTTAAGACACTTACCAAACTGTCCACAAAAAGTAGTCCAGAACACTATTACCGCTTCTGCGTGTCATCAGTCAATGCGCGTTTGGAGTGCGAGTGAGAGCCGAGAGCTTTTGAGCGCGCCGTCAGTTTCCTCCGGACAATCTCAGCCAATCAGCGCTACGCGTCAGGCAGACATCCAATCAGAAAGCCAAATGTGAGCGAAGAACAAGCGCTTCACACCTGATAGACTGATTGATACAGCTTAATGTTTAATAATAATACATTATAATAATTACTTGATCAATTATTCCTACTACTTCTACTGATATTATTTTGTTATGTAATAAAATATAAATTAACAAGATAAAATAATGAAATAAAAAAATCCTATCATGTTATTTTATGACAAAAAAAACTTGAGGTAATCAATGAAAACCATATACGGAAACGCTACCAAAAAAGTATCAATGGCAAATATGCCAAAAAAATATGGAATTTACTCAATACCATCATCGCTGTACCATGGCACCACCAGAATCCTTTCTGTAAGGATTGTACAAAACATTTTGTTCTAATACAAAACAATATATATATATATATATATATATATATATATATATATATATATGCCCAATTTTCGTTTGGGGCTTGCATTTTTTTTTTTTTTTTAATGGTTTGGCATGTATAACACAAAAAGCTCTAAGGAAATAGTTTAGAGTAGACTTCTGGATTGTTGGTTCATTTATTTACTTAGTGTTCCTCTAGCGCCTTCTTGTGGTGATGGAGTAAAACAGCAGAAGTGTATAATGAATATGAACAAAAATAGCATGAAATAAAATACATGCAACATTGCCTGGCAGTAGGACAAAAACACATTTACTGCATACAGTGTTATAAGAGACATAAAAGGCAAAGAAGCACAGGTCTATCTTACATAACTTTTATTTCCAAGGAAATCTTTTATGGTATTTTGATATTAACCCAAAGACTGTAGTCTAAGTTTTATTTAGCTCTTAAAATGTGCTCAACACTTTTACACTTTTCATCTGATAGCATGAATAAAAACAGCCCTATGATCTACAGACAGTGAAAACAAGGCACAGACATCGCGGGGAAAAAGGGATGGTACAGCAACAGGAAGGAGAAATGTGAGGTCAGATATAAATATTTTACACATTAGTCGATGTTGGACAGTGTCACAGTCAAGCTAGTAGAGTGTCCAGATATATCAGTGGCTGAGGGAATGTCACGTCGAGGTTTAGAGCGAGCATTTCATATGGTCCGTCATCATGCAACAATATACAGTTTGAGCCAGGGATGAAGATCCGGTGCTAAAGATTTACAAAAGAGATGTCTCATTTTCTTTCTGTGCTCACAGTAACTTTACAAAAGAAGCATTTTGCCATTGAGTTGAATAAAACTAGCACATCCATTATAGAAGTCCTCACCCACCCCATTGGTAACCTGTCAAAAAACAAAAGCTCAATAGAAACAAATATCAGAATATAATCCTGATCCTCCACTTGTTTTTTTGGCAGAAAATAACTGCAAAATTAAATATTTACACATGTAGAACCAATTTAAAATTCAAGGTTCTGGAAAGAAGGATGGTGTTCTGGAATTCTGTGAAGTTTCTCTTTTCCTGGTTCACAAGTCTTTTTCAGGTTATCAAAAACAAAAAAAGAAGAGCATTCTTATAGGTAGCTGAAGGTAGTCTAGCGTGTGGTGTACAACCCGTTGACCAGCTCCATCAAACAGGTTACACTTCCCTGAGGAGGAATCACAACACATCAGCGAGGTTAAGAGTTTCTCATTAACTGTGACTTAAATCATTTCAAACCTAACATGTTAAATGCTTTGAAAAGTGTGCCTGTGCCATCTTTAAAATTAATGAAATTTAGTTTGATATTTTATGACCTAATGCTACAACATTGAAGAATACACCATCGTTCAAAAAGTTGGGGGTCAGTATGAATAATTTTATCATGTGACACTGAAGACTGGAGTAATGATGCTGAATATTCAGATTTGATCACAGACGAGGCAGTTGATAGAGATTTTGTTATTTTATATCGCTGTGAGTAAATGACAGCAGCCTAATAAAACTAGTATTTTTACTTGGCTAGATCTTTGCTCTTTTGTTTATTTGTCCTATTGCTTTTCATTTTCATTGTAATTCGCTTCTTTCTTATTCTATTACTGATCGTTTCATTTAATAATTGCTTAAAAACTTTAAGCAGCATGTACTTTGTGTCTGAAGGGAGGCTTTGAAAACCCCAAATTCTAATGATACTATCACAAATATTGTTTTTACTGTATTTTTGATCAAATAAATACAGCCTTGGTCAGCCTTCTTTCAAAAACATTTTTAAAAAATCTTACCAAACCCCAACTTTTGAAGGTACAAAATACATTGAGGCAATTATAAGATGCTTTTTGAGCAACTATATCTGAACACAGGTCTGTTTTATATGCATGAATGGTTAGTGTGTGTGTGTGTGTGTGTGTGTGTGTGTGTGTGTGTGTGTGTGTGTGTGTGTGTGTATGTGTGTATGTGTTAACCTTGTCATTCTCTTGGCCACCTTCATTAAAAGAGACCGCAGTCCTTCAGGTTGTTTTTGATGATGACATCAGTGACAGCGTCAAACACAAACTGCACGTTCTTAGTGTCAGTAGCACAGGTAAAGTGGGTGTAAATTTCCTTTGTGTCCTTTTTCTTGTTGAGGTCCTCAAACTTGGTCTGGATGTAACTGGCAGCCTCCTCATATTTATTGGCTCCTGTACGAAAACGATCCAGAAAATCGTTATTTGATCTTGTCCGTCCTATAACATTTACTTTTTAGGTACTTAAAAATGCTACATGCTAAATCATGTTCCACATGGCAAATGAAACCAAAGTGAAGTCAAATAACTGTTCTGGTTTCAGTTCAAGCCTCATCGTGGGATAATGTTGATTAACACAAAGTCATTTTGACTTATTTCAGTTTTTATAAAAAGAGAAGTCAAAGACCTGAATATTCCGGAAAGCAGATGGTGAGAGCACTGCGCGTGATCTTCTCCTCAAACAGATCCTTCTTGTTGAGGAAGAGGATGATGGAGGTCTCTGTGAACCACTTGTTGTTGCAGATGGAGTCGAACAGTTTCATGCTTTCATGCATGCGGTTCTGAAAAAGAGGAGTGTGATTCTTGAGAAGGCAGTAATTCAACAGCAGAGGGCACTGGCGGCTCACTTTGCCCCGTGGACACATGCAGTCTTCTGTATACTAGTGGACAAGGATCTTAAAGGGGGGGTTAGTTATAAATTAGTTTAGAATTACACAAAAGACATCAGCCTTACTAAGAACTACTTACAACATTAGTAACAATTTATCAAATTAAAAAAGTATTAATTACATAAAATATGATGTAACTAATGAAGATCAGTTGTTAGAAATACTTTGTTTTCTGTGATTTTGGCCTAATGTCCTGTGCAATCTTAATTTATAATAAAACGGTTGATGTGCTCTAAAAGTGCACACACATATATACACACATACATATATATGTAATGTATTATATATTTATTAAAATATGATAATGCTTAGACAGGTTTGCAGAACTAATCACATAATGACAGATTCACAATTGAGGTTTATTGTTTGGACAATTCACATTTTTCCCGTGACTTTTCCAGTGGATCTGACCACGGGATCCGGAGCGGGTCTCTGAAACTCACCATCTCCTCGTCCTCGGCGAGCACCAGGTCATACGCGCTCAGAGCCACACAGAAGATTATGGCTGTTACTCCTTCAAAGCAATGGATCCATTTCTTCCTCTCCGACCTCTGACCTCCCACATCAAACATCCTGAAGAGAAAGGAGAATTAGAGCGGGAGAATATTTTCTGTGTCACTTGGCCCTTCCATAAGCATTAAGATTTCATGAGGGTCTCGGACGATAATGAGAAAACACTTCCTACCAGAAACCTTTTCACTTTCTTTCCATGTATAGCTTAGTCACCATGAAATCAAAACTGACAATTCTTGTTTTTTTATGGAATGTTGCAGAATTTTTTATAAGTGATATTAATTTTTTCATGTGTGCCTCATAAACTTTAATCAACATATTTCCCTCCCTCTTGAAGCCAGTCTTAGATAAGCTACTAATGATATCAACAGTTTAATTAGATTCCAAGACATTTCTGCATTACGAATTACTTTATAAATCCCATATCAACTTCTACCAGTTAAACAATACAAGGATAGACACAAAACATGCCATTTTAATTATTTGAAAGAATTAAAAGTGCAAAAGATATACTTGAACTAATCAAGGTATTCAAAGAGAGATGGTTAGATGAAAAACGTACATTTGAACATTAGACGTGAAATTTTGATGTTAAATCCACTATTGTTTTATATAGAATTGTTCTAGTCTATCCAGTTATAAATCCAATTACATCAGAACTAATTAAATTACAGAAAAATTAAGAGTATTCCCTCACTTTACTTTTTCAAGGGAAAAGCAATTAAATGACAGTAATTAATAACTTCATAACGCATTACATCTAACACTGCTTGCAGCTCTTCTCTGATGATGCGTTAGCTGACACGAGGGCGGGGCAACCTGTCACTCACCCAATGATCCACCAATAGCAAACCACAACCATCCAATCAATTCCTCAAGGACAAAATCAAGCCCCGCCTTTCATTTTTCTCCTTTCACTCAGATATACATCACAATAGGGAAGAAAAGACTATCGCAACTTCCATTTCATGCCCACTTTACCCAATTCTATAATAAACTCTACACATCGAGAACTCTTATTTTCCCACTGATTTTTGCCCATGTGATATTGATTGTTTTTATAAAGAAATAAATACCCTTTTAAGCCATTTCGGCGCAAACACACACACGCTGCACTATATCAGCTAAGGTAAGTGTTATTTATAGCTCAATGATTTGTGTACATGCTTGTGTTTCTCACTTGAAGTGCAGATCTTTAAAAGTGAAATGTGTCTCCACGATCCCAGTGGTCTTCACTCTGGTCCTCAAGACGTCCTGCTGCGTGGGAATGTAGTCTGCCCGTCCTATCCTATCCATATCGTTCAGATAACTACACACAAACACACACATGCATGTAATGAGGTCATTCACGTCACAGCTCAGATGACTAACTGTCATTAAACAATCATTAATACACAGAGCATTTGAAAGGCTTTATTCTCTGAGAGCTGCTGAGTGCGCATGTCCCAGTCATGAGGGCAGAGTGTTTGTATTCGGCGGGTCTGCGCTTGTTCTTGAGATTCGACACCTGCATTAGTGCCTGATAAGATGTGTGTTTACAATGGGCTGTTTGACACTGAACACCAGGGTATTGCTTACTACAGGACTTCACAACATTTTAATTCAGCAAAACCCCTCTGGAATCTACATTATTTACTTGACACAGTGCTTGAGAATATAATGCTTACATTTCAATAAACATAACACTATCCCCCAGTTTCACAGACAAGGCTTAAGATAGTCCAGACTAAAATGCATGCTTGAGCAGATTTAACTAAAAGCAACTTGCACTGACATCTTAAAATATGTCAGTGACAATGTTTTGTCTCAAGATGAACACCAGTAATTGAACTAAGGCCTAATCCTGGCTTAATCTAAGCCCTGTCTGTGAAACCAGGCCAATATTCAGAGTAAAATGTTATATGTTGTATTGTTTTAAGTTATATGTAAAATGTTGCAATAATATAATATATTATTTTAGTTATTGCCATTTAGGTTTAATTTATTTCAGTTTTAGTTAATTAACTGAAAAAAAGTGCTTTATCTTTAACTTATTTCAGTTTATTGCCAAGGGAACATTTCTAATTTTCAATTAGTTTAAGTTGCTCAACTAACCATTTAATTTTATATTTAGTTTTAATTAACTATAATAACGCTGAATAGAATATAATTATAAAACAATGTATAGATAATATATATATACACAAACAAACATACATACACACATACATATAAAATGTACACACATTATATAAAAAACAACTTTTATGTTCAATGTGATTAATCACAATTAATCAATTTGACGGCACTAAATATAATATATAATATAATATGCTTATTGCATAGTATATACTGTATGCATAGTAGTCAGTTTACAGTATAATACAGTAATAAAGTCTATTTATAAAAAATGTATTGTATGCATTGATAAACATTTCAAAAGGTAGTATACTACACTGCTGACCTCATGCATGTTTAATTGTTCTAATTTTGTGCAAAAAAATCTCTTTTGGCAATCTGACTTAAATGAAGGAGCTTAAAGATCACGATTGATATTGCTTCGGATTGATTCAACACAGGTCAAGCACATTGCATTGTGGGATTCAGTATTCAACGCACTGTACTCTGGGTGCACACTGCACACTTTAGCTAATGTAGTAGGTCATCTGCACATTTCATGCATACAGTAAACCTGTCTACTGTGTACAGTACACACACACCGATCAGAGTGAAGTTTGAGTCCAATCTTCAGAGGTTTCCGCAACACAACAGCTGCGTGTGTGAAGTAGACTTTGACTGGAAGCCATAAATAGTCGTGTTAGCTCAGTGAGCCGTCGCTGTTGGACGGACTACAGGCCCGTGCGCTTCGCTAACTGACAGCATTTCTATGGCAACCCGACTGAAAGATTAGCTCATACTTTCGCAACATGTGATTGGCAAAATATACAATTTCACTTTCATAATAATAGTCCTAATAATTTCATCTATGATATTTTTTTTGACACTTTAGACAGTTGAAATTCAACCTTTTTATCCTTTTGTGGCCGAATATTAGAATGCCTGTCAAGAAGAAGCCATAATTCACCCCAAAATCCCCCCCGAAAAAAAAAAAAATGAAGCCTAGTAAAAGTCTGTCTATCCATCCATCCATCTAATTACATTAATAAGTTAGTGATATTAGTGATAATTATATACAAAATCTTACTGGTCCAACCAAAATTGAATAAAATTTAAATGAGTCAATATATCACTGGAAGATGTTCCAGTTCATTTGGTCATATATCTCTTCGGTTCAAAATCTAAAGTTCAACATATTACATATCAGTATATTACAATGACAACATAGACAGCACATTAATTCTATTAAATAAACAAACAAATAAAATGATTATTTCTTGATGTAGGCATCTACTATAAAATGCTTTTTTTTAAAAATCACACTTCTCTCATCACACAATGAGTAAATATTCAAGAATTGCATTGTTTAAAATTAAATTGTTTAGCTCAGAGTCATTTAAAAAGCCAAATCAAAAGTGAAAAACAGAACTGGTCTATTGTGAGATGAACTGAAATGTCCAAGTATCATCCTTTAGCTTCTCGCTTTAGGCTTTGAGAGTTTATTTCCTAGAATGCGCTGGTTGGCACTTCAGAAGATTCCAGGAAGAAGATCATATGATGGACAGAGGAAGCAGGACCTGAGGATCGTGACACACTCCGTCTGCTTTGACTACTGCAGGATGGAGTCGGAGATATGGGATGAAGGTAAGTGAGGACTTCATTCTCTTTCAATACACTGAGATAAAAGCAGGTCGTAATTTTACTTCTGATCTTGGTTAAGCAACTATAGTTGCGTAGTAGTGGCTATTACCATCCAACAATTGCAGCATTCTTAAAAACTCACATTTGAATTCTGGGCCTAAAATGTGTTTACCAGTAACCCTGCATACCACCTCAACCATTTCATCTATATCAGTTCATTTTATGGAAAATACATGAAACTACATTTTATCGAAATTTAAATTTTAAACTTTATCGGCCCTGGTAAACTCTACATTGTGAGGACCAAATGTTTCCTCAAACATGTTTTGGTCTCCCTGAGGAAAATTGCTTAGAAATCATACTAAGTGATGCTTTTTGAACATAAAAATGCAAAATCTTTTCTGTGATGGGTAGGTATAGGAGTATGGGGATAAAATATGCAGTTTGTACAGTATAAAAATCCTTTTTTCTATGGAAAGTCCCCATAAAACATGAGTGAGTGAGAGTGTGTGTGTGTGTTGTGGGGGGTGAGGGGGTCAATGAAGGTCTGAATGTGTCAACATCATGACCTCATTAAAGGCAGGAGATGTTTCTGCTAACAACAACAGATGGACTTGGCATAGAGTTTCCTGCTTGAACCTGGCTCCCATCATGCATCAGTGTGTGTGTGTGCTAAAAAAAAACATTAAAGTCACGTTCTGTTTCGGGAGAGATATGTAATTTAGTATTTTGCTGCCACACCTTGCACAACTCTGTAACTCAAGTGTTTGTGTTTATGCAGGGCTGAAGTACATGGATGAAATATAATTAAACAACAAGTCACTTGAGGCTGTGCGCACAGTGATTTTGCAGAGGTTAAGAGGTGTTGGGGCACAACATGAAGTGGGAGGATTTAACGGTTGCCAAATGACTGTAACGCACAGCCTCGGGTGGCTTCCTGCATTCATAAACCATATACAATAAGATAAAAGACACCAATGAGTGCTTTGACATGCACAACCCATTATGTCTAAACTGACAATACACACAACCATTCAAAAATTCATTCAATAATCTCAGGAATAAATCGCATAATATTATATTAAATTACAATAGAAAAATGTAATAATATTTCGCAATATGGTTTTTACAGGATTTTTGATGCAACCCAAAAAAAAATTGAGCAAAAAAAAAAGTAATTCTAATTTTAGACTGTTATCATGCCAAGCAGAGTAGCAATATGCATTTTTTTTTTAATTTTTGGAATTCAATTTATAAGCAGTCACCAGCTGTTAACGTACCACCCAATCAGATTTTAGGGGCGGTGCTATACGCATTTTATAATGCTGCAATCAGGGTTCCCACACCTTTACACCGATTCATTTCCAGGCCTTGATTTTGTGATAGGCTATGCTGAAACTATTCATTATAGATTAATTTGACTCATTTACAGGTGGAGCCCGTGTATAAGTGTGTCAAATGTACAGTAAGTGCAGACTCACTAAGCAGCCGAGTCGTTGAGCTGGTACTCTCTGGATCGGGTGAAGCAGCCCTGCACCCCGCTGTCGGCCCACAGTCTGCGGATCACATTGGCCAGGTCATCAGTTAAGATTCCCTGCTCCTCCGCTGCTGCAGACAGAGCAAACAGCTGCCGTGCGTCATCCTGCACAAACACACACTAGACATGCTGAGGGAGGACGACAACAGAGCAATTACAACACCTCGAGCACGGTTTACTGTACAATTACTGTCGCTCCAAACATATTACCATGGTATATTTGTAATGGCAATAGTTCATATTAAAATAAACACAAAATTGCTTTTATTGTGAATGATTCATCTGTGCACAAAATAACAACTCGCTCCGCCTGATGGATTTAACTGTGCGCAAAACATTAAACCTGTACATCGGAAATATGAAGTTGTGACATGGTACGGGACTCTCTGAATTATTTACTGAATCTCAGCATGACCTACATAGCAGTCCCAGACACTCTCACAGGTGTGCAGGAGCTCTTACCACTCGGGACGTCTCTCCGTAGTCGATCTTGAGGTTGCTCATGGCTTTAATAATGGCCATTATGGACTGGATGGTGTTGCTGTAGACCACGGCTCTGTACTGCTTACACTCGTCTTCTGAGTAGCCGTCTTCATGGATGATTCTAAACAGAGGGTGAAATGTAAGCAGAGAATGGATAATGCTATCTGATGATAAATAAAATAAAATAAAAAAGATATCTGGGAATGCTCAGTAAAATAAAGTCAAATAAAATATACATTGAATTATTAAAAAATGTAATAATTTTTAAAATAATATTTGATCATATTAAGATATAACAAGTTATAGTCAGCATTTTAAACCTGCATTAAATTTATTACAAAGCTTTCGGGAATCATATAGTTTATTGATCTAATTGGTTAATGTATCAAACTACTTCATTAAGGCAAATATTGGAAGCATATAATATTAGACCTTAATTTTCCAAATTGAAAATGTACAGTTTTTTGCCAACTGAAATTATTAGATTTATTGTGGCCATGATAATATAAATCAGCCATCATATCAATTATATCAGCCACCATTTTATCACAAAATGTGTATCGGTGCCTCTCTGGGTCACACAAGTCAGTTTCCAGTGGTGGATCTGAAACCTGCATCATTAATGAATCCCAGATCCACTGACGTCAGCAGATCTTGACGTCTTCTCTCTGTTCAAGAGTCAGCTAATACAAAATAGGCCAGTAGGGCTTTATTCGCATGATGTTTGAGATCACACCTTTATCTAAATCATTACATTGCACTTGACTCAAAAAAAAAATGTCTGTAAGGAAAACATTAGAAATATATTAAACAATGTTTTCTTTCTTTCTGCAGCTCAGAATGGAGGAAGCTCAGGCTAATGGATCTTAAAAGGTTTGATCAAATAAAACTACATCTTCACACACTTAACTTGGTAACTGAATAGAAGAAATGTGGGATACATGACACTGAAAGATATATATATATATATATATAGCCCAATGAAATATATATTTAGCACACCTTTCATCAGAGCTTGCAAAGATGTTCAATGATGCTCCAACCCAAACATCTCAATACATAAAACTTACATTTTCTTACAAAACAGTGAACTTATTTCTATTTATAAAAAAAATATACATGTTCTTTTTACCTTATGATTCAATGAAGAATGAAGGGAAAAAAAAGCATGAAAAATGTTTCTTGAGCAGCAAATCAGCATATTAGAATGATTTCGGAAGGATCATGTTATTTAAAAATTGTAATATAAAAAAAAAATGTACATGCAGTATGTGACTGAATAAAGCATAAAAACAGGTATAAATTAACCCAACCTTTTCAAAACCAGTTAAACTGTTAGCGGTTTTATTATTATTTTTTAAAAATCTATCTAAATGCAGAGTTGCTGTTACTGTATAGATGCAGAGGGTTCAGAGAAACCAGCCAATCGCTAAAACAATTAACATCATCTAAATCCTCATACTATATTCTCATATAATAAATCGTATGCTAGATTAGGATTAGTGCCTTTAAGACTTGAGAAAACATGCCAAGTATTGAAAAAACTGTATTCATTATTTGTATTAAAAGTTGTAAATATACTATGCTAAAGTATGCAAAAGGTGTTTATGAAGCGTGAATCCAGACATGCTTTATCTTGCAGATTGAGGATTATTATCGAGACACGGCTGGCCAGAGCAGAGCTGCACATAGAAAGTAGTGCAACAATTTGGTATCACAAGGAGATGGATGGTGTCTACTAATCATGAACAGGATGAGGATGTTTCAAGAAAAGGAACCAGCACTACATCACAGGGTCTGTAAGGTGGTGTGACTCCATCCCAGAAATGAAACTCGTAACATCAGCTAGAGCCGGTTTCTGCTAACACCTATGTTAGCGCTCCATCTCGCTCATGATGTCATTTGTTCAAAGTGCAAATACTGTAAATATGAGACAGATGAAGCATGGCTTTATTACTGAATATGAATAGTGTGCACGCACTTGTATCTCAGCAGCTGCAATGAGTTCATTTACTGTCAATGTGTGCGATTTATTAGACTTAAAGCAACACTATGGAAAAGTGTTTACCTTAAAATTATGTTTCCAAAATCTTATCAGTGGTTCATCAAGTCGTCACAGAGTGAAAGGCACTTCTGGATTCTCTTTGCGGTCCTATATCTGCTATAACCACACAATGCAAGTTTGCCAGATCGGGTTGCGTTTCTGTAGTCCGAATGCGACATAAGAAAACTACAAATTTGACTTGCTTTACGTCAAGCGTTACAGTAGTCATTTTTTTTTTTTTCGTGTCTGATGTTGCAATACATCATACTTTCATGAAATCATGTAATATTCTCTACCATGCCTGTGGACATCGTTCATTCTAAAGCTGGATAAACAGCGAGCGTGCGTGCGACGGTAGGCTAAATTATTTACGCAGCGGTAATGGACAATTTAGTTTCCAACCAGTAGGGCGACCGAAGAGGAAAAGTTCCATGGTGTTGCTTTAGAGCAGCGTGACGTTCCTGAGTAATGACTTCTGCAATCCTAGAAGATCATTACAAATCACTGTACATGTATGTAGACTTTACGAAGATGACACGCAAGCTACGACTCAAGTTAGTGTAGTAGAAGAATAAAAGGTCATCAGCATGCGCTAGTGGTAAACAAATAGAGCAAGATTAATTTTACATACTTTGGCAATTGTGGTATTAATGTGCGCTGAAAAAAAAGAAGAGGAAGTGAAAGAGAATATGGATGTGGTCATGACGAGGGAAAAGAGGTCAACTTGGCATGCCAATTTTGTAAATGGATCTTGAGGCAAGTAGTTTTAAGTTATAGCACCATATCGCATTGATCAATACACCGCTCTGAGCTGCTTTGTTCATTTACTGTAAATCGAGCCACCCTGAGACAGGGTTGTTATTATTATTATTATTATTACACACAGATTTGACTGTTCATCGTGATCGTACTTGTCAAAGGTTTAATAGAAATATAGCCAAATTGTGTGTTTTTTTTTTTTTAATTTAGCAATAAGGTCGCGCGGGTGTTTGAATCGAGATTGCGTTCTTTTAACAATTAATTGTGCAGCTCTACGCTATCAAAAGAAAAACAATTTTTTTTTTTAGATATCATGCAGCCCTACCGTATGCATACAGTAAATGGGAGTGGATGACAAAAAAAAAAAAGACAAAAAAGGCCGTAACCGTTTTTCTACTTACTTCATCTGTTTCACAATGGTGCTCTTCCCTGATTCACCTGCACCTGAAGAGAGAACAACACAGTTTGAATGACAATGAATGCAGAGCAAGCAGTCAAACAAATGAAAACTCTAAAGTGAAAATTCAATTCAAATACTGGAAAGCATCAAATTCAATAAAACTGCCAGCTCTAACTGCATTTTGTCAATATCAATGAATATCAATGTCCTGTTTTCCATCAGGGGTTACATCATCTCAGCCGTTCATACCTTATTGTTTACATTTCAGGGACTTTTATATGCTTTATTCATGACATACAGGGTCTCTGCCCGACGGCTGGCCATGAGTACAGAATAGAGCACGTTCTCAAATATTCTGTGCATGATGCATCATATGTGAAGACCGAGGCTGTGTGTGTCTGCTTATTCTGAGGGATTCTGCACTTCCTTCACACACAAGTTTAGCCTAATACTGCTCACTGAAGCTGTGCCAAAACATCTGCTGTCAAAACTCGGCTGCTTGTTGACGTAGCCTGGCCGTGGCTCTCCGCTTGTTATTTCCACTGCATGAAAGCCTGATGTTCTGAGAGGCAGCTCACAAGTTCACAGATGTATACAGAAAAAGGTCTGGGAACAGTTCGGATTATTCCTGCATAAAGTAATGAGTCGAAGTCATAAAAGCATAGCTTAGCGCTTCTGCATCTGAAAATGCTGAGAGAACAAAAACCTCTTCCAGTCCAGCTTTGAGTGGAAGATGTAGAGAGGTCATTCAATAATTTTGAGTGGAAAGATATGATACCTAATCACTCTGAGTTACGGAGTTATTCTGAGGGGAGATGAACAAAAGGCTTTCAGTGAAGTGTAAAGTAAAATTTTTAAATCAGATCATATTAGATGGTATAAATCAAAAGCTGCCAGAGGTCTGCCAAATGCACAGAATCATTTTAGTTTATCATACTTGCTGCAAGAAGTATCGCTAGTATGTCATTTTTAACATTAAGGATGTTTCAACATTTTGTATACATCAAAATACCATGGCATTAATGTCTGCATTAGGGTGCAGCCACAGCATTATTTTTGTGTATGGAAAAAGCCAGAAAGCACACAAAAAAACCTTCTCCATTTCATTTTCTTTTAACATGTTTTAATTTAGTAGGAGTTGTAAATGGAGACGCAGCATCTGCACAGTAGTGTCGTCAGAAGCCCCTACAGCGGCGTGTGAAATGTGTCTCCTCAGCCATCTGCTGAATCATTCAAACACAGCTCGACCAAACACACTCTAAATTACTGCACAGTACCACGATCCAGTCACTGACTCACACTTTCATCTTTTTAACAAGCATCTGAACATAATTTGACTTTGTAACCCATTATATATTTGATGTATTCAAACCACAAGCAAAAAGTGATTAATATAAAATATAACAATATAAAATAAATAATATATATATATATATATATATAAAAAAAAAGTTGACAACCAAATACCATTTTAATGGAAGTGTGTAATTTCTTAAATAAGGGTTAAAACAAAATCTGAAAAACTTCACATAACATCTTAATTTTACTGAGGTAGTGATTAATTACAATCCAAAATATTAAATCAAATAAATAAATATCATATATATATATATATATGATATTTAGTATAAACAGTTGCCTTTCCTGTCCTCTGGATTAATAATTGACTTTTACGGTTACCTTTGACCTCCTACAGTGTAATGACGGCACTGAATTTATTGTCCACTGAACTTTGAACAAAGAAAAAAAAGGTCTTAGGAAAAGAAGAACAGAACACCTAAACATTTAGCTCCCAGTGCAGAGACCCAAGAGACAGTTACACAGCGTCCCCCGAGCACGGCTACAGCATTCAGCTCATGGGATATACCATTATACCAATTTTACCATATTACTACAATACTTACCAATGGCTAATCGAGAAAAATAATTGATACTTACGAGACTTCAAGAATAACAAGTGAATTGTTTATTCATAAACCCGTAAAACAGTGTGATGGGAGACAACGGGAGTAATACACACCTGACTCATAAACAGTATTTTGGAGCTTGTTCCTTTGGTGAGGCTTTAAAAAGCAGGGAAAGTTGAGGAATGAGGATAATATCAAGTGGCAAAAGATATGATGAACAATTACTTAATATAACAGAGTAACATCTACTTAAATAACTAATTTAGAAATATTGTAAACAGGTCATTAACAACAGCTGCTTTATAATCAGTAGTGTTTGCAAGCATTAATATTACTATTGCTCAAAGTTGGGGTTTGGGATTAGTATGCATAACTCGCCATAACTCAGGGACATTAGATAGATTAAAGTTGCAGTCCGTCGTTTTTCCTCTTTGTCGCCATTCTGTTTGAAATCTGCAATTGCAGTTATTCGCGGAATTATCAACTTTACATGAGTTGTTTTGAGGAGAATGTGTGGCTGTCAGTCGCCGCGCCGGTGTGGATCCTGTTATTCAGAATCACAGATTTTACTTTTTTGAAGTATGACCAACATAAGAATTTTCACCGGAAAATGTAACATCCACTTTTGTTTATCAACTAAGGGGCAAAAAGCATTGCAGTAAATCGTGCAGATTAAATCTAACGATCGCTTATCATATCAGGTCAAACCGTGTAAATTATACTTTGTTCTCAAATTTTTTATGTTAACAACATCAGCATTCAATTTGCGTGACTGCATTTAATGTGTATTAGGGCTACCTGTAGTTCAGTTTCCATTTCTGTGCAGTCTAATTTCTAATTTTCATACCAACAAATTAATGTTCCTTAGAACTGGTTCTCTCTGAAATATAAACACGCGTATCTGTAATCAGAAGCATATTTATTGCATTATTCAATATTCCGATGCACATGCACGGTTTTGAACCTCTTCAAAACACAGAGTTCATGCCACCTTTCAAAAGCTCTTCCTATATTTATCCTTGTTTTCGCATGGACCCGGTTGCAGTCTCTTTTCTTTAGAGTGAAAAAGGTTCTTTACTTTATTGAAATGTTCTACACACTGAGAAAAAAATCGGTATGTACTGATCAATGAAAGGTTTTTTGAGGAACCAAAAATGATTCTTCAATAGCATCACTGCAAAACTGGATCTTTATTTTTAATGTTATGTGTAATAAAAAAAAGAGAGAAATAGAGAGCAGCAAAGAGATGTGTGATTATCAAATCCTCTTGTCTAACAAAGGCCTCTGTGTGCATTTGGCTGGCAGAGAGGATAGGCCGCCTCTGTTTGCTATCATTTGGGCAAACATCAGTGCATCTGAATGAGACCCTCACTGGCCTCATGGCAATTAGTAAGCGGAGGGGAACATGGCGTCCTCATTCACAGAGAGAAATGACAGACTCACAAGTGTCTGTTCAAAAAACCGTCATCATCATATAATACTGTGGCATGCAAAAACAGGACTAATGGAACGATTCTGTGCAACCCAGTATGCATGCATATGATAACATTGCAACATCTGGAGAACATTCCCCAGTTTCACAGACAAGGCTTACGATAGTCCCAGACTAAAATGCATGTTTGAACCGGTTTAACTGAAAGCAACTTGCACTGACATCTTAAAATATGTCAGTGACATTGTTTTGTCTCAAGATGAACACCAGTAATGTTTTTTTTCTAAAGCACTTTTATAAAAGCTACTACATGTCCTAATTAAACTAAGGCCTAATTCTTCCTTAATCTAAGCCCTGTCTGTGAAACCGGACCATTGTGTTTGATTAAATGTCATTAGCTATGTTTACATCCCCCTGTTATTTGCATTTTGGAAAAATCGCATGTTATTGCAAAAACTGGACTAATCCAGTGTCCAATTTCATTGCACAGCATCTCAAATGTTGGTTTGATCATCCTAAAATGCCTGAGCCAAAGTCTGTCATCAGAATGATTTAGCATAATGACCTCCCAGAAGCTTCTCACACGATTGCAATCCCAAACACCAGGCAAGATAACAATCCGAACGCAAGATAACATGACGCCGTTTGTTGCGTTTCGTCTGCGCAATCTGATACGCAAGTAATTTTTGAAGTAGGACAAAAGAGGCACAGTGGCTTGGGGACAATTAGAGCAACTTCCATTTTTATTACAGATATTTTGCACCAATTTGAAGTGACAATTTTGTTCTCTTGAACATGCTTTAAATCACAAATGTTTTGTGCCATATTCCAATTTTGTGCACAGGTTTAATTCACAACTGTGGATGGAAACATATCTATTGTTGTGAACAAACATCATAAAAAGTGCCATGGCAATTAGTACAACAGGTGCTATCAGGAAACATCAAGCTTCATTCATGAAACATGAACAAAACAACAAATTCATGTAAACCGCCGAATTCAACGCAACAATTGCATTCAATTCCAATAGATCGAACAGTTTTCCAGGAAAACTCATAATATATACTTTAAATGCTATGTAAATCGTTTTGGATAAAAGTGTCTGCTAAATGAATAAATATGAATGAATAACATAAGAATGGTTTAACGATTTACACAAATTCATTCTGCTCATGTTTTATGAACTAGTCTCAATGTTCAATGTAATAAATTAAATATCTAATCTAATTATTAAAAAGACCAACTCCCATTATGAATCTTCATCAATGCAATCAGCCAGTACACAACCTGTTCACATTTCTATTTGCCATGCCACGCTACCGTCACCTGATTTTACACCACTTCTGCTCATCCAATTTATCTGGAAGAATAAACCGTTATTGGTGGGCCTGCAGGGAATCTGTGACCACAGAAAGCTCCAGTGAATTTAAACAGCCAAAGCTGACAAAATTCAACACATTCCCAACACCCTGAAGGATCACTTATTCGATATTGGGGGTGATTTCATAAATGGAGATGCTGAAAGTATTTAACACATTTAAGCATAATTATTCATTCTTAAGATTGGAGAGGAAAGGGGGGGGGGACTATGAGATGGACTATGTGGTCTATTGTTGTGGTCTAACATCATAATTCTCGTATACCTTTTTATTACAAGTTTGACCCATAAATCAAAACGTAATGTGCTGGGATGTCCAAACATTGAGAGAGTGGCACAGAAGGAATGATATTGATGAAAAGCACCTGTGTGCCAGTGATATTTTTCCATAATGAAAAAATGACTGAGGGAAAGTAAAGAGGCAGAAGAAATAATAAAGGGCAGCATTGGTGGGTAGATGACTAAGAGAAAGGACAGTGGGAAAAGAACTGTATGTGACCTTAAAGTAATGGTAAACTGATTTTTATTTTAGCAAAATTACAGAATTGCTTGATATAGATGGTAATTTAATAGGGCTGTGCTGAACTGGACTGATACAGGACTATCAGTACATATCACACAATGACATGAACCAATACATCTTGGTATGCAAAGAATATTAAATATTAAAAGACATTTTCGGCTAAATATCTTGGACAGAAGGGTGGAGTTATATAACTACTTACTATTCACAGTTGCCATGCCCAAATTGACAAAATGAGGATAAAAAAAAAATTGTATATTTGTGTATATTTTGCTAACTTAGAAATAAAACCTTGTCATTTTGATATCTTGAAAGTTTAAAAATATGATTTGTAGCTTTAAAAAAAAAGCAAATTAATTAAATCTAAGTGAAGTGCTACATGAACTGCTTGAATCAGAAAATGTTCTCTCCCACTAAAATAATATAATATAAAATCTTTCTCCCACTAATATAATTGAGATGTGTCATGTTTATCTTATTTAGCTTATAACTGGCAATTCTAGCTGAAGCTTTACAGAGTAAGATCTGCTGACTATCTAACAATTGAACTTTATAATTAAGTGAGGACGTTGCAGACAGGCAGTAGAGTAATGGTACAGTTTGAATTATCATGATTTATGGTCTTTAGCGGGTAGATCACCACCACCATCAATGAAGCTTACTTTAAAAAATATGCCAAGTAAGATCAGTCTGCATGTGCATCACAATCCACCAGTGTCAGAAATAGGAGGCATTTCTTTTAATTGTAGCCAAAAACTATATTTAGAACGCATTGAGCATTTACTGTAGATTGGCAGAGTGCCAAACATGATACCGGATACCGCAGCACTTGAAAAAAGGAAAAACACTCTTTTTACTAGCTCTTTTCTGGCCAACTTTGGAAGCTTGTATTGCTTATGCAATACGTTAGATTAATACAAGTCAACAGGATTAGTAATAAAACCTCTAAAAGATAACCTCTTAAAAAGGCGCTTATAGTAAAAGTACTGAGGATTAATATTTAGAGTTATCAATCTGAACAAAACCCTAAACCTTAAACTTTAAAGAGGCCATAAGAAGCTTTTCCTTCAGTGTGTAATGTATCAGTGTGTGCATGTTTAACATCTGCTAAGTTACAAAGCTCATAGTATCCCACTAAAGAGATTTATTGTTTATTTTATTATCTAACAGACAACATTGCTTCAGATCTACCTAAAACGCCCCGATCAAAGTCTACATATTACTTCAGCCAACGTCTATTATACGAATAATGCCCGGCCAAAGGCATTAGCAAAGAGAGAAGACAAGGCTTCAGTGAATTGTAGTGTCGTTGCCATGTTGTGAAGCTGAAAATCGCAATTATGGTTAGGGGCGTTTCATTTCCAACACACGCTTGAGGTGTTTAACCAATCACAACGCACTGGGTCAGATGGCCAATCAGAGCAATCTGGGCTCTTCGGAAGGAGCGGCTTTGTAGAAGCTGGAACTCAATCAGAACGTTTCAGACACGATGGGAATAGACTTTTTTTTTTGCACATTAAAGCATTTTAACCTATTATACACCCAATAAACAAAATAAGAAACCTTTAAAATAACATCATATGACCCTTTATTATACAAAAATATTGATGTAAAATTGCAAATACCAATAATTATCTTCCGATCCATGATATAACAAAAACATACAGGGCAGAATATTGAAGACTCAAGATTAACCATTTCTTTTTTCTTTCTTTTTTTTTGGAGGAACATCCATAAGCTAGCCGCCTGTCCAGCTGCTTTCTCCTGCCATTAGCCTCGGATACTGGGATATACTCCAACCCTATGATCTTTCAGAGCTCAAATAAGTAAGAGATGAGAGACACATCCATAAGCATGATCCAAATATCAACACAAAAATCAAATCAATCATATCTCTCGGTTTACACCACCTCTCAGAGTAAATAAAGGGCAAACGTGTCATCTTTTATGGTATAATCCATAAAATCTAGACTCTCTCTGCTTTTTCTCACCAGCCCGGAAGAAACACTGAGTCCTATAGGATGCATCTACTAGAGTAACTGCCTTTCATGTTGTCTCCATAAGTAACATCAGCTTTCAAGCAGGCATATAGTTGTAGGAACTAGAATGGCTTTTGCTCAGGTCAGGACTAATGGCCTTGTTTGATCTCTGCTGGCCCACGTAATTTGAGAAAGATTAATCCCTTTGCTACGTCATAGGTTTGAACTTCGTTTAAACTCGACCGGAGAAAGCACATCAATAGAGACCTGGTTTTCACATGTGGTCGATATTAAACAAGCAACGATAAAACGAATCATTTGAAAGATTTCTTCACTTCTTTAACAAACATAATATATACTACCGTTCAAAAGTTTGGGGTCGGTAAGATATTTTAAGAGAGAGTCTCTTCTCCTCACCAAGACTGCAATTTGATTGATAGAGTAAAAAATCATTTTAGTGTGAAATATTATTGCAATTTAAAATAACTGTTTTCTATTTTAATATTTCTTTGATGACAAAGCTAAATTTTCAGCATCATTACTCCAGTCTTCAATCATTCTAAATCTAATATGCTGATTTAAACAAAATGCATGTGATCGATCAGAACGCAAAGCAAATTTTGATGCACACTAACAGAAACAGTCTTTCTAGGTGAGCCTGTTGTTGCGGAGAGAGGAAGTTCAGGTGTCCCTGTAGAGCAGGACTGTAATGATGTCTGCAGGGGATCCAAATCAGATCACTTAAATCAAGCCTCAGGGAAAGCTTAATTACAACTGCTGTTCTTGTTTTCTAACTCTCAATGAGACTTTATTTTCCTTTTATTCCAGCATTAAGCCTGTCAGGGGTCTCAGCACCTCCTCTCGCTCCCCCGGGCCCCAGCGCTCTCTTCCTGAACTTGTTTTTCTCTCCTTTGATCACTTTTTGTACTGTAACGAACAGTCAGTCAGAGTCTCCGCAGACAGCTTCACCTGTCTCCTGAGGTTCCTGGCTCCCTCTTCATATTCTTTGCCATCCATTACATTTTCCTAATGCAGATTTGTTGTTTTCTGATGATTCAATTATGTCTTTGCATGCAGTGACCAACAAGTGCAAACACACACACACGCATTACACACTCTGACTATATATATATATATATATATATATATATATATATGTGAAATAATAAAAAAGTAATAAAAATATTTTAGTTTAATAAAAGTTTAGTATGTCAAGTTTAAGTTAACTGTCAATCCCTAACAGACCACTGCTAATAAAGTAAATTATTGTTGAAGACATTTATAATGTTATGAAGATTTCTTCTTCAAATGAATGCTGTTCTTTTGAACTTTAAAGTATTAAGGTTTCCACAAAAATATGAAGCAGCACAACTGTTTTCAACATTGATAATAATCAGAAATGTTTCAGCAAATAATCATATTAGAATAATTTCTAAAGGATCATGTGACACTGAAGACTGGAGTAATGATGCTAAAAAAAAAATCAGCTTTGAATCACAAGAAAAAGCCCTCATGCAATGCAGATCAGGTTTCTGCTCCGAGTGAAAGCGATTACATTCTCAGGATTCATCAGGGCTCTAGAGAAAAAAAAAAATAACTTGAGGAGCCATTGGCTCCAGTAAGAAAAAAAAAAAAAGGCACCAATTACTTTAAAGGGACACTCTATCCATTTGCATTAAGCTTTCCATTGTTAGAAACCCAGTAATACTATTGAATGGTCCTGAAAAAAATCTTTCATTGTCCCCTGAGACGAGAGAAATCCACTATTTACCTTTTTTACTTCCGCCTACAATGACGCAAAAATCGTCAATTTGCGTCATTGTAGGAGGAAGTGTAAGAATGGGGTATTTCTGTAAAGACTACAAGCACTAGTTCCCACCCTTTCCAACCCGCCCATTGGGGGATGGACCTAATGCGCTAACAGACCTATCACAGATCAGTGCCAGTGGCGAAACTTTTTGAAAAAATGGACGCCGAAGGTTCTGAAAACGAAGACGGATACATTATGGAGGATTGGGATTTTAATATGGCAGAAACAGATGTTCGTGGCTACCTTTATGAGCCTGAGTACAGCGACGAGCAGCTGAGGGCTATGGAGGAACAGGAGGCGGCTGAACCTGCTTCCACCACAGCCGATCTGCCTGCCGCGGACGAGGAGCCCGCAATGCCTCGAGCTGGGACAGATTGGTGGTGCCTGTGCTCTCACTGTGCGCCAATGGACACAGAAGAAGAGTTAGTCTGCTGCCGCGAATTCCAGCGGTGCGAATTTCTCCTGTATGAAATTATATATTCGAAGGATGACACGGACGTGTGTGTGGTTGATCACCCGAGTTTCGCACCACATATCGATAGCGGCGTCCTGGAGACCTACTTTCGAATCCCTAAGGTCAACTGGAAACGCCAGCGAAAAATACGAAAAATAACTTGTCAGTACCAATTGTGTAAAGTAGTTTCCAGGCAGTAGCGCAAGCGCAGTGGAGCTCAACTGTAGTCTACGTCGATGGGCGGAGTAGTGGGAGTGGCCTGTGGAGCTGAGCATTGCAATGCACTATGGGGATTGTTGTCTATAATCCACAAGCACTAAAAAGTCATTTTCGGCATTTTATTGGACAGGAAGGAACAAAATTAAAAATTTCTGCTACTATTCTACTACACATATTACCCACTTTCAATAACATTCATGTCAAAATCGGTGGAGTGACCCTTTAAGTGCCACATAAGAATAAACATAACACAGATTTACACACTTCATTTTAGTCATCCTGTCATGCGTTTACGTCTGCCCACCTTTTACAGCATCGGCATTTTTATCCATCTTGTGGATGTCCTGGGAACTAAGGTTTACAAAGGGGGAACTGAACACCTTTTCCCACTTAAGAACTACATACAGTCACAAAGAATTGTTCTTTACACAGAATCTGAGCCAGTGTCACGATTCACGAACCATAATAATGTCAAGCATCACTTGGCCATTGAGTTTGGCCTACGCCTTACATCATACTCCACTATCATGTGTCTTGCACATCCAGTGCATCTTTCTTCATTAGTAATATCTGAGAGGTCTAAGGCATCTCTGCACATGTAATCATAATAGGCGGTGTTGAATTTTATTTTAAGCTCCTTCCATTCTCTTATCACAGACAACAGGTTAAGTAAATATATAATGAATATGTAATATGGTGCATACGTTTAGCAAAATGTTATTTTTTTCTAGCTGACTAACAAGTCACATTTACTTTTGGAGTAAATCCTGCTAAATAAATTTAGATGTTTACCTAAAAGTAATTCTATTCCACATTTCCACAGCTCAGAGACAGATGATTAGCCTTCAAATCCAGCAGAACTGCCCAACAAGCATTTATGATAGAGATACACAAAATCATCAAATTTGAACATATTAGGAAGATTTCTGGAACTTCACCGTTATTGACATGAGATATAAGTTGAGCAATAAAACATAAAAAAACGCTGTTCAGAAAATTCTGAGAAACCTCTAGGTAGAGCCAGAGCCCAAGTGCTTTTCATGCGCTCATCTACTATAAATGGCGTAGATGTGTGTGTGTGTGTGTGTGTGTGTGTTTCTCCACTGCTGTGAGGAATTCATAATACCACCAGCAATATAAAGGTCAGATGCTCCACTCTGTTTCCCATTATAAAAACACATACATCTAGAACACTGATGACTAAGAATCTTTGCGTCTCAATTCTATTATTCATCCTAATACAATGTCAGCTTCCTCTGTGTGGCTGATTCAGACAGACAGCTCCCAACTGTCTCCTGTCGTAGCAGTCGAGGAAGTGAGCAGAAACGACAAACTAGAGCTGGCAGTAAAGGTCTGCACTGGCATTCAAATCCAGCCTGCAAACCAGACCCTGTGACCTGGGTTACAGGTTACAGGTAATCATTCATTATAATTATATGACATTTGTTTTATAATGTTGGGTTGACTAAAATGAGGAAGAAAAACAATCATTTCAAAGTTTAGGCTACATTTAATTCAGTAAGATTACATTTTTTTCTTCTAGAAGACCTTTTAAACTGTCTACCTCAGTCAAATAAGAAAAGTAACAAAACCGTAAAACACCAATTTGATTCAAAAATAGAAAAACATATGCCCTTTATCATCTGCTTTCAGTGAGTGTGATAAATATAATTGAATAAATGCCAACATTTTAAAATAAATACAATTATGAATATGCTATTATATAGGCCATCAGCCATTAAAAATCCCATCAATCGAGGAATAATCTCAACCGAATCAGATTCAATTCATAATACTTTCGTAACTCCATCTGCACTATACACTATATGCTCTGATAATGCAATGCATTTTGATTGTCATTCATAATGCGTGCTGGTATTGTCTTGTAGAACCTGCTACTGCTCTGCTTATTGGCTAAACCCATCCATGCTCAAGCACAGATGAAATATGACCGTCAACACAACACAACACAACAAAACCCCTCATTTCTACAGATCCTCTTTTCTATCAACGTGAAAGGCCAGACAGACTATTCTCGTCGTTCAAACACAGTCTTGAGTTGTGCCACCGGGTACAGCGTGTGAAATGAATCCTGAAGTGGAACAAATGAAAGACAGGGAGAAAGTGGGTCAGAAAGCCAGAGCGGCTCAGCAGTTCTGCATGCTGCACTGCAGTGGTGCGCGCGAGCACACCAACTCCCACTTCCACAGCGCACAGACTGTCAGAGCACCACGTTTGAGTTTGAATCGAGCGAGACACGCTGAGCTGAGGCATTAGGACAGGCATCTGAAGGTGTACAGGGTAAATCACAGTGGATTTCCTTCATTTATACAGCTGTCAGGCTCAATAGCCCATGCTCATGTTTGTTTAGACAAACCGATTGAGCCGATAAAGAAAAAAAAAATCTAATTGTTATTGAATGGCTAAGCAAGAGACAGATTAGAGTTAATAAACAGGATAACCAAAGGCAAAGTTTAATGGAAACGTTTGTTTACGGAGGATGAGCTGTGTTACTGCAGTAATGCGATGCTCTACTGATAGATGTAATGGGAACTACCGGTATAACTTTAAAAAAAAATCAGTTTTCCATTAAATATAAATATGCATTTGCATCCTATTTTGCATTCATTTCCGGGTTGACTTTATGAACTGGAAAATATGCTAGTCTGTTATATATGCACACACACATTTAAAATATTTGATTTGCATAATTGGATAGATAGGTATTTATGCCTATAAAAAACAAAGAAACAGTAAATTTTGCCATACTTTTCATTCATCCGGAAATAGCATTTAAATCCAATTTTGCATTCATAATGTGATTTACATTTGCATTAGAAATGTAAAATAGATGCAACTGCCATTTCTGGTTAACTTGTGTTCCATAAATTCTAGTAAAGCTTCCTTAATAACTAGTGATAAATTAAGGCGTAGGTAAATAATGTGGCAAGTAAACAATAGGTTTACAACACTTTATTTCCATAGTCCACACATTCTACTATTTAAGTAACTTTGCAACTACATGTCAACTAACTCTCATTAGAGTATAAGTAAACTGTTAGGTTAGGGTTCATGTTAGCAGAATTAGTAGACATAAAGCTGTTACAGTATGTCTGTTGGGGAGCATCAAAATAAAGCAGATATTAAACAGACGGTCTACTAATACTCTAATAAAAGTTACTTGACATGTAGTTGTAAAGTTACTTAAAGTTGTCCAAATGTCTAAAGTGGAAACATCGAAATAAAGTTTTACCAACACTACCTGTGAAATCCAGCAAAAGTATGGCAAAATATTCTGTTGCTGTGGTCTTTTATTGGCATACATTTATGTACAATTACATTACTCTAAAGTGACTTAAGAGAAGTAAAAAGAAGACAGTAACACATGCTTACATTTTAGCCTCCATTGTTAATTTAGAACCTCTAAAACATGCTACAGTTATACACACATTTAAAATCTTTGATTCGTACTATTGGGTATGTGAAATATAGGCTAATTTTTAGGCTAACACAATTCAATAAAGTAGGTAACAAATGCAAGCAAAAAAGACTGAGGTTTTAGCTACAGCCATTTCAAAGCATCGATGTGTGCTGTGGTTGCCTACTACGCTTGGAATCACTATTGGTGTGGCACTTCCGAAATGTCCTTTTCTTGTCTGCTCTTGCAGACAGAGGCTAAAAACAGCAGCACACGATCACATCTCCTCAGGGGAGATCAGGCTAAAGCCCAGCATCTCTGATCTCTCCATTCCTCTGAGCAGGGCTTACCCCCTTAATCCACACTAGCCATCAAATCTCTGACACCATTCTTATATTAGACCTGAAATGTGAATGTGTTTGAAAAAAAACATGCAAGTAATATGTCCTTAACCAACTGTTCACTTGTTCATTGTAGACTCCTCAATACACACGCTCGGTATTATTGAGCACAAAATGAAATATTTCTTCATAATCTTTCATCAAAATGTAATAACTTGCATCAATTCTGAAACTATATTCCTTTTCCACTGACATACAGGCAAACCAATTCCCGACAGATAATGAATCACACTTTTACCCTACATTTGTATTCGTTTATCCTGTTTTATCCACTTGGAAATAGATCAACTTATTAAGAATGTAAAAATGAGCTGTGAATGCTGTTCGATGTTAAGAATAGTAACAGATTTTCTAAAACTCAAAAACACATGCATTCAAAGTTCACAAATACCTCTTATATTTGATTTAGCCAATGAAATTCTGCAGAACAGATTATTAGAGATGAATCCATGTAAACAAACCATTCGAACGAGATTATAATTTTGCATCTTAAATTATAGAATCATCTCCACCAAAAGAGAAAAACAGCTGATACTGATTGAGGTATTACTGATCTAAGCCCAACCTCCAAAACATTACAAACTTTCTAAGATTTTTTTACTTATCTTAGGTGAAATCTTCTGTCAGATGAGAATAAAACAAGCATAAGACTTTAAAGCATGGAAGAAAACAGAGGACTAGTGCCATTTTGCCACACACTAGATAGAATATTAAAGTGTGAACCCAAAGTGTGCATACCAAAAATAGTCCAACATTAATCGAAAGCGACTGATAACATTAGAAATAAGCAGCGCATGCTAGCATGTTCGCCTCATTTGTGGATTTAAAACATGCTAGAGTCTGTTATAGACCACAATGGAAATGCTTGAGTTTAAAAACAACGTGTTTTAATATAATCTGCATGTTCTTTCTGAAACCGCACTGATCTTCCTGTTTTTGCCAACAGGAAGCTGGTGCAAATGTTCCTCTGCAAGGTATCAGCACATGCGTGTGTGTGATCTACGTTTCATTACGAAAACGGAACAGGATGATCACTCCCTGTTCAAACCAAATCCAAACAACAAATCTCTGCCTTTGTTTCTGAAGTATGCTCAATTTAAACCAAGTTTCAAGGTTTTGCAGTTCAAACTATAGCACTAAGAGAAACAATATCATATTAAACAGCACTGTGTGCCTTTCCATTCTCCCTTTCCTTCCACTATCTTTGTTACTTTCTCTCTCTCTTTCTCTCAATTCACCACAACATGAAATATTTCCACCGCAGGTATTTGTTGATGCACTGCAGTTGTTCAGAAAAAGAAGTTGAGTTTCCATCTCAGGGTTTTGCACACGCACGTACATCAAGTGCTGGCAAGCATGTGCAGATGCATGTGCACACACACACACACACACACACACGAAACTAGCCGCCAATTGATACAAATATACCATTGACAATCTGTAATATATCATCAATAATCATGCCTCCAGTTTCAGCACGATCATCATGCTGAATTAAACTAAACGGATCACCGCAAACCGGCACTGGCTAAACAAATTCAGCTATTCCTTTAATCAAATCAAGACAAGTCCCATTTATTAAGGGCCAGATGGATAATCTCAGAGCACAAAAAGGATGCTAGTAACGGAGTGCTGCTTCCGGCTGTTCTGAGACCGCAGGGTACCAAAAAACAGATTCACAAAAAGATTGAGTTTGAAAGGTTGAAAGAAAGAGTGTCTTTAAATCATTGCACAAACTGATAGAGGATGACACGAAGATAGAGAGAGAAACAAGAGTAAAACTAATATGCCGCTTTTGAAGCCCATTAAAGCCATAACTTTAGACAAGGTCCGATCCGATTTCACAATGAGGTATTTGTGGAAAACAGAGAACTGAGAATAGTGCTTCCTACACAGTAAAATATATTGTTAGTAGTAGAAGGAATTGAATATGATAAGATATAATTACTGGACACCACAAAAGCAATTTCAAAAGGACAAAATTCACAAGAAAACATCTTACTGTAGCTTTGTCCTCGCAAACATATAGCACAACCAGTGTAGTCCAATTAACGAACAACTGACTCTTATGAACCGGTTCTTTTTAATAAATTGATCAAGAAAACTCTTTTCTTGAGTTTTCTTGAGTTACTTCGAACTTAGAATGAACCAAACTGTTAGTGAGACTTACATCAGAACTAACTGGTTGGTAGATACACATTTAGAACTAAATGTCTTATTAAAATGGAACTTATATCTTTAAATCTTAAAAAGTATATAATTTACAGTGGGCTCTATAAATATTGGCACCCTTGGTAAATATGAGCAAAACAGACAGTTAAAAATGGGGTATGCCACTTCTTTTAGTCTTTTATTCAAAATATTCACAAAAATCTAATTTGAGGTTAAATTATGCAAGAAATAAATAAATGTGGAATAAATTTATATAATTTTCTCAGAAAATATTCCAATAGTATTTTCCCCATCCATATGGTATGTTTTTAAGTTCACCTCAGGCAGCAAATAGGAGCACTTAGAGGGGAGTTCACCCAAAAATTTAATTTGTCATTAATTACTCACCCTCATGTTGTTCCAACCCCGGAAGACCTTTGTTCTTCTTCGGAACACAAATTAAGATGTTTTTGATGAGAAGTTTCTGACCCCACATAGGCAGCAAGGTAATTGCAACTTTCAAGGCCCAGAAAGGTAGTGAAGACATCGTTAAAATAGTCCTTGTGACTGCAGTGGTAGTCCTTCGCCTACGCTGTTGGCGTAGTGTAAACAGCAAAGCACTTCCAGGCTCTACGTCAGAACGCCGCCTCACTATTAGCCGACGCTGGTCATGTGAGCACCACGACACATGCGTGTGATGTTGGCGCAGGAGCTAGCCAATAGTGAGGCGGCGTTCTGATGTAGAACCAGGAAGCGCAGCACTGTTTACAATACTCATCCCCACTGTGAAGTATGGTGGTGGAGGGGCTAGTTTTCTTCCAAAGGCCCTGGACAACTTGTTAGAACACATGGTATCATAAACTCCATCAAGTACAAGCAGATATTAAATCAACACCTGACAGACCCTGCCAGGACCCTTAAAATGGTCCATGATTCCATCTTCCAGAAGGAAAATGATCCAAAACACACCTCAAAATCAACAAAAAAGGTTCACTGCCCGCAGAATGAAGGTTATGCCATGAACATACCAGACCCTTGACCCGAACCCCATAGAAACCCTGCAAGTAGAAGAAGAGTACACAACCATGGTCCTCTGAATCTGAAGGATCTGGAGAGATTCTGTATGGAGAAATGGACTTGCCATATGTTCATCAACCTTATCCAATAGTTACACAGTACAGTAGTGTCCGATAGTTTTTATCCGATAGTGTCAGTACAGTAAAAACACTAATATAGTGGTGAATATTATGTGTCCCCAACTAAAAGCCAAAAGCGACTATGGCAGAGAACCGAAACTCCATCTGTGACAGAATCATAGAAGAGAGAAGAAAAAAAAACTTGGAAGGAGCCAGGCTCAGTTGGGCGACCAGTTCTCCTCTGGCCAAATAAATCAACATGGTGTGGTTATGATTCCAAGCTGCATCACAAGTAAGATTGTAGATTGGTATCATTCAGAATATTTCATCCAGACACCAAAGATATTTTTCTATGGTCTGTTTTGCTCATATTTATGGTGGGTGCCAATATTTGTGGAGCCCACTGTATAAAACTGTTCTAAATGTCTGTCTGTCTATCCATCTATCTGAAAACAATACCACTTTTGAAAGGATAGTTCACACATACAATGAAATTCAATGCTGTTTAGACCCTTTTTTTAACAAAAAAAATCTTTTGTGTTCCACAGAAGAAAAAGTCATACGAGTTTGAAAGGACAAGTGAGTGAGTTTTTGGGTGAACTACTGTACATAGTTAAGACCAATTATTCTTTATATAAAAAAAAGAATCACTAACTGGGATTTAACGGAGCCATTAAATAATTATAATTCCTTAACATTCCCATCCCCAGTGGAAAATTGGGAAGGTGGCTCTAGCTAGGCTAAAGTAAGGAAGCATGGAATGCCACGTGGAATGGAATGGGGTGGTGGAAGTGTAGGGAGGAAACGCAGTATTTTTCCTGAGGCGGGAAACTAGTCTACACTCACCCACGGCTGTCTGCCCATCTCTCTCCTTCTCTCTCATACTCAGATTAAAGAGCATTTCTGTCTTTATGAAGCAGCTACTGGCCACATGTGCTGAACAGCTGCCCCCATAAACACCAGATTCAGCTGCTTTTCATTTGCTTATTCTTCCATTAAACCACCTTAAATCATCTCCTCTGGCAAAAAAAAAGTAGCAGGTCTGCAGCAAGGGGATTTTAATGCAACAGTGGTATTGAAAAACCAAGCTGTGAAATAATGGTGGTGGGGAGAAGAATGTGTGAAAACCTGTAGAGACATGCTATAACATGAAAGAGCAAGATTCCTAAAAAGAGCACAGAAAAATTCTGTGGCACAAACATATTATGAATACTTTAATTGAATCCGAAATAGAACAATACCATGATAGGTAGACAGATAGACATATCAGATAGACCGATAGACAGAACGATAGACAAAGAAATATGTGATATGCCATAACTCATTAAATAACGTGATATTTGATATGCGATAAGATAATGCAAAGTGTGTAAAATAAAATATATTTAAAATTAAATAACTTGCATACATGTTTCACATTCTTTTTGTCAGAACAAAGCATCCCTACAACTTCTGAAAGTGAACAGTAGTGTTTTACAGTATCATAAGAAGTGTAATTTTAAAATGATCTAAATGATCAAATGTAAAAAAACACTGCTTAGTCTTCACTGTATGAATTAAATACATACTGATTCTTATTAAAGCTACAAAAGTTATTCACATTCAGGCAAGAGCAGTGAGTGATTTTCTCTTGTCTTTTGTTCATGACCCCAGTTATTGCAAGCCGTTGCGATATGCATATTGCGATAAGTACATTCGCTATATTTAAATAATTTTGATATATATTGCGCAGCCCTAATATATAGATAGAAATCAAAGTAAATATTCTCTGCAATAAGTATTAATTGATTACAAGTTTGTCTCATCTTCCATCTTTTAATTAAAATATATAAATATCGCTGTTATTGGCATCAGTCATTCTATTATCTAAATATCAGCATCCGCCATTGAAAAACCTTTAAAATCACACAGAACTCTTGTATTGCTTAAACCTAACAGCAAAATATAATGCTATAACCTCACCAGATAGCGCCTAAATATTCATCCATACAATTTTAACACTTCTGATGCACATGAACACTCTTGTGAGCACAGAACATAATGAATTGCGTGTTTATATTGTATTGAATTAGAGGAGGTACGTTGATGTCTGGCCTGTACTGATCTCATATTTAGGAAAAACACTACAATCTGCTAGAGACAGAAACATGTCTCCATAGCGACTCCGAAACAAGCTAACAGCCTGTGTTCTGAGGAACCGCTGTGTGATTATGCAAGCTAAATGATCACAAATGAGCAGCGAACACACACACACCCAAACTCTCTACAAATCTATTCTCTGTAACCATTTGTGCCCGACTTGATTTCAATTATTATAAATCCTTAAAATAACTACTATCATATTTTGTGTGATTATTGCCATTTGATGGATGACTGCACACAAAAATAATTCATTAAGATTACAATTACAGCTGCAACAGTTAGCTAATAGTGAAAAATGTCAAGTGCAGTAATCCAGTATAGCTGAGCAATCACAGAGACATGCATGCTTTGTGTACCATTTACAGTGAGGAAAATAAGTTTTTGAACACACTGCTATTTTGCAAGTTCTCCCACTTAGAAATCACGGAGGGGTCTGAAATTGTCATCGTAGGTGCATGTCCACTGTGAGAGACATAATCTAAAAAAAAATATCCAGAAATCACAATATATGATTTTTTAACTATTTATTTGTTTGATACAGCTGCAAATAAGTATTTGAACACCTGTCTATCAGCTAGAATTCTGACCCTCAAAGACCTGTTAGTCTGCCTTTAAAATGTCCACCTCCACTCCATTTATTATCCTAAATTAGATGCACCTGTTTGAGGTCGTTGGCTACATAAAGACACCTGTCCACCCCATACAATCAGTTAGAAGACAATTACTAACATGGCCAAGACCAAAGAGCTGTCCAAAGACACTAGAGACAAAATTGTACACCTCCACAAGGCTGGAAAGGGCTACGGGGAAATTGCCAAGCAGCTTGGTGAAAAAAGGTCCACTGTTGGAGCAATCATTAGAAAATGGAAGCAGCTAAACATGACTGTCAATCTCCCTCGGACTGGGGCTCCATGCAAGATCTCACCTTGTGGGGTCTCAATGATCCTAAGAAAGGTGAGAAATCAGCCCAGAACTACAGAGGAGGAGCTGGTCAATGACCTGAAAAGATCTGGGACCACCGTTTCCAAGGTTACTGTTGGTAATACACTAAGACGTCATGGTTTGAAATCATGCATGGCACGGAAGGTTCCCCTGCTTAAACCAGCACATGTCAAGTCCCGTCTTAAGTTTGTCAATGACCATTTGGATGATCCAGAGGAGTCATGGGAGAAAATCATGTGGTCAGATGAGACCAAAATAGAACTTTTTGGTCATAATTCCACTAACCGTGTTTGGAGGAAGAAGAATGAGGAGTACCATTCCAAGAACACCATTCCTACTGTGAAGCATGGGGGTGGTAGCATCATGCTTTGGGGGTGTTTTTCTGCACATGGGACAGGGCGACTGCACTGTATTAAGGAGAGGATGACCGGGGCCATGTATTGCAAGATTTTGGGGAACAACCTCCTTCCCTCAGTTAGAGCATTGAAGATGGGTCGAGGCTGGGTCTTCCAACATGACAATGACCCGAAGCACACAGCCAGGATAACCAGGGAGTGGCTCTGTAAGAAGCATATCAAGGTTCTGGCGTGGCCTAGCCAGTCTCCAGACCTAAACCCAATAGAGAATCTTTGGAGGGAGCTCAAACTCCGTGTTTCTCAGCGACAGCCCAGAAACCTGACTGATCTAGAGAAGATCTGTGTGGAGGAGTGGGCCAAAATCCCTCCTGCAGTGTGTGCAAACCTGGTGAAAAACTACAGGAAACGTTAGACCTCTGTAATTGCAAAACAAAGGCTACTGTACCAAATTTTAACATTGATTTTCTCAGGTGTTCAAATACTTATTTGCAGCTGTATCATACAAATAAATAGTTAAAAACATGCACCTACGATGACAATTTCAGACACCTCCATGATTTCTGAGTGGGAGAACTTCCAAAATAACGGTGTTCAAATACTTATTTTCCTCACTGTATTTAACATTTACTGAGAAATAAAAGGGAAATAAACTAATTCAGAAACATAAGGAATAAGACCAAGATGAATTAAAATTACTATACAGTTTGAGCTATAGGATTAAAATAAACTTTTGTTCTTCCATTGTATTTGGATCATGTTAACAACTAAAGCCACGGACCGCACCTCACCACACTAAGTTTACATATCTAGCTTTACACCATGGTAAAAAGTAACTATTGATATTTTTTATGAAAAACAGTAGCCTAAAGACATTTAGTATAATGCAAATGCACAAAAACTGCTATAGTTTAATAACAGAAAATACTGTAATTATATTATCTACTCCTTCAATACATTTAATGTCTACATTATTAATAATGCCATTTGAGATGAATTTCCCATATTTCTGCCACATCTCTACTAGAGTAAATCCTTGGTAAATGTTGGTGATTTATGGACTGAAAAGTCTTCTAACTGGATCGTTTTGGCTCAGGTTTCTCCTGTTTTCCGAGTCAGGGTTGAGAATGTCAGCAGCACGGTTTCATCTGGCTTTAAACTAGTTTAAATCATGAGGCATTTGATTTGTGGTTTGTATGGAAGAACTCTGCACTGATCTCAAATGTTTTTCACTGGATCTCACTGCGCTGTTTAGTGGTCGCATGATGAAATGGCAGCGCTTCTCAGTAACACACATGCACAGCATTATTTGCATAGTGCATAAACATTGTATTGAACAATTATCAAACTTCTGTTATAATTTTATCAAGGAACACCCAGTCCTAAGTTCAAGTATTTGCTCTGATATTTCTCAACACGTTGCTTTCAAAGTTAAAATCAGCCATTTGCAACAAGTGAAATACAAAATACCAACACAAACAAATTGAATGACACCAGTGGTGGATCAGTTGGGTCAACTAGGTCTGACTAGAGCAGAGGGATCCATGCAGATTTGCAGATTTGTCCTGATCCACTGATAATGATGGATATCAAAAGAAGTCTAAATCTCAAACAGACTTCTAGAATTGGATACACACTGCTCTATTGAATTGAAGTACTAAATCTTCTTTAGGCACCCTGCAAAAGACAAGCCAGAAGAGTTGCAGATAGCGTTAGTTTGTAAACAGTAACTTCGTCTATAGAGATCAGGCCAACACAACACAGCGGCTCAATGCAGCAGCACAATAAGACAAATTCTACTGTGAACTTTTTCACTCATGCCAAGAGGGAAATAACATAATAAACCTTTCTTTGATTTGCTAGTTTGCTACTGGCAAATCGCTTCAATATGGTAATTAATACAAAATAACTTCTGTGTGCCAAAACATGAGGTTACGTCATGTTCTGCTCTAGTTTCTCAGTGCTTATTATGAAGCTTTCATACTGGCCAGAGTCAAAAACTCAAAGTTTGATATTCTGGTTTAAAAAAAAAAAAAAAAACATCTTAGTATCCACCTCTAAAAATGTAAAACATGATAGGGGGGGGATCAATTCCATCTGACACATTAGCCTCTATGATCCGTCATATGTTTGTTTCATGTAACTATTTGGTTTTTTTCTGTCCACATCAAATTATCTCATTTTAAGCAGCAGGAGGCTTGTTTCAAGATAAAGAACGGAACCAAAACATGACATGAAATGAAAGACAGAAACTAGAGATCATTGCGTGATGAGCTTGGGAAATGTACAGCACACAATATACAGGGGAAATTGGCTGGGATTTACAGAGAAATGCACTGAGATTGCGCAATGCAATCAGTCTTATCACAAATCACATGTATATGGAGTTTTAGACTGCAGTTTGACCGGGGATCTGTTCACAGAACAAAAATATTAGCTCCAAAAAGGATTAAACCATTATTAATAATTGAGCACCGATAATACACCTAACATACTGTATGTCTTTCCAGCCAATTATATTGTAGTGTTACATTATAGTGTTCAATAATATAAGACTGTTCAAACTGCCAAATGCTAATTGATAGTAATAGTCAAAGAACAGAAAATAATAGGCAGAAAAAGGGAAGGAGGATTGAGTCATGGTGCAAAATAGACTTGAACTCACACTGCCAGCATGACCAAGTGTCAAAGCCTGAGCTCAGTAACAACTCAAGCAGCAGTTTACTTTCAAAAACAGTTTTTTATTTCATCTACTGATTATTCAGATGACAAGTATACTTAATGCATGTCCGTAGTGTCCTCTCCAAGAAAAGAATGCTCTTGAGAGGCTGAGAGGGGCATCCATAATGACAGCATTCACTACCGTGATCAATTACACCAATTTAGAGCATCGGCGTCTAAAGAGTCTTCGTCCGCAGCGTTTCCAGTGTCTTTGATTTCCAGTGCGGCTCTACACTGCCACCCGTCAAGTGCCCTAATCAGAGCCTGAGCCCAATTTACATCTCTGAGCTCTCCTCTTCAAAAAGAGGAGAGCATCACAAAGAGCACTCCTACAGAGCCATGTTCAAACCCTCCGCCATTGTGTCAGATGGGTTTCGCAGTTCCCTTCATTCCGTCTGGCAAATTTTCGATAAAGCGCTCGATATTTTCATTAAAATGCGTGCATCCCTCACGTGACCACAACCACGTTGCCCAACATCAAATGGCAAACGTAATGAAAGCGGAACAAAACTGCACTACTCATTATTTTGTGCCTCACGGACCGTATCATCACTTTGGACCATCAATGTCAGTGCAGCGCAAGCCGATCAAGCGACACTGTTACTACACAACAGCGCTAAGAGATCCAGTAAAGAAAGCATTTGAATTCGCCACTGAAGTGATAACATCGCTGCGATATCTAGTGAGAAACATTCAAATTTCTCCGTTATTAACGGATCAAACAGCGCTGACGTGGAAACCAGGAGAAACATTGTGCCATGAATTAACTAGTTATAGGCTTTAAGTCCACAGATCAGCAACATTCACCATGGATTTAATATAGTAACACTAACTGTAACCATGGAAGTTTGGCAGGAATAGTAAAATGATTGAGTACGTCACACATCTTTTGAAGTCTCCAGCACTTCAAAACTCAAATATTATCATATTTAAATGTTATATTTAATGTGATGACCAAAACATTATTTGTTCATCCGTCAAAGATTACCCCCATTTATATTACAGATGTTTACTTATTACAGATGTTGATCTACCTCAAAGTTTGCCTTGATTGTTCTACGTTTACACTTTTACATTGCACACATTTTGTAACATTTTATTTCAATTTAAGAGTTTCTTTAACACTTACTTTTTTATCATAAAGATGATATTTGTTTAGCTACCTTTTATTTGTTTTTGACTGCTAAAACTAATGTAATTTGTGGTTTGCCTTAATAAATGTGGATAAATAAAAAAAACAGTGGTTTAAAAAACGTTTCTACTTGTCTTTAAAAATAAAAAAGTTATATAAAATGTCAATAATTATCGATACCGAACGAAATGAAACATTATGTCATGATACATTTTTTAGCTATATTGCACAGCCCTACTTATGGGTTTGGAACAACATGAGGATAAGTAATTAATAACATAATTTTCATTTTTGGGTGAACAATCCAGTCTTAAACACCCTAACCCGAACACGTTTCAGCAAGAATGCAATAAATTTATTGAAAGTGACTGTATCCTTAAAGAAAAACCACACAAATTTCACATGTGCAAAAACATGTGGTCAAATGTAGAACACATACTTTCACATACTGTGAAATCAATGTGATCACATGTGAAGTGCGTGACAAGTGAATTATGTTACAAAAGATTTCTATTTCAAATCAATGCCTTCAACCATTTCCACAAAAATATTAAGCAGCACAACTGTCACAATATTACTCTTTTTACATTATTTTGGTCAAATAAATTTAGCCTGGGCGAGCATAAGAAACATTTTTTAAAATCATTAAAAAATCTGACCAAACCCAACCAACATCTTGAACGGACGGTAGTACATATACGCTAAGTAAATCTTTGAGTTAAGATGGTATTTTTGATTTCTATTCGATTTTGCATGCTCTCAACTTCACTGCACAGATTATAATACGGGCTGCAGGAGGTTACGTCTATTTTCTCAGCTTTGCAGGAATGAAAATGGACTGACAATGAGTGTGAGAGAAACTGGCAAACCAGCTGATGTATTCAGCCTATAATGACAGAAACAGCACAGTAGGTCGCTGGTAAATGGCTGCAAGCATTTTAGCCCCAACAGGCTGAGATCAATAAATGCACAACATCCCAAATAATACACACGACAACAAAGGAACAACTATTGTAGAGCTGCCCTAAACAACTAAACAAGAGAAAAAATCTTCTGTGAATGACCACAGCACACCTCAAAGACAACATGAAAACAAAATCAACCCATATTGCACAATTCGTCAGTCCTGAAAACATCTTTTCTGTTGACGTAAAAGGTGTGATGTCAATGGTGCCAATGTCCACTGTGTCTTGTGACCTATCAATGCATTAAGTTTTAATATGTGCATACATAAATTAAATTTGTGGCAATGATTTTCAGTAAATATCAACTTAAGCATTGCTCTGTTCATCACACAAAGCTATCATATTGCTTCTGAGTCATAGAAATTATTTTTTCATAAAACATTAAGCAAACAAAAAGCACAACATTGCCATACAACTCTAGATTTCTTCAAGTTTAAAAGGAATACTCTACTTTTTTTGGAAATAGGCTCATTTTCTAACTCCCCTAGAGTTAAACAGTTGAGTTTTACAGTTTTTGAATCCATTCACCCGATCTCCGGGACTGGCGGTAGCACTTTTAGCATAGCTTAGCATAGATCATTGAATCTGATTAGACCGTTAGCATCCCTCTCATAAAAATGACCAAAGAGTTTCGATATTTTTCCTATTTAAAACTTGCCTCTTCTGTAGTTACATCGTGAACTAAGACCGACGGAAAATGAAAAGTTGTGATTTTCTGGGACAATATGGCTAGGAACTATACTCTCATTCCTGCGTAATAATCAAGGAACATATCGAAACTCTTTGGTCATTTTTATGAGAGGGATGCTAACTGTCTAATCAGATTCAATGATCTATGCTAAGCTATGCTAAAAAGTGCTACCACCGGACCCGGAGATCGGCTGAATGGATTCAAAAACGGTTTAACTCTAGGGGAGTTGGAAAATGAGGGAGTTCTTATTCCCAAAAGAAGTGGAGTGTTTCTTCAAAGGACCACTTGCAAAACCAACTTTTGGTACATTTCAGGACATGCTGAGACTTGAAGATCTGACATCATTCTATGAAAGAACAGGAGACACTTTCAAGTTGGGCAAGGTTGATGTAAGACCTTCGGGACGAGCTGAAATAGGAAACCTATAAAGCCAGACAACTGTTTTCAAATGTGTGTGTGCACAGTGCACAAATCACAGAGGAGGTTTTTGGAGGACACAGTCTCATTCTGAAGTCAAGTGTTTGTTTGTGTGTGTGTGTGTGTGCATTTTGAAGATGTAAGTGTGTGCAGGAAGCTGTCACCTGTTCTGCGAGGAGTCACCTTGGCGAGCTGTTTTTGCTCTTTATCTGAAGGTAAAAGGAGAAGGTGCTATATTATCACTGACTGGGACTGTAGCTGCTTGCTGGACGTCTTGCGACAGGAACATCCGACTCTGACCTCTGCTCTTTCCTACTCCTCAGAACATCATGAGCCAAAGTTACACAGACAAAACACAATGACTCAGAACACTCCAAATGTAAACAATGCTGCAGATAAATCACTGAAGCCACTTGCCTTCTAGGTTTTTAACAACAGATACACCAGCTTTTATTCCAAAACACTCACCTCTCAGTTTGCTTTCAAGCTTTATGTGAAATTACAAGTATGTGCTTGAGTTCTTGAGCTATACAACAAAACAACCGCTTATCTGAACACATCAGACTTTACTGTAGTGTATTTGAATTTAATCAGCAACAATGGTTGTTTGGTTGAAATATTGGTTCCTCTGATTATACACTGTCGTTCAAAAGTTTGGGATTGGTAAAAAAAAAAATGTTTTTTTAAATAAGTCTTATGCAAATAAGCTGCATTTATTGAAGAAGAAAGAAATACAGCAAAAACAGTAAAATTGTGAAATAATATTACAACTTAAAATAACTTTTGTATTTGAATATATTTTCAGTCTTATTACTCCAGTGTCACATGACCCTTCAGAAATCATTCTAATATGCTGATTTGATGTTGAAAACAGTTGTGCTGCTTCATAATTTTTGTGGAAAACATGATTTTTTTTTCAGAATTCATTGATGAATTATAAACATCTTTACTTGTAACTTTCATCAATTTATGGTGAGCATCTTATTACCTTGCTTAATAAAAGTACTAATTTCTTTTTTTCTTTTTTATGATTTCAATGATAGAGTAGAAATAAGTATATATTTTTAAAACGAATAGGAACACAATGTTTTTTGAACCATTATTCCAACCCATCTAAGATTTAATATATATATATTAACATAAATAATAATTCTAGCAATATTGCCTTGTCTGCTGTTAAAAGACGTGCTGCTAAAACCTTGCAAATTCCACTTCCTCAGGGAATTCCAAATAATATATACATAGAAATGTCTAAAAAAAAAGGACCTGTATAAAAGACTCCAGAATATCCCCTTTCAGCACATGAACCCTCCTGATAGTCACTTGCCCCAATTCTGTGGCACAATTCCATTAGTTATGTGATGTAACTGCCACCGCTGGCCATTCTTCTTTCAAAAAAGCTAAACCCAAAGAAAGTGCTCGTCATTCTTGCCCTCAAAGCTTTTGTCTTATAGAATTTCCTTGAGTTTTGTCAACCTAGTACACCTGAGATGTTCAGGCATGGTGAGGAAAGAGTTTAAAGAAGCTCGGTTTACATAAACACAAGACCACAAAGTACTTCCCACTTGTCTGTGACATGACCTTGACTTCACAATTGTTTGGGGATTAAACACTTGCAGTCCATGTCATGGGAGGATTCTGGAAGCTAAAAACAAAACTTGACTCAAGGATATTCCTGGCATTTAAACGTGGCAGCCAACTTTTTAAATTAAACCCGACTGATAAGAGTCAGGAGTATCCATGACCACCAGACATGTGTCATAATGGTGAGTTGCTCATAAACAGCAGAGACATGAAGAGGAGGCCAGGTCAATAATTCTGACCAGCGGTGTTTCAAACATGTGACGCATACTGAGTAAGGAGTGAAAGAGGCTATTAGGGAAAATGATTATAAAAAGCCTGTCTGAACCACAGTTCTGTTACAAAACCTAGTGAGATTCCTACCAAGACAACATTTGTAGGCGTCCTATCATAGGTGTGGTTCTCATATTGTAGACGAGACATTACACTGCTTGTAAAATGCTTCATTCTGGAAAAACAGAGAAAATGTTCAATATCCATTGCAGATAAAGCAATCCCACAATGCCCAGCAATGAGAGAATATTCTTATACTTAAACATACTCAATCAGCTTCTTAAGATTTAATTTGATTAAAATTACACTGAAGTAATAAAGTCTAAAAATCAGTCATCATAAAAAATTATGTCTTTCAAACCAGATTGAATTATACAGAAACATTGCTGTATTGAACAGAACATTGAGTGCCTTCAATGCATGATTGTATTCTGATTACAGTCAATTTCCAGCATGTAAATGTAAATGCATTTAAGTGCATCATCATATTTAGATAATTGTTTTTCTCCATTGCTGGAGTTCTTTTCATACTAATGTGAAATGTTTAAACCGACTTCCTGTACAACCAAAGACAGGTGATTGATTTGAGTCAGTAAACAATGGAAAGTAACCAAGCCAGCATCATTTTCACATCCAGAATGTTTCAAACTGATGATGTTGATGTACGTTTAGCAATATTGTGAAAACGCTGAATGAGGCAGAATATGGTGCGGACGAGAATTTGCACTGTGTTTACAGGATATAACACAGCATGAGATTATTGCTGTGGTCATTTATCATTTTCAGACCTGACCGTATGAAGTCGTTAGTGGGAGCTCAGTAAACACTGGTGTGTGGAAAAACCTATTTACACTGTACTAGTCAGGGCTTGAGTGTGTCTCATTTCTGATTTAACACTTTAAGCATGAGACATAAATAATGTAGCATTTGTGCTTTCTAGATTGCTTTTATTTATTTACATAGAGATATTTTTAAAGTTGAAAATCATTAAGTTATCTAGGGGGAATCAGTGTCAAGCTAAGTTCTCCCAATTTTTTGATTACATCTAAAGTCTGTCTCCCTTATTCCCCAGGCATGTTCTCCCTGTATTCTCACTCCTGCTTGCTCTCTCCGTAGGGTAAAGCGTATTGAGGAGAGCGCTGCTGTCACACCTGTCCCCACGCTGTCAGCATCAGAGCACACATGCTGTGCCACTAACAGGATATGACATACAGGACACAGACGCTCCAGCTCAGGGTGGCGTGGCGGCACTGAAGTATGAGGATAGAGACTCGATGCAGAATTAGGCCACGGTTTAAGCAGCTACACTAACTTTAAGAGATTAATGGTCTCATAATCTGTTTTATGACAAAATCCGATACTTCCAAACTCAAGCAAAATGTCCTGATTGGTCAAAAATTCAGGCTCAAGGTTTACTAAGGCAACAACTTTCTCATTCAATAATATCATAATGTAGTGAGCAACGTTAACCAGACTACATGTAATTTTATACATGGTAAATATTCTGAATATGATATCAGGCAGGCTAATGAATCAGAAATATTGGTCAATTTTGACATAACTTGGCCTACAGACATCTACAGTAAAACTACAGACATCCTTGTCAATAAACAGAAGAGCTGCGTGACTAATCGTAAAAAGATCGCGATCTCGATTCAAACACCCACGATCTCATTCCTAAATGACCGTGATTCGGCTGTCTATTCAACCTTTGACAAGTCTGACCACAGCAAATATTCAAATCCGCATCCATGCTGTCGCTGAACCAGAGAGAGCAGTTGTCATGTATAAGTATGAAACCGCTTCACAAACACTCGACAACACAGTATCATGACTTCCATGTTGCAAATGTTCAAATAATATCAGAAGTACTGGGATAAAAGTTTATAGTTCGGATATAAACACTAATGTTTTACTATGGTAGCGGTCAAAATAGAGCAAATCCTTTTTGGAAAGTAAATTGACAAATATAAAGATTGTATCAATTGCATTGTTACGCCACTAGGTGGCAACAAGTGACTGTTAAAAAAAATTCATTCATTGAATCATTCATTCAAGATATTTGTTCAAAAACTCTGATTCATCCAGTAAATGAAACAAATGACGTATTAGCAAGTCAGTGGACAAAAACTTCATAAAACAATTTTTGAAAGTTGTGAAAATTACATGATCTAAGACCTTTATATAGTGCTTGTAAGTCAGCCTCGTTTTCATCCGTGTTAAATCTAACCTAAGGTCTATGGGCCACAAAAACCCACTGCGATAGTGAATATCACTCATTCATACTGCAGCATATCTAAAGGATTGTAAAGCCTGTTTTTGTACTAATCATTTTGTTGATCCAGGTATTTTACCAGAACATCCACTGACGTTTAAACAGGTGTGTGTGTATCAACATACATTAACTAGAGAATCGTACAGTATCCCCCAATCCAAAACCCCCCACCCCAAAGTAATTTTCAGAATCCAACACGCTTTCATTTACCACAAATGGACCTGACAGAATAAAAATGGATTGGTTACAGCAGGAGAACTGAGCTTTAATGAAGTATAATTGAATGGTGAAGTCTTTTGTTTAGAGCTGTACTTATCTGATTCTCACAGCAGGGTTACTCGACAAGTGCACTAGCTGCAGGCTCTTTTTCATTCCTAACCTCTTATTGCTAAAAGTCAAACAGCATTGTATCTTGGATGCCGGTTTACTTCATTTAATGCCAAGTTTTTGATACAAAATAGCAATAGAACAAGAGAGCTGATATTATTTATGACAAGGCCTAAACACATGAGCATAAAGGACAATGCAGCATCCATGGAAACCACATAATTAAACATTGATAAGTGTTTTTTTTCCAATGCAGAGGTGAGTATAGCTAATGGACGTATAGAAGAGTTACATAATGCATTATTGCAGGTGGTTACATTGGAGAGCATGTGCAATTGACATGAATAAGCTAAACTGAAACAACAGTATGAAAACATCACTGATCATGATGATATAACTATGACACATATGCAGCATCTAGATCACTTATGCACTCTGCAAATTTATATTTAATGTCACATAACAGTGTTGATGAAGCAATGAGATAATGGCGGGCTGGTTTTTCATGCAACCCCATACAAAACCATGCTTAAAAATGAGTCATGACATGAGCATGGTACAGATGGTTTCATGGTAGCCTACTTCTCTATGATTTACACACAAAAAAAATGCCATAATACGTTTGGAAGTAGCTACCTTGCTTGGAGTACCATGATTTTTTTTTTGCACCATAGTATTACCATCTAATATCATCACTAGGCTACACCATGGCACTTTCATAACATACTCCTACCATGGTACATCCAAAACACCACGGTACTCCAATGTGCTTCGATGACTACGGAATGTATGTGCATGTGCGCACATGTTATCACTGATCAGATACAAATACCAAGAAAACACGCTAGTATTTACATGAAAAGCAAAAGTGCTTTAAGGTATGCTATGGTATTTTCGCGGTACATGTCCACAAACCTTATCTTACTGCTTGATTTTGTTTTTGTAAATAATATTGTGGTTTGAAGTCTCAAATGAAAGACAGCAGCAGTGCATTAGACGGATGCTGGTGTGTGTGCATCCATCACCAATCGAATCGCACATCATATCCTCAACCTCAATATCATACTAAATATCTCCTCCAAACGAGTAGCAAAGTACTGGCATTCTGTTTTTATGGAAGCATGTGACAAATAGCACTGGAAAACGAAATCTTTCGCGGGAGCGTTCTGAACACACAGACCTGCTGAAAATGACACAAACACACGACGTTCCATGACTTACCGAGCAGGAGCAGTTTCACCTCCCTCGCCGCCTTCTCTCCATCCTCCCGCAGGTTTTTGTCGATCATCTTTGATCTCTCAGCGGCCGCCTTGTCTTCAGCGCTCACTGTGCAGCCCATGATCGAACCGTGCGCGCGTCAAACTTCAGAGAACGGATCAGATCAGCTCGGTCCGTTCCGTTCAAGAAACGTAACGTTAAACTATAAAGACGCCGCGAGAATTGACAGATGTGATATAAAGGTGCAAAGTGTCACAATTTAAATGGTTTGATTCCGAAAATGCCCGGCCTGTGATTCTCCATCAATCAGGAACGTTAGAATATGTTTAGTCGTGATTAAAAAGTTGCTTTAGCTGTCCGCCAAATCAATCAATCAATCTTCCGTTAGCGCCTCCTTTCAGATCAAAGAGCAGCCGCGGCGTCGGCGCTTTCATCTACCGCTCACAGTTCTTGAAATCAAAATCATTCGCTTGCACTGAGTCAGGTGCCTTTCTTTACAAGCGAAAATAATATACAACTCCTGAGAAATTCTGCCGCCAAACAGCTCTGGTATTTTTTTCCCCGTTAAAATTTTAAATTCAAACGTTCTGCATATCGAACCTGGCGCAGGGAAATTCTAAATGTTTAATCATTCAAATTCAGAACGTTGCAGCGTTCGGCGCGGCGCTTCGCTCGCGCTGATTTCTTCTGAGGAATAAACAGAGCGTAAGAATGTGAAAAAGCCCCAGCGTGCAGCACCCACCCACTGATGAACAACTGTCCGTGAATTGTGGGAAATGCAGTAGTTTTCTGCTGCGGCTTTCGAACAACCAAGAGCGAATCGGTTTGCTCATATGGTTCAATGAACTTGCTAAAAATGGTTCATTGATTCTTTGAAATTATCACTCACGTTTAAATTATTATTACGATTATTTATTATTAACACACTGACGTTTAAACATGAATGATTCGTGATAATAAACATTTAACTAAAAAGACAAAAATATTGTCAGTGCATCAATTCAGTCTTAACTGTTGGTTTACAAAAATATATAATTTTATATTTAACTGAGGTTAAATGTATGTCTCAAACTTGTCACTCACCTCACGGTTCACTCAAAAGACTGAGTGATAAACAAGCACTGTGTGAATCAGTTCGAATAATACATTCAAAAAGAACCGACTCAGAAGAACGACTCGTTCGCGAATTAGACATCGTGAATTGAAAGCACGTTTGTGCCACGGAGAAACCTATTAAAATATTCAACAATAAGCACACCATGTTATGCAGATAAATAGTAAGAATAATAGGATACATGTAAAATGCACTTAATGCAAGTTTAGGTTATTAGCCTATATCTGACATTTGTCACTTGGATCTGTAAACATCGCCCTCAAGTGTTAGAAAAACTAATCACAGTAGGCTAGAAGCTTAGAAGCCTTAGTCAAGTAAATTTATAATCTGGTTTTGATATTGACCCATAATAAAGTCATAATGTTATTTTTGGCATGGTAGTAAATACAAACTCACATACAGGTTTAAAAACAGCTTTTTTATTGTCAATTGGTTCTGCTATGTACACTATACAAGCTAAATATGCATCACAAAAGTGGTTCACGTTTATATACAATATATACGAATGAACTAAACAGTCTATTGTATGAACCAAACTGTATCGATTAAATAAGTGTAGTATGCTTTAAAAAACAAACTATGGTTTGTGTTTTCCAGATGATCTGTACCAGATTAAATAGAACAAATATTAGCAATATTTGCATGAAGAAATGGTGTATAAACTGGGCAGCACTGAGACAAAATACCATTTACAGAATTTCAGTCATTATCATTTTTGCATTATATACCATATGAATCACCATATTCACCTTTAAATTTATCTTCAATCTAATGCTACTTTGGTTGAAGCAAATATAATATACCAAGCAAAGCTATAACTTAACTAAAAGAGTACTTCAAATAGAGTTTAGTATAATAATAAAATTACAAATCTTATTATTAATAAAATAGTAAAATATAACAATAAAATTAATTGTAACCAGGATAAAAAAGTTTCTAACCAGCACCTATATGGTGATCAGTGGCAAAATAAAAAAAATAAAAAAATTAGGTAGTATTTAAAGGGTATTTAAGGTAGCTGGTTGTAATCTGAGGCACTTTTTCTTTAGGCTATTAAGATTTATAAAACTAAAGAATAAAAATAAAGCATATCTGCATAACAAACAGCATTGCCATGTTAAATAGTTACAATTGGGGACCACTAGAATTGTACTTCAATCTCCAGCATAAAGTTCAGTTTGTTTTTTGGTGACAGTGCAAACTGAACAACCATGTCAGCATCAATGCCATGTCAATTCATATGAAGTCTGTTTCTCATCTAATTATTTCTGTCATTAATGTGCTGATATTAAAGACATACTGCAGCATAACTCTTGGTTTGCTCATGGTTTTACCAATATCTGCCACTACCAACAAGCTAGTCATCAGTCGGCACATCATATTAGCACAACTTACTGTACACCAGGATTGCACAGCAGTTTTTTGGCAGAATCTGAACACCTTACAGTTTTGAAAGCGTCGCATGAACTACCGAGTAAGAGCGAGAGATTTCAAACACAGAATAATAATACAGTTTCCTTCAAACTAACAAAAAATGCAGAAGTCTTTCACTTTTCTACATTTCAGCTGGTTCATCATCTACTGCTAATACCGAAAGCAGGGTCCATAAATACTCAGATTACAAGAAAATGAACTGTAAAACAAGTTAAACACAGAAGTGAAAAAATAAAACATTTACAACCCTTTTCATGAGAGATATTTCTTCCAAAGCAGCTTCCAAACTATAACAAACACTAACACTTATAACTAACACTGCAGTGAAATGCTTAATGTGATCGTTTGAATTCTAATACAGGGGAGATTACGTCTGTTTCAAGTCAAATATAGTTTTGTGTATGTATATGAAGTCCTCCGTTAGCGTTTGCGTAAATGGCCTTAAGTATGCCATTAAGATCTTCAACGCAATACACACAAAAACGATAAAGGACACGGTTATTGTACACGTCAATACTAGAACACACTAATACTCATCCAGTGAACTGCAAAATATATTCGATACATTTAAATAAATACATTTCTCACTGTTCAAATCTCCATGTGATCAAGGCAAGCCTTGCATTCTATGGCTAATGTGCATACTGTAGGAAAACAGAAAATATACTTTATGATAGTTTGATTATGAAAATCTTTTGCTTTGGCACACTGAAATCGTGCAGAATCTGAAATAGGTGGTGATGTGACTCGTTGATTGTCCAAAGCCCGCTGGGGAGAAAACCATCTACCGACCCATCTTTACTAAAACTAGCTGGCTTCAAAACTTCTACAATCTCCTTGTTCTATTGGCAAAGTAATACACAGATTACATATGTAAAAATCTGATATATAGGCCACTATTGTATTGCATTTACTGTCACTTCAAAGAAATCTAGAAGGGTGCGATTATGCGTTTCTACAGTACAATCGTGTCAAGTATAAGGGATCGGGATTGATAAAACAGAGCGTGAGAGTCAATAAAAATGATGACAAGCAATTTGAGCCATATCAGCATATTTCATATTCCTAAGTGAGGATGTACTAAACCTTGAATAAATAATTGAAATGGTCAGCATGTTTGACCTTTACAGGTTTTAAAACATAAATAACATCAGACTGAATTTATCAAAAGTGTTTAAAAAATAAAGCCATTTCCCCCATTGTCTGATTGGCAGGTTATCTGTGGAAAATGGGATGTTGTTTTGGGTCCCCCACACCTTTCCCTTCCTACAGTGAGACGGTGTATTATCTGTGTCATAACAGGCAGAAAAATACAGATACAAATAAATCAGATCTTTTTCCAGTATGTTACATCACTAACTATACGTACGCCACGCACTCTCATACATACAAAAGCCATGTCCAAACACACATTCATCAGAGGTTATCTCCTAGTGGCCACCCAGAGCACTGTTGCTGCCTGTTGTCCAATCAATGACGATGAAGCTCAAGCTCATTATCATAAACAACACGCCCAGTCCAGCGAAACAGGCAGCCTGAGAAAAGGAGAAAAACATTCAGTCATTAACCAAATAAAATTTATTTTATAAACTGACCTTGTAAACTGATTTTAAATGAATCAGTTAAAAAAGTTTTTAAGAAAGAGTATTTTAGAAATATTCCAAAAAAGTATAGCAACATCTGTATTATCTCCTATTTCCAGTAGGAGAGAGATAAATGCTGTGTAATATGATGATATAGAGCCGAAAATAACAACTCAGCTGGGCCATATCAGAAGCTATGTTTTCATCAACCTATTTTTATGCAATTTTTGGGATATCTTAAAAAAACACACTGGATGGAAATGCCAAGATGTGCATAAATCCTAAAAATGCGCTTAAAAAATGTATGTGCTCAATTGCGGCTGATTATGGAATTTATGGAATACCTTCATACTCTATGATGGAAACACATTTACCGAATATATCCCTTGATGTGCAACAACAACAAAAAATGCACAAGATTTTGCCTCAAAAGAGGATGTGATTGGATAACTGGACTAACCAGTGGCCAATCTCATCGCACAGCACCTCAAATGTTGGTAATGCCTGAGCCAAAGTCTGTCGTCAAAATGATTTGGTTTAATGACCTCCCACAAGTGTCTCATGCAATTGCGTCCACAAACACCAGGTATCCAAACGCAAAATAACATGACAGTGTTCGATGCGTTTCATCTGCGCGATCTAAAGCACAAATAATTTGGGCTTCTCCGATGGCAGCAACTTCCATTATTGTAAAAGATATTTAATTTCCCATGAAGTGATGATTTTGTTCTCTTGAACGCATGGGATGGAAATGGTGCTTATTCGCAAATGTTTTAGGCAATGGAAACATAGCTAGAGTCTAACTGGTATAAAGTGTCATAATCCTTGCATAAGTGTGATGTAAACACCTGGCGATGCATGAACAGTTCTCGAAATGTTCTCCTCTCTCCTACTGGGTAGCCATAAATCATACATGCATAACTTACAAAGATTTTGGGGGTAGAACGCATTGGCTCCTTATCCTTCGGAACAATACGGATGTAGAAGACAGCAGGAAAGATGAAGATAAGGCATGGAGCGGATGTTGCACCTGGAGAAGGAAGAAGAGGACAAATGTAGATTAGCTAATCAGCTGAATACAATTAAATCTGACACTGATGACAATTAAACATGATGACAATTACAATTCCAGCGACGTTGTCTTTGCTGATGAAAATGAGAATAGAAAAGTTAAATAAGTACCCTATGTTGGACAAACATCATTTGAGTCATTTTACGAGCATCACAGTAAGACTCATTAGTTAATATCAAAGAATATCTGAAAGGAAAAATCTTTCAAATTTCTCACATTTTACTCATACCTTGGATAAACTTGAGTGTAACATTTTCAAAGGACGTAAAACATATTAGACGATAATAAAATATTATGCCTTAACATTGTTTTTTCAAGTATTTTAGCCTTTCAATGAGATTATTTTGCGCCATCAAACATTTTTAGAATTAAAAAAATACCACATGAATTTTAGTTTAGAAACCTGGACAAAAAAAGAGTTTCATATCATTGATCTGTTTTGTTTTCCTCTTCATTATGATCAAATGGAACCTTGACACTCAGCTTCTTTCCAGTAATATATGAGATAAACACAAAAAATATTGATTTAACAGCACAACATTATCTGTTCAAACAAGCAACGGAGACATTTGAAGCTGTACTCAAGGCCAGAGACAGCGGCCCGCCAGTGTCAGTGTCCCTTAATCATACTGAGAAAGCAAGACAAACAAGTGAGTCTTTGCTTTGGCATTTCAGACACGTTTCCCTCTATTTCCAGGTTCTCAGAGAGCACTTTTGACCGGTCTGGATTTTGGGCTCTTGAGCCAGCGAGGATTGAAGGACTCACCAATGATGCCAAAGATGCCCAGGATGTTTGGGGCAAAGATGACCAGTATGTTGATGAAAGTCAGGAGAATGAAGGCTATGGAGATGTGTCGGATCCAGTTGAAGGTCTTATTAGGAAACACCATCTCTTGAATGGCTCTCCGTACCTTTGAGAAGAAGTAGCAGATCATTTTGTTTCATTTTTAATGACTGAAATGACTTTAAGCAACTTTTGATCGCATGTACATCTCAATTCTGTACAGCAAGCTGAATCTCTCTACTCTTTCCAATATGCATCTTTAGAGTGGGCAGCATGAGTCATTTTATATAACAATAACGGTATATGTCACAATATAGTTATTTTTGCTGTATTATTCAACCCAAAATGGTCCATATATTATGTCAGTGGTTCTCAACGTTTTTGACTACTTCCTTTAGTTACAGAAACTAGGTGTGGCAATATATTAAAATAAATAAAACAATTATACATAATTCAAATTAAAATAATTGAATTCCATAATTCCAGTAGTTTCAAGCCATTTGTGATTACAGGTGATTTGAAAGATTACAAGGTTGTTGTTTTTTCACAATAGCGGTTTCTCAGCAATTTTTCCCTGATCAAATATTTTAGAGCTTGACATAACAAGAAAAACTAGTAATTTCCATGACTTCTTAAGATTTTATTAATTTGCATGACTTTTCAAAATTCCTTTTAAAATTCCCTCATAATTCCAGGTTTTCCAAGACGGAACCCCATGGTTCTTAAATAAACATGCTGCGCCATGCTCTACTGTTTGAACTACAGGTTTGCATAACCTTGTAGTATTGATTTTGATAACCAAGTGAATGAAATGCTTCACAAACAAAAGTAAGTTATTGGTTGTATGGGCATTAGTGGCACATCGCAAAGAGTCAAAATTAACTTCGCTCTTGTTATATCAAAGAAGTGCCCACCTGCATTACAGTTTACAGAGCACAGGGATAAATTGTGGTAAAAACAGTATAGCACAATCTCTATATAAGATATGAAGATGTGAAACTCACTGGGAACAGAACAATGGGCACGGTCAGGGTGACGGCGGTGAGCACAGCCAAACGCACACAGAGGATGAGAATGTCGTAGGGGTCGATCCTGCTGTAGGTGTGCAGAAGCTCGGGCTCAACGTTAGCTGCGGAAGAATAAAGGAATTTGTCAACTTCGTTTGCAGGTTTTACATCCTGAGCGGTACATTCTGATTCGAATATTTCAGAGCGATCTCATCTGAATGTTCAAACATTGAGATAATAATCATGCTTATTTTACACAGCACCTTAAAAAACAAGCTTCTCAAGGCTCTTATACAAAACAGGGAAAACGATTAAACAAAGAAAGTAGGCATAATCAGACGATAAAATCTAGTAAAATCTTTTATAAAAAAAAGTGAAATCTGCATACAAACAGGACATGTTCTTGCATTCAAAACTAGCAATATGGAGCAAAATTATTTTTGATAGCATTCATTTTTACAGTCGCGGCGCTATCTTTGTTGTTTTAGGGTCTGACTCATTAAGGAACTATGCAAATCAGATAATGATCTATGTGTTGCACTGCCTAAAAATGTTTTTAATTTAACATGCAACACATGATGCATTCATAAAATTCAGTGCAAACATGGACCAAATACAAGAACTGCCAGGTAAGCAAAGCACTAATGCAAAAGTGTAAAACTTACTGTAAAATGTTAGGTACCCAAAGAGAGCAGCTAGGAAGTACATAGTGTACATGATCAGGATGGAAATGTTGGAAACGTGCTGCATCTTCTTCTGAGTTGCGCTACAGGGAGAAAAGTATGAGATTAATTTTCAATCTATTTGCACAAAACACAGAATACAGTTACAAGTGCTGCTTTAATGCAGTCGACTTACTTGCGAAGCTCGGTGTAGATGGGTAGGACCTCAGGGTGGCAGACGAAAGCAAAAGCCAGAATGGGGATGGTGTATGCAGTCTGTTGAACAGACAGTGTTGTTTTAGTGCATTCTGAAACACCTTTGCTATGTTTTACTCGTTTCACATGAAAATGAATAAAAATGCCCTCAAAATTCAAGATATGGGGTGAAAAATGTCCCTGTATGAGTTATTGTTTTTAATATTTGTAACAAGATATAGTTAAGCAATACCATACGAGCAAGAATATTACCATGATTGCAAATGTGATATTGAAATTAATATGATATTAATTGATATTAATAATTAATATTAGTTGAAGGACATTTTAAACTGAGAATATAGTTTTTTTGCTCTATTCGCCAAAAAAAATAGTTTCAAACAAATCCATAGAAGAGCAATTGTACATCTGCAGAGCAACACAGTGATGTTTCATTACTGAATGAATCTGTAATTTTTTAACAAATTGGTCTAAAGAATGATTCAATGACTCACTCATAAACACAGTGTCTGCGTCTGAAATCGAATACTTCCCAACTATTTAGTATGTTAAAAACAGTACACCAAAAGTGTAGTATGTCCGTATACAGCTAAAAAGTCCCTGGACGACCTACTACTTCTGCAGAGATTCTGAAGTGTGTATTCTATGGACACTTTACTATCCTGTGAGGCCGCGGGAGAGGATTTATGAACGCAACTGGCACCTGTAGGTCACGTGACAGCAACAACAGGGCAGATGTAGTATGTCCGAATTTCATTCATATTGCCCATATTCATACTATATAGAACGTACTTTTTTAACAGCCGCAAAGTCAATTCATAGTCAAATGTAGTACAGTATGCGATTTCGGACAAAGTATGGAAGAAAATTACTATTATTAAACTATTTTGGAAACAAAAAAGCCTGTTGAATTGCACTAATTGAAAAAATATGCATTGCATTAACCGTGCTTGCATTTTAAAGCATTGTATTTTTAGGGCTTGAATTTTTATGGGCTGAAATTCAACATGGTTGTACATTTAAGCTGTGAATATTTCAATTCAAAACATTTCACACACATTTTTATTATTAAAAATTCAATTATCCATATTCACCACACAAATTTCACAAAAATACAACCTATAATATTCGACAGGCAATTTTCAGTCCATTTTATTTTGGTTTATAAATTCGCTTCCACAAATTCAGTGGTTCAAATTTGAGAGAAAATTCAACATTGCACATCCGGGAACTGCAGGAATAGCAGTAGAGTGCCGATCCATAGTCTCTAACTGGTGTTAGTCGGTCTCACCAGCAGGCGTTGCAAGCGCGCGTTGACGAAGACCAGAGCAACGGGTAGAGAAAGTGACTCATTCATTCACAAAACATTCACTTATTTACAGAAATTGAGCAAGCGACAAGAATATGTGATGATTATTTATCAGGGCCAGTATATGCACAAAAGATAATAAACATTTATGTTTAATTCAATGTCTTCACGGTTACTTTCCCCATGTAGCCTAAATCTAAGCAACTTTCTCTACTGTGAACGAGATCAAATGTTAAATTTGAGGTAAACATATATTTCTCTCAGTTGTTTAGTTTCCTTAACTTTATGTTGCGCCGCTTTGCTGCAGTACTAGTGTTTCCCTCAATACGTCATACTCCAGGATTCCCTGTGGTCAGGACTTATAAGACGCTTAACGTAGCTTAATGGACTATAAAAGACCAAACTCGCACCTCATTGGGGATGTAGGCTATAGAAGGCTACATGCAAGCAGATGGACTCAAAATATGAAAATATGGTAAGTAAGTCATCCGGGTACTTTTTGTCCACTCTTTTATGAGAATTTTTAATTGTGTTTTAACAGTGTTTTTAATGTGAATTCGGACATACTTCTTTTGTCACATACTGTTTTCTCCTATTATATATTAGAGAAAAATGTGATTTTGGATGCAGCCAATAATTTTCTGCCACCTGCTGGTTTTCTTTAAAACCGGGCCTCTGAATTGCAAAGGCCACCTCAGTCTGTCAATTATTTAATTATGAGTCTGAATGTAAAGGCACCAACAAAAATGTGCATTTCTTTCCGTGTGACATTGAACTATACAATACCTGTGAGTTCACAGTGAACATCTGCGGGCTGCAGTGGGAGTCATCCTCCATCACATGTCCGTTATGGTAGCTGTGGGCGTGGTTAACAGTTACGTTTGAATGTGCGTGAGCCAGCGTGCTATTGGCCGAGAACTCCTCGAACGGGCACAGGATCTGGAACTTCTTATAGATGACCTAAAAATAAAGAAAGGGACAGAAGATGGAGTTGTCACATGTTCTCTGTTTTGTTTGTACTTATAAAGTCTTGTTTCCTCTGTTAGTTCTTAGTTCTTTTTATGAGTGGTCCTTCGTGAAGGTCTTTCCAGGTGTGTCTTGTTATACAATTTACCCCGGTGTGTATTTAAACCCTTGAGTTTCTAGTGTTCATTCTCTGGTCTGTATTGTCAGTTCAAGTTTTCTTGTGTACCTTGTTTTTTTTGTGTTCTTTTATTGTAACCATTATTATTGTTAAAGTGTATCTGCCATTGGATCCTGCTCTCCTTCATCTCTGAGTTTACCTCAACATTATAGAAGTGAAAATGGAAAATACAAATGGGCATTTTGGCTATTTTGTGTAGGCGAGTACTCAGCTTATAATTCATCCGAGAACCAGTTCAACCGAGTATGACCAGTGTGTATTACTCTAATTGCGTACAAAAATTACAACAAAATAAATTAAAAAAAGGAGTTGCGATATTGTGATCAATGTTTTGAAGTTGAAAAAAGCCATGCAATTATTGTGTTACATGATTGATAGTTGTCATTTCTTAATACTCAGGCCCATCACTAACAGCTATATGTCTTGTTGGCTGAAATTTCCAAAGACATATAGACAAATAAAGCCACAGTGGGTTACAAATAATGATCCATAATAGTAGGTCAAATAGCAAAAACAGAAAACATTACAGAACATATTTATCCCTAGAGAATGTAACCAATTACAACCAATTAAAAGCCTCAGTCATCTTCTTCTAAGGTCAGTCTGAGTCAGTATTTCATTAATCACCATTGCTTTGTACATATTATATAATATTCCTTCCCCTAAAATACCTCCGGAAAATGTGTGGGTGAAATGTTATGTGAATCTGTGAATCAGCACGCTCTGAAATATGTTTATAGGTATAAGATACAGGGACAGGATGGTAGTGAGTTTTTTATATCATTTTTTGTATATTTTATGTACCAAATAACTGATATATGAATGTCATGATACCTTTTTTTTTCTTTGGAAATAACATGCATTGATGAATAAGTGAATTTTGTTTTCATATTGACACTAATAATATCTGATGATGACGATAACAATGATGGCAAATACTTACTGCACTAAGGAAGAAGACCATGCAGCTGAGTGAAAAACCACTGGAATAACCAAGGTAACCTGAAAATATAAATATAACGAATGCCGTCAATATGCCGTCACAGAGCTATTGTCAACCGACATGCTGCTTTACATGCATTCAAGCCTGAATCCCTGCAACTATAATGCATGTGCTAAGAAAAGCGCAGTGAGTTATTGCTCTCTCAAAGCTAATCTCCGCTGACAGACCTTACCAGACAGAAATACTGACACGGTCAACTTGATTCAATTACTAAAACAACTGTGCACGGTTAAAAAAAAAAAATTCCGGTTACTTTGGTTATTTATCGGTTTAATATGAGTTAACCGTTTAATAAACGGTTTTGCTTCATATGAGAACAGAATGTGCTTTTAAAGTGCTTGAACTTGTGCTCTGTAATATGAACAGTCCATTCATCTGGTTCAAAGGTACACGCGATCGGCTGATGAAACCCACTTTCACGAGGTGAAGAGAGAGATGAGCTGGACTGAAGTAGAAATGATCAACTCACCCAGCTGTTTCATTAGAGCCAAAGGGCAGGATGACAGAGAATGACACGAGCACCACCAAGTAGTTGCCATTGAGATACCAATCCCTACAGAAACAGAGAAAGAGAGTTCAAAAAAGTGTCCAGTTCTAATGGAACAACTCATTTTCAGTCAAATCAGTTCAAGCAAGGCTATTTTATGTGGTTAGGTCAAATTACTGTAAAACATCAAGATTTGGCATAATAAGGTAAATACTTTTGTCAGCTTTATTGGTGTTTGGTTTGATTGTGAATTCAAACCTTATTTGCTTTTAAAACTTTACACAGACAAGGCTTAAGATAGTTCCAGAATAAAATGTTTGAGTTGTTTTAACTGAAAGCAACTTGCACTACATATCTTAAAATGGTCAATGCCATTGTTTTGTCTCATTACTTTTGTCTCAGCAGTAATGTTTTTTTCTAAGGCACGTTATAAAAGCTACTTAAACCCTGTCTAAACCCTGTCTGTGAAACCAGGCCTACATTTTCTCCAGAAGTGTAACAGTGTTAAGGAGCATCACTGATTTCACTGTTACATGAAAGATAAACTGACTCTTTGTCTGGTCATAACTTGCAATCTTCCACTATATGTGGCAAATTTTAAAATACAGAAACAACATCCTCTTTTATTAATAATTGAAATGTGCATTTATTTGTTCATTATAAAAGTTACAAAAAGAAAAATGTGATCTGATACTTTGAAAAGTTTTTGAAATAAATAATTTTATTAAGCAAAATGCGTTACATTTATCAAAAGAGACAATAAAGATGTTATAATGTTACAAGGGATTTCTATTTTAAATAAATGCTGTTTTTTAACTTTCTATTAAATAATAAATGCATAACGGTTTTCCACAAAAATGTTAAGCAGTACAACTGTTAAACCCAAAACCAAATGTTTCTTGAGCAGCAAATTAGCATATTAGAGTGATTTCTGAAGGATCATGTGACACTGAAGACTGGAGTAATGATGCTGAAAATTCAGCTTTGATCACAGGAATAAATTACATTTTAACATATATTTAATTGTAAAACAGTTATTTTAAATGGTAATAATATTTCTGTATTTTTTGGTTAAATAAATGCAGCTGTGGTGAGCATGAGAGACTCTTTTTTTAAAAGCATGGGGAAAAAATTCTCCAAAATGTCAACACCAAAACAAAAACAAAAAAAAATCCGGAGTACACCTTTAAGGGATGTGATATGTTTTCATAGCTAATTGTTGCTGGTGAAATGAGAGATTATGCTCTCTGGGTTTAGTGGGAGCTGTCAATAAACTAGGCACAAGTAACTAAACAAACCAGCAATAGTACAAAAATGCAGCTACATTTATTCATTAACTTTCGGTGCCTATTTTAAAGCCAGTCATTCTTCTGGTCTCCTTTTCTGCTGCTCTGCCTGTCTGACACACTTGAGCAACTTCACTTGTGCGGCTGTAGAAAACATCTATTCCAGAATCGACCTGTCTAACTTCATCTGATTTCAGACCGAGTCTGCAATTCGTGTGATTTATGAGAAGGCATGTTGTGTTTGCTGAAGCCACTAGCGACACAGACCATCTAAATAGTTGAAAGCTGACTGCAACATGGCACAGTTTCCCGCTCCTGGACTCATGTAACCGCCACACTGTGAACACGAGGACACACACACGGAGTCACAAGGTGTTGCGCAGTATGTAAAGTCCCAGACCATGTTTGAGACTGCTCTATTTCCAGACCCTCTCCACTCCTCCCAGTATTCAAACACTGTGTGTAGACAACTATACGTGGGAATGAAACATCATAAACGCATTATATAAGATGTGCAATCGGTAGGGGCATAAAGATTCCTCTGCAGTAGAAGTGGGCTGCTTTTCTGAATGTGCAGATGTAAAACAAATGAATTTACATGTCGGCATAGCAACATGCAAACCGAAATATCAATAATATATCAACACAAATTGGCAGTACAGAAGTGTACTTTCCAATATACTGGTAAAGGAAATGCATATCCACTCAATTTAAATATATTTATATTAATATATTTATGTATTTACATAAAATATTATATATATATGGCATGCATTTACATAAATAAGGTATATATATATATTATGTATATACATACATATGTATATACATGCACAAACACGCACACACCTGCATTTATGTGCGTGTGTGTGTGTGTGTGTGTGTGTGGTGTGCACATATAGCAGCGTCACTTCATGCTGCACCTGGTCCTGAAATTATACAAAAGCTCTCAGTCAATGCATAATGTTAACAGTGAAGCACACACCTCCATCTTTGCTGAGTTTCTCTAACACTGCTGGCGTGTTCAGTATACAGAACTGAAAAGCCTCTGGAACCAAAGCCTGTGTGAGTTTTACACTGGTCATATAAATAAATCACCTTGCCCATCTACACTTTCACTCTGTTAATTGGAAGCCTTCAGACTAATCCAGTCATTTTGAAATACACATTGCATAAAACCGAAGATTTTGATGTTTAAACTTCTTGCTAATTAACCATTTTCAGGGAATTCAAAATAAAATCTGGCTTTGTTGGGCATAGAATTTAAACAACGACACTCACAGGCCTAGTAACTAAGATGACGTCTCTTTACTATAAACTCAAAATGCATTTATGTGCTTCTTACAAACACTATGATGTGTCTGTTTTCAACACAATTATTAAACTTGATAAAACAGATGCTAAACTCGGATTTAACCTGAGAACACAAGCAGCTGAGTAAAGTTATAGTAGTTTTCAGATGCGAGAAACGAGTTGTGTCTACTGACATTAGCACGTAAAGCAGTTGCCATGACATTATGCTTGTTTTAAGAAGCCGTCACGCGCAGGAGGACAGAGGTGTGGTGGGAAAGAGACAGCATCAGCCAATCAGCCTTCCTTCTTTTATTAACTGACCAATCACAGTTAACAGCAGCCACCACACCTCCCTTGATGCCAGGTTGAGATTTTTCAGTGTTTGCCCTAGGTCTTTGACCTCAACGGACCATGACATCGTCAGCTGATAATGACAGTACATGTCAATACCAGTGGCTGGAGTAACAGAGTCAGTGAAGAACTATCAATTCATTCACATTTAACTGGTAAATTGCAGGTTGAGGGAAGGTCGAGATTTTCTCATTTCATTTCAGCATTCTACAATGACACTCTAAAGTACTTACCCTGAACTGGTATCTGTTTTCAAAAACGCCTGCAGAACCAGTGGGAACTCTGACTTGACGATGTATAAGTAACTGGACATGGCTATAGGAAATATAAAAAAATGATTAAATTAGAAGAAACACAATCAAAAGAAACTAACCTTCATCATGATTTTATGCTCATTTTGCTTGTTGCACCCTGCTGGAACAGGGTTTGAACTCAGGATGCAAACCACTTGTTGAACTATTAAAAAAATAGATAAATATATCTTGCGTTTTAAAAAAGTTAACTTTGCAATATATGACACTTATCTTGGTATGTTTATCTATTTATATTACTTTTATATCCATTATTAATTTTGTGTGTATTTTAAATGCATAATATTAATCTGAGTCAGTGTGATTAATGTGATTGTTATGTAATTCTTAGGGGGAAAAAATACTTTTAATCTAGAATCAATTCTGCCAAACCAACACATTTAAAATTCAATTTAACACTTTTTACACAAATTAAATATGAATTGTCACAGTCAAGTGCAAAGAAACCTAAAGGACAGGCAGAGCATTAATGATTAGGGAATTAAATAACATGGAAACACAGTGTTAAATATCAGCATAAAGTAAGTTTTGTCATTTTGCCAATTCAGAAAGTGTGTGAAGAAAAGTACATGGGTGGAAATTAACTGGCAAAACCATTCAGGAAAATATAGAGATGAATAAAGGATTAAAAAAAATCTATCAAATCTATACAAATTATGTTGGGCAAATATTAATGTCTCATTCACATCATGTTTTCTTTACCTCCAATGTTTTGAAGAGTGATGGCAATTCCGGCCGCCATCTTCCTGTCATTCCGAAGGCCCTGAATCCCAGCTGTTCGTATGATCTGATTCCTGGAAATGAAAGTCAGTAAAACATGAAGAGAGGGACAAATCCCACCAGAGCCAAGTTTCCGCAATACCCTATCTCATGTTATGATTATCTTTGCCTTCGGTGACCGCTGAGTTAACATGGAAACTCAATAAGCCCTAAAATGGATGAATTGTGTTTTCAGAAAGGAAATGACATCACAACACACTGAAAATGCCAACAACTGCATTACAAGAAATGGCTCTTAAAATGCTTTAAAACAACACATTTCTTTCTTACAATGTTTAGTATTGAACAATAATTTTCAGTATACTAAACTATATATATATATATATATATATATATATATTATATATTTATATATATATAATATAAACACACATATGTATTGATTAATTGGCCTGTCCAATTCAAACTATTATTAGTTTAAATTATTACTTAAATTCCTTCCTGCAGTGTCACAAATTTTCTCCATTATATTTAACCATTTCAGGCAATTCCTGTTTAGATTACAACAATAAAAAAATGCAGATTGTTATTTTGTGACTGTGTTAACTTTAAGGCATCTGTCCACCAGATTAAGAAATGACAATACATCAAACCGATCAAGAAAATATAGTTCTTCTTACCAACAATACCAGAAGACTTCAGCAGGAGGTGAATAGAGTAGCAGGACAGACCAGCTACAGCCGTGAGGAGAAACCTGAAGACAAAATACGACCATCGCATCACTTCAAATCTGTACAACATCTGCATTCTGCACATGCTAGACTTAATATATGGCTTTTCTAGAAGTTCACCCAAGTAATCTTGTGAGAAGTAGTAAGAAACTTCCTCTACTGGAAATTAATGTACTACTTTCTACTTACCAAACTGACATTTAGCCGACCTTTAATCTGAAATGACCTTCAGTACACATTACAGGCACAATCCCTTTGGAGCAGCATGTGATTAGGAGTCCAGCACAGATACTAAGATTACAAACTATTAAAACCACTCAAATATAATATAAAGTCTACAGCTGGAGTTCTAAGTGCATAGCATACATTCTTTCTAAAGTGTAAAGTACTTCATACTTTTTTCAGATCCATTAATGTTGTTGAGTAAGAATTACTGCTGAATGAATCTTGGGAAAGCGCCAGTATTTGATTTTGGACCCAAAAATATGCGTCTGGTAAACCTGATAAAAAATGTTCCATGAAACCCCATGATCAAATACACCCCAATTTTACTGATTCATCCAGCTCTTTTCTTTTAGCTTATGTCATGGCCAACTTTCAGAAAGGAAAATAGCTGATAGAAGCTTTAGCTAGAGATGCCGATTGATCGGCTGGTGACCGTAATTGGCCGATTTTCATGAGATCGGCCATGACCGGCGGTCAGTGTGACATATGCCGATTTTATTCTGGTCAAATGCACTCGGGCGCCGCATGATTAACCTTTGTAGCGGTACGGTCCTTATATTTGATTTTTATTTATGTGCCTCTGTGATATGGTCCCACATGATTTATGAGATTTGGAATGTTCAGTGACGTCGGATAACTGCCAGATTCAAACTGTGCTTTCGCGCGTTGCTGGCGCTGATCCATAGTCGGACGCGTTCAGCGCTGTCATATATCACAACTATGCAGTGTTTTCAACCACAAAATGTTATATTTCAGGTTTCAGACATTTAAATACACATAAGCACGAGTAAAACAATACATTTGGAGTTTGTAAAATACACTCTGATGACTGTGGAAGCAGCAATAACAATTTATGTGTTATTCATATCAGACAAACATAGTGGAACTGTGGAAGTAACTATAAAGTTTACTCTATTCTTCTCACAGTACACCGGACACTTTTTACACGTATTTGGGGAGAAACTGATGAATTCACGTGCTGTATATCCGACTGACAGGACAACATGGCGGCGCCCGTTTTTAAACGACCAAACACACTCACTTACACGTATTTGAGAATCGGATTATCAGATAGTTGATGTCATGGTAAGCAAATTTGTGAGTATTTTGAAAAAAAAAAAACGAAATGGCCTCGGTGTACCGCATGACGCGTCGCCATGGAAACATTAAAGGCAACGTTCTAAAATAAATAGAATATTTATGCGTGAAAGGGTTAAAGAAAAAATAGAAAATAACATTTGTGTGTGCTGTAAAGTGGTTAGAAAAATCGGCTAAAATCAGTATCGGTAGGTCAAACTCAATGCAAAATCGGAATTGGCCTAGAAAATTGTAATCGGTGCATCTCTAGCTTTAGCTACACATAGTGGAATTCTCTTGCAAAGTGATTATTGTGCTTTCAGGATATGTTCACAATGTTTCACCGCAGGAGGCAGACTGCCTTGAATTTAATCTACTCCAAGTCCATTTGGATGACAAGTAGCTGCTACTGATAAATGTCAAGTAATTAACAATGGCCAAGGGATGAGCTCTGGAACGACTGTATTCAAACGAGATGGATGTTCTCATGGACTTTTGACAACAGCTGTCTAACAATTCAGAATGCATTGACCAGAGGAAGTAATCTCAGTACTTGTGCTCTGCAATCGACACATCTACAATAAAATTATGTGAATTTGCATCGACCATTTCTGTTGTGATGCATTTATTTGCCATTCATAAGGTTGATTTATTGTTATATGTCTGGAAATAAGACTATCTTTGGAGGAAGCAGTCTTGGCCTGTTAGGTCATTTGATCAGTAGTATTCAATTCCCTGTAACCTGACTGGAGCGAGGACGCCTCAGACGTCTCCCCGTCTCCTCCCCCAGTTAAACCAAGACAGGCTGTGAGAGGAAACCAAATATAACAATATTTGGATGGGGGCAGGGTGATCCTAAAAAGAAGGATGTGTCTGGAGAACAGACGAGGCGTGGCCAGCCAGGTCATGGCCTTTCTGGGGCCGTGGATAGGCAAGGGGTGGAGCTAATGAGTGGAAAATTTTAAGAAGGTGGGACATACACATTAAATGGGAGGACGCACAATGGCATGTGTTAGCTTTCCTCCTCTACTCTTTGGAAAAGCACTCTATTTAGTAACTACTGCTAGTCAACTTACAGCATTCTTCAGTTGTGCATACATATAGCTATATGAGGTATGGTATAAGCCAATATGTTTAGCATTATGTTTAGCATAAAAATATAATTATATCTTAATTTAACCATCTAAAATATTTTACTTGAGTTGAGTTGTTCATAATTTTCATTTTAAGTACTTTAAAACTCTTGAAACAAGGGCTGAGGTTTTTTTTTTTTTTTTTTTAAAAGGCCAAACTCAATTATTCAAGAGCATGTTTGGAAAAATAACAGATGTAAAACCTATAATTTAATTACCATGGCAATTAGACAGCCAATGGACTGCCAATGCTTGAGATTTAGATGATGTTAAAATGCTGATTCATTGAGGGCTGGAAGTGACAGGTTCATTTTGATGACTATGAGATGATTCAGTAATGCTTCAAATAAGAACAAACATAGAACAATGGATTACTTTTACAGCCAATTTGTCATTAAGAGGGTAATGAAGGTATTTCACTTACAAGAAAAGCAGTATGCCAGTATTGGCCATAGCGTAGGCCAATCCCAAAATCCCACTGCCCATAATGGCATTGCCCAAATTGAAGACTGACATGCCAAAAGAGGTCTTCCCTCACAAACTGAGAGAGGAAATAAGATTGATAAGCAACGAAAAGACACAAAAACACCAGCAGTACTGCTACATAGACTAACGTCAACACATCGTTTAGTTTCTACAAGCTATTCGTGATATGCTATTGGTTAATTGGAAGTTCACGGCAAATGTTGCACATACTTACATCAGTAAAACGTGGCTTCTTGCCATCGCCGTTGGGCAGGAACTCAATGTTCTCACCGAGTGTGCTCTCAGGATCATCAAATCTGTTGGATGAAAGACAGTGAACATTTAATTGACGATGATCTTGATCATCAACTAACTTCCTCTTCGCCTAGTAACGTCTGTTTTCTGTTATTGACATACCTGCCGTGATGGGTACCATTTCTGATGGTTGATAGAGAGTGTGAGAGGGTCCATCATCGAGCAGGAGCAGAAAAGAGGGTAAACACACTTAGACAAGCCCACAAGTCAACACACCATGCCAGAAAGTAAACGTGCATTGAGAAATATTAATGTAAGCTACAAATAAAGTTTGCATTGACCTCAGTACAGAAGCACACAATGAACATGAAATAAGTCAGGTATGTTGGGAAAACAAGCTAAAAAAAATAAATCAAAACCAGTTGAGAACCACAATTTAAAGTGGCCTGGCTCTCCATGCAGGCAGTACATGAGAAAGCACTTCCTGTCACATGCAATTAACTTATCTTACTGCCACAAGACAATGAAAATCAAAATGTTCAGCGTTTGTACATAAAGTCAAAGTCCCTTAAGGGAAGTAGTTTCACTCGGCGGCCATCTTTGAAACTCCTCTCGGGCAGTTATTTCACTCATGCAAATGTGCGTCCTATCTCTTTGAATGGGGAAGCATCAAATGCTCCAAATCTTAGGGTTAGCGTATTCTGCCATATTGCGCATCACATTTCTTCCATTCAAAGTAATGCACCATCTTTGTATATCTAAAGTCTTTGATAAAACTGAATGATTGGAGTGATGCAAAAGTGCTTACTGTTCTTCCTCCATCATAGTCTTCATCGGCACACACATTTCCTCTCCGAGGTCGTGACCTTTCCCATTGGGTAGGATACTCATATCTGATCTGGCAGGTTCCATTGTGGAAGCAGTCGATATCCCACAGTTCTATGTGTGAGTTGTCCAAGCTGCTGAAAAGGATAAAGATTTTGACAACAATTAAAAATGCAATAATATGAATATTAATTCTGTCTCAAACTGTCCAGGGTTGTTACTGTTAACTAAAACGTATTAAAAATCGTTTTCACTAACTGAAATCAAAATGTAAATATTATTTGAGAAAGTTACATGAAAAATAGAAATGTTGCCTTGGAAATTAAATGAAATAAATAAGGTTAAGGTGAAGAACCAGAACTGAAATTAATATTAAATAAAGCTAATTAGGAAAATCTAATTTAATCAAAAAATTAAAATCAATGTAAAAAAAAAGCTAATGGAAAATATTATAGCATTAATAAATACAGTAATGCATTAGTATTAAAAAATACTATTATAGTATTAAATAATACTAAATAATACTGCATATGTGTTCATACTGTACTATACACTAAAGCGTAATGGGGCCAGATGGTAATACTGTGGTACGTTGATGTATACCTTGATGATACAACATCATTCAAATAGTCATTTGCCAGGTTTTAGCATTGTACTTCAAAGTACTTATGCATAAAAAACATGGTATTGGTGTACATGTCCAAAAACAATCTATACTTAAGGGTGTCCATGTTAATTAAGTCTGATGGAAAATATAATTTCTTCTTCTTATGATTCTTCTTCACAACATTATTGCATTGTGTAACACCTGTCAGTAATGCACAAAATCACTCTAGAAATCATCTCAAATCAGCCTGATCGATTACATCACTACCACTTGGCTGTTCAGTTAAAGCAGTGCGGCCACCTAAAGAAATCACCAGGATTATTCAGCGATTTAGTGACTGGCCTTTCATCAGTTTCCCCTGACACCTAATTTCCGTTTATGCATGCTATTAAGTAGTCATTTCAATGACAACAATGAGACGCAATAACAACTGTCTGCGAGGGAAAGAAGAACTGCATGAGTGTGTTTTATACGGCCTGATAATTGAGGAAGTCTTGAGTCTAGTCCATTTCCAAATGAGACTGATGCAGACACGAGATTGCATTCCAGCACTATTAACATTTAAACTACTAGCAACATGTTGAGTCAGAGTGCCATGGTAACTTTTCAAAATATTCTGTGGCTGACTAGAAATCTTACCATATTGATTTTTTTATTTTTTATTTTTTTTTATTTTTTTATTTTTTTATTACAGTAATTATAACATTTCCTTACAATTGGATGGTACCTGGAATCTTAGTCAAGGCATTCAATAATTGGGTATATTGGCTAAAAATAAATAAATAAAATTAAATTAAAAAAAAACAGCAAAACATATTTTGTGAAACAAATATTACATCCAAAATTAAGAGAAAGAAAAAAGGGACATACAAGTCATCAATTGTAGTAACAATAAAGTATGTTGCAAGGCAATGTCAGCCAACCAATATTACAGCTTTTTTGTAAATTCAGTAAGCTAATAGTTATATATTTATTACTCTGCCTGTAGTTTGGGTACCAGATCCGATTTTTTTTTTTTACTATTTACAAAAGAAAACATTGAGGATGATGCCTTTTAATCCAGAAGTACTCCTTCCCAATATGGGTATTTATTTTTATTTTTATTCCTATCATTACTTCTCTCATTCCTCATATCCTTCGTATCTCTTATTCAATAATTCTTTAGATTTCCCTTATTTCTTAATTTCTTTCAAAATTTCTACACTAGGTCTGGTCTAAGACCATATTGATTTATGTGATCTTAAACATCAAAATAGTTCAATTGTATTGTTTAAATTAAATTATCGTTTAAAAGTTTGGGGTCAATATGATTTTTTTTCGAAGAAATTAATACTTTTATTCTGCAAGGACACTTTAAATTGATTAAAAGTGACAGTAAAGACATAATGATTTAGAAAATAATAAGAATGATTTCTGAAGGATCATGTGACATTGAATTTGGAGTAAGGATGCTGAAAATTCAGCTTTGCATTCCAGGAAAAATTACATTTTAAAATAGAAATCAGTTCTTATTTGAATTTGTAATAATATTTCACAATTACTGTTTTTACAGCATTTCTGATCAAATACATGCAGCTTTGGTGACCATAAGAGACTTTTTTCAAAAATAGACTTTAGGTAAGGAAAAAAATAGGTTTTCTATTATTTTAGCATCACTAAATGCCCAGACAAAGTAGGATAATATCAATTCATTATTGCAAATAAACCCTCCAAATAAACCCCATCACCTGCCTGGGTTCATTGTCCGATAATGACAGCTGAATGAACATTATCCCATTTCCTTACATTTTGTCCTCCTGGTATTGTTCAAGTAGCACTGTACTTACAGGAACAGACTCAACATGATAACGTGACAAGCTTTTGATCAGGCATTGCAAACAGCAGCTTCTTTGGGGTCCAAAGGGACTCTAAATTCTAACAGGAGCTTGAATTTCACATGATGATGATATGTGAGGTATGGAGGCTGGCGATATACGTTTTTGTCAGCCTTAACACTGCTTACTAATGCGATATTTGACCCACAAAGTTTGAGCTCAAGGTTATTAAATATGTCGGATCTGATCAAATTAGCTCCAACTTTATGAGACACAGAATGGTCAGTAGAGGGGAAGAGAAAGTAAAAGCAATAATAATAATTAGCAATACACAGTAACAAAGTGGTTAAAGGCAATTATGGGGTTAATACAAGGACTAACTACTTTTTAAGATGAACAAAATACAATAACTCAGGGTGAAGCGCAGTATTAAGACTATCACGCTTTTGTCATTTTTATCCTCGCAGCTGTTTCACACAATGCACTGTCCTTGATGTACATTCAACCATGTGCTGCCTTCTCAAAGGGGCTTTACATTCACAATAATAAAGACGTTACACTGACCAACACCTCAAACTAGGGTCAGAAACAGGACAAGATTAAATAGCCAAATCTACAAAACATTTTTTAAAACGCCTCATGCAAAACGAGTGAACAGTAGCCATTTACAAACTGACTTTATTATTGTTTTCCTTCTAGTCAAATGCTTTTTCCCACGCAACACGAGCAAATGTTATGGGTCTGGATCTTTATTTACCAGGTATAATCTGCCCTGGCCAGTTTGTCACATGTTCCTTCGAAACTTGATGTCAGTAGTAGAGCGAACACAACCTCTGCTCTGATTGGTTGGCAGGCTCAGCCCCTGAGTGGAAGGCATGGCACTTTACATGCAAAACAGACCATGTTTAGATGTTCCCTTTGAACAGTAGAGCGAATATGACTCATCTGAAATCATTTTGGGGTTGAACATGATCCCAGCATGATTTTCCTGAGGACTTCTCTAGGGATAAATGATGAGAATTTATGAAAAGAAATGTAAGAAACATTTTTATAGAACTACATACAAATGTTTCTTACATTCTTTATTTTTATATATATATTATATATATATAAATATATATAATATATATATATATATTATATATATAATATATAAATATATTATTTATAATCTATATTTTTAGATATATATACTATATTTATATTATTTATATTTATTTTTAAATTTGACATTTGAAATATATAATTATAAATTCTTACAAAATAACTTATATTTTAAGATAAAATTGTTAGAACTTTTTATAAATAAATTGTTTGTAAATGTAAAACACGCACACCACCACCCAATATATATTTATATATAAATATATAATAATGCACACACACATTTAAAATATTGTATATTTTTTTTTATCAAATTATTAAATACATAATATAAAAAGTATGAAAATATAAATAACACCACCACACATTGTTGACCAGCAAAAAACAAAAAAATAACTCTTTGCATCTTAAAAATGACATACATTTCTTCTGAAAGCAAAGAGAGCTCTGACGAACTATTGAAATTATTGACACTTATAAAATCAAATGTGTGATTAACAAATTTTAGTGGTGTGTGGCTGTGTGTGTGTGTGCGTGTGTGTGTGTGTGTGTGTGTGTGTGTATGTGTGCAGGGAAGATAACAGGAATGAACCACTTAAAATGCTTAACAGGTTGTGCATGGTTGGGTAGCAGTGTGGCTGTCAACATCTGCAGAAAGTGACATCAAGCTAGTGAATGTGATTTGACCCTGGTGATGATGGAATAGGAAACCATTTGGAATGTCAATTCACTCGTGCTTGCCCAAGGGATAATTAGGCAGGTTGAACTGTTTCACAAACAGTGAATCACATATAATTGACACCCTGAGATTAAAAAGCATCCTGTGTGAGCTTCAGATTAGATAAGGGTTGTCTGTACTCTGTACCTTTAAATTGGTCCTAACTAAAGTAATTCAGCATTCAAAGATGAACGTTTCACACAGCACAATATTGTGGTTTAAATTCACCACTACAAACCAGACTTTGCTTTTTTTTAAAACAATTTTAAAAAGCAATCTAAAGCAAATGCAGTGTCCCAGGGTAGCACATCCATTTATTCTTCTGTTCATGAATAAGCCCGCGGTTCACCAAGTGTCAATTTGAATGGCAAAAGGCCGCTTTGCCCACCGTTTTCCATGAATGTCCCAGAGGCTCAACGCTGAGGCTCAAACTAAGTCCTGCTAGCCCTGATGTTAACCACACCAAGCACTTGGTAACTGTACACCATAAAAATAAATAACGTGGTGGTGTGCTACTATGATACTGTCGCCTCTGGCTTGCTTTTAGATGCGGACACTTATTATTCAACAGTTTTACTGATTTGACTGCACTGACTGACACTATGGATGACAACTGATCTGAGCTGGACGATGACATCACTGATTTTTCTGCAAAACTGCTCATAGATGAAAATATGAACTAATGTAATAATTGATGATCTTTACAATGGAACTGAATCAACACTGAAACTGACTTGAGCTGAACAACGACACTATTTTCTTTGAGCTGCTGTATGTTTGCATCATTGAATCATTTTCTGTTATCACTGTAACTGCACTGTTACAATCTGTACAGATAAAGCGCTATAGAAATAAAGATGACTTGCCTTAATGATACCATGCAACATGATATTAGCTCAAATGTACTTCATAGAATACCACACTTGTACCAGTTTTGGCACACTTTTGTTCGGGATTGATTCAACCTATTTGAGGTTAAAAGGGCCTGTCCTGCTGTCAATGATTGCTCTTTACCAGACTGCCTACTGAGGTTTATTTTACCGATAAAAGATCAGTGACGTACTTACTCTGTCTGTATATGAACTCACCGTATCCACCTGTCTGGATCTGGTACATAACACCCACTTTTCACAATCTCACTTCCTAATAAATATGCCCAACCCAATCAAATATCAATGAGAAAACAAAACTACTTTAACTCACTCAACTTTTTTAGAGCCCTTCAAAACCACAATGGGTACCAAAGTGCTATACGTGAGAATAACAAAAATAAACAAGGATTTTAATTTTTTTAAATTTTACATTTTACATTTTTTTTAATAAATGATTTTGTATGAATTCATAAAATGTCATTTGTATGGAAACAAAATAAAAAATGCAAACAATGATCCACCTAAACCTAACCATCAGTGGGCCGTAAGCAGATTATACAAAAAATGTACGAAAAGACTGAGAATTCAACAAATTCACATGTGATCTTGGTCCTGTGACCAAAAAGCATTCAATACAAATGTCAGACACAAGTGCACAGAGAATAACAGCAACATAAATGAACTCCTCACTGAAATAGACATGACTGCTATATACAAACATCATACGCTCATCGCTGGCCTTGGCTTGAGGTCAGTGACTCTCCATCTGTCAGCACCAACTCAGAAGCTCTGACCTCACTGATGCAAATGTTTACATCCAGGATAAAGTTTGAGGAAGGTATATGATTGGTCAGGCACGTTCAGCTGATGTCACATTTTGTCTCTAGAAAATTCTGGGACATTCTTGTTTACTCATGTTCATTGATTGGAAAGGTCTCCCAATGAAGTTCACTGAAAAACTGATTTTTGCCTCATCACATGGTCACCCCTCTTCTGATATCGGCTACCATGTCAAACATTGATTGGTCGTTACTGTCCATTCACGTTCAACGTGTGTCATACTGTATTGCCCCATCCATTAATCCAATACAACATGAAATCCAATTCTGACTTTTGTGACAGTTTAAGTCTGCTTGTGATAGCTTTGAGGTTTGCACAACTGTCCATCTAACATGTCCCAACCATTCAAAATTTTACAGAGAACCTTCTGCTGATACACTCAAAGGTGATTTCTCACTTTCTCCCTGACCTCTGACCCCCCATTCCCTGACTGATGAGCATAAGGTCCAGAGAACCCAGATTCAGAGGTGACATCCTTACAGACCATCTGGCATGCCAATATTCAATACACAGCCATGAACTAAAACCCAATACACTCTCTTAAGCTGAGCCAGGAAACAAACCTTTGGAGAGTTAACTGAAGGATACAACACGTGGTAAGAGATCCTGTTAAAACCATGCAGCAGATATGGAATATAACATGCAAGTGAGTGTTTTAAAATAAGCTATTTCTGTATCTGTAAACACATCATTTTCAACACTAAAAAGGATTGGCTTTAATTTTAAGCTCTATCAGTCATCAAGGAGAATGCACTCAATGAGGACAGCAATATATGAAATTACTTTAAAAAATTAACTTTGAAAGAGTTATTAATAAGTCTGCTTTTGAAATTAATATTATCACTAATAATAATATTCATTAATATTATTGCCAAACTACTCAAATTTATTTAACTTATTTCAGCTTTCTAATTACCTTTCCCTTTTTAATTAAGCTTTTTTTTCTTTTTTAACTTTTAAGACAACACAAAAATATATAATTAACTTTAAATCAGAAATTGAAAGCATGTTCATCATAAGAGGTGTGCATTCAAGATATTGACTGTATTTCTGAATAGCAATATATCTGGACAAAAAACATCGTGACGTCACTGATCCAAGTAAATTATTGAAGTTAAACATATACTTAACATAGGTTTAATAGTAGGCTATAATACAGTCTCATCTCTAGGACCATCACAAAGGGAATCAAAATTGTTACATTTGAGTCCATAATAACTTAAATATTCACACAATTTGTCCATTTTACACAACAATTAAACTATTTTCTTTCCCTTATTTTCGTTTTCTAATCTTACAAATTTTGCACCTCAAAAGTAGCGAACTTTTTTTTTTTTTTAAAGAAAGATCACACAGTGTATTACTTACTATAGTCAATGAGCTCCCGATCTAAAGATCTTTGCGACTATAATGAAAAATGATGTTTTCGGTTTAAGTTTCCAGTGTCTCGGATGCTTTAAGTTCCTGTGGTTCTTCACCTCGTGTGGTTTGATCACAATAGAGACAAAGCGCCTTGAGAAATGAAGTGAATTGGTGAAGGCTGAATGATGAGCAGTGGGGGTTGTTTAGGTCCCGCCTTCCGTGGAGCTCGTCCAATAGCAGCCGACGAGACCGTCCAGTGGCCCCTCCCACTTCTTCCAAGAGATCCATGAAGAAGAATTGTATTGATAACCTGTCAGAGGAAAAAAAATATGAAATGGTAGGCCTACATGATAAAGGAAAACTGGGAACACTCAAATAAAATAATTATGAGAAGTAAAACAAGAACAGTGTATAAGAAAATTGTACATCTCTAAGTATAATTAATCCCTTAAATTAATACAATTTACCAATAAGTCAATTATATAGTAGTTAGTTAGTTAGCTAGTTAGTTTATTCAATTCAATTTAACTTAATTACATTATAAAACTGTAATTTGTAGTTATTAAACAGCACAACATTGAAATAGTTCAGTACATTGAAATAGTGTTTTAGAGCTGAGAATACCTATGCCAACGCGCCCCTATAAACCCTCGTCTGTCCCTCTATCTGTGTGGCTGAGATCGAGTGTCCATTTTCACATTAGATATAGGGATGATCCATACTGGCGTTCAGCAGATGCCCAGTGTCCCGTTGTCTCCATTAGGTTTAAATATAGTGCTGTAAGTGTGTGTGTACGTGAGTGTCTGGGGTTAGATGGATACACCTCCGCCACTGCAGCTGTTCACCAACACTCCTTCTATTTGTGCCATAGAATGCCACTTGAATTTAGCAGTGGGAGAGAAACCATCGGCTGTCTGCTAAATCCACATACATGCAGTGCTGTATAAATGTTATTGACCTGCTAATTAATTAGTAAAGATTATTAATGATTGTAATGAACATCATTTTTACTTTCTGAATGTACTTTCTGAATTTACTTTGAGTCATGCTTGACTGCGCAAAACTTGCCACTAGTGTTGTTACTGTCGACTTAATCTAAGACTAATAAAACTATTTTAAAAAATGTGAATTATAATTTATAAAAAAAAATTGTTAATTGAAATAAATAGTAGATGAAACACTTAAAATTATAAAGTTAGCTAAAAGTTGCCTAGAAATAAACAACTTTATATATATATATATAATACTGAAACAACACTGCCACCATGATTTTAAGGCATTTTCCCGGAACAGATGAACGTGAATAGTTGGAGTTTGTACAGGTATCACTGCAGTTCTGAAATGAAATGTTCGGTACACATATAGCCACACCTACGCTAAAACATACCTGATAGTGTTTACAAAAGCAAATGTGACATGAAAACGAAATCGGAACCATGGCATTTAAGCTTGATTTTAAACTCGTCTTTGAGCTCTTTTATCATGACTGGGCGACTGTGGGCTAATGGTTAGCGAGTCGGACTGGTTACCCAAAGGTTGCTGGTTCGATTCCAGTACCAGTAGGAAATGACTGAGGTGCCCTTGGGCAAGACACCTAACCCCCATTCGCTCCCTGGGCGCCACAGCAGAAAGGCTGCCCACTGCTCTGAGTGAGTGTGTGTCACAGTTTGCAGTAGTGTGTGTGTGTTCACTACTCACTACTCTGCTCCTAATGTGTGTGCACTAACTTGGATGGGTTAAATGCAGAGGACAAATTCCGAGTATGGGTTACCATACTTGGCCTTCAATGCACCATGACTCGTCCCCCGGCTCTCCAGTATAGGCCTAGTTACCATTCAGTAGCTGAGCAAGCTTAGTAGGTCAGTAAAACATATGGAGCTGGTAAAGTAATGCAAACTTTAAAATATATTCATTTACAAATCATGCACCATGGTAAAAAAAAGTGTTTTGAGGTCATAACATAATTGTGCAAGGAGTCTCGTGAAAACAAACCTTTATTAATCCATATGCCATATTATGTAATCATAATTGTGTGTGAAAACGATTAAATGTGCTTGCTGTTTTACTGCCTCTAGTGTTCATTTCTGTTGGAAACTGCAGTGATATGTACGTATTGGTACGTATTTTTGCATTTTGCTAAATGTTGCCACAGGCACGTTTTTCCAATGAGCCCGTGTTCCTCACCCTTCCCACGTATGAAAGACTGAGCAGCTGCCTTTCCATCACAGAAAACAACACAGGCTTTTGCATGTGTGTCACAGTGAGCGGTAAATTAGCATCTGCCAGTGCTGTCAAAAGCACTGTACAGTTCCGCTCGACCGGACTAATGACTTTAATGGAATGTTTCCGTGGGTAAATCTGCGGGTAAACGTGCCCTCCTGACTCCACAGCCGAGCCTCACTCAGTTCCCCGGACAGAAGAGGGGATGAGTCTTGAGAACAGTCAGAGAGAGTGAAGACTGTTGCATTGTTTGAATGATCAATGCATTAATAGAATTAACATTTAAATTCACAAAAGTGTCAAAATTGTTTCAGGGTAAAGACAAGCACTTTATTTTGTGTGGTTTCATAATTTTCATGCAATAAATTGTAAATGTAAAAAAATAATAATAATCAAATAAGCTATGTGAAATGGGTAACAGGGAATATCGCTAAATATATCACTAATATAGTAAATATTGAAACTTGGGTAGAGTTTTTGGTAGCACTTTTAATGTGAAGTAGTACACGCTGTACTTACTATAGTAATAACAATAAATTATGCATAATTACAGTAACTAAACCAAATCCAAACGTAACTCTATTCACAGACAGCAACATAGTGTCGGCCCATGTGGGTACAGATGTGGATTCCACGTGTACCAGATGCGGGCCGGATCTGCGTCTACACTATGTTGCTGTCTGGGTGGTAAGTAATATTACTCAGTACTCAAAACACCACTTACTGTAGTTTATACACACACACACACACACACACACACACACACACACACACACACATATTTATATATATATATATTCTGCTTGCTTAATTTGGATCAATCAGGTAACATTTTCTCATTGAACCTTAGTAAAACTACTTAAAAATGTACTTGAAATACAAAATTGAGATGTAAAAGTATTAAAATGTAAAAGTGTAAAGTTTTTTTAAAGAGTGATGAACAAATCGGTCAGTTATTGTAGAATAGACATCAAAGAATAGCACAACTGTTGCCATCAGTTCAAGGTTTAACATGATAGCCAGATACGGACAGCATATTCTGTCAATTTATTGCAAATCTGATGTGTCATTAGTCAACAAAAAAACAAATGTTGGTTTACTCAGTGCTGGTAAAGTTGTGCTGTTTTGAAACATCTTTTGATGAACGCTTGTTTTTCTTCTGTGATGCAACAAATGGATTCTTTTTCTTAGACAAAATGTTCACCTTACATAAAATCCAATCACCCTAGAGGAAACATAATAATACCTCATATTAATGCTGACCTCTGCTTCCTCAGGCTCAGCAGGTTCATGCGTATATTGAGTTGTGCATGCAGGAGGAAACTCGTCTTCCTAATATCATGAGAATCGTGACCGAGGTCGAGCACGACAAATGCATCAAATCATGTCTATATGCAGTGTCATGTTATCCTTCACCTGCCCTTTCCAACTGCTGTGGTGAGCGTAACCATGGCGATGTATTGTTGGGTGGCTGGTTTATTTTAATGGCAAGGCATTCATTGATTTTGGCCGAGCTCCTAACTGTTATCAAACCTGCGCCAGTGCCATCACTCAGATATGAAACATATATCTATCTATCTATCTATCTATCTATCTATCTATCTATCTATCTATCTATCTATCTATCTTTAGATTCTAAACTTGACATAAACTGTCAACTTGTCCCTTAAATATGATCGGTTGATAAGGATGTTGTTCTAGGATCAACAAAGATTTTCTGTGCTCAGCATCAGTCTGTATAATGCAGCTTGTTCAGGTTTGGAGCAGAACTTTTGACCAACACAGTCCAACCCCTCCTTTGATTGTGAAACTAATTTCGCAACTGGCTATTTTTTACAGGTTTGGTTCGTAATGTACTGTTTGCAGAGCACTGTGGGCGGACGCTCACATGGACTCCTGACTGGGTGACCTGTTTACTTTTTCTCAGTCGCTTTGGTACATTTCTCAGATCAGAATTGAAATTCTCAAAACTACCTGTTCAATCTTCACATCACTGTGTCACTTGTGCACATCAAAAAAGCAGTTTCTCATTTCTTTGAACAAGTTGCAAATGCTTTGCTACATCCATGCAAATGATTATGTACAATTCTCTGCTATTTCCTACATTATCAATTGCTTATGTCATATTGATCAAAATGTATTATAAAAAATAACCCCCCCCCCCCACACACACACACACACACACACACAAACACACACAACATTTAGGCATTAGTTCATAGCATAAGTCTTTACATGCGAAATGGTTGAACACATTGTCATAATATGTCAAGCATATTTCTATACATTTCCATTAGACTTTTTTTCTAAATCTGTCCTGTTCACATTTCACGTTCTTCTTCTGTTTCTTTGTGCTATGCAGTGCTGTCTTTTCCTTTCTGTATCGCAATGACATGGAAAACAGTAAAAGTGTCAATGTGAATCTTGTCCAGTCTCTTGCAGTCAAACTCCCACATACACTAAGGTGTAACTTACAATTTACAATAATTGTCATCAAAACTTTAGCCATAGTTTACATCAGAACATCCCTCCAGAGTACACTGTTATATTGACAACATGACTAAGCAATTAGACTGTCTTATCCGTACACAATGACACAAGGACTTGTCATTCTGATGGTAGTGAAATGTTCATTGACAGATATTTACTTTTGAGAGATGAACTAAGGGTTTTGAGCAAGAGACTGGCTTTTGCAGATAATCCATGGTGTTTTGCAATTGTTTTGAGAAATGCACTTACTGTTTTGCAAATGTCGAGGATGATTCGAGAAATCTACCAAAGCGACTGAGAACAACTGTAAAATTTGGACAACAACCTATTAACATTTATTTTTCAGTCTTACAGTGTTACGTTTAATTCTCCTATTACTGTTACAAACAAAAGTACTTTTAATAACCATAAAAATCTACCACATAAAAAACTTAACAGACGAGAACTCTTTGAGACCTTACAGTACCATGCAGGCTTGGCGCCATGAGGGGCCAAAACGGGGCGTTTCAATTTATATATATGTATATGGAAGTTAAATGTGACATTACTATTATCAAGACTCTAGCTGCATCTAGAAGAATGAGATAATCATAAAGCATAAAATTAATCAGACATCTCCAATCAGCGGCAGTTATAAACCCAAAGGAAAAATAAGGACTTACCTTTGTTAATCAGCATCTCTCGTCAACTTACAGTTCATTAAACAGCAATGTGCTGAACTTCAGCAGGGTCTCCGTCACAAGCTCAGTGGACTCACACAGTGATGGGAATGCATGGGAAGGCCAAGGAACACTGAGTCCAAACTGAAGACAGTGAAACCAACATTTGTGCCACAGGCAAATCATTAAATGAATGAATTGATGGATGGATCTGAGCCACAGAAATTTGAGCGATTGGATGTCATTGTTTTTATCGTTCATCATCTGGAAAAAATCGTTTATGAAAGTGATTCCAACGGTATCGTTCCTCTCTGCCATTATCGTTAAAGTTTTGGTGAGCACTCTGCTATTCTGTTATATTTAGAGCGATTTACAGAATTATCTTTATCAATATAGTTATCGTCCTTGGTGAGAACGGGCCTGTAAGAAATATGCAATGCAAAGTGCAGGTTCAGTTTCCCTGAAGCAACTGGGCTGAAGTGTTTTGCTCAAGCGGATCATGCTGAAGGAAACACAGTACGTTTTCAGATAATAAAGCATACTGGGGTTTGGACCTGCTAACTTTCAGTTGTCAGAACTAATCATTATCCACTATGCCCCCCCCCCCCCCCCCCCTTATTCAAAACACAACAGAAAAACACTTAATAGGTCATTTGTTCATGAAATGAAAACTGGAAAGCTTAATAAATATAAAAATACATCAAATGTATACATTCATATATATTAACATTATTAGCATTAAGGCAAGTCATCTTTATTTCTATAGCGCTTTATTCAGTACAGATTGTATCAAAGCAGTTATAACAGAAAGATGATTCAATGATGCAAACATACAGCAGCTCTAAAAGAAAATAGTGTCATTGTTCAGCTCAAGTCAGTTCAGTGTTGATTCAGTTCCATTGTAAAGATCATCAATTGTTACATTTTTCGGTTTCACTTCATTTGGATGGTCCCTTTAACACATTCAGTTGACTATAAGTAGCGTTGCACCTACATGTCTACTAACTCTCTTTAGAGTGTTAGTAGAGTATTAGTAGACTGGTAGGGTTAGGGTTAGAATAAGTTGACATGCAGTTGCATAGTTACTTATAGTCAGTAGACTGTCTGTTGGAGGACCATCACAATAAAGAGTTATCAGATATTAAGCAGACAGTACACTAATACTCTAATGACAGTTAGTTGACATGTAGTTGCAAAGTTACTTATAGTCACCAGAATGTTCAAAAGGGACCATCAAAATAAAGTGTTACCCATTTTTCCTTTCATCTATAAAGCAGTTCTGCAGAAAACAGTGATGTCATCGTCCAGTTCAGTTCTCATCCACTAGTGTCAGTGCAGTCGAATCAGTAATATTGCTGAGTACTAAAGGGTTAGTTCACCCTACAATTCTGTCAGTATTTACTCACCCTCATGTTGTTCCAGCCCCGTAAGACTTTCGTTCATCTTCGGAACACAAATTAAGATATATTTGATGAAATCTGAGAGCTGGATCACTCCTCCATAGGCTGCCAGGTAATTTCATCTGCCGGCCCAGAAAAGTTAGTAAAGACATTGTTAAAATATTCCAAGTGACTACAGTGGCTCAACCTTAAGTTTATCAAGCGACGGTTTTACTGACAGAATTTTCATTTTTGGGTGAACTAACCCTTTAAGTGTCCCCAACTAAGCAAGCCAGAGGCGACAGTGGCAAGGACCCCAAACTCCATCAGGTGACAGAATGGAGAAAAAAACCCTTGGGAGAAACCAGTTCTCCTCTGGACAATGGTGTGATTATGATCCAGGCTGCATCACAAGACAGAAATCTGATTATGGATCAGAAGCATTTAAATATTTTATCCAGTTCCTTTTGCTTCAGATTCAGATTTGATCAGATTCATCACGCCAGTATGGAGAGGAAGCTGGTCTGGTCGGCTGACGACGATAACCTCGGGATAAACAGAGGGACCAATATTAGCGTAGATGCCATTCTTTTTACAATGTTACAAGTACATTGGGTGTTATGGGAAGTGTTCCCGGTTCCGGTTGACCTAAGTCATGCAGCCTAACAATCCTTTAACAGATAAGAATTATAGAAATGTGAGAATGTGTTATGCCAGGTTAAAGAGAAGTGTTTTTCGTCTAGATTTAAACTGGCCGTGTCTGCTTTCTGAACAAGGCTATACTGTTCCAGAGTTTGGGTGCTAAATAGGAAAAGGATCTACAGCCTGCAGTTGATTTTGATAATCTATGTATCAACTGGCCAGAATTTTGAGATCATCTTTCTGCTAGAAGAACTAGTAGGCCTACTGACATGTAAACTAAGGTAAATAGTTGGTCTGTAGGTTCAGTGCTGTCAAATATACAGTAGCTAACAGATGTTTTGTGTCACAACTGTTAAGTCTTTTATCGTTTATCACCTGGACAGGAAGTAGATACAGTATTTTATAGAAACATGTAACTATCCATATCAGACCACTAAATAGGACAAATGAAAGCCAATGGGAAACTAAGCGATGTGATTCTTGGAAATCTGGAGTAAATACACCTCTCACTCGATGACTGCAACAAAAAGCTTATTTCAAACCAACAAATCTGAACATAGGAAGAACTTTAGAGTGACTTCAATTCCTCACAATTTTCCCAGCAACAATAAAAAATGATTCTCAAAAGTCTAATCAGCGCCAAAGGCTGGATCTGGAACAGTGTTTGAGACTCCCTCTTTGGTGTACAGTATGGTATGGATGTCCTTTCACTGGATATGAACTATGAGGTTAAGCCTTGTTGTATCATTCATCAGTGACATTTCAAATCAATCAAGACTGAGAGAAAACAAAAACAAGATAGTAGAACAAGTAGAACAGAACAAAACTGGTATTAGATGCTTTCCTAAAGAATTAACCTCTCATCTAAAACAAACTCACATGTACACAGACCTTGGTCTTGTGGGTCTTGGCCCACAGATCAATGCTCTTTAAAGGGACTCTCTTCAAAGGATCCACACTGGAAAACAAACCCTGAGTGATAAACATGCTCCGTCCCAAAAATACATGTCATCTGAAAACAATGTTACGTGTGCTTATTTGAATGAATTTATAGGGGTCTTGGTGTATTATCAATGATCAGTTTAGATATAAAAAGGAGTGTGTGTGTGTGTGTCCTGATTACAATGATCCAATTCAAAAACACTGGGGAAGTATGTGTGAATTTGTAAGGGCTGCATAACAAGTCAAGACAAGCGGTTTGTTACAGAACCCAAGAGACGGACTCAGAACCCAAGAGAAACATGTCGAAACTATAAATGGGAACATCAAGAACAAAACTTTTTGCATGTCAAGGGAAATCAATCATTCCTAATGTACAAACTTTTATTTGAATTTCACGAGCATGCATAAGTTGATGTTTTAACATCTGATGACAATTTCAGGGATAAGTCCAGGGATTTAACATGAATTACATTATAATGCATAGAACTGATAAGATTGTAAATGTGTACCTTGAAATGCAATGTAAGTCGCTTTGGACAAAAGCGTCTGCCAAATGCATAAATGTAAATATAAATTATAATATTTGAGCAAATGTCATTCTATAATGAATCATAAAAGCAGACACACAAATGCACACACATCAGAAACACAGTAGCATCATATAAGCTCTGAATCACACAGACAGATCTGCACTCTGATTCAGTGAGGGTCACGATGATGCCAGACATGAGAGACCAAAAACAACTAGAGTGACTCAGGCTAAAGACTGTTGTGTGCCGCTGCCACGACCCCTCTCAACACAGCGCACAGCAGACACACTCCCACTCACCACACTGGGACAACACTGCTGCATTCAACAGGGGCTCAATCGTAAATGCATTTGAGTAACTTCATCTCAAATACAAGTCATAAATGTTATAAAACTGGTCATAAACACACTTTTTTTAAGAATTATAATATAATTTCTATGATGATTAAGCACCAGAAATTAAGCAGATACAGAAAAATATTACAGTAATGAGAATTTATGCTCAAAATATGACTAAAATATGATTCTGAACTCTAAAGTGGTCTTTTTAATGTTCGTTTAAATATATAATGTGGTTCAAAAGTCCTCAAAATGCTTACTTTCATTTACTTTAATAAAAACCTATTTTAGTTACACTAAAAAAAGTCTCAATATATATAAATCAGACTAAATCAACCTAAACTGATTAATCTTAAACATTCTTTTTGATGTTGCATCAAATTTCTTTGTGAAAATGATTCAAAACTAAAATTACATTTTGAATTTGAGATTTTCAGTGTGGACTTGAATTATATTTCTAAGAGGACACTGCTGACCTCTAGTGCTTGACATCAACATAACTGCGGAAAATTCTGTTTTGCCATCACAGAAATAAATTCCATTTACCATAAGATTTCACATATCTTTTTTTTAACAGTGTGGGTTGATTTCCAAGAAAAGTGTAAACACTTCAAGCAAATGTCAAAGTATCTGAGGGCATTTCAGATCATTTCAGAAGCAACCAACCACATTTGGATCAACAGAGTCAAGTCCACTAAAGAGCTTTGAGTGTTTGAGTCTTGAGAGCGTTTGCAAGATATTACAGGAAAATCAAGATATGCTGGCTAAAATAGGAAAATGTAGATTCAGACAGGCCAGAAACTCCTTCAAACAAGAGTGATGGATTGTGACTGCTGGTCTTCCATCACGGCTGTCCTCTAGCCTCAAACACAGAGGCTGCTGGATCCAGTGAAGGCACGAGGTCAAAGGTCGCTCCTCCAGACACCTTCACCCACCACCAAACCTCTCCCTTCAGAGCCATTCTCCTCACTTTCTCCCCGCTCACCGACCACTCCCTCAGCAACTGCCTGTTCCACAGCACAAAGTGGCAGGATGGTAAACAAAGCAGAGACACTCCCGGAATGCAAAGTGTCGCCACTAGGGGGCGCCCACTCAAATCAAGATGTAGGGTTGTAGAAGAGATGTAGGGTTGACCATACAGGTTGGTGCAGCCCATTAGCCAATAAACAACAACAAATATGACATAATGGACTCCTGCCAGCACAGCGTAGAAGAGGTGGGTGAGATGAACCATGTAGAGGACAACAGCAGATCCACAGTGGTCTGGATGCTGTTGATGGCATGGATATGGATGTTAAGGCTGTGAGGGAGTGCTGGTCCGAGGTGTGGATTAGGGTCCAGTAGACAAAGAAGACGGTTAATGAACAACAGCCCATCATAGAATGCAGGAACCACTGCAGACAGAGAGAAGCAAAGAGAGGAGGGTCTCACACTCACTACTGTCCCCTACTGGAGGAAAGGACTCCATTAAAGCATGCAGCATTTGAACGCAGATGACTGGTTTCACAGACAGGACTAAGATTAAGTCAGGATTAGGCCTTAGTTTAATTATGACATCGAAGTAGCTTTTATAAGCGTGCCTTAGAAAAAAAACATTACTGGTGTGCATCTTGAGACAAAAAATGCCACTAACATATTTTAAGATTGTTGCTTTCGATTAAAACAGCTCAAACATGCATTTTTGTCTGGGACTAGATTTAAGACTTGTCTGTGAAACCAGGGGTTAATGCTTTATATTGTGATCTAATCAGGACTCAACAATAAATGTTATTGTTTAATAAAGAATAAAGTAATTCTGTACAGTTCAATTTTTTTTTTTTTGCTTTTTCGCTGGTTCCACCAAAAAAGAATGATCTAGTTTTTAATCAATGCATTTTTATATTTGCAAGAAATAATATTTATATAGGCCTAGTTAATTAAATGTTGAGTTATCTTAAGTTTTTTTTTTTTTTGGAGAAAATATTTAATTGCAGCAAACTTATACAGCTAATGTAACTCCCTGAATTCATAAACACAACTTTGCAGGAAAATATGTTGCAAAATATTAATTACAGTTTTGAAGTTTTTTAATACATTCTTGATGCTTTTGTTACATGTGATTTTTATGCTGTATTTACTGTTTTCTGTGACCGTTTGCAGTCCGGTATCATACCTTTGTATCATCCCTTGATTCTCTGGCTGTTTCTTGTTTCTCTTTGTTATCTTACACCTTCCCTGTGTGCATATAAAGCCCAGTGTTTAGTTAGTTGTCTTTCTAAGGGTACGTTTAGACGACAACAATGTAGGCTACTAAAAACAAGGGGGAAATGTCTTTGCATTTTTCGTGTACACACGACAACATTGTCAAAACGATTCCTGTTCACATGGATCCACGAAAACAACTAAAAATCCTGTATTATTCATGCCAGGCCAGTGGCGATGTCACTTTGTAAAGAAACACACATACCTTTCTGTAGGTGTCTTTAGGAGATGATAATGGTATCGGTTTCAAAAACTTGCACTTTAAAACCCGTTTTCAACAGTTTGCGGTTTTAGGCCGCCAAAATAAATGAACGGGCAAAACGCATACAAAGTTTCCCATTTCTAGTTTAAAAAAGTCTAGTAAATGGCCCCTAAAGCTGGTATGTTAGTGCTCTTAGTTCTGTTTTCCAGTGTTTTTGTTTTGTAGTTTCTTGCGTTATTTATATTCTCATAATAAACTCTTTAATTAACTGTAGGCCCATTTATCGGTCCAATGGCGGTTTACGACAGGACGGGTGGAAGTCTCTGTGCGACTGTCTTTCCGCGTGGCAGAGTAGGCTAATTTAATTCCATTTAAGTTTTTTTCTGACTCCATTTTATCACGACCTCGAATTGGGGTTAGATCGCCAATTGGTCATTTATATGAGAGTTTAGCAATACATTTGATTGTTCTATTTACTCTACTTTATATTGTACTCGTGTCTATGTCGCTCAGAGTCTCGCGCCGGGCCGTTTACGCGCATTTCACGATCACAAACTCGCCAGTCTGATCGATAACCAGAGGTTATGTCTAAAGCAGATCAACAATGCCGCACACGCTTGCTAGTGTTAAAAAGTACCCATGTAGCCCCTTATAGTCACCCATGTTACAACTAAGTTAAAGCCCAAACAATAACCAGAGGTTATGGCTAGTACATTAAGATAATGCCCCTGGCCCCCTATTTGCGACTGCATAACAACTTAGTTAAAGTCAAGCAGTTAGTCAGGAATCTAGAATTAGATCACCATGAGACATATGGCTGGAATTTAGGTGCGTTGAAGAGAAGAACCATGTAGATCAACCAGCTGACGGTGTACTAGCATAAAACCAACTGTGTGTCCAACTAGCACCCATGACTGTCACCAATAAACAGAAACATATACCTCTGAATCACTTCAGAGCCGCTGCTTACTTGGAATTCAGTTTATTTCTTTAGAATGCAAAAAAATGCTGCACATTCTGTCTGGATTAGTTGGTATTGTGAAAAGACTTTAACTTCGATTACAAAGCAGTCTTTCTGGTCTGAAGTAATGGTGTAATTGTCAAACAATTCAGACCTGCCCTGTTAAATAATAGGCTTACTTGCATCAATTGTAGTAAAAGTTTGAGTTTCACACAACTCAGATAATAAGGAATGAATAACGTATGATGATTCTTTCTGACTAATGCATCCACAATGAATCGCTACAATGACGCTGCATTCACTGGAAAACACTTCTACACACTGATATTCAGATGCATCACTTGTCCCGGCGTGAGACAGACACTGCACTGTCTGGGAAACATTTTAATGAAAGAACAGGAGCTGAAAAACGCAATAGTGAACATGTGAATCTCTTATTCATCCCAATAAGATTAACACTGAGTCTATGAGATGTGGCTGAATGTCCAAATGACATTGCAAAAAAAGGTTACACTTTATTTGACATTTTAAGGTGTTCTTGTTACAGGGTAATTTTACATTTCCTACTGATTAACAATAATTACCAACATGTACATAGGGTTAAAATTTGGGTTTGGTTTAGGGTTATTTGCATGTATAACTATGCAGCCTACTGTTTTTACTAAGTAAATGTAACATGCAAAAATGACACTGTACAATAAAGTGTAACTCGATTAAAGTGTTGTGGCAGTACCATAGTATGTGTATGGTATCGAATGGTAATGCATTTTAATAAGTATATATACACCATGAGGTTGGTCAATTTTTCCTGAGTAGCCTATATAATTTTTTTGTATTATTATTATTTGGTCACCATGAATTTGCCAAGGAAAACATGTTCCTGGATCAACATATGGAACTGGAACAACATTCCTGTCCAAAAACATAGTCCTCCTAATCCTAACCCATAATATATCCCTAAAACCAGATGGAAATGAAAGGTGAAAAAGAATGGTGTAGAAGGCCTTGTTGTTGTAAGCCTAAACTTGACATTAACTAAAAAACTATCCCTCAAATCTAATTGATTGATTGATTGGTTGATTGGAATGTTGTGGGTTCTTCTTGGTGAAATCACGTTAAACCATTAATATTTAGCCACTGAACTCTGAAACCCAGCCAGGTTCTCTGTTCAAAGTTGCATGAGTCAAGCAGGTTTAGGCCTTCAAAATTGCGATTTATTTCAGAAGAAGAAAATTAATAACGGAGCAATTTCAATAATGATTATACTAATATTAATTGAAAAATTCTCAAATAATTGAAAAATGTACCCAATGAAAATCAATGAATAATTTAGTTGTTAAAGGTTAACCCAAAAATAGTGTTAAATTAAACAGTCAAAATTGTGTCTAAAATGTAGGCTAAGTGTCTCGATATTAATTAGCCCTACTTGTTTATTGAACTGTCATATGAAATGAGTGTCACATTTTCAATCGTGATGGTAGGCTATTCAGCACTCGTGGTCGTGTGATGTTGCTTAACTGTATCATATGTTACTCCACATTAATTTTTTAACCGCTGTATGTTGTGTGAACTGCGCTCATTTGTTTCCATTTTTTTTTTTTTTTTTTTCATTTCAACAACACAATCTTGTTAGTCAGACAGTCAACGGCTGTTTGCGCATTGGTTGGCAGTCCGAACGGCAGCAGATCTTTTTTTAACGATAATAATTAAAAAATTAAAATACATTTTAAATGTACAAATATTGTAAGTAAACAACAATACTGCATGTTTAGAAAAACATTTTTATCAAGACTTTAAAAAATAATTCTGCATCTATATTTTATAATTTGAGGTATGTCAGCTGCCGCTATGCGTGGCATCGGCACACCCGTGGCTACGCCTATGTACCTACATTCAAGAAATAAGCGGACTGTCAAAAATAACTTTCTAATAGGCTACTCGTTTGCATTGGTGGATGTTGAAGACACGTCAAGTTTCTCCACTCTGTCTGTCAGTCACATAACAAACAAGTTGTTCTCCCGAAAGAAGTCGATTCCTGTGAACTAGGCGTTGTTCCAACATCTGGATAAAAAACAAACAAACAAAAAAAAAACCAATGCCACAGGCATCACATGTAGCCTATGAAACCAGTTAAACAGATGACGAGCGTGCATGTTCAAACACGCAGGAGTTTTACAAGCTTAACCCTTGATGAGCAAAAAGAGAGAGTAAGAAAGAAATAAGCAAGTGAGCAAGTGGCCATGCTACATTATGTCACATCGATATCACCGCAACTTCTCAACCGTGACTACACTCAGAATGTAGCAAAACAGTTTACTTAAATATCTTATTGAATAAATGTAATATGTGTTTAACCCTCTGGTGATGTTATTGTACACGTCCGTCAAAATTTCTATTTCAATGAAAATGGTTGTACTATATTGTATTTTGATGTTTTTCATTTGATATTTTTCAAATTTATAAACTATATTTATGCAGTAGTTATAACCCATTTATTCACTTTTTGAGCATAGACCTGAAAATGAATTTCCAACTTAAACGGTTAAACATCTTGAATGCTTTCGAGCAGACGTTTGGTCCCTTTTTAAAGTCGACACTTGCAGGTTATTGCTGAAGTGAAATTTTGTATTTAAATTTGAAATAAAGAGTTATAAAATTTTATATATCTTATGAAAAATGCCATTTTCAATTTTTACATGGAATATGTAATTTCCAAAACACGTTTTACTCAAATTGTGAGAAAATCAAAGCCATAAGCTAAACAAGCTTTTCTCAAACCTTGAGGTTGAGATCTCTAAAAATTAGCTTTCAGTAGGAATTTGCTTGTGCGCAGTAAATTCACCACCCATTCATTTTTGACCACGAATGACTTAAAGCACCATGGAACTTTTCCTCTTCGGTCGCCCTACTGGTGGGAAAAGTAGATTTACTGTCGTAAATAATTTAGCCTACCGTCGCACGCACGCTCGCTGTTTATCCAGCTTTAGAAGGATGTCCACAGGCATGGTAGAGCATATTACATGATTTCATGAAAGTATGATGTATTGCAACATCAGAAACGAAGAAAAATTTAATAATGACTACTGTAACGCTTGACGTAAAGCAAGTCAAATTTGTAGTTTTCTTATGTCGCATTCGGACTACAGAAACGCGACCCGATCTGGCAAACTTGCATTGTGTGGTTATAGCAGATATAGGACCGCAAAGAGAATCCAGAAGTGCCTTTCACCCTGTGACGACTTGATGAACCACTGATAAGATTTTGGAAACATTATTCTAAGGTAAAAAATGTAACATCGTGTTGCTTTAACCTTTTCGAATCATGTCCATGATTTTAAGTGTTCTTCACACAGCAAGTGCCAAAACCTTTACCAAGTTTCATACCATTTCGATGAAATAAAAAAAAAAATACCCAGAATACAGCTTTTTGGATTCAAAGCAGCACATCTAGGCCGGCCTGCAAGTTGCTTGGGATAGAATCTGCTAAATTAATAATGTAGATGGCATTCTTTGGTCAACAGGCGTCAAGAGATATTTGCAATGAAACCAAAACATTCTCAACTTTTGGTAGCATGACAGAGCATCACTTTCACAACCCTGGCATGACTGTAGTAGTGAAAGGTGTTGTGGTAAAGAAAAACAGGAAAGTCTAACCTACAGAATTATATTTTTTTAGCTTTCAGCACACAATGCACTTCAGATTTGCCTTGTAAATATTTGATGGGTCTCAAACCAAACAAACCCAACCTAATATCATGAAAGAAGATTTTCTGAGAAAAAAAAAAAAAAAAAAAAAACTCAAATTCAAATCAGGTCTCATTTATTTTTTCTTATGTACAAAAATGAGATAATATATAAACTTTACACAGTTCAAGATCTATTTTGGAAAAAGCAAACAACCAAAACCGCGTTCTTCACATCTCTCTAAGACTTTGTACAATATGTACACACTCTTCTAGTCACAAATCTTATGTTCATCAATGTACACATTCTTCTAGTCACAAATCTTATGTTCATCAAGAGAGTTTCTGAAGTTAAATAAATACATGACACTCCTCAGCACAGAGGATGAAAGTCACTAATATTTTTCTTTGCCAAACTGACATAACAGATCCTCATTCACTCAATTTCCGTGAAGCGTGCAAACATGGCTTTCCGGACAGCGTCCTTGTAGGTATCTGAGGCTGAGAGGCTGTAGCTGCTTCCTTTAGTTCCCAAACCGGCTCCCTTCGTTCTCAACTGAGCCTGCAGGCAAGATGACAGATTCATGTCAAAATCATGTCAGCTATTGAGGTTGAGAACAGGTTTCAAAATAGGCAAGGCAAGTTTATTTATTTAGCACATTTCATACACAATGGTAATTCAAAGTGCTTTACATAGAAGAAATAAAAACAAAAGAAATCAGAAAAATTAAAACAGTTTAGAATAAAAGATAAAATACAGAAATAATCAAATGAAATCAGAATAATTAAAACATTAAATAAAATACAGTACAAACAGTCGGACGAGCAGTGGCACAGTGCTCATTCAGTAAATAAACCTTATGAGCACGAGTTGACACATTTATGACAAAGGAAATGTTTTCATTAGTGCTTGCCAAATTTAAAATGTTACGACCATGCATGCATGTTTTTCATAAACGATCATACTCCACCAAAATTAACAAATACATTAATGCTAATCATACAAGATTCATTTATGATAAAATGTTTATCAAATACTGTAGCATGATAACATGACAGGTAGAATAATGAGTCGTACCTCAATAGGTGTTGTGATGCCCTGCTGGTTTCTACCCAGACCTTTGCCTTCCTTCCAGCCCATGGCCTGCAGCATCTTATTGCCGATATTATCGCTGTTCAATCCATCCTTTGTGGGCTGTTCGTAATTTCTGCAAAATCGAATGGTGCAACGTGCATCTTAATATTGACAATGCACTTGTATTGTTATAGTAAACACCTCACAAAACATTGTGATCAAATAAAACACTTAAACTTACACTACAGGTGTTGGCTGGGTAAATTTCCTTTTCTTGGGTGCAGGGGGTTCAGGGATACCGTATTTCTCTCGTCTCTCAGCAGCCCTGTCTCTGTACTTCATCTGTTCAGAAAGTAAAAGGGACATGCGTGTCAGCAATTCCAGGAAATATTCTTTAAAAAGAAGGAAGTTTGGCTGTGTTTGTGATGAGGTTTCACACCTCTGTCTCTTTCCTCTCCAACTCTTCCAGTTCTGCTTCGCTCAGTTTGGATCTCCTGAGAACCTCCAAGTTTTGCTGGAAAGCAGACATATGATTATATAAATACGGCAAAGTAGATCTTCATATTTTCAGAAGCGATGGGAACGATTATAAAGACTCAAACAGGCCTGAGTAATTACCTTGTGCAGGTCTGAGAGCTGCTGATGGCGGATCAGACCTTCTTTATTGGGGAACTGCCTCCGGCACAGCAGGCACGCCATCTTCTTCCAGTCCGTCAACTTGTCCTCCCTGTCATCTCCCTCCGTGCACTCCTCCGGCTCACTGTCGCCGCTGTACGCTGCCACCAGCCCCACCTGTGGCACAGCAAAGGGAGGTGAACAAATAAGCTCACGCGACTTGATAACCTGACATGTTTTGTAGTAGTGCGGTGCATTTGGCACCTTTGATGAGGAGCTCTCTTCTTCTGTTGCTTTGGACGCCTCTGTTACAAGCCTCTCCAGTGCCCCTGCCTGCTAATGTGCAAAGAAAAACCCCTTGTGAATTATGACAAAACCACCATAATCATCATCAGAGAATGCAATGCGTCTTCAACAATACCTTCTTCTCGAAGAGTGTGAAACCAGCGTCAGCTGCCGCCGCCTCCTTCCTCTCCTCCTGACTGATGGGCTGGAAGCTGCCCTTGAAGTTTTCTTTCTGTTTGTTCAGACTCTTGGCCCAGCGCTCCATGTCCTTCGCAATCTGACGCACAGAGATAGAGGGATTTATAGCACCAATGAAGGACTGAAATCAAACTAGATTTTCTACATTTTCCAAACATAATGCTAATGTGAAACTCGCAGGCATGTTGGTTAGGGTGTTAAATATTTGCTAGGACTTTGCTAAAATGTTGGTATTCTGAGTGGGTTAGCTAACTTTTATTACCTGCTGAGCCGTTTTGCTCTTAGGTTTCTCTTTCTTCTCTTTGCCCTCTTTCTGAGGAGTGGAGGCAGCGTTCTGAGCTGCATTGTTGGCGTCCACCGCCGGCACGTAGGCCTGCTTCTCCCCGTCCCAGTACAGATACTGCTGAGTCTGGGAGTTGTAATAGTACTACAGACAGAAACAACGTTTAGAACCCTCAACAAGTTTTCAGATGAAATATAGCATTATCTTGCCAAAAAAGCATGGAACACATACATGCGTGTTGGGATCATAGTACAGGCCAGTGATGGGGTCATAATAATACCCAGATGACTCATCGTACTGATATGATGAAGTGTCTGGGACAGCTAGAGGAAATGGATCAGAAGAATCAGAAAACGACCTGTAGCATTATGTCTGTCTTATTGGATGGTGTGAATTTAATGATCTGATCTTACTGGCTTGGTTTTCCTGAGAGGTAGCGGTTGCTGTGCTGGTTGCTGAGGCTGCTGGGGTGGAAATGGTGGAAGCGGCTGTGATGGGTTGGGCTTTGCCATCAATCTGTAACGTCTGACAAGAAAATGGGTGATAATGACATTAGAATGATCATTACACTAGGACAGTGGTTCTCAACTTGTTTACTCTGAGGCCACCCATTGTCAGACAATATTTGAAACGATCCCAGCGATATTTCTGGTAATTTCACTGTAATGACAGAGCTGCTTGTTCTCAAAGTTTAATAACCTTTTCAAACCAGGAATAGCAATACGTTAAAACAATTAAATAAATCATAAGTGTAATTACAGGCATTAATGCAGTTTCACAGGCAAGGCTCAAGTCTAGTCCCAGACTAAAATGCATGTTTGAGCTGTTTTAACTGAACGCAACCTGCATTGATCTTAAAATATGTCAGTGACATTGTTTTGTCTCAAGACGCACACCAGCAATGTTTTAGCACATTAATAAAAGCTACTTAATGTCCTAATTGACCTAAACAAATTATTATAAATTAAATTTAATTACAGAAGTTTCAATAACTGAATGGTTTTTCTAGTGGTTCGTGATTACGTGTTTTTTTTTTTTTTTTTTTTTACAAATATTTCTCACAAATAGGAATTTCAACCCAATAAAATATCATTGACATACCTAGAATTTTATTCTCGTTTTTTTATATATACTTTTTATTTATATCCATGACTTTTTCCATGTCTAGAAATCACACTTTAAAATTCCCTCATATATCCAGGTTGATAAACTTGATACTTAAAATGACCAGTTGTTGAGGGACTGGAGAGAACAAAAAAAAAAAAAAGGCCTTTTTTAGCCATTTTAACATTTCAAATCTTATTTCATCTGATTCGAAATAATTTTAATTGATTTTGCAGCCCCCTTTGGAAGGGCTGCTAGTGGGTCCGGGCTGCCTGGTTACATATATATGTAAAAAATTAATAGCGAATTCGTAGCATAAAAAAAAAAAAGTTACCTGAGTAGTAGGTTGATAGACCTGCGCAGTCTGAGAGATCACCACTCCGGTAGCACCAGGAAGCACCTTCACACCTGGAGCCGCTGTAAATCAAAACATATCAATGGGTTTCACGTTGTAAACAGCAAGCATCACTAATCCTTTTACTTTTTATACAAAAAGATCACGTTGATCTGGGAAAATGTTGACCTCTAACCACCCATTATGATTCTAAAAATTAAACTGGATAGAGACAAAGCCAGGCAAACGTTACCTCCAAGTATCCCATTCGCCTGGGAAGGGTCCACAGCTCCAGCCTGCTGCTGATAGTACGCCTGGTACTCCTAAACACAACAACCCATCTTAGCACGGTACTTCAATGTAAAACTGATTCACATAAATGGTGTACTGCACATATTAGTGGTGTTAAAGATGGTGCAGTCAGCTGACCTGTGAATAGGATACATATCCCTCCTGTAGGTAGCTGTATTCTGATGTCGGCTCCACGCTCTGCTGAGGCTGTCAAGTGAAATGTAGTCAAATCAGTCATGCATGCATGCATAATTCTGCTTTAACATTGAGGCATGGTTACTATAAAGTTGTTCGTACCTGACTAGAGGACCACTGAGCAGCTGCAATGGCTGTGCTGGCGACTGAAAAGGCACTAACACGGTTCCCATCTGGTAATAACAGATCCCTGAGGGGGAAAAAAGGCTTTTTAGTGAACTATTATTTTCATTATAATTTTATTTTATTAAATCAAGCTTATGAGCAAGACAACTACAGATAGCAGCATGAGGATATGAGAGAGGTACGTACTTTCGAGCACTCTTGGCATAGTCCACTCCTATAGTCTTCCCATCCAGCTTGAGAGGGGGCTGTAAGCCTTGTAGGATGGTTAGGAGCTGTGATGCTTCCTGCAAAACCACAAACATCATCAGATTGTGCTAAAAACAGGCAAAAGTACTTATCGGAGCTTTCAGCACTGCAAAAAATACTGGTTTCTCTTAAAGGAACAAAGACTTTTTGATCTTTAGAATAGAAGACATTTGTATAGACTGAAGGAGGGAGAAAATAGGTACCAAAGGAGAGGCAAGTTGGACGAAGGCAAACCCTCTGTTCTGGCCCGTCTGTTTGTCCTTAATGAGGCGGATGTTGCCAGGCGAGAGGTTGGCGAAAGGGGCGAGTGCCGTCAGTATGGCTTCAACAGTGGACTGAGGGGGGATGTTCCTCAGGATGATTGCTGTCAAAACATGCAAACATGTCAATGTGAATGCTAAAAATATATATTTTTTTTAAAAAGTACTGCATATCACACTGGTGGTTATACCAGTATCAACCAACATTGCTATTTAAAAGTCAGTCTAGAAATTGGGCAATTTTGGAGGCCGATAATATGCAATTGATATTTCAGATATTTATTATGCATCCCTAGCTCAATGGAAATGTCCTTACTATCGCCATAGTAATCTCCACTGGGTTGGGTGTCTGTGGTTCCTGTGGTGCTGCTGGACTCAGAATCTGAAAATAAACAAAGAACAAAAGCTCATTGAGTTTCTTTAAACACAGTAGTCTGATTCAAACCACATCACTGCCCCATGACAAAGTTATCGGCCAAGATGAGTATTTTGTTTTTAAATTGCCATTGATGAGGCAGATACTTTAAATATCTGTATATCTGTACATATATAAGATAAGGGGTTATTGTGTTTTATTTTTTGATGCCTGATTTGACTAACAAGCACATACAACTATGAAAAGGAGCCATAATATCAGGTACTAGCTACAAAAAAAAAACACCTGCAATTATGAGAGATATATGAATATTCATCACCATCATGTTTTAGTTAAGAAAACTGAAGATGATAACAACTCCACATACATCTTAGTAAAAAAAAAAAAAAAGAAGAAATGAAAAAACACATGACAGTGTTTGACTGGACCATCCGGATGGGTGCAGACAGCGGTTTCCTTCTTCCGGATCTACTTACCCACTTTAGCTGCGCCACACCTGAAGCACTTCAGCCTTCTCCGGAAATTGTACAGGCCACACTGCAAGCAACCGGTCATATTGTTTTAATTGACACTTCTGCTATGGGGCATCAGGTAACAAGCACACTACAGTGGCTTGAAGACTTACCGTGGTGGACACCATTTAAGATCTTAGCTTGAGTCACTTATTTTCTACAATATTCATCATTTATTTTAATGCCGTATCTGCAAAGGCTATCTTCATAGGAAAAAATATATAATATGCAACAACTTTACCATATATATACACACACACACAACCGTTCAAAAGTTAGGGGTAAATAAGATTTCTTAATGTTTTAGAAAACATGTCTCATGCTAATATTGTGAAATAATCCAATTTAAAATTATTTTCTATTTTAATATATTAAAAATGTAATTTATTTCTGTGATGGCAAAGCTGAAAACTTCAGTGTCACATGATCCTTCAGAAATCATTCTAATATGCTGATTTGCTGCTGAAGTTTTTATTGTAGTTTATTCATTTGAAACATGAATCTTTTGTAACAAATGTCTTTACAGCCACTTTTGATCAATTCAATGCATCTCTCATAAAAAATTAGTTTCTTTCAAAAATACAAGGCTGACGGCAAACATCTGAACGATAGTGTAGAGAAATATATATCCCCCTTATACTGTTTTTTTACTGTTTACATCCAATGAAATTCCTGAATGAGACCATTACAATATCATCATGAAACAGCAATTTTAACTTTAGTTTTGGGTAGCCCATGTAACTTACTGAGTTGCAGAGCCAGTCCTCAAACTTGTGCCGGTTGTTGCTGTAGTGCACGGCAACACTCTTGCCTTGAACGGTCAGCAGTTTCTGGAAAAGGAAGAAAGAGTTTGGTTACTTCCTCTCTTGCGAATGCTTGATCTCAGCCCAAGAACAACCACATTAGCCACGAGGGTTTAGGGTGAGGATCGCCCGGGAGGGTTTAATGTGTAAGATGGTGTGTGTTTGGGACCCGAGTGTCCGGATGGGGCCGGAACAGAGTGTAAAAAAAGGCACTCCTTTCTTAAACGGGATGGGGGGGGACTTTCTAGATGAGGCATTTACTTTCTCTGCACAAAAGAACTAATTACTGTTAAAAACTGCCGAGATATTTTAATGCTGAGGTCCATGAAATGGGATGTTAAATATAGCACCACACTTCACTTCTACTTCTAGACTTGAACAACTTCACACAAAAAAATATCAACTATGAAAAACACATTTTTCAATGCACTGACAATTTTTAGCTTAAAACCCATTTGAGTCATTCAAGTCAAACCTGAATTTTTTTTTTTTTAATCGCTTTCCCTCTTAAAAATCAGTGCTTTTTTTTTTTTACCCGTGCTAACAGAGTCCTGGTAAAAAGTTAATAACATGACTTAGGAGAAAAGCCAGTGTTTCCATCAAATGGCTCTTCTATATATTTTGGTCACACCTTGCCTTCAAAAACAAGAGCTCTGGTCCATTTCTGTCCATATAGTCTGCTGGGGCAGCAACTTTGCTTTTTTCCCTCAGTTTGTCTTTTTGTAATCAAATTGCATTATTCCCCAGGGCAAAAGCTAGACTTGGTGATTAGGAAGCAACCTGATTGGTCTCCATCCATCGGGTAGCAGCTTGCAAGTGATAAAACTCCACGAAGGCGAAACCTCGGCTTATACCTAGAGAGGCATTCAGATATACAGACGGGAGGCGTGTTAGTTTAAATGGTTCAGTTGTACAACATTCAAACTCTGTCACAAACTGCTTCGTGACCCCCTTGACCCAGAGAGGCCAAAGAGATGTAGGGGGGTTGCCTGGAAACTTTTACCATAGCAACAGCACCTTATAATATTCTAGCTGTTGGTCTAACGATGACAAAGTAGGTTGAATCAATAATCACAGCAAACAGTCATAAACAAGTGAATCTTAAAATAATCTTTATGAGACAGATGCTGCCATCGGACAAACTTGGGCGATCTTTTATATGCGTGTCCCTACTTAAACAAGATAAAGAAGATACATGACTGCTTCTACGTTAATGTTAACTTAAATTGGCACAAATAAAACTCTGCCAATTTTGCGCCACACAAAACCCATACAAAAACTTACCTCCAAACAAGTATCTAATGTGCAACAAATTTGTTAACTCAGTAGCCTGAAGGGTAAACCTGGTCAGATAACATGTTGCTATGGCAAAAGGTGTTTGAGCGGAAGCAGGTTGGCCCAGCGGACACAGGTTTGTGTGGGAGGGGAAGGATCCACGGTACATCAGTCTCACCTGTTCTCTTTTTCATCAGCCTCACGTCCATCGGCTTTGGCCCCTCCAGCTGGTCAATGGCTGCTCGAATCTGTGGATTACAAGGCGAACTCAGATCAAGTTTGTTCAACAAGCCAATTTCATTTAGATTGTCAGTGAAGTCCTGGATAAATAATAATAATAGTTACAACTAAAAACTTTAAAGATGCATTTCTAATAACAAACTAATTATTGTAATATTTAAAAAGACTGGTTAGAATTTATTTTACTTAATTTTATTCTTATTGCATACATTTATTAAATTATTATTTATTAGAGCTGCATAATTAATCATTAAAAGATTGCCAATGATTCAAACATCCATTCGATCTTATTCCTAAATGAGAATTCACCTGTGTCTATTAAACCTTTGACAAGCACAGATGTTGGCGCTGTCGCTGAACCAGAGAGAGCAGTTGTCATGTATAGGTATAAAACAGCTCCACAAACTCTTTTCAACCATACAGTATTGTTATTTCTGTTACAATAATTCAAAATATTACAGAAGTAACGGATAAAAGTTTATAATTTGGATATAAACACTGATGTGTACTGTAGCGATCAAAATTGTGTAAAACACCTTTTGCACACAACTTGACACTTCAAATAAACATTTTATGAATTACATCATTACACTAGCAGGAGGCGACAAGGGATTGTTAAAAATAATTATTTGTCATTGGCCCTGTCCCAAATGGCAGCCTAAATACTCTCGGCCTTTCTACGTGTTCACAAGTTAGTGACCTAACACCGCTTTGACAGTTGGGAAGAAGTCTGCCGAGAAGCTCGCTTCAGAGCGGGATTGGCAAAGGTGCGCATCGAAGGCGCAGATCGACGGCAAAGGGGGGCAACTTTCTGAAACCTAAAATGACAAATGGGACATCCTGGTCTTGTGGACTTAATGGACACACTTTAGCCATTGCAAGTGCATATGAAGTGTGCCTTTTGGGACAGGGCAATCCAATTGGGACATTTAATCATTCATTCAAGAGATTTGTTCAAAAACAGATTAATCTAGTAATGAAACAAGTTAACTTTTTGAGCAAGTCATTGAATCATTCATTCAAACAGATTTTTTAAAAGTTTTAAATTGACAAAATGTTTCCAGAATTTCTAGTAAATTACATTTTATTTTGTCTATTCAGACATCTTGATCCCCATTTCAAACAAAAAAAACAATTGTGATACTCAATTGATCATGAAACTTTATCACTGATTTCCATGATAAGTTTTACTAGTTCAGGACTTGGAATATTTAATAATGATAACAAAATAAATGTAATAAATACTCTAGGCCCTGATTTAAAAAAAATTGATCACAGAAATGAATGAATGTACTTAATAGTAATAATAAATAAATTAATATTGGCGATATTCAATGCAGAATTTTCCATTATACGATTGTATTAACTATTGAAGATTTCATTTCAATGGAAACTTTATAAGACACTGAATCTGACCATTTGGGTGAAAAAGACAAAGGACTTACATCTGCCTCTGTGGTGTTCATGGGCAGACCCCGGAGCATGATGGTCTTGCTCTCCTTCTCGTCAGCTGGGTCTCCTCTGTAATCATGCTCAGAGTAATCACCATCCGAGTGGTGTCCGTCATCAGACCCGTCGCTGCTGCGCCGTTTCCTTCCTCTCTGTAACAGATGAGAATTAGTAAAGTGAGCATCATTCTATGTCAAAACATCAAATAAGCATTCATATTGGTAAGTCCTCACCTCAGGACTGTCCCTGCTCCAATATCGATCACCTCTGTCACCACGTTCACCATCGTAACGGTCACTACTACGACGATCGTCACTCCAGCGATGAGAGTCGTATCCGCGATCGTCTCGTTCTCGACGGTCCCTGCGGTCGTCGTCGCGTGACTGTTCAGAGCCGTACCTGCCACTGCGTTCTGTACGGCTAACCCTAGAGTTACAACAAGAGATTATGATATTATGACGTTCAATTTAAGTTGTGAGTAGGGATGTGTCCGAAGCCGAACACTATGTTTGGAAAGGAAATGACGCATTTTACAGAGCCCCTAAAGGGACACGTTGAAGAAAGAAAAAAATATATCAATACAACACCTGGCAAATAAAAGTCAGTTTGGCTTTAAATGGGCAAATGCTTAAGAGTCTATGATTTGGATCATTATTGTAGTGATTATTATGTTTATAGTTTATTATGTTTGGCAACAGTTCTTCTAACCCTAATTGATAGAGTGTGTAGTTTTATTTCTTAAACAAACATGTAGGAAGACTCATCCCAAGAAATGCTCCCTCACAACCATTCTTTCACAGCTTGAGCCTGATGAGTCTTGGCATTTTTATCTTGGAATATGGCCATGATGTATCTTCCAACATGGTTGTTCAAGAAACGAAAAGCTACACGCTCCATCAACTAGGGTTAGAAGAAATGCTGCCAAACATATAACATGGTAGAAACATAGTAATCACTGCAATAATGATCCAATCATATACTCTTAAGCCTTTGCCTATTTAAATCCAAACAGCGACTTTGTTTTAGCCGTGCATTGTATATTTTGCTTTCATTTCTATAGTTGGGTAATTAAATTATAATTTGAGGGCATCATGGAGCCGATAACAATATGGGGGTATTGAAATCGCTTTTGAATGCAGGCTCACTTTTTACTTTCCAATTCACAATCATGCATACTGTGAATATAGGGAGCAGTGGTACTGACCACATATTTTGCAAGATAATGTGTCAATGATGCTTAGGATCTGTTGTTGCACACCAAATCCTCCGACATGGTCATGTCAGTCATCCCTCCTTACTATCTTCACATAAGTAAAATGTGATGTACTGTAACCGGACTACAGCAGCAAGCCTAACCATGTCCCTTCCTGGGCTTCATAGGATGCGTTTTTCATTTTTCGTGCCTTTCCAAATGCGGATTTGGGCTTCAGGCACATCCCTAGCTGTGAGAATATTTACCTCATCAAGTCATAAAACACTGACCGTTTATCTGCACCCATCTTCGTTTCTCAATACAAGGCCTGTTAAAAAAAAACATACAGAACAAATTGTTATAGTACAATGTTAATTTTGCACATATCATAAACACAAATAATATGAAACGACAAAGCCTTGTGTTAGAACCACAAACGTATGTGCTCTTGGTTCAATTATATAAAGTAACATGGTACTACTGTGTTTTTACCAATGCATGTCGAAAATACCTGCTATCAATGGTAACTTACATGGCTAAAAAGCCTATGGTAGTAGTTTTTGTTCGTGTGGTCTTAATTTTCGTTATGTGAGAAGTTCAGTAAGCTACGGGAAAGCACATCAAAATGGAGACTGTGTCGTCGTGTTGTCGTTGAAAAAGGCGCAAAGAACGCCACGAAACAACGAACACTTACCAAATATATTTCAACGAAACACTGAAGTGAAATATTTCTCAAATATTGAGAAGTGCAATTACTGCCAAGATCACCTCTCTCCAAAAGATCACACTCTTGGTCAGATCATTCGATGTCATCTGCAGCTAAAATGGTCTACAAGCTTCTCCTTCCCAGAATTCCTTTAGATGGGGAGGTGACGTGTTGTTGTTGCTGTTGCATGATGGGAAATATAGTTTCTTTCAGCCGTTTTTGCAGATCGCTCCTCCTCTAATGCCCAACTGTGACATTTGATCAAATGAACAACCGTTTTGATTAACTGAGAACCTAGAAGTACATCATTTATTATATATAGTATATAGGCTATATATTTTTCTCGTTTTTGTTGTGATGTAGGCCTATACTATGATGGTGGTTGTTTATATCAAGATTGTTTAAATACCATATTTTTGGACATAGGCTACTCCTCTAATGTCCATCTGAGACGTTTGATCAGAAGATAAGCTTCTTTACTAACTGAAAAACTAGAAGTATATAAATTATTATGTGTAATATATAGAATTCATTCTTCTCGTTTTTGCTGTTAGTTTTTAAATATAATTTTTATTAAATTTCGTTCTGTGAAGTCTCTAACTAACTGAGAACCTATACCTATTTTACGATGCTTTTTGCATAATAAGCCAAACAATAATATGTTTACATATATATTATATTTAAGAACATTATTATCATAATGTGCTTTAAGATAATTCAATAATTTTCTTAACTGATCCTACGTGCTAACAAAATTATTTAAATGTCCTATTTTTGGTCTTGTAAAAGGTATGGCTATTATGCTTCCTACGCAAATCACATCTGCTCAGATAAACTGTCAAAGAAGAAATAACACCTGAAGTGTGAGGTGTGGTTTCTCTTGAAATATTCAGGAAGTTTCTGAAGTCTGATTCAATTTAAAGAATCGATTCGTTTGAACTCCCCAAGAAAACATTACGCTAATTATTTTGAATCTTTATTCAAAAGTTTCCCCCTAAGTCAAAGTTTACGTTGTGTCACAGAAATTATGCTGTATAACACTATGCTTTCGATTATGTTATAAAAAGATCCCGTCGAATGCTGTGTAGCCTAGTTCACATCTCTGCAGTCGAATACGCTGTCCAAATCGGTTCGTATGAGTCATTGAAAACAAGTGATTCTTTTGCCGAGGCGACAACTAAGGGAGAATCTGGTGTACTTCGTGCATTACGACTGATAATACGCTTCACTGGAATAACGGGTTGGACACCCGAGAAAACAGACAGCACTCCTCATGCACTTTTTAAAGGAAGTATACACTTGAAACTGCAGTGAGAGAAACTTATTGACACTTTGTTGCATAGCGCTCTCAATACAAAAATCTTGACTCAAACGGATTCATTAGTCCGCAGATGATGAGGAGAATGATGGTCAAAAGAGAATGACAGGTGAGTAAAACTCCAGTCACAGCCTCATACGAGTCATATTGAGTTTTACATTTTAATGTCAGTGGATGTATTATATATACTTAGTTCTGAAATTAATTTATAATGGTATTTATTTACAGGATACCAAGACTACCATAATATTTATTTGTACCTTTTTGAAATTGTATATAATGGTACCTTTTTGACTCGGCACTCCAAGAATATGTCGACAAACTTTATTTTGGACTAGTAGGCTACCATGATATTCTTGGAACTACCTTCAAGTAGCATAACATAAATACAATTTAAGTACTATGGTATATATACTAAAGTATCATCTACCATCTCTGTTAGTATCCTCTTCACATTACCTTTTTTGTAAGGAATTACCATGGTATGTATAAAATATGATAATACCTTTGGTACTTTTAATAAGACTTGTGGGTTCCATGAGTTATTCCAGTTTAAGTGTATTAGTCCATTTACTTTGGCAATAGCATAACCAGACCTGTTTAGTTACTTCCAGAACATTGGGTTTATGAGCATATTAATAATTAACAATGCCTTTCTTTATGCTGACAAACAGTTAATGTTTTGTTTTGCAGGTGTCTATGAATACACCTGTCATTTGAATATTGTTAGTGTGCAACAGTTTTCATTTCACCCACTGAATATTCTTTTGCATATGTTTTGTATATGAACTATGGATGGGAGTACTGGGAACAACAGACTTCTTGATTAAATAACGATATTTGGGTAGTTGAAAAATAAAAAGGACTTGACAAATAACATTACATAACATTCAATATTTATTTCTTCATTCAAAAGTATTCAAATATAATTAATAATTTTCAATAAAATATTAATATAAACTATTAAATTTAAAACTGCATGCATAAAAATTATACAAGACTAGAAACGTTTTGTTTAAAATAGATTTAGATAAAGTAAAGTATATTATACTTAGCAGTTTAAGAAACACATCACTGCTGTCTGTATATCAAACCTCCATGGCAATATCAATTTTTAACCTGGAAAACCGAGGGGAGTTTTTAAACCTGTGTTTTAAATAAAAACACTATTTCCTGGTTTAGTAAGCTATTGTTGAGCAATGCCTTAATTGTACCATTAATCCCTTTCTTATGTCATTTCTTTATCGTATTATCTTGGTGCGGCCTCAGTAGACTCGGAGTAAAATCGCAAACACATGTAAAGAGTTTTTATTAAAATTGGCTGCAACAGCTTAAGTTGGGTGACCTGCAAATTTTTACAGCCAAAAGATTCTTGACCAGTACAGATTGACCTCTTGGCTCAATAGAGTTTGTTGATGTAGATTTCAACAATTTATTATTATTATTATTATTTGTTCTTTTAAGTAGTAAAAACAGAAGCGAGCATAATTTTGCATGCTTAAAGCCATGAATGCACCTTTTTCTGCTCGCAACACAATTGTTTGATATCTAACTAATTCTCTTTTTATCTCCAGCTTCCACGTTTACATTGGAAACCTCGTTTCAGCTCAATGCCACCCAAGATGCATGTATCAACCAGACACGTAGGGACAGCGAGTACTTCAAATATATGGCATACACTATCACGTACAGTGTTGTATTCCCTATTGGATTAATCAGCAACTTCTTGGCTTTGATTGTGTTCCTGTGTTTCACCTCTAAGAAGACTGCCAACACGGTTTTTATGACTAACTTGGCCATTTCAGATGCTGGCTTCTCCTTGACTTTGCCCTTCCGCCTGATTTATTACTTTAGGGGCGGTCATTGGGACTTCCCAGACTGGTTTTGCCGCTGGTGTGTATTTTCCTTTTACGTGAACCTGTACACAAGCGTATTGTTCCTTACTGGCCTCAGTGTACTACGGTACTTCGCCGTGGTTCACCCCATTACCCACAAGACCCTGGTCACGGTGCGGCGAGCCAGTGTATCATGCTTTGCGATTTGGATATTTGTGGCCTTCTTGTCAACGCCGTTCCTCATGTCAGGTACTTTAGAACGGGAGGATAAGATTATCTGCTTTGAACCCGGGAACATCACGTCATGGAAGCGCATATTAATCTTGAACTATGTGGGGGTTTCGTTTGGATTTGTCATTCCATTTATTACAATACTGGTCTGCTACAGCTGCATCTTCTGCAAACTCACCATAGGGAAGAAAATCGGGGAGCAAAGGCGGATCCCCCGCCGACGCTCTGTGTATTTGATTGTGGTTGTTCTGAGCACGTTTCTGCTGTGTTTCCTACCATATCACGTCATTCGCACGGTCCATCTTCATGCTGTTGTTTCAAGCCAGGACTGCCAGGTCAGAGAGTACCTCCTGAAGGTTCTGGTCATCTCGCTGTGCATGGCAGCATCCAACAGTTGCTTCAATCCCTTGTTGTACTACTTTGCGGGAGAGACCTTCCGGAATAAAGTCCGTAAAGCGTCAGGTCGACTAAAGCAAAGTTCGATCAATCACAGTGGTTTCAACCAGTCTTTTCGACGCCGGAGCCAATCCGAAACCGGTCAGAAGACAAGATTCCAAAGCTTCACTGCCGTACACGAAGACTGTCTGTCAGGTTCCTTAGACAGAAAGAAGCCTGATGGCTGCGTGCCTGGAAAGCAGTGCAAACTTTCTGACTGCAAAAAAGCATTGATGACTGACAGAGGAAAGTCTATGATTTGCAGTTGTAAAGAACAGAGGAAGAAATCGGAGTGTGAAGAATAGATGTCTCTATTGTTGTCACGAATAAGGAAACTCAGTGCATTTCTTCTTTTCCCTTTCACTTCTTAACTGTGAGACTAAAATGTTTAAAGATGTTGGGCATTAGATAAGTCTAGGTGAATCTCACACAATCTCAATTATTTTTTTATTTTTTTTACTGTTTGTGCATTTGGCAGATGCTTTTATCCCAAGCATCTTACATTAAATTCAAGGAATAAAGGTTCTTCATGGAACCAAATGCCTGTTTTAGCAAACAGAGCGGTTGCAATCACACCAGGATCGAACACTGAAGCAGTGTTGAGAGCATGATGAAAACAACAGAACTAAAAACAGCACCAACTCCCCTTCATAAAATATGTAGGCTGGAGTTTTACAGCACTCAAGCAGCGCTAACAAAAACCTTGTTCATCTCTCACTAAACTCAATCTGTCCATTAGCTATCCCTTCTACTAGTGACAGCAGCCTTACATGCTTATTTTTCCTGCTCTTACTTAATTGGAACATACCATTTTCAATATAATTAACCCGTCACCATGTATTTGAATAAATACATAAAAAGATGATAAAAGGGATAGTTCACGCAAACATTTTAATTAAGTCATTTACTCACCCTCATGTTGTTCCAAACCTGTATGAATTTCTTTCTTCTGCTGAACAGGTGAAGAGTGTCGGTAACCGGACAGTTGATGGACCACATTGACTTCCATTGTATTTTCTTCCTCATACTAGTATGGAAGTCAATGTTTGGGTACCAACATTTTTTAAATGATCTTCCTTTGTGTTCAGCAGAAGAAAGAAATGCATACATTTCAACTATCCCTATAAGAACACAAGTTAAAACAAATATCAATAAATGAGACATATAAAACACATCTGTACACAGTTCCATAAATGGCTAAAATGACCTTAAAGGAGGACATTAAAAATGACCATGCTCACTCTAAAACATGGAAATAAAACAGTGAACCCCAGATAAATATAATAAATGAACAATACAGAAAAACAGTACTTGCACAGTAATGGAAGAGTGTGGTCTCTACATCTTAATGGCAGTGAAGAACTTTTATTTGTATTTAGTTCCATCACCAACCAGTAAAGTCTGTTTGAGAAGATATTTGAGAGTTAAGTACTTTTCAATGTTACAAGAGGACATCATGTAAGGCACAGAAATCAATTTTTCCCCACAGGAAGAAAAATCACAAATGATTGATCTTCAGTATCTTCATTTTATCACCAAATGAGATTAAATTAAGACTTTGAATCTCCTTCTTATCAGATAGATAGACATCTCACATGTGTCTACTAGAAATCTACTGTCTCAAAATCTGTTCAGATTCAAAAATCTGCAATCAAACGTCAGAAATCTTTATTAGCTTTATTTATTAACATTTCTCCTCATATTCTTCCAAGACTAAATTCTCCAATCTATGGTGTCTTTTTTAAAAAATTTTTTACTGAATCTAAATTTAAACTTTTACCCAATCTAAATTTCACTCTATGAGCACTGACTCCTAACTAGGAAAGATAAACATTTGAGCCAAAAGCTGCAGTTTTAGTCAAGATTGCTGGGAAGCAGTTGTTTTTTCAAAGGAGTTTTTTCTGCTCATTGCAGTATTTGAAACATTTATCTGCATATCAGAAATTCTTAATTGTATCATTAGATTATATAAGTTCCGAAAATGATCATTTTCAAACTTCAAAGACTTCAAAGAAACATTCAAACTCCATTTAAGATGAATTTCGGTGGAACATTTGTTGGCTCGCTGTAACTGTAGTCAGTATGATTGATGACGGGAAGAGCATGTGATTTATACTTTATTTATACTTGCTGACTTCTTCTAAATAACAAAATAATAAGGTTAATCAGTCTTTTAGCATATATTATTTATCTCATAGGAACATTTGAAGAAATTATCATTGTTGATTTGTAAAAAACATTTTGTATTTATTTTCCTGTTGTACTAGGTATTATCAGAGCCACCTCAGTGCTTTCATGAAGGCATCCTAAAGAAGATTTACCACTATACTTTTGTACATTACCACATTTTCAATGTCTTATTTCTTTTTACTATTATTACTATAGTATATTTATATCCTCTTCATTGTTTGTTTCATTTGTATATGTAAAACTGCTTGTAAAAATCTCTTTGTAAAGCACTATGTGCAAGAAGGTCATTTGAAATCCGTTTATAATAAAGTCAAAAAGCTAAACTAAAACAACTGTTTTAACCAGATACTGAGCTTAGCAGTGCTGAAAAACTGGCATACTACTTACTGGAGTACTGTTTATATTTAAGTACAATCAACTTGGATGTTTAAGTCATTTCAACATCTCAACTTAGTTTGATGAGTTAAAGCAATGTAAAAACATGTCAACTTATTGATCATATTGTTTTTACAGTGTAGGCCTACATTTTTATTAACAAAAACCTATACACTATTACGTTGCATTTTGTTCCTCAGTAGGAGTCATTTACTCCTCTGAATCTCTGTTCGACAACTGTACAGAATAACTACCGTTGGAAACCTTTATCGTGTCGGAAGTAATTGCTAAACTGAGGCATCTTCCAGACACATTGTTCAGCCTACATTCTTTAGAAACAGGAATCGATCTGTAAGATAAGGTATAATTGGTCTAAAATCACTTCCTTTGGAGAAAACAAAACAGAAGAAAGGGAAAACAGATATTTTACGAGAGACACGTTTCAGTTCATATGTGAACTCATCTAAACATTCTCGACCACCAAAAATGTTGGGTGGTATGCTTTTGCTCAATAATAAAAGCACTAGAAATAGAAATGCAGCAAAGAGAGACGCGCATGTTGATATGATAGTATCATGCTACAATTATACAATTACCAATTCATGATGTTCGGTATCAAAAATACCCGAAACTTTGACCATGTCATGCTTTTTATGCACCGAGTTGCAGCCACATGATTGGCTGGTTAGATTATTTGCATAATGAGCAGATGTAACAAATACATCCTCTGCTTTTCCTGGAGATAAGTCCAAGTGCTGTCAAAAATTAAGAAACCATTATAAATATTGTAAATACATGTTAGTAAGCCCATTATGAATTTATTGATTACTTTCAGAGCAATACCAGGTCCCTTAAAAGGAAAGTTCCCTTAAAAATCAGCATTTTTGTCATTGTTTACTCACTTATGTCATTCCAAACCTGTCTGACTTTCTTTCGTGGAACATAAAAGGAGATATTTAAGTGCCCAAATGTTCTTCAAACTATCTCTTTTTGAGTTCCACATTTGAAAGAAGGGAGTAGATGTGGACTGCATTTTCATTTTTGGTTGAACTATCCCTTCATGAGAAAAGCAAGGCTGAATGTTATTTGGTCTGAAGTGCAAGTATCAACATCAAGACTAAAACTCTGATTACAAGTGTTTATAATAATGCAGTATTTGAGACAATCCATAAATCCATCTCCATCTCTCCTGCTGAGATGATCAGCCTCCACAAAAGCTGTTTTATTTGGAAACGTTATTCCTAAGAACTCCAATGGCCACTTGCAGACAGTTCTTGGACAGTATGAAGACTTCTGGGTTAATAAGGCAACCTAAAAAGGAAACTCGAAGCATTTAAAACAAGTACAGAAAAGATATTCTGGTTGGATACAACACTGATGTTTACATTGGAACCACTTTTGTTTATACAGCCATGAGAATGGTTTGTTCACTTAATTTACTTTCTTTGTTGGCTGAATAGTACACTCTTTCTTTGCTGTTCTTGACCAAAAGCCAAGGTTCCCACACTGTTTGAACAATAAATGTTGGATGAAGTTTTTTTTTTAAATTGATACAAGTAATTTTATAGAAATTGCACTGAATAAATGAACTATATTTAAGAACAACTATGGTATTTCAAAGCAAAACGTGGCTAGAACTTTTAAGATAGGATTTCCTGTGAGAAATCAAAACACAATGATAAAAAGTTGTTAAAACACGTAACTAAACTCATTTCTATTACAAGCATGCATCCGTTAGATTGAAAATAAATATCAGATGATGAATGGTGTCATTTACACCAGGATGTCTGAAGAAGAGGAACTGCAGTAGAAAAGCTCTTGAATTACGGTTACTCTCTAGCAAAACATCAGCACATCAGAGACATCTCAAACTTGTTTTATTACATCTTAAATAACAGTACATTTTAATATAGTATCTATGTTGCATCCAGCTTTCTGTGGTACACCGACAGACTGAAATTAAATACAAAAGGTGAGATAGGGAGTGCTGAGATCAGTTATTAATGAAGAGAGAAAATAAGGGGAATCCATTTTAATTGAACTGCAATTAATCTTTACTGGTGGCAGCACACACAAATACATCACAATTATTGTACATTATCGCAGAGAAAGGAAAAAAAAAACAATAAAAAAGTCACAACTATTAAAGAAAGTGCATCTGTTTACAGTGGAAAAAGAACAGAATACTCTGCCATGTCAGATGCCATTTCAAAACGTTTAAAGAAAAGCCAAGAGTTTCTATCGAACGTTTCGATTTCGAAATATCTGCAAAACTCACTGAAGGTTTTGAGCGTCTCAAACGGGACATTTCGTAACTGTCGTTTAATTTGGAATAACTTCAGGAAGCATGGCCATGATTTACAGGTCGTCTGCAGGAAATACATGTCGTCGTTTCTCCCTCGCGATTTCTCACATAGGTGCATAGCTTTGCCAGTGAAAGTAAAGGATGTATGCACGGCATGTCTAAAACATTTGGAATCAACGTTTCAATGGTCAAAAATGTCTGCTTCGTATCGGTTTCGCCGTCCCAGTTGGAGGTAAGTGGGCCTAAAGACGTCAGCGCCCCTTTAAGCAAATTCTACAGCATGCGACTACGTTAATTCATGGCAGATGAAATAAAACGTTTAACTTAAAAATTTCAGAATTATCATTATTTTCAGACATTGATTTGTACAACATTTCATTCACATAGTAGTAACTGTATTTCCAAGCACAGACGGGGCTGTTATCTCTCTCTGGAACTGGGCTAAAAGAAAAAGGTTTCGTTTTTCTTACACTGATCCCGACACCACTGAAAAAATCAAAACGTTCCCCGCCCAACCTCCCACCGACGAAAAAAGTCCCAAAAATCGGAATTAAAGCCAAAAGCTCAAAGTAACCGAGGAAAAAAAAAGTATAAACGTAAGACCAGAAGATAAACTAAGGGGTTAGTTTGAACGGTTTTTAATCCAATGAAAGAGGATTGTATTTTTTTTCTTTTCTTTTTTTTGTACTTTTTTTGTGCATTTTCTACATTAAAATTAGCATTCAATGTGGTTAACGGCATGTGCTTGGTTAGTTAACGCTTAAAACGTTAGTCAAGTTTCTTATTGTGCAAACAAAGCTGTGACGAGACTGGAAAGAAACATTAGCTAAGATATAATGCTGCATTCGCGTGCAAGTCGGATACCCATATTTACAACGGCCATTCGTAGATAAATGAAGCGAGTACCTCGGACTCTCAGAAATGGCAAAGTATTTAAAAGAGATATGGCATTTTTATGGCATTTTCTTTTTTCTTTAATGACAAGGACCAGGATTCACACTGAAAGATAACTAATGCACGGATCATGATTACAGTTTTGGAAAGCTAGGGCTGCTCTTTTTCGCCATTAGCCCAGCGACCGTTAACAATCGGAAGAGATTAGAGGTGAACGCTGTCTGGGGCCGCCCAAGAATATGATTATTAAGCTTTCCTCTCACTCGAGTCACGTTCATGAAGACTACACAACCTCTAGAGCAACCTAGTGCACATGAAAATAACAAAACACATGATTGGCATCTTCAAAAAAAAAAAAAGCTGCATTTCCATCCTGGTCTAGTTTCAGCATTTCTATGACTTTCATGTCGTTTTCACATGGTTTTATAATAACAGGATTAAAAGATTTTACTAATCAGAAACATATCTAAACAGAAAAAAAACAGGTGGGAAAAAGATCTAGAAGATGAACTATCAGATAAAAGGAACCAAAAAAAAAAAAAAAAAAAAAAAAAAAAACAAGAGTTAAATAATTTGTACAATTACACTCCAACATTTGCTTTCTAGACACATGATACATAAGCGTGGGATGATAGTGTTTTGTGTTTTTTCTTACAGGGTGACACAGAATGGTCCGAGAGGGAATGCAAGTTATTCATTTGATACCACAGGAAATCTTCATTTTTTTTTTCTTTTTTCTTTTTTTAAGCTGGGTGATAAAAACTAATTGTGCTCTTCTTGGTGTAGGAAAGGCATTGTTTTCCCTTAGAAGTTTTATTTCTTTTCATGGTGGTGTCAGTCAGTTTTATAAGGTGTTTTGTTGTTGACGATGCTGTGAAATTTAACATTCTAAAGTTGGAATGGTCTTCCAGTCAACTTTGGAGTTCAAATGATATCTGTGGAAAGAAAGAGAAAAAAAGACAACGATGAAGCAGATATTCATATCATGACAACCTCGAATAATCTAAAAATATAAATATGCAAGTGTAAATTTAACAGTTTCAATTATATAACAAGGAAATTAAACAGAACTGAGAATCTTAACTAATTTATTAAGAAAGAAATCTCTAAATTACTAAAGTTTTTAGATTTATAAGATCTTGCATTACAAATATACAATTTACAGTTTAACTAAGAAATGAAATGGAGAAACTAAACATTCATTTAGAAACAACAGAAACTTTTCTTTGTCTAGAGCAACTGTACATGGCACAAAATTTGTGTTACATTAAAATGACAACATTTTAAAAAAAATGTGGGTTCTTTACATATTGCTCCTCCGATCGTTACTAACGTGTTGCCAAAAATAGCAGGATGTGGAACGAGGATACATTTACATGCCATGTAAAGCACACAAAGTATCTCTTGTTTGTCGTTAGTTTGTGCTGGAAGAGGCTGATTCTTACTGTATTGGACATGTTATATTGAAAGCACCTTCACGCTCAGTTCCAGATCTTGAGGAAGCTGTCCCAAGACCCTGTAGCCACTGCCATACCGTCATCAGTTACACCCAGACAGCTTACTCGGTTGTCGTGGCCGGCCAGCACACCTGAAAAAGTCCAAACGTCAGTAGCCATAATGGAGAGGGTGCCAGACAGTGTTTTCGCAACCGTGATAATGAGCCTCACTTATATGAATGGCGATTCAAGTCTCGCTTGTATGCATGCGTTAAAATACCAGAGTACGTTTCATCTCAATTGATGATGTTGAACATTATAAAGGCTTTGAAATGTTGACCGTTTATCAACAGCCGCTTGTGCTGTGCATGTTGGCGTATGCAAAAGAAACAAACCAATGTGGCGTGTAAACAAGCAAGCACTGTAGCGTATGTAAAACAACACCATTGTGTGGGTGAAGGGTGGTTTGTTTGCTTTCAGGGCAGTCACTAGACCACATGCCACTGATAGCAACTATTACTAGCATACGTTTCCAGATATTTTTTGTGAGTGCAAAGCTCACCAGCGCGGTCGGCCTTGAGGGTGTCCCACACGTTGCAGTTGAAGTCGTCGTAGCCGGCGAGCAACAGGCGGCCGCTCTTTGAGAAGGCCACAGAGGTTATGCCACAGATGATGTTGTCGTGAGAGTAGACCATGAGCTCCTGGTCGGCGCGCAGGTCAAACAGGCGGCAGGTGGCGTCATCAGAACCGGTGGCAAAAGCGTTGCCATTGGGGAAGAACTGCAGGGGCAATGTGAGCTCACATCAGTATAAAATCACATGCACTACATCACCACTTCCTAAGAGTACAGCATCAAGCCCTAATCTATTGCTAGGAGCACTCACACAGATGGCGTTGATGTCCGACTCGTGGCCAGTGAAGGTCTGTCTGCACATGCCTTCACGGACGTCCCAGAGTTTAGCAGAGGCATCACAGGCCCCTGAGACAAACAGCCTGGTGTCTGGAGCCAGAGACAGGCTCATCACGTCACCGGTGTGACCCGCAAACGTGGTCGTCTGCTGACCGGTCTCTATGTCCCAGAGAGCACTGCAGGACAGATCACAACATTCCCATTTAGACGCTTCAAAATCAACATTCATACTAATTGAGAAATCAAAACAACTGCAAAATTTGTTCAGAGTTGAAACACCTAATAATAAAAATAAATGTGTATCAAATAAGAAATAGACAAAAACAGATAGATATAACCTATAAACTAATTGGGCCCAAATGTTAGTTTTATTTCACTATATATATATATTTGCCATAAATTAATTTAGTTTGATCATTTTTCTGCTTGAGCACAATAAAATGAGCCAAATGAATGCAGCTAACACTATAACTTGGGTTAAAAATAAAAAGTACGTATTTACTTGTCTCCCCATTATGTTATTTCCTACTTCCTGTTGATTTTATAGAAGCGACTTTTTTTATTGGAGAAAAAGCATGCAGTAAAAGAACATGCACATTATGATAAATACAAAGCTTAGGTAATGTAAATAAATAATTTCTAATATTTTGATTAAAATGTATAGTAATCTGACTTGAAGTAAAAATATCCCTGTTAAACTACAGTACAATTCCTGAAATGGGCTGCGGGGAAACGGTTCCTCACACTCACCAGGTGGTGTCGCCAGAACTTGTAACAATCTGGTTGTCATCAAGAAAGCGGCAGCAAGAGAGGTATCCTGTAGATTGGAGGAAGTTTAATGCACATCTCTAACAAACAATTACAAACAAATATTTCACCCCAAAATTGAGAAGTAAATAATATTGCACTTAAAAACCAAAGAATATCTGTGAATGAACAAAATGTCACTGTTTGGAGTATGATTTATATTGCTTTATTACACTGAAATATGAAGAGAACTTCCTGAATTGTCATGAAAAATATTATGAAGACGAAGAAAAACGTTTCATTTATATAAAATATATTTTCCTATTTTTCTTTTGATTTAGAGGTGAAATATGACCGGGACAAAACCGAATATTAGTGCATTATGTAATCTCTGATGCTCTTTTATTAAGGTCGATCAGATGAGATCCATTTAAAAGGGTGCAAAAAACACCAATGCAGATTCACTACATAATAACAGCTTTGCCAAACATCAAACCTTGTGTACGTTCACAATAGCCAAGAATGCAGTGTGTGAAAGTGTTTCGGGAGGACGTCCTCTACCTGTGTGTCCGGCCAGCTCGCGGCTGACGCGTACGTTCCCCTCGCGAGTCTTGAGGCTGTAAATGGAGCAGATGTTGTCTAGGCCTCCACAAGCAACGTAATTCCCTGAAGGAGCGTAGGCACAGGTCATCACCCAGGAGGAGCGCAGAGGAATGGCGTGGACCTGAAAAACAACACATGAATGTTCAGGAAGTGACATATGGAAGAGGACAGGAAGTAGAAAAAAATCTGTAGCAGAAACCATTTCAAATAGCTGATCATCAGTGTCTAGATTAGTTCCTGTTAGAGCAAGATGTGCTCTATTTCTAAGGACTAGATTTTTACAAAACACAATAAGGCACAAAGTTAAAGGGATAGTTCACCCAAAAATGAAAATTGTGTAAATTTACACACGAATGAACATATTTTTTATGAAATCTGAGAAGGTCAACCGTACTTGCTAGATGTGTGAGAACAAACCTAATTGGTTCTTGCTGAAGCCCAAACGTGACGCGTAATGCGAATAAAAACCTAAATCAAATCTGTTCATCATATAAAGTGATTGAGTCTTCAGAAAATTTGGACTAAACCGTTCAATTCAAATGGATTAGTTTTACGATCTCTTCATGAATGTTTTTGAAACGTCAAAGTGGAAATCTCTCAGATTTCATAAAAAATCTTCATTTTTTCCAAAGATGAGCGAAAGTCTACGAGTTTAGAACAACATGAGGGTGAGTAAATGATGACAACTTTAATTTAGTGGTGAACTACCCTTTAAATAATAGTGATGCTTAGTTTGTGGTAATTAATTAGGGAACATCAATAGGAATGCACTGATCTAAAAAGTCAATAATCAATTATTTTATTGCATATGTGTGTGTGTATGTATGTATAAACGCTGCTGGCAAAATGAGTCTAAATGCACACAGGCTGATTATGAGCTACAGGCAGAACAAGTGAAAAATGAATTTGTCAAATATGACGTTTTCACAAAAATGAGAGTTCATTAAGCCCTCGTCTAGGGATCCCAATGTTCTGAATAGCAACTACACATCTAAAAGTATTTTTATTTGTTCGTTTTCTGAGAGGAGAACCTTTCCTTTGTCCATGAAAAAGTGCTGTTTTTCCTCTGCTCGCTTCTCAACGACTGGCACTTCCCCTCAGCTCATTTTTGGTATCGTTGTATACGCAGCATTAAAACTTTGTGAATGTTCATAGCGAATACCCTATAGCATGAGTCTGAACCAATGAAATGTGAAATGATCTTACTCGCGCTCACTAACACGTCCAAAGCGTGCGCACAAAGACAAAGCACGCAATCCCGATATACACAGAATTACAGTACTTCAAAATATCTGTCTTGGCAAGTATTCATGCAAACATCATCAACTGTTGGGAAAACCATCTGATGTGTAACATTATATTAGATCTGTGTGGTATAATAGGTCTTAATATAGACTGTCTGTTTCATTAATAATCAAATGTGTCAAACAATTAAGGTACGGTTTCTAGGTGATTTTGTTTTGGAACCTTCAGAAAACTTAACTCGATTTTTCTCAAAATTGACTTTGCTGAATCTATTGACTTCAAACAGGTGTAGCTCATAGGGATGGGTATCGTTAAGGTTTTAACGGTATTACTACTCTTATGATACTGCTTATTGATCCGGTACTTTAACAGTATTCTTATCGGTTCTTTTTGTTATATTAAAAAAAGCAGGGAAAAAAAAATTTTCAGGACCGTTTAATACCAGCTTTCGGAACCCATCCCTACTAGCTCATTTATTTTTTTGAGTCTGATTCCACCAAATCATACATCATTTTGAAGGTGTTTAAATAGAGGATGTTTGCCAGCATGGGTCTAACCCTAACCTAACCCTAACCCTATATATATATATATATATATATTAAGTAAAAAATAAAATGGCAAATATGGCCAATATCCATCTCTAGAAAAGTGGAGCAACACTGAGAAATATCATACCTTATTTGTAGTATAACTGTCCCAAATAATGAGTTTTCCATCCTGGGAGGCACTGACAAGCAGCCTGCACAGAAAAGACCAAGATGGCAGTGAGTGTGGTTTACATCCTGAGAATATTAAACCCTATAGAGAACGTGAAAGTACAAATCACAGCTTGCACAACTACAATCAGGAGAATTGTCTCCGAGAACAACCTCAAACTATTCCCAGCACCATCCAGCACAAAAATTGTACCATTATGGATTTTTCTTGGCTGTAGCTATAATAGTAACAACATGCTTTGCCATAACACCTACTTACAACCATGAGTCACCACCTACACAAACACAATAAAAGAACATGATTCAATGCAGTAGGGATAGCGTGCAGTGGCCACCACACGAGCCATGAACCCATCCACCCTCACTGCGAAAGGGAAACCCCTCTGCGTATCTCACTCTGATGTATAAGGATGTTTTCAAATAGCTTGCGAAAAAGGTCAGGCTGCCATGCAAATAACGTGACGAGTTGTTCTGAAATATGCAGTACCTGGAATCGGTGCCCCAGTGCATGGCATAGATTTTAGCCAAATGCCCCCGCAGTGTTCTTCTTGTGCGCATCTGGATTCGGCCAACAGGGTCGATGTTGGCTGTGATCTGAAAATATATGTGCCATTTAAAAAAATATCCACATACAAATGGAAGCAGTATGAGGATTAATCCATTTATTTAAATCAGGGTCACTTAAATAGAATAAAACCGTTTCTTTACATGTGGAAGCTCTTACCTGTGATAGTGTGGCATCTGCACAAGCTTTCCTTGCATCCTACAAAAAAAGAAAATAAGAAAACCAGATAAGACGCTGCAGAATGAGGCATTATTTCATGATAATGTAATAAACAAAAAAATTAGGGTTAATGTTTTGTATATAATAACCATACAGTAACATGAGAGTTACATATATAAGCTTTGTTCATATAATCCACCCATTGACCAAACTGAGGATCCTAATCGTTAGCATTATTGACCCGTTAGGGTTTATTTAATCATTGATTGATCGATTACGGCTAAAAGGTTATAGATTTGAGAGACACATTTGTCAATTTCAGTCTAAAACTGAAGAGCACAATAGCTGAGGTTCGGGAAACATCTCTGGCTTAGATAATATGTAAAGTGGCTTGATGGGTATAAATTCTTTCAGGAACGCTGAGATGAATGAGAACAGTACAGTTACAGTAAATGCTCTTCCTGCATTGTGTAAACTATGTAAACAACCGCCATCTGTATTTAAATGTCTTTTGGTTATGCAAATTTTACTGCGTAACAAGAGACTACCAAGTAATCGGGTGAAAAAAACCCATCTGATTAAATGATTAGAATTTAAATGTCTAGTTTTAATATAGCTGATAAATGCGATCAATGTGTCAAATTCTGATTATGAATATGTGCATTACTTTTCTTTAGTGTCTTGGTGGTCCAAAACTACTGACCCCTTTCAACCTGCATTCTAGTCGATGCTCAGTTTAAAAAAACAAAACCTGCTAAAATCATTCAGGCAAAATAATCAGCAGATATCAGTAAGAGGATTGATATTGGCTAATCTATTAGTAGATTTTTGACCGTTTCAAGATGATTGGACATTTAGAACATTTAGTTTATATCATGTTTAATAACCATTCATTTAACTTTGTATTATATAGGTATGGTTTAGGGATTAATGAACGCATTTATATATAAGAGAGAAAGGTTCTCACTCTAATCTGGTTCTTCAGCTGCTCAGCCTCCTGGCGTAACTGGTCCAGTTCACTCATTTTCCTCTTCTAAAGCTCTGCCTCACTCCTACTGCCGGGACACGTTCTGATCTGCAGCAGACAAAAAAAACAAAAACATTTAGGGTCCAATTCCAATGTTATCCATTCAACAGACATTATGAGACTATCAATTAACAAAGGTCTGAACTTCATTGTGCATATTTCTGTTTTCAAACACGTTACTTCCCACTATGTAACCATCTCTGGGCATTAGCATCCGATATCGAAACACCCATATCATTCGACTGATATCACATGCTAACTTCATCTATAAGAGGAATAATCACTGCATTTACCATGTCATGTAACATTGGTTAATGGATTGGCTAGAAGATTATTTATCAATACACAAGGGTGTAGATCAAGATTCCATGCCACCGCATTAGCTACTGAAAGCACACAAAGAACCATTTCCTCTTGTGGTGAAATGAGTTGTTGCTCCTTAATGAAAAATGCAGAAGTATAGAGGACAACGGAAAGAAATTAGCTGCGATTCTGTCCTTTTATTATGACAACAATCAGCAAGGAAAAAAATACCTTACCCTAAACTCTAGCATGAAAAAAATAATAACATGAAACGGCATTTTACATCCATAATGTGAAAAATTATGAGTAAAACCAGATATTCAATGAGAATGTAGGACAGGATTTTATCCATTGGGAATTGATTGGATGATGAAAACTGGGTGCTACATCCAAGAATGGGGTCATGTGGTTGAAGGGAGGGCTGAAAAAAAACGAGGGCTTGATGACAACAGTTGAAAAGGAAAGTCATTTCAAAGGCGGAGCAATTTATTACATTTAAATGTATGATTATGGAGAATAAACATTATAGACACCAGGAAAGTAAATAGGGTCATTTTAATTTCATCCAATAGACTAATAATAGCAATTAACTACAACAGCTAACATTAAAGGTAAATATGCTGTAAAGTCCTTACTGAACAATAAAGCCAGCAACTAGCCTATTGTTTGTCTATAAAAAGTGCTGGTTTCCAGGCTGAAATGCTGATTCCATTCCTTATTATTAATAATAATAATAATAACCCAACACACTATGAAACCCTTATAGCCTGTCCGTTTTAATCTTGATTTAGAGCAAACGCACTCAACTGGCAACAACGAGCCCTTCTAGGCCAGCTCTCATCCTATTAGCGTTCCCAGCCCACAGCCGTGTTTTCACACCTCTCTCTCCACAGTGTCATTGACATAATCCCGGGACACGCTTGATTCAGCTCCTTCAGGCAAATCCAGTTAAGACACACCGGGGACACTGATCGGAAGAGCAGCACCTATCCTGCTGACCCAAATCCTTCATGCGCTCAGACAAACGGCTGATGAAGGCAGCTGTTTTAATGGGCCATTGGAGTGTACGCATCTAACGCTGGAGAAAGGCAGCAAATGATGGGATTCATTTTAGAGGTATGTGAAGAGCATGGAAAGGATCTGCTGGCTGCAAGAGATGCAATGACGGACAACACACGTTTCAAGTTAATGCAAGTATAAGTGTGGCACGTTCACGGTCATGCACACTGCAATATTTGGATGAGAAACCAAGGCCAAGTTGGGTATATGGTCTATTCATGGTGCATAAAAATGTACAGGATTCTTGTATTGGCCATCAAGAACTACAACACTTTCACATTTTAAATGCATAAATGCATTGACATTCGGGTCTTTAGCAGACAAAAGACCACTCAAACAGTCTACAAATTGCTGTTTTGCACATCCCAGTAATGTTTCCATGTTCTACAAAATGTTGAATTGATTATTCTAGGCCAACATTATATGACCTACTTGAAAAATGACTTCAAATATAGAACAATTTGCAGCTGCACAATATCTTGATTCTTAAGAAGCTGTCATCTTTCCCATTAGCCTGGTCTTAGTTGTCCTGATTGAGCAAGATGAATGCAGGTTCAAGCTTGAGTATAGACAGTCCAGATGAACATCAAGACCAAGGAACGGCTAAGAGGAGAGAGGATGAAGAAATAATGACAAACACCCGCTATTTAAGCAGAATGGGTCAGCTGAGTACCATCAAGCAATGATAAATACGTTTGAGTGACATTAGCAAAACATAACAGAGAAGCCACACATATGCTTGTTACTCCCAGATGTCTGTGGTCAGGCAATCTAGCACTATAAATTTGGTTGGATCCATTTCCTGTAATTGCCATTGCCCTCTGGTGCATTATGCCAGGTCCTAATTTGTGAAATCAATGGATCCATGTTAGAAATGTAAAAGTTAGCTGTGTGAACGAACCAGGCGGATATGTCATCAGAAGATAACATTTCTTGAGTTTGTCACCAAACGAAATAACTAAGCACCTCATGTAAGTGTTTACCTGGGTGAACAAATTATTAAAAAAACGTTTAGAAAGTAACATGCATAGCAAACATAGCTTAAAAAAACAGAAAATGAAAATTTAAATTCAACAAGTCTAAGGATACAGCACAAGCTTAAAGAACCAAAAGTATGTTGAAGACAACAAGCAATTTCACTTCCTGCTATGTGCTGAGAAATTCCTAAGACACTTTACCCTACCAATGTGGTAGAGACCTATAACCTTTTCTTAAAGTTTCAGGTTATACTTTTAATTTCTTACCTTATGTGGCTTGCACAAGGCTCCTTGTGTTTGACAGCCAGAAAATGTTTCTCTTGGTTAACGTCTTATCCTTTCCTATACACTTGCTTCCTCCTGATTGGCTGACCTCTTAAATGGGCCTGCATCAAGACAATTCGCCTAAGTCCTCTAATCTTGCTGATCAAAATGACATGGTTACAAAAGGTAAGTCCCTCACCTCACCTTCAGTTCTCTTCTAACAGCACAACCTAACATGGATACTACCAGAGAAGCACCAATATTCATAGTTTGATGGATAAAGACAGTGATTTTTATTTCTATATTACAGTCGACAATTACACAATGGACAATATCATAAGTGTATAAATGAATATACATTTATAATTCTGTGAAAAAATAAAGCAGCATGTAAAGTTTGTACTGCTCGAATTGGGGGGGGGGGGGGGGACACTATTATGGACTTCCCAATATAAACATAATCTGGCGAATGCCAACAACCCAACAAAGTAGGACTGCACGCTATTAGAAAAAAACTGACATTTGCAAAATTTTGTTGTTCTGCAATAAATATTGCGATATGAAAACAGTTACACCAGATTACTTGAATAATTCTATTTGGGAAGTATTAGTGATACCAGAATGAATGGTATGATCTTGTAGGGGAGTGCATCTGCATAGAAAATCAAATTGCAAGTATAGAAAAATTCAATAGAACAAAGATACAAATGAAATAAACAGTGCTTTATATTTTCCCGTGAAGTCTTCAAGCATTAAGGTAGAGATACTGAATTAGCGGAGCTTCGATTGATAGGGCGCCAATCCTTATTGGCCAATAACAGCTTTAAATAGTTTGATCGGTGGTCTTTATAAAGGACAATAAGAAGAGCTGATCAGATGACGCAAAAATTGCGAGACAATTTTTCTATGCAGCTAAAATTGCTTCACTAACCGGTCTGGCAGTTCTACTAGGTGCCTGAAAAGGACAATAAATCTGCAACGTCTTTGCGGAGAGCGGAGACCTTGTAACAAAAGCAACCCTACGGTTGCGATTTTAGTCCATTTCTTTCCTTTATAGCGGTGCGCTTTCATTCTTCCCTAAAAGCCCAAACTTAATGTTCAAATCAACTAGATCAGTGATTGTCGAAAAATGCAGTCTACTGTTCCCCAAGCAGCTTTCTGTGCGAGACAGTGTGGAACACAAACAACCAAAATGAACATTGAGCTCCGGGTTCACGTCTAAACGATTAAAAACACACAGAAATGTCTAAACGCCAGGCTTGGTTAGTATTCGCTTAAAGGGTTATTCACCCCAAAAATGAAAATTACCCCATAATTTGCTCACCCTCAAGCCATCATATATATGACTTTCTTCTTCTAGCCAAACACAATCAGAGTTATATTAAAAAATATCCTTGCTCTTCCAAGCTTTATAATAGGAGCGTGTAGCGCCTGAGATTGTAAAGCCCCCAAAAAAGCGCATCTATCAATCATAAAAGTAATCCATACAGCTCAAGTGGGTTAATAAAGGCCTTTTGAAGCAAAGTGATTTTTTTTGCAAGAAAATATCCATATTTATAACTTTATAGACTATAATCACTGGCTTCCAGTAACAGTCGTACGCAAGTTTAGTTCCGGCGGAAGAGTGACCTCTGACCCCACGCATGAAGTAAATTATGGGCTAATTTTTATTTTCGGGTTAACTAACCCTTTAAACGCCATCGGTTATGTCTTATGTGAACAAACAGCTGGGGTAAAAAGTTGCATGTGTAACAGTATATTGGATCTGTGCAATCGGTCTTAAAGTAACAGCAACCTAATATTTCTGCTGGCATCTTTGTTATTAAAGTTAATCAAACAAGAAAAGACAATATCACTAACTGATCTTTAGTAGATTTAGTAGGAGATATCTATATTTAATTTATATATCTGACAGTGACAACAGAGAAAAAACAGAATACAATAATATAAATAAAAAACATTAAATAGGACTACAATAAATAGGGGTGGCACGATCTACCTTTTTTGCCTCCGATACCGATTCCGATACCTGGGATTCAGTATTGGCCGATACAGAGTACCGATCCAATACTAAAATAATCATTTAAAAAAAAAAAACAGAGCCGAATTACCTAATAAACTGTGTCTGTATGTCTCACTGTGGGGAAGAGACTGTGATTATTCTTTTGTGAAAGGCATCAAGCTTGACTTAAACATGTTTATACTGTGTAAACATGTTTATATTGTTTTATACTGACAAAATATATACTATATAATTAAAAGATATTTGAATCATCTTGGAGAGAGTTTCATCGTGTTGACTTTCGTAACCAAGCGTGAAGCGCTGTTTGAATGCTGAATTGAGAATGACTGACAGCCTCAGCAGAGGGAAGCTCTTCGGTGAAGTTGAATTTAACGACTTAAATCGGTACCTCACATTAAACTATATGGAATGGCTTCAGAAATCTTGGAATGTAGTACACGAAAACATTATGGTGCTTTATGATGTTTTTGTGCCTTTTGTGTTGTATAACAATAACATGCGCAAAATATCAGATTTGGATGGTCTCGTCTGGCCGATACCCGATCCGGCAAATTTTGGCAGTATCGGAGCAATGCTGATACTGAGTATCGGATCGGCGCACCCCTAGCAATAAATCTATTTTTTAACTTAAATTAACAAATTATGATGACAAAAAGAAAGCACTGAATAAGTTTGAAGCGTTTAAAAACCAGCATTTTTCGTCAAATAAAAATAACAGGCCTACCTCAATACACAGCTTGTCTAGTTTTTATTTTAAAAAAGTAATGTCTGCACGATGTGGGGTTAGTCTGGAGCGCAGACACGCTGGCAGAAAACACCGTCTCCGATGGCACAGCTGATGTTCGGGAATGCAGAGATAACGTCTTGCTCGAGTGGCCAGCTGCGGGAAGCACCTTTCAGTTGCTTGTGGATGTTTGCTTCGCAAGTGATGTTGCATTCTACTTGCGCTACTGTTTTATTTTAATACCGCGTAGAATATTTTGCAAATAACTTCGTCGCCCCTTTCTGTCGAAATGGTCCCACATCAGTGTTTCCGCTACATTCTTTCCGACGTGGCGGGCCGCCACACCTAAAACCATCCCGCCACGGCTGCAGCCTCTCAGTGAGGTCCGATATTTGTTATTTGTTAAGCCCCACTAAAGGCATAAACAACATTGTAAATCACAATAAAGATTCCGTACTATATTCCAAGACTTCTGAAGTCTTTCAATAGCATAATGTGCGGTAAAAATGAATATTTAAGTCGTTAAGTTAAAGTTAATGGAAAAACTTCTCTCTCCTCAGTCATTCTCCATTCAGTATTCAAACAGCGCGTCGCGTTCGGTTACGATAGTTACACGACGACACTCTCTTCAAGATCAATGTTCCCATTATTATACTATTATACTTATTATACTTACATTATCTTGCTGGAGTTTATTGCGCGTTCTAAATCATATTCCTTTCTCCAGGGTGTCTGTTAGATTACAGCACTGGAGTAAAGAGCGCTATGAATTGTTCTTCATGCGCACTGTAACTGAAATTTTAAACTGTTAAAAAAAGGCTCAATAAACTGTTGCATAGATAGAATACACTAAGCATAGATAGATATAATCTCTTCTCTTTGTGCTTTGAACTTTTCAATGCGAAGCGCTGCGCGCAGTGACTTCGCGTTGCTTGCTTCAAGTGCATCATTCTGCGCATGGGATGCGCATAATTGCTTTGCTGCTCTTATTCCTTTCATGTTATAATAATACTTAGGGGAGGTTTAAACACCTTGGGGCGAGGGGGCGTGGCCAATGGAAATATCACTCATGGGCCACGCCCCCTCCCCCTGGGGAAATGGGGCTGCCACCACAGTTGGAAAAAAATCCTAGAGGAAACACTGAAGTAGGCTAGCCACTTCTTTTAGCTCGCTCCCCTACTTATTTCACACATTTTCGAACCAGCACGTCACAAAGGGCATTCTGAGCGAGCGGCGCTGAGTCTTTACTGAGTCTGAGATGCTCTCTGCTTTGGAGGAAATATTACAACTCTCTCACATGACCTGGTGAGAGAAAATCCATATTCTGTTGTCTGATAGTTGATTGACATCTTTTAGATGCATTATTTGCATTGCCACCCTCTGGTTACATGAACGTGTCACCACCACCGCATCAGAACAGCAAACATGGGGATTTTTTAGAATACAATAAATCGCACAACATCGGGGGGAAATGAAACACTTTGTACTACTGTGCTGACTGAGGAGACGTACACTTAAACAGAGCTCGAAATTAACTTTTTTTACTTGGTAGCACTGGTGCTCCCAACTTCAAAAAGTTCAGAGCACTAGCAAAAATTTAGGAGCACCCACCAAATTTGACGTTTAGCTCTGCCAGTAGAGTGGAACGACCGGCAGCATCCTGGCGATTAAAAGCCTCAATAATCGAACCTGATTTGTTTGACACACTTGCCCCATTTTATTACAATAGTGTTCTAATTATTGAATTATTGAATAACTAACTATAATGTTATGTAATATGACAGTCCCAGTCATAGTTATTAATGTCGTGCATTGCTGTTTGAGCTGCATGCGATGAAGCTGAAGATGATCATCGGTACGTTTTATAAACGCATCCTATATGAGATAAATCAGATACATGTACACAAAATAAACATTTACAATAAAAAAAATAAACAATAAACATTACAATTGCACAAATAAAAGGCTAGAAAATGCACAAATTAACTTATAGTCATGACTCATGGATGTTGTGGATGCGCTTATCCGTAACACGCTAAAACACGGGCGTACAAAGAATTCACAACATTCTTTTACAATAGTGTTCCAAGGCTTGAATTTTCAACCATTTGTGTCACACATAATCTGCGCGACCTCAAAAATGATTTTTTCTCCTTTTTGTAGAAATGCACCAGTCGACTGTGCAAGTCTGGAGTAGAGATCAGCCAAAATTAAATTGATAGTGTGCACAAATTGGATTGTTTTTTAATTTAGGCTTAATTTTAATATTCTTTTAACAGGACAGTAACACGCCAGAGATGGGACACGCTGAAGACAGACGCAAAGAGGAGAGCGCAGACACGCAGCAAAGAAAAACCAGGCACAGCAAGATAACTTCGTAATGCTTGAAATACAGGAAGAAAAATCTATAATAAATTGAGGTGGGAGTATATATGAATGTATCTTTATTTGCTCTAAGTCTTGAAATTATGCAGTCTAATTTAAATAAAAAACAACTGCTCATTGTCCATGTGTGTAGCATCTTTGTTTGGATCGTGATTAAAATGCTTGATTCTAATTTTAAATGGCTACAATGTTTTTTTGGCCAACGAATAAATTTGCTTAAAGAAAGAAAAATTAGCCAATTTGCTCGTAAAAAAAAAAAATTGAATCGTGATCGGTGCATCACTTAGCCTATGTTTTCATTTCTCTACAAAGCGTGGTGTTTTTAAAAAAAAAAATATTTTAATATATATATTATAAATTGTAGTTGTGGTGCTCCTAAACATTTGGGGTTATGGGGCACCAGTGCTACCAACCAATTCAAGCCCCGTGTTTTCATTATAAATTCATGTAGCCTATATGACAGACTTGCATTGCACTTGTATTTTCCTTTTCAAAGTGATTCCAATAATATTTCACGCAATTCAAACCCATTATAGGAAACCGTGCCCAACTGAAGCGTCTCATCTTAAGAAAATGATCCATTATTATTTATAAAAATAAATCTTATAGGGCCGATATAACAATATATCGGAGAATACAGATACGGTGGCAGATATATCATGCATCCCTATACCAGACCAATACAAATATATAAATAAAAAGAAAGATTGATAATTGTTCATTTACTTTAAAAAAATGCAGGAGGAAAAAAAAAACTACTTTAACTGCAAAAAATAAACTCAGATATTAACAACTGCCCTAATCAGAATAAGTCTGATCATTTTTAAAGAGTAAAACAAAATGACCAGTTTATGACAATTAATAACTTATTTTCATTGCCAAGATATGGGAAAAATAAGCCCAGATATTACAGGCTTACAGTATCATCTTGCCTGATCATTTAAAATAAAGATTTAACATTAATATCATCTGATAACATTTATGGTCATCAATACATTCAAACATAACACTGAACTACATCATGTACATGGTTCAAACTTTTCCTTTTACTGTCTGCTAAAATGAAACTTCATTGCATAATTACTCAATATTCTGTGCCAAAGGCTAGAGTATAAGATAGCACAAAGCAAAGTCAAATGGTTGAATGCAGTATGGCATCAACATATGTGCTAGCAGAGCTCAATCTCACCCTCTCAACAAACACTTGATCAGAGTCAGCTGACTGCAGGACAAAAAGAGAGCTGTAAGAAATGGCCTAAAGGTGCCACAGACTACGTATTCTCAGGTCACTTTAGGGCAACTCTTTATTAGATCCTTTTAGAAAACATTTGACCAAATCCTTGCAAATCATCTGAAAAACACACTAAAAACGTTTCACTTGAAAACACACCGCCCCGATCTCCAAACAGAAATTTAAATTAAAATATAAATTACTCCAAATGTTGAGGATGAAGCAGCTTATTAGGCATTAACAGAAGAAAAATAAAATGCATATGGCTAAAGCTGGATCATAGAAAAGACAGTAACCAGCACTATCACTATCCAAGCCTGTAATCCTAAAAGCTAAAATCCACCTACAGTAAATCTGTAATCCCTCTCAGCATCACTCATGGAAAAAACAGCTGTCCGAGCTGGGATTGCAGTCTAAGAATTTGTGTTACTGTTTCGTAAGAGCTTGCATTCTGAATTCAACAATTTACACTACTTTTATTACTTATCTTAATGACTTCTACATATTGTTCAAAAATAAAAGGGGGAAAAAACAAGGTGCTTCAGCTTCTTGGAAAATTTCCCTGCTTAAAAACCATGAATTAGGAGATAGAAATAGTCATCTGAATAACGGAACAGAAATACATATCTCAATAACTGAACAAATACATATCTGAATAGCTGAACAGAAATACATATCTGAATAACTGAACAGAACAAATGGGTGTCAACATGAAAATACAAAAAAGATATTCAGAAACTCCATTATCTGAACAGAAATCAATTTGGCCATCACACCCATCCACTTATCAGCTTCTAAGGCATCCAATGGGAATCAAACTGATGCTTTTAGTTACCCACAAATGCAAAAAAAAAAAAAAAAAAAAAATCAATGTTAGTGTGTATTCAATGCAAAATTGTCAAGCAAACAATGCAGATAATACATAAGATATTCTTAACATGCAAATGCATGTGGATTACAAACAATGCGTTAGTAAATACAATATAAAAATTAACAATGAATAAATTATGAAACATTCAATGAATATCAACTTCAATGAACCAACATGAAAGTACAAAATGCCTGGCTTTGACAATTATAAAATCAACATTTGCAGTGCAGCACCTTATTGCTTTCGTTTTAAATGTATAAACCATTTACAATAGAATTACCAAAACTAAATATGCTATTGTGAGCAAGAGAAAACAGAAACCTCTACTAACAAAATACCAACAGAAGTGCAGAGCATTTAAAAGCACAAGTTGAAATCAAAAATGCGTTTAATATGTCAAAGATTACGTCACAGAGTACTAGAAATACTATTCGATATGCGATTATTTCACAATTCATTTAGTGTAAAATTGACGGATTTGGAGCGTCAGTGCACTGGGCGCATAAAGAGATATTAATTACAAAATTGATCAACTTTGCATTTAAATATTTTCCAGGGCTCGTTTAGAAAACAAACTGCTGTGTTTATAGCGGAACGTGTCATTTCCTCGACGTTTCAGCGGGTTAAATCACCGGCATGCTGATATGAGTGCGGAGAGGAAAGCCGGAGAGAGAGAGGCGCTACGGACGCCATCTTGTTCTTGGGCCCCACATTGAAGAAGTCATTGATTCCGTTTATTTATTCATGAACGGTGTTCCTTTATCTAAATGCCAGCCGAAGAGAAAGGCAAACTCGATCGGTAGGGGGAACGGAGGGGGCGAAACATATTTATCCCATAGCCTATATTTTCCCGACCAATCCCTAAATAGTGACCTCAATACTGAGCTACTCGCCCGTTCTTAAAATATTCCAGCAGCGATAATAAAGGCCATCAAGCTCCATTCATTCCGCGTATCTGAAGAGCTGCAGTGCTTTTTGCTGCACTAGTGATAAATGTTGGCCGGATCGCGGGAGAAAACACATTTAACATGCCTTTATCATCAGCAAAAGCATTTTAGGGAGGATTGTAGTGGAGAAATCACTGAGATGTCGGGAAAGGGAGTCAGTGCACCTATGTAACGTTACCTGAACGGCGAGGTATTTTAAAGAGAGACTTTGAGATAGTTAATGGAATCCAATTAGGTTGTTTTAAAGAGTAGCTCAAACACTTAATGCAATACAGACTAACACTTTCACGCCAAGTCGCTTAAATGCACACTGGATTACAGGTTAAGCCAGTTGGACACATTAATAAATCCATTGGCACGTAAATACATATAGAAAAACCGCACAGTAGAATAGTTGTAATATTTAGCCAGCTGGTGCAGATACTAGCCTACTACATAATCGGGGGAACAAATAAATGACTAATCCTTATTTACCGACTGCAATTCGATCAATATTCACATTCAGTACACGGCAATGTGTTAACCAGCATTTGGCGAACAGAAAAAAAATCAGCGATTCTGAAACAGAGGAAGGCCTAGCTGGGTTGAAAAGCAGAATATTTTGCCAGCAGAAGCTCCAGTAATTAGCCAGTTAGCCTATAACCAGCCTCTCAACCAAAACCCTAACCACTCTATAATCAAAGCCAACTTGTATTCCCTTTAAAACATCACTAATCACCACACGACAGAATTCCTACAATCCTCGATCGGTTTAATTTCTGAGGTAACGCCGTTTTTAAGTGCTTAGCAAGCTGACTCGCGCAAAACGGCCTCAAGTGAAGTCACCCGACTTCATTCACACTACAATGAAGGAACGGGCGATTAAACACTCTAAAAAGTCTAAATACTGAAATATAAGAGTCCATAACCGGTTAAAATAACTGTTTTGCCCATTTGCCTAGCATTGTTGTGTATGTAAATCGGTCGGCTAGCCGCTACCTGCGCCTCACCCCACCCCCCCTTCATTCTCTATGGTGACCAGCATTTTATCCAACAAATTCATCCGTTTTAATCCAAACAACCTGTTCCACACACTTAAAGTAAGCATATAGTGTTCCATACCTGTTCTCAGTCGTAAATGGCCTTTGTTTATATGGCATTGACCGAAATAAACGATGGTGTGGCTGTCAAATCCACGCATCAACGAACAAGACGAGCTAGCTCGCTAACTAGCAGTGGGAGAAGTACCGAATCCACTTCCACAGCGACAAAACTCGCTCCAGCGGGCGGGAAATGAGCCTGTTTGAGGGGGATCTCAACTGCGATGAAAAATTGCAGTCATAAATGTCCGATTAGAGACTTTTGTCAAAGAATAAGTCCGTCGGTGGCCACTTCCCGTTGCCTTCCTTGAAGGAGCACTTCTCTCCAGTTGAGTTCACCTCTCATCCGGCCATCAGACGGAGATGGGCGCGGTAACCCTGCAGTCTGCCCTGGGAAACCCCACGCCGCAGCGAGCGAGCGGCGCTCTTACGCAGGAATGGAATTGACACAAACATTTCAAGACAATTTAGAAACATTTGTGCACACAAATGTACATTTTGGGAACTAACCGTTGATTTTATTTACATTGACTTTTGTCATTATACAAATATATGCCATTCAAAACGCTAGCATGACGCTTAATTGGCGCTCTTTTTTAATTATTGCCTTTTTTCATATCACATATTTTAGTAATCATCGTAAATTAGGTATTATTCGAGTGGAAGCTTGTTTCCGAAACAGAATTTTAAATAAAAAGCCCAATTGCGACGTTTTATCCCACAATTCTGACTTTAATCTCATAAAGTTATAGAGTCAGATTTGCGAGAGATAAACTCGCAATTGGCAGAAAATATAGAATTGCGCGAAATAAATCCGAATTGCGTGATATAATGTCAGAGAAATAATCTGGCAATTGCAAGAAAAAAAGTTAATTGCGAGTTATAAAGGCATGAATTGCGAGATATAAACTTGCAATTGCGAGAAAAATGTCAGAATTGAGAGAACAAAAGTCGAATTTGCAAAAAGAATTGCGAATTGCAGTAAACTCGCAATTGTGAGATAAAAAGTCACAATTATCTTTTAAAATGTTTTATTCTGTGGCGGAAACAAGCTTCCATACCTCCGAATGCTTACAAACTCAAAATTCATCCTGTGAAAAATTTAACTTTGCGTTACCATGGAAACGGTACTTTAAATTATTTTAGCACTCCTCCCCTAACGCGGTTTCAGGTATCATATTACAAAATGTATTTGAATTACTTTATATTAAAAACCTTTTCTAATCATGGCAAAACACATATCATCATGTTATCATGTTCCATACTTTGTGATAGAAGTGATATTTGAACAGAAGAAGAATTTGTTACAGGAGAATTCATTGGAATGTGGTTGACACTCTGTGGCTATTTTTGTTATAGTCAAGTCAAGTATATTTATATAGCGCTTTTCACAATATAGGTTTTATCAAATCAGCTTCACAGTATCAATCAAAATAACATAACAATGTTTGTTTCTTAGTGGAAAAAACATCCACGTTTGGTAGGGCTGATCAATGTGATTGGTTAATTAATTTGAATATATAATATTGTATAGCGCCTAAACAAAAAAAAAATCTCATAGGAACTTCAATTTTTTTGTGATATCAACTTGTTTAGACACATGGCTTCGATTTTATAGTAATTTTATAGTAAAAAAATATTATGTCAAATATATATTTCATATAGGCCTATAATATTTGATTTGACCTTTTTCATACTAACAATTTTTTGAAGTGCTTTCACCTCAGCAATAATCTGCTGAGTGTATTTTTTAAAACAAGACCAAAGGTCTATTCCAAAGCATTCTTGAATTACAGTTAAGGGGTTAAATTACTGAGCAAGAAGACTGGGGCTGGTTGTTACACTTTTTTCCTCCTGGCAATATTTCTCTGTCTGGGCTTATTTTAGGAAGACCGTTTCGCTATATGGACACATCTTAAAGACACGACTAGGAAGTTGAAAATTTCCACCGATATTGTCAAGCAAAAAAATGTGTTTTAATTAAAGAATTTGGCCTTTTGTGACAACGTGCCCCAACAGCCATGTGTGATCTTACACTATATGGGCTGTCACAATGAAAGTCTTTACAGGTTTATTAACCAGCATTTGACATGACCCCTATCTCCTGATACAGCAACAACAAACGAAAAGAAAATGAAACTAAAGTTGGTCTGCTAATATTGGATGAAATAGTTGAGTAATATTTGAAAGCTGCTGAAATGATGATTTGCAATTAAATAAAGGACTGGTTCACAGACAGGGTTAAGTCAGGATAAAGGCGTTCGTTTAATTGGAACATTTAAGTCTTTTATAAACGTGCCTTAGAAAAAAATATGGGTGTGCTGACATATTTTAAGATAAATGCAAGTTAAATGAAAGTTGCTTTAAGTTAAAACAGTTTAAACATGCATTTTAGTCTGGGACTAGACTTGAGCCTTTCTGAGAAACCAGAGGAAGTGAAGATTTGTGAGAAACCATTGTACATTTTAGTACTTGTTTTGTAAGAGTTAAACACGTTATTATAATGGTATGTCCATTGAATAATCATGGTTAGTTAATAGTGTGTTGAGTTGACCATGGAATTTGCATTGTATTTCAGTATTCAAAGAATACCATGGTATTATGAGCCAAATAAAAAATAACAATGACATTTTTAACACTTATTTTAATGTTGAAATGAGACATTTGAGGATCTTCAAAAAGCAATTATTTTGAGAACTATTAATTTTGACCTTTCCTACAATGACAGTGAGGGGAGCTTTTGTAAAATTATCCAGAACGTCTTTTTTTAGTTCACCAGATTTTCAGAGTTATTAGTGATCAAAGCGACAAGGTCAATGATGAATATCTACAACATGAAACATTATGTTCTGCTTCCCTTTTTGTGTTAACATCACAAATCTTATTTTTCATCCCCTCCTCTCAAAACACCTGTCATATAGAGATGGCTCAAGGATCAATTCATTCCCAATGGATAAAATCAAGTCCCACTAGTTATTCTTCTCACTGAATATTATGTTTACTCAGAAATACAACACATGGTTGTAAAATGGTAAATTGTAAAATGGTTTCAAATGCCTTTGCATGTGAACTTCTATGTCAAATCATTATTTGTAATATATTTCATATATTACAGCTGGAAACACATAATATCCTGTTTGTTGAAAAATATTGTTTTGATCTTTAACCATCTGAATGAACAAATAGCATAACGCCAGTCGGGTTTAGACCTCATAATGATAATTAAAAGGAAACATCTAATTTGTAAAGAAAATAATGTCACAGTGCAAAACAATCTTTGTGGTCCTAAATAGTCTACATTTTCTTTATAAAAAATATAATTTCCTATTTCAAACCTGTCAAGAACATGTCATGATACGGGGTGATGATATTGCATGATTTTCATATTCATTACCATACCATCGATATGTTTTGTATATTACACTATTGTAATATTGCAATCTATGTAAAATTAAAACATAACTTGTCTGAGAAAAACACTGCCACTTGAGAAATGAGCAGTCAGATATAGGACTTTGTTTCTGTGAAGAAAATAAAATGTACTCAAAGAATATGTTTTTAATAATTGCCTGACATATTCTTCTCATCTTAAGACGGACTGAAAAAAAGGTTGATGGTTGAAAGGTTGTATGTAGCCTGTAAATAAACAACAAAAATGATGGATGTCTGGAATACATTTTTTTTAACTTAAGTTATGTATATAATATAATTTGCAATGAAAAATCTAATACAAAATCATTGGAAGGGACATTAAATCAAACTTGGGCAAATGAAGTAAAAAATATCATCACATATGGTTCACTGAGTGTTGCTTACATTTATTATCTTGTAACTAAGGATTATATTTTCTCGTCTTAGCATGTTAGACAGTTAATTTGAGAGCAGTTTGGCTTGTGTTTCATAAACAGACAAATAAGAGGATTATAGAGGATAAGCACTAACGCACTGTCACCACTAGAAGGCAGCGTTTGACAGGAAGAGGTTTTAAATAGCATATGAACGACGCCATCTGCAGATTGTGGAGCTTACTAGTGAACACATTTGAATAATTGTTACCAAACATTAGACAACGGATGTGCTTTGGTCTTGAGCCCATTTTTAAAATTACATCATTCATAATCCATCCATCTTTAGGATTAATTTAATATAACAATTCAGTTTAATCAAGGATTATTTGTCCCACATTCAGCGGCTAGCATACCAACACACATGTTGGATAAAATGCGTTTTAATAATATAAATATTAATAATAAAATGTTGTTTTGACAGGTAAAGGCACGGGGTTATGTCTCTGTACCACGAAAGAGGCTAAACATATCAAGATGCGGAACGCATAGCCTTCAAAGTCTTTGATAAGAAGGTAAATAGCCTAACTTTATTTATTTATTATCATTTAGCCTAGAAGTTTTTCACGGATACATGTGTATTGCAGTGTATATATAATTATCCAAATATTTTAAGTGCATCTCAAGAAGAAATGTTCTTATCATATTTAATCTAAAAATAAACAATTTAAATAATAGCAACAATAAAGTTTTTTTTTTTCAATAATAAGCCTTTCTAAAATACTGGTTCTGGCAGGTTGCTAAAGAATTGCTAAGTGGTTGCTGTGTTATTCTGGGTGGTTACTTTAATTTAGATACTGTAGTTTGAATAAAGAAAATGATGTGTGGACCATTTCGATTTTTGCATTGTAGGATTATTTTCATGACAGCACTATATAGTTTATTGTATGAGTGTGTGTTGTATGTACACACACACACACACACACACACACACACACACACACACACACACACACACACACACACACACACACACACACACACACACACACACACACACACACATTCATTTTAGATTAAATATGAACAGAACATTTCTCTTTGAGATGCACCCAAAAATAGTAGGCTTATGATGTATAAATTATTAAATATACACACGTCTGTGAAAAAGTTCAGAGAAAAAATATATAAATAAATATAAATAAATGTATATATATATATATATATATATATATATAAGCATGAAAAAGTATGATACAGTGTAATCCAATAATCTCAGAATTGAGGGAGGATTCTTGTTCATTTAGAGTGAATACAGAATTGACCCAGGCATGTTCCTGACACATTAATTAATTAATTAAATTAATTAACACAATATAAGACAAATAAAACAACTACAATTAAAATGAACAAAAATGCTTTGAGACCCGAACCATTACCCATAAGTCGTCTGATTTGAGTTTACATCATGCACAGGTGAGGCAGCAAGGGGTTAACATCCGTGAACTCTCTTCCCTAGACACATTCACAGCATCTGTGTCCAACCATTAAATCCTGTCCTCATTCCTGCTAAGATAGATGGACAGCCAACTGAGCCAATCACAGCCTTCAGCTGCCCCACAGCCAACCAATAGCAGAGCAGGAACGAAGGAGGGACATTGCTGGATCACATAGCTTGGGTTTGTAGCATCCTTGTAGCTCTTCTTGTCTTGTCTCTGAATAAAATGATATGAAAGAAAAACAGAAAACAGCTGAAAAGAAAGAAAAATGAGATGTGATTTTGTACGGTGGGACGCAATGTGGTGAACGCAGGGATCCAGAGGGGGAAACATTTCAATTTACAGCCTCTCATCTGGTCTGTTCTAGCTGAGGAACGAAGGAGGAGGGGTGAAAGGAGAAATTCCCTCTCCTTTTTTCCATCGGCTGCCTGGAAAACCTTGGAAGGACATTGTCCTTGGCCACATTTCTACATGAATAGGTCTGTATCTCTTATATTAGCAGCTTGTGACAATAGAAAACAGTTTCTAATCAGATTTCAGCTTATTAACAATTATTTTAAACTCTTTAAATGCTCTATAGAATTCAATCAATGCAGAAAAACAGATTTATAACTGATAAGGCACAGGAGCAGGCACCTTAATTTGGTGTCTGTTGGTATGTCTATCTTTGTCTTGTGGTGGCCTCTGATTGGTCGAGGCTTAAGAAAGCCCAAAGCGTTCTGATTGGCCGAAGGACTAACATGTTCTTCATTAAGCGTGCAGACTGTTTAAACATTGACGAGACAGAGCTTTCACCCTAAATGATGTAAGAAGTTAATCAACACCACCGAAATACACAGATTACCGGGATCTGCTGCAGATATTCTTGACTTCTGAGTTTGAATGTTCTTTTTTGACAGCGAAAAACATCAGAAAGTCAAATACATGTAGTCTACTGGTTGTTGACTATTTCAATTTGTACAAACAAACAATGTGATGACAATGTAAAGCCGGTAAAAATGTGTGCAAGCATACTAGAAAGAGATATGATATCAGTAGTGTTTCCATAGAGCAAATTTCATCCAGGAATTGATGCATAAGATGATTTAGACTTTACAACTCAAATAACACACTTTTTGCATTGAAGAATTATTTAAAGTGCATTTAAGAAAATGGAAGCTGCACATTTTGGCTTTTAAATCCTCCAGTTTTGGCCCCTACACTATTGTAAGTGCATTCCTGGAAAGACCTGGTAAACGAGGGACAAGATGAAATTATTGTTTGTGGTCGGTGTTTTAAAGTGGTGTGATTAGTTGCTAGGGTGTTCTAGGCAGTTGCTAGGGCATTGCTATAGGGTGTTCTGACCAGTGTTGTTAACCCTTTTAATGCATTAAAAACTGTATTCCCGGGTCTGTTTGGTCATAATTTAAGATTTTTATATTGTAACTGATTATATTGTAACTGATCAGTAACTAAATTAATGAGTGAATGTAAACATTTAAAAAACAAAAAAAAGTTTTTAATGTTACCATGGTTTTACCATGCTATTACTACATTCACCCCTTTTTTTATTTATTACAAAATTCTTTGAAATTTAAAATTTAGCAAGAACTACAGCAAAAAAACAGTTTAATACAAGAAAACTACACACTGTTTTTCTAAAATATTCTGAAATGTTTTATATTCAAACTAAATATATTAATTAAACTAAGTTTCAGAATGAAAGAAAATCTGAAATCTTTTTTTGGTAAAATCGGTTTTGGTAATTTAAATAAAATGAAATATAATTAGTAGATGAAAAATTCAAAAAACTTAAACAAAAATACAAGAATTGTTGCAAATAAATGTTGCATTGGCAACTGGCTGAAATATGTTTACTTTAAAGTATAAATTATACTAAAATTGAAATCAAATTAATTATAGCTATATAGAAAAAACAACTAAAGTAATAAAAATGACAAGAGCACATGATAAAAGTACTAATACTTAAAGCTGCACTCTGTAACTTTTTTAGATTTGGATAACTTTATTATCCAAAATAAATGTTTGAGCAAGTACGTAACCAGCCAGTGTTCAAAACTATCTGCTTGCGATTCAAAACGGTAAGCTTGTAATAATGTTTTTAATTCCAGTGGTACTGTTGGATTTCTGCTGGAAATTCGAGCATGTCTTTGCGTCATTACGTCACATCTGTACACATAAAGAAGCCTACTAACCGACACTTGCGTGTGAGCATGTTGGAGGTGGAGATTTATAGCCTTTTCTCACAGCACTTGATATAATTCAATTTATTAATTTGATGGCGGATCCAGAAAGGTTCAAATGACAATCACCAGTGACAACTGGAGATTCACCCGATGTAAAATGCAAAATAATTCGGACTTCGGAGTGGATATGATAAGCGATCGTTAGATTTAATCTGCACGATTTACTGCAATGCTTTTTGCCCCTTAGTTGGTCAGAACAAAAGTGGATGTTACTTGTTCAGATTACATTTTGGTGAAAATTCTTATGTTGGTCATACTTCCAAAAAATCTGTGATTCTGAATAACAGGATCCACACCGGCGCGGCGACTGACAGCCACACATTCTCCTCAAAACATTGGATTCATCCGCGCATTGCCGAGCCGAGGCACAACTCACGTATGGTTGATAATTCTGCGAATAACTGCAATTGCAGATTTCAAACCGAGATGGCGACAAAGAGGAAAAACTACGGACTGTAGCTTTAAACTAAAATTAAAATAAAACTGGAAAAAAAAATATATATCAAAATATTAATAAATACTATAATACTTACTAAAATAACATTGGTTCTGGCTGGTTGCTAGAGAATTGCTAAGTGGTTGCTGTGGTAGTCTGGGTAGTTACTTCAATGTAAGTGTGTCGTATTTTTTTCACCTGTTTTGTCATCAAAAAATTGTGAAAAGTTTGATCACTTAAGCACTTTTCACAACTGCACATTCTTTTAATTCCTAATGTTTGGGGTTTGTTTAAATCACCAAGTATGAGCAATTGATGTTTGCCTTACTTACATTATATATTGCAAGTGTGTGAATTTATGTATCAGAAATAGGTTCAGCGTCTCAACTGCAGGTGGCCTCAGGCCTGTTGTTAGAAAGTGAGCGAGAATGAGAGAGAGAGAGAGAAACAGCGAGAGCAAGAGCGAGAGCAAGGAAAAATTCATCTGTGCATCTCTTTGTCATCTCTTACGAAACGCTCATTTTTCAATGTGAACCATTTTTTCAGAGTATCAGACTGTGTGTCTCTCTCTCTTTCTATGTGCCACTCTCGTTCCCACATCCTGCCACAACACCCACTGCTGCAGGGAGGATAGAAGTATAACGGCAAAAACACACACACACACACACACACACACACACACACACACACACACACACACACACACACACACACACCCACACACACACACACACACACACACACACACACACACACACACACACACACACACACACACACACACACACACACACACACACACACACTCACACACGCCCATACACACACACACACCCACACCCACACCCACACACACACACATGCTCACATACAGACACACACATGCCCATACACAAGCATGCACACACACACACACACACACACACACACACACACACACACACACACACACACACACACACACACGCCCATACACACACACACACACCCACACGCTCACATACAGACACACACATGCCCATACACAAGCATGCACACACACACACACACACACACACACACACACACACACACACACACACACACACACACACACACACACACACACACACACACACACACACAAAATAAACACACAAATGCACTTTCAGAAGAATTATGGGTGAATTCATTAAAACAAGTCCAATTTAAATTTCACTCAGAAAAAAAACAGAAAATAAAAACGTTACCCTTGTTCTAAACCTGCTTCTTCTGCAGAACACAAAAAAGACTTTTAAGACTATTGGGTGAATTATACCTTTAAGATATTTTTCAGTGTGAGTTTATTCATGCTAATTCCGTTAAACATTGTCTAGCCAAATTGTTTTGAATTAATATGATTAAAAATATATAATTTAAACCAGCAAAACATTTTTTTTACAGTGTACCATTATTATGTATAAATAATTTTAATTTTGAAAAATGTCATTTATTCATTTTCTTTTTACATTACAGTAAGGAGAATATGGTTCCCCTTCGTCAGTCACTACTAAGTAAGTCAAGACTGACGAATGGGGATCGCTTGCGAGAGCCTATCTACTTTGAGTGAAACTAAACGAGCCAATGCACACTGGCATGCGATAATTGCACCAGCTGCTGTGCATCACGGCGCAAGCATATAATGAGCAGCAGGTGCTACATTGGCTAATAGCAAAAGTGACTAATAGCAAAAGGGCTACTTTGGCTAATAGCACTGGTGATCTGAGGATTACAGTGAGCGTTCCCCGACGAGACCACCTCCTCGGGCCCCTCACTCCTCTAGCGCATCGCAAACATGCTGAGACAGCGTTCGTGGGTGGTTTATGCTCTCTCATGCTTGAGCGTTCAGCGTGCCGTGTGCCATCGAGTTTGACGGCCACGTTCACTGTCTCGCATGCGTGGCAGCTTTCGGATGGGATTACTAGTCCTTCTCATGAGGGACCAAGCATTTCATTTGGGGCTCATGGGGAGGATCAGATGTCGATCGCTGCATCGGAGAGTGGGCTGTTTCGCTCTGGAAATGAAGATGATACTGAGTTCCCACTTTAATGGTGTGTGTACTCATGCTGAATCAGATTCAGACTTGACAGCCACACTTTCCTGGGCTACTCTGGGGTCGAAGTGCGATGCATAATCGCCTTGCCCCGACCCCGTGCCTACCCGGATGTGTGTGAAAAACTTTGGCAGTATGGAAGCATATTGGCGCCAATATGGCAAGCCGAACATGCCAAAATCTGCAGAAAAAGTTTTTCCTCTCTCACTTCTCTTGCTGGTGGGGCGGCTTTGCTAATTGCAGACCACCTCTTCCATGATTTTGATGGCCACCCTACAAGTCTGTGGAAGGCCAAAACACACAATGCACAAGGGAGTTCTGAGTCGGGGTTGAGCTACGCATAATGACTGACCGTGGTTTAAGCGCTGGCCCTCGGTCAGTCAATGTCCATGCTGGTGGTCCAGAAGCGCCCCAGGGCTAAACCTTGTAGAGGTGCGAGATATTGACAAAATTTGCTCCACCTCCACCCTCAAAGTGTATGTTGTCGCTATCGCCGCACATCACGATGCAGTTGAAGGTAAGTCACTGGGAAAGCATGACCTGATCGTCAGGTTCCTGAGGGGAGCGAGGAGACTGAATCCGCCTTGCCCCCCCTCTATACCCTTTTGGGACCTGTCTCTGGTGCCCAGCACACTGCAGAGACCTCCCTTTGAAACACTGCAGTCAGCTGAGTTATAGATCCTGTCACTAAAGACAGTGCTCCTGACTGCTCTGGCTTCCATCAAGAGGGTTGGGGACCTGAAAGCATTTTCGGTCGACGAATCGGGCCTAGAATTCGGGCCGGCCAACTCTCACGTTGTCCTGAGACCCCGACTTAGATATGTGCCCAAGGTTCCTACCACTCCCTTCAGGGACCAGGTAGTAAACCTGCAAGTGCTGCCTTCGGAGGAGGCAGACCCAGCCCTGGCTTTTCTCTGACCTGTCTGCTCCTTGCAATTATACGTGGACAGAACGCAAAGCTTAGGACCTCAGAACAGCTCTTGGTCTTTTACAGAGGCCAGCAGAAGGGATAGGCTGTCTCCAAGCAGAGGATGGCCCACTGGATAGTGGATGCACTCAACTAGAAGTGTTGCTTCGTCCTGGGCGCTGGCTCAAGGTGCCTCGCTGACAGATATATGTAGAGCTGCGGGCTGGGCGACACCTAACACGTTCACTAGATTATATAGCCGGTTTCTTTCCGTATACTCGCCCCCAGTGGCCAGTAGCGCAAAGGAGCCGTTCTTAATGTCAGCTTGCAATGCCAATCCCACCCCCATGGGCCGGATACGTGCGTCTATTTGCTCCAGTAGTGTTCCCCAGAAATGGCTAACCCTGTGAGTTCCTCCGTCACCCCTGCGGCAGTCAGACGTTGCTGAGCATCTGACGACAGGCCTACACTCGTATGCATTGTGAAACCTGTGCTAGGCTGGGTGTCCATATGTTGCGGTCCCTGTGGCGACCCCATATGTGTATTCTTCCACGATCAGCTCCTCTGTGGACGAGCCCGCGTCTTTCCCTCGACAGAGCCCGCTCTGTCGTCTCTGCTGGTGTTCTTTCCCCCTAGAATTAGGCTGGAACCACCCCAGAGATTGCCATATGTCGTACTACCCTGCTTGGGTCCATATGTGTAACCGTCACAGTGCCTCCCTCCGGGGTAGGATGTGGCTTTCGCAGCATTCCCTTCCCCAAGGACACACTTTCCCAGCATTATCCAATAAGTCACACTGAGTGGGTCTTGTGGAACAGCAGTGACTGACCTTCTCTGCTTAGAGCTCCTACTTCTGCCCAACACAGCAGTCAGGCCAGGAGGCTCAAGCGGAGCACTGGAAGGGCGAACGGAGACGTAAGTCCCCTCGCCACAGTTGCTGAGCTTCCGCTGTACGGCCGAGTCACAGCTCCAGCTCCTCAGCGAAAAGACAAGGATGTGACGCACCTGCTGCTCATCATATGCTCGCACGGCAGCTGGTGCAATTATCGCATACAATTGTGCATTGGCTCGTTTAGTTTCACTCGAAGTAGATATGCTCTCGCAAGCGATCCCCGTTCGTCAGTCTTGACTTACGTCTCCGTTCCCTCCTCGGGGAATGAGGGTTACCATATGTAACCGAGACGTTTTGTTGTAAAAAATAACCGTTATTTTGGGGTGAAATACTTTTTTAAAATTTTTTTTACAAGCTTTGTGAAGTTATATATCATTCACATTCAGACACATTTTACAGAAGTATGCTCACCAAGGCTGCATTTTGATTTTTAAAATATTACAATTTATTTTGTTTACATGTATTTTAAAATGTAATTTATTCCTGTGATTCCTGTGTATTTCAGCATCATTACTCCAGTCTTCAGATGATCCTTCAGAAATCATTCTAATATGCTGATTTGACAATCAATAAACATTTCTGATTATTATCAATGTTGCAAACAGTTGTGCTGCGTAATATTTCTCAGGAAATAGAAAGTTTAAAAGAACAGCATTTATTTGAAAAGTAAAACTTGTAACATTTTAATTATCTTTACTGTTACTTTTAAACAATTTAACGTGTTTTTGCTGTGTAAAAGTAAAAATGTCCAGTGTATTTTGAGAGTAAAACTATACAACACACTTTTTAATACATGTCAAATTTTTTATTTTAGAATTTATTTATTTTGATTCATGCCACCAAAAGCTGTTCATCTCTGTTTCGAAAGTCTTGTATATTTGTTTTCATCAAGCTAAATATTTTTCAAAATGTTCAGATCTAGATTTTTCAGATTGAAAACCCGTCATTCCAAACCCGTATGACTTTCTTTTTTTTTAACAACCAAAGTTTACTGTTACTGGATGAAAAGCACCATAAAAGTATAGTCCATATGACTCATGCACAATATTCCGAGTCCTCTGAAGTCCTACAATAGCTTTGTGTGAGGAACAGACTGAAATTTAAATCCAATTTTCACCAAGATATCATATGGCTTGGAATATTCATTGGATTTGTTTTGTTATGTTGGTGAGCCAACAATAACTGACTTTTATTTTTTGACATGCCCCTTTAACAGCATGAGAAGTTCTTTGTGAATGGAGACAGTCTGCGGTTTAGGAGATTTCTACATTCTCATTCACATCCACGAGATCTCAACAGCAGATTCATTCTCTATTTTAAGCGGCGAGTCTCTTTCCTGCCTCCAGCCCCCACATTCACAAACACACATACACACGGATCCTAACGGTTGTAGTGTGGAAGGAAGCTTGCGGTTTGCCAACAGTATCTTTAAAGTTCACACATCCATATGTTGTCCACAGGGTTTGTACTTGCGCACACGCATACACACACACACACACAAACACACACACACACACACACACACACACACACACACACACAAACATACACACACACACAAATTCAGTCAGTCACGCAATAACGTACAGATTTTCTCACTGAGCCACTATACTATCTAAACCTGAAAGTATCTAAAATTCCCTTTTTTCCCCCGTTTTGAGTTTCTAATTGATTGGGTGCTTTCAAGATCAATGACACATTTCTTGGTTCAATCTCAGGTATTCATAAAGAAAAAAGACTTGTCAAGAAAATGCTTCTCGTTGAGTTTAGCACTTCTATCTAATTTGAGCAAATCACATTCTTTTCAGAGAATTTTAAAGAAAGTAATAATTTTATTTTACAAGGATGCTTTACAAGTGATCAAAAGTGACAGTAAAGACATTTAACATGTTACAAAAGATTTCTTTTTCAAATAAATAGTTCTATTAATTAAATAATCCTGAAATGTTTCCACAAAAATATTATCAGCACAACTGTTTTCAACATTGATAATAATCAGAAATGTTTCTTGAGTAGCAAATCATCATATTTAGAATGATTTTTGAAGGATCATGTGACACTGAAGACTGGAGTAATGATGCTGAAAATTCAGCTTTGATCACAGAAATAAATGACAATTTTCAATATATTCAAACAGAAGACAGTTATATTAAATTGCAATATTATTTCACAACATTGCGGTTTTTACTGTATTTCTAACAAATAAATGCAGCATTGAAGAGACTTCTTTAAAAAAAAAAACCACAAAATTTTCAATCAGTACTGAAATATATATATATATATATATAGAAACAATTTATATATATATATATATATATATATATATATATATATATATATGTGGATATATATATAGTGGATATATAGTGGATGTTTGTGTGTGTGTGTATATATATATATATATATATAAACAATTAAAATTTTTGGACTGTTTTCTTGTATTTTTATGCTTAAAAACAGTAAATGATAGTGGAATTGTTCGCTTGCTTGTAAGTAATGTAAGTAATTCTATGTATGCCAAATATGATGAGAGGGACCCCTTACTAAAGTATAAAAAGTAGCTGTTTTCATGTATAAATTTATACTATCTATTAAAAATAAAAATATAATTAAGTGTGTAAAATATTATATGGAAAACATTTATGTTTAGGTTAGATTGATTATTTTTTATTACACACCAGTAGAATATTTTTAATGTTAATAAACCTGAAAAGAAACAAATCTATGGCTATCAATTGAATTAAACAATGTGATTAACCCCATTATTTTTAACCAGTCTTTTGAAAGAAGAATGAAACAATGTCAAAATTAAAGAACAAAAATATGAAATAGAAAAACATTTTTTCATGGACCTGGTGGTTTTTTTATGGTTAACTCACCATGTTTAAATGATGTTCCTCCACAGGATTCCTGCCGGAGTTCAGGAACACCGTGAGCGCCTCATGGCTGCCGCCCATTGGAGGATTGAATCCCAGTAGGGTTGCCTTCAAAACACACTTAGCTCGCCTCCACGCCGGCGTCCTGCAACAACCATGTCTCTGACCACCACCAAACCCCAGCTGTTGACGTCCACCCAAACCCTGACCCCATTCCCAGCCCCCACCCTCCCCCTCACCACCTTCATCCCTGTTCTCACAAGCTCAGGAGAGCCCAGAACTGAGCCGGAGAACATCACGTCCAGGATCACGTGGTCCGCCAACGGGACGGGCCTGAACTCCACGCAGATGCCCGTGGCGTCGGTGGAAGGCACTGGGATGGGAATGGTGCTCGTACCCTTTGGCATCATCACAGTCATTGGGCTGGCTGTTGTTGTGGTGAGGAAAATAAATCATGGATTCCACAAACATGTTAGGTAGGATCATGTGACACTGAGGACAGCTTTGCATCACAGGAATAAATTACATTTTAAAAAATTGTCAAACAGAAAACAGTTTATTATAAATTTTGATCAGATAAATGCAGCCATAGTGAGCAAAAGAGACTTCTTTCAAAAACATAAATCTTACCAACCCCAAACTTTTGAACGGTATTGTTTATACTTGTGTACTTCTAAAAGTTGACCAAATTAAGCAGATATACACATTTAAAATGTCCTCAGTGATTAAATTATTTGGTCTTTTATGATATCATTCTGTTTGTTTTAATTGATTTAGAATGTAATATGTGAATTTATGTAACACTTGTATCTTACATAACATTTATGCATAACATTTTTCTTTTCCTTACCAGCTTCTGTACATCCGGAAAAAGAAAAGGTAAGAGAATGGGCATTCCTGTATCGCTCCACCACAGCCTTGAAAATTGACGGTTCTACAGTGAATATTTAATACGAGGCTGTAAAAAATGTTGGCCATATAGAAGCTGTGTTGTGTTTTTCTCTAGGCTGGAGAAACTGAGACACCAGCTGATGCCCATGTATAACTTTGATCCAGCTGAAGAACAGGATGATCTAGAGCAGGAACTCTTGGACCACGGACGAGACGGAAGCCCAGCAGGACCAAACTCCAAAGTAAGGGTAGATAGATAGATAGATAGATAGATAGATAGATAGACAGACAGACAGACAGACAGACAACATGGGGTATCTTTCAAAAATAATTTCAACCATATATTATTAAATGCTTTATCTTAATTTCAGTTTCTACATTCTCATTTCTCTTAAGTTCTGACACAAGGCCATGTGGTTTGTTATTTGTGGTAAAGTATCCATCAGTGTAAATATGTTTATATTTATTTTTACCATACGTCCATTAAATATCATTATTAATCGTCATCAAACAGCAGCTGTGACTGAATCCATCTTTAAACACTCGTCCATTTGTGTTCTGGCACATTTGTCGCATTCTCATACTGTCAACACAATTCATTACATTTTGCAAATTGATATTTGTGCAATATTATATGTTATGTTCTATAATTGCACATATTATATAATATGTTCTTCCGTCAATGTCGTATGGTATTTACTTAATTTCACTCTCTCTTTCCCGCCACAGACACTGACCACGAGTCAGGGAACAACTCAAAAACCCAGTCGACTGGTTTTCACTGACGTGGCCGATGCCATTAATGCATGACGACACTCAGGTGCGGCACAGGAAGAAAGGGACATGAAATCTGGACAACTGGACACACTGGGATTCAGGAATATTTGCATTGACATGCAAGGGTACATTATAGTACACTGTAAAAAAAATTGGGTTAACTTCTGCCTTTTTAATTAATAATTGCTAAGCCAAAGTTACAATCTGCAGCTCTGAGATCATTACATTTTTGACCACTTTGATTTTAATTAAAAGAATTAAGTATAAACCCAGACAACTCTCAAGTGCAAATGACAGAAGTTATTATAACAAACACACAATGACATGAATATTTTTTACGGTGTGCACTGACGAATAAGACATTATACATTTTAAGGACACGCGATTAAAAAACTGCAAAAAAGTACTTCAATACAAACATCCTCTGGATCTGTCCAACTGTTATGAACACATGCAACTTTATTTTCATAGATAATCTCTAGGTGTAATAAGAATCATTTTGAGCCTCATTCATGAAACATGAGCAAAACGAAGGTCCCTGTAAATCTTTTTTTAAACCATTTTGTCATAAATTGCTGCATAATGCGACAATTTAGCAAACAATGATTTTAGAAACACTGGATGAGGCTCACTGTGTTACTTGAATCTGAATGACTGATAAAATAATCAGTTATGCAGATTATTTATTTTTAAGAAGGGAATCCAAATGCAACTTTTGTATGTGAGAAATGTATTAGTTTGGTGAATGAAAGAAACCACACGATTTATTATTTATTCACAGCTGAAAGCATTCTGTGAATTGATGTGTTAACTAAAAGGAAATGCATGAACTTTCCCATGAAGAGAATCTCAGCTTTAAAGTTCCATTTGTTTAATTTAAATTGTGATGAACTGTCAGACATGACATCAGTGAGACAGTATTATAAAAATCTTCCATATGATATGAGCTTACTGTTTCAGTTCATTGAAACACAAATGTTCTGTCACAGAGTCTGAGTCTGCATTGACTGATTACACAAGATTTACCTTTGTGTGTGTGTGTGAGGGTGTGTGTGGTTGTGTAGATGTAATAATCCTCTGTGAACCACAAACCAGCGGTAGAACATTTTAAAGAAGTTTTTAACTTTTATGACAATGAAGGACATAATAAAAAGGAGATTTACACTATGACACGTGCATGTGTGTTCTTGGAAACTAGAGAATCATTTTTGGTTAATGCAATAAAGACAATAACTGATGGATCATAAGTAACTTTATTCATGAACATACAACTGCACAAACAGCATTACTGGCCTTTGAGGAATGTAGAAAAGAGGTAAGAAAGTTACCAGAGCCTGTATTTATGAGGCACGCTGTCAAATGTTTAATACGCATAAATATGACTAAACGGACACTATATACCATGATGCCTTTGAACAATGCTTGGTTGACTTCAAATAAAAACATTCCTCATAAGAAAAAGGTTCTTTCTTGAAATGAATTTTAAGAACCATTTTACCTGTTTTAGGAGCATGTTGCAGGATATGAACTGTAATATGTTACACAACTGTATTGTCAATGGGAGATGTTTTAAACATCAGTCATGCTGTAAACATCACCCCCATATCAGCGCAATAACACAATTCAGAGCAGTAAAAAGGAGATCGGACGATAAAAAAAAAAGCTAATTGTGAGTGCCAAAATGATATACTGTTCCAAAGTCTGCATTGACAATATATGCATTTCACTGTAACAAACGACAAATGAGCCATTGTGTAGAGTGAGCAAACTAATTCACTGAGGTTTCTGGTGTTGAGGTACTGAATTACAATTATAATGATTGTTGTTGAACATTTACATCACTGATGAAGTCATTATTTCTGTTTGGTGTAAACAGACACGATAGAATCTATTCATTCCACTGTAAACATACAAAACTAACTACAACAATAAAAGGTAACACTTTACAATAAGGTTCATAATTAATGGATTAACTAATATGAACTAAAAATAAGCAATAGATTTGTTACTGTATTTATTCATCTTTGTTAATATTAGTTACTAAAAATACAGCTGTTCATTGTTTGTTCATGTTAGTTCACAGTGCATTAACTAATGTTAAAGGAACTATAAGTAAATTTTTGGGTAATTTATAATCTAAAATCAATATTTGTATTCATAAATATGTCCCCAATGGAGTACAAACACTTCTGCCAATAATCTGATTTATCCTCGTAAACGAAGAATTTATTATATTTATATACATGGGACGGGTAAGTCCACGGAGGCTTCCATGTAGTTCCGCCATCTTGAAAAACTATAATAGCAGAGAGGGACAAAAAGTACGCCAACACGTTTCCACAACGCGTTTTCGTTCAGAGCCACAGCGTGACGTAACTGAAAGCAGCAGAAACGGAGGAGCAGAGCAGAGAGAGGCGCTTGTCACTTTTATTTTTAATGGCGGACCATACCTATGCCGAGCCACTGGATAAGAAATCCTCTTCGCCAAAACAGACCAAAAATGATCGTAAAAGGAAACGTGACCGGAGGATACAAAAAACACGGGTGAATGTCGGGATTGATTTTCCCCGGTGGAAAGAGCTGATGCAGTCTTAATTACAAGTTTTTTTTAATTGCTTGGTTGTTTACTTTATTATATAGACAGAAGAACATTTACAGTTAAAAGGGCTCTTTGATGAATAGCAGATATTGAGTATAGAGAAGGCACTAAAAAAAGTTTGTAAGTTTACTTTTGTAAGCTAGAAATTCGATACAAATATATTTTAATAGAGCATATGATTGTTCTTGCATTGTTTGCATAGCTAACTTACTTCAATTTTTATGTTATCTGATATTTTCTGTTATTTATCATTTATACTGTGACCTCACATTGAATAATACAGACGCATAAATTCTGTAGCTCTTGTAGCTGCCGGGCATCTTTGTCGTCATTGTATTGACTCTCACTCTCCTCCTCTTCCTCGTCGTCCACCTCCTCCCCTAGATCCCACTGATCCACTGCCTCTCTGTCCTCTTCCTCTACCGTTACTTCTTCCTCTCCCTACTGTTGAATCATCTGATGATGATATCTAACAATGCACATACTTCAAAAAAATATAACGAGTAAACAAGGCATAATTACAATAGTTCATGTTTTTGACACTCATTACTTCGTACTGTAACATTCGTTTGTTCGTTGTGTCAATTTGAAGTTTGTTTGAAATAACAAACCTGTTCACCCGAGGGAAAACTCGACGAAGTGCTATTAGAAGACATCCTGTCCTAGCTTTTTGGTACATAACGGCTGCCGTAGATGCAACACCCATTTGAAAACGTGAGGCGCTGGAGAGCACAATTCGTTTGAACGCAAAATACAATTTCACCGCTAGATGGGAGTAATTCTTGCTTAGTGTCCCTTTAACAAATACAACCTTTGATTTTAATAACGTATTAGTAAATCCTGAAGTTAAAATTAACTAAGATCAATACATTTTATACAATACTGTTTATTTTTAGTTAACTAATGAACCGTATTGTAAAGTGTTACCCAATAAAAAGAAATTATACATTAAAATATTAATCATTAAAAATGTTTCATTTTTTGTTTGATGAGTAATTTCAAGCTTTGGTAATATAATGTTTCCAGAATCCTGAGAAGTACATGATTAAGCAAACTTAATATAACCCATCATCAGGCATCATCCATACACCGAGATGATTTTGTGGTGCATTGATTTTTAAATCCCAAGATCTTGAACATTAAATAAATGTCTTGAACAAAACAAGTTCATGTTTTTTGTTGTCATTTTGAAGTGATAAAAGCCCAGGTCACACCAAGGACAATAATATAACTATAATGATAAAAATAAAGATTTAGTTCTTGAAGATAAAAGAATAGCTTTACAACTATAACGATAACGGCACAGAGAAACAATATCGTTGGAATCACTTTCAGAACCATTTTTCTTCCAGCTGATGAACGATAAAAACACTGACAGCCAATCAGAATCCATCCCGCTTTAAAGAGCTTGAGCATTAAATTGGCACACGACAAAACTGCAGCGTGTTTATAATAAACAGAACAATATCGTCTGCTGGTGTGGATGATAATAAGGTTATCATTATAGTTATTGTTCTTGGTGTGAACGGGCTTTAAGACATACTACGGTGTCTGGCCACCAAAATTGTGTGCAAAAAAAAACAACGTATTTTAAGAAAGCAAACCAGTTCAAATTTAAATTCTTGTTGACTTTAAGAAATCATGGATTGATGATGATAAATGAAAAGATGATGTGATGAAATGGCAGTGTAAATTGCTGACAAGTGTCCACAATAAAGATGGGTGATTACTTTAGATTTTAGGGTAGCTTTTGAAATTAGAAATGTAGTAAGTGCATTTTGAGCCCTCCGTTTTGGGTGCAATTTAAGCACTGGCACGTATTCATTTTTTACAGTGTACATGAAGGCAGTTGAGATGGAGCATTACCACTGACCAAGTATCAGTCATCAGTGAGGTAGTTCTAGTCGCTCTCCTGTGATGTCAACGCAGCAGGCGGAGTCGGAGTGGGCGGGTCTTCTGTTGACTCCGCCCCTTCAGCAGTCTAGGTGTAGGGGATAGAGTACACATGAGGAATGTGTGTGCGTGAAATGAGAATCACGACAGTTGGGACAGGAAACCAAGAAATGTAAGGAGCTGTGCTAGATTTCATTTAAACACACTGAGTCATTTAGTTCTGTTCTAACCTGTGAATTGTTTGAGTAACGGGGAGTTTCTAAACGGTTTCTGAACACATTTCAGGGTTTCACTTCAAAACCTGCTACTTTTGACAGTCACTGATTGACAGGTTTATCAGGTTAAGTGTTTAACGGCATGAGATGATTCCTATGTACTACGATTCATTTTGTTCTTTATGGGTTGCAGGGCTGCAAAAAACGAATCAATATGACAGATAATGAAAATAATCGACTCGACTAATCGAGTTTCATTATTAATTCGAATCTTTCCCACTTTAAATTAGTGAAAAACATTTCTATGAACACTTGTATTCTTGTAATGTAGAAATGTCTTGTAACTGTAGACAAGTAATTAAATGCCTCTTCGTTAAACAAATTTTTAAAAATATATTATATATTTTTAAAAGAAAGTAATACTTTTATTCAGCAAGGATGCATTAAATTGAGCAAAAGTGACAGCAAAAACAATGTTGCAAAAATATTTCTATTTGAAATAAATACTGTTCTTTTGAACTTTCTATTCATCAAAAAATCCTGAAAAAAATGCATCCACAAAAAATCTGAAGCAGCACAACTGTTTTCAACATTGATAAATGTTGTTTTTGTGTTGTTTTTTACCTGCTGTTCTTCCTGGTGAATGGTCTTCTGAGGCTATAAATTAGAGAGACAAAGAAGGTGAGGGGAAAAAAGACATTTCTGCCAACTCAACACGTAAACAGTGAAACAGAACATTTAACAAGAAAGAATAAAGGAATCCTGTGCACTTAACAGAGTAATGTTTGATTTCATATTAAAATACATACTCTACTAGTCTATCCAGACCATTTATGAATGCTGAAAGCGGCAAAAAACTCCTAATTCATTATATTTTTGAGGTCATGAGTTCATATTTGTGCAATGCACTTAAAAGTATTTAATTAGAATGTAAATTCTTTTATATAAGAGTTAATCAGAAGCCAATTTAACATGTCGTAGAGTATGCTGCATAGTTTGAAGGAAAGTGTGTGATTCTCACCCATTTTCGGGGTCTACCTCGAGGTCTTCGTTCTCTCAGTGGCTCAACCTGCATCCAAAAGCAGATGAAGGAAAGAGAGCGCATGTTTATATGTCTGAACAAGAATCCGTGAGCTTAAGTTGAAGTGCACTCCAGCAAGTGTTCTTACTTTGGCTGTGACCCGCTGGCCTTTATTTTTACTGCCTCTCGGCCTTCCTCTCGGCCTCTTAGGAGCTGAGGGTTCAACAGGCTCCTGAGGGAATCAATTCACTTGGTTTAACTCAATTTATTTAGTATCTATCCATCCATCCATCCATCCATCCATCCATCCATGTGACCTGTGGTTGTTTGCGAGGTCGTCCTCTGCTGCGTTTGAGAGCTGCCTCTTCTTCTGGGGCCACTGCCTCCATCTGACCTGCATCGGTCTCCTCCACGTCCATCCTGACCCCAGAACACCTCACACATGCATGGACACACACAATCTGAACGAGACTTGAGTGGACACAGGAAGAAATGGATATATATATATATATATATACTCGAGTAATTTCAGGTGTTCAGTATTTACAAGGCAATACCATAATATTAACTGTAGACTCTTCATCTTACAGCTACACGTTCATATGATCATATGTCATTTATTGGCCGTGAATGTATATACACATGAATTTCATCAATGACAGCTTATTTAACCCCTGCTGGCAGAGAGGGATCTTCTAGGAGCCTGTTCAATGGCATCTATTCACATGAAACATAACTTTCCATGTTCCTCTCATGCATATATAACTAACCGCTCTACACCATAAACTATGTCTCAGTGACTCCTAATAAGAAAACCTAATAAGCTTTACCTTAAGTCTCTACTTAAGTCAATGTAAGGTACTTCAAAGAATTCCGATTGTGGCAGATGACAAAAAACATGTTTTTTTTCCATGCATATTTTGTGGTAATAATAAGGTAATTTTTTTTGTATCAGGGAGAACACACTAACAAAAAGTACCCAAATGTACCTAGCAGTGCCACATTTTTGGTTTATCATGTGTTTTTGAACATATACCAACACATCAAAAATAAAATAGTAAAAAATTAGGGTCTATAAATAAATAAATAAAAAGATCTGGAATGGAAGGGAATGGTACACTAGCTATTCAGTGAGTTTTCAGTGGTCTTTAAAATATTTTTCCATATGGTGGGCAATTACGACAGCCCACATTTTTCACATACTTTCAGACCTACAGAAAAATGTAGCTGGCGGTCGTGAACTTCAGTGCGAAATGAGCACGCTTTGCAATGTCCTAAGGATGCAAACACAGCCTTAACATTTAAAGAGGGAGACACAAAATAAGTACCATGGGATTACCACGTTTTTGTGGAAAAAATATCATGTACAATGGTTTTTTTTTTTTTTTTACATTTTTGGGCATATACCATGGTAATTCTTTAGTATTCTTAATTCTTTAGTACCATGGTAGATCAATATGGTATGGTATATTTTGGTGTAGCCTACCATGATTGGCATTCAACAAAGTACTTTCTGATACTGTACACTTCTTTTACAAAACGTAGGCCTATGGCACCATGGTACAGTGATAGTCTCAGGCATACGTTCATATATATCTTAGTACTGAAACTTACCATGGTATTTGTATGGCACTTTTTTTTAAATGTATCTTTATGTCTATTTCTTAATTTACGTCTATTTCTTAATTTAAAAATGTGCCAAAAGTACAGTACTGTCCTTTTGTAGCATGGCTATATTAAAAACTCGTGTTTCATTGACATGAAATCTGAGATATTCAGATATCATCACCAGATAACAACACAACTTAAGCATAAATAAAACTGATATGTAATAAGGAAGAATGTCATAAGTTGACATTTAGTGTAGAGCACTTTACCTTGGTGTTTACGTTGTCCTCAGCACTTTGCGTTCACCTGGAGCAGCGGCGTCGCGTGTGACGAGACCGCGAGACGCGAGTCTATTCATCAACATAACATGATTGACATCATTTCTGGCCCCGCCCCTCTCCTCCTCACGTCAATCATGCTCTCAGAACTGAACTGAACCGCCATGATTCTTTTAGCTCGTCTTCTTTTAGCCAAGGATCTGCAGGTTTTCTTTTGCTTTTTGTAATGGCATCTTTCATGTCAGGCTAAATCACTTCCTTTTAACAATACTGCCAGCGAGCGCGACTCTGCAAACGTTGCATTTGTCGACTGGATCCTGAAATCGCGTTTTCTTGCCCCATAGGCAGCTGTTTTGATTGGTTAACTTGGTGGCTTGTTTAGTACAGTCTGTGGCATCGCGTCACAAGCATGACGCCCATCAAAAGCCATTTAAAAGGCAGTTGCTAAACTACCGACAACTGTGTTTGAAAGTTTACTAGAATATTAGCCCTTTGCTACAGTGATGACAAGACAAGGAATCAAGGAATGAGCAATCAGGTTTTTTTTCTTCTCCTAAATAAGTATTTCAAGAAAACAAAAATTAGTCATTAGCAGAAGAAAGAGAAAGCACTAACAAAAGTCCCTAAAAGTGCCATGGTCTTACTATGAAGCTAGATTATGTTTTATTGTGTTTTAATCATTTATGGTAGGCCTATACAGAAATTCACATATGGGTATTATAAAAAAATCATTGTAGCTCCATGATGAGAACATATAAAACAATATAATATAACTTGGGTATTTATTAACAAAAAGAATGCAATATAAATAAAGTCCCCCTGCAGTCAATAATTGATCATCTTTGATAATCAAAATGACTCATTTAAATGTTTTTCCCCAAGTGAAAATAATTTCTCTATGCTTAAAATAGCTTGAATGTAGCTCTTTATGCATCATGAATATGCTAATTAGCCCCGCCTCGACTCAATCACACCAGCTCGGACAAGCTGAATGATACCATCAAAATGAACTAAAATGCCCCCAAAAATGAAGTTATGTGGGGAACAATGCCTTAATAATGAGTTCCTGATTTTTATATTAATAACGATATAGTTAAGCAATAAGCTATCACACAAGCAAGTGCGTTTTGTCCTCAAAAAGCATTTTGAAAATGTGATATTGATATTATAATACAGTTAAATAAACAAAGTTAGCAAGTAATTTACATTTTAGACACATATTGTCTGGTTTTGCTCCTTCAACAAAAAAGGTTCCAAACAAAGTCACATCAAAACCATTGCGTAAATGGAAGCGATTGTGGTTTATTAAGTTATAAAAACAAAAACGCATCGCTTCGCTTCAGAATGCATGTATTAACTGGAGCCATTTGGATTACTTTTATGATTGATTGATGCACTTTTGGAGCTTCAAAAGCGTCTCGGTTACGTATGCAACCCTCGTTCTCTGAAGGAGGGAACGGAGACATTATGTCAGTGACCGACGAAATGGGGGTTTCGCTAGAGAGCCCTATCACCTTTGAGTTATTAGAAAACGAGACTGAAATGAAAATACCATGGTTCTGCAGAATTTGCATCGCAAACTCGGCCCCACCACGTGGGTAAAAAAGGAGCCGCGAGTGCAATCTCGCATTATATTACCTGCTGAGGAGCGGAGACTGTGCGCCCCGGCCGTTTTAGCGGTGCAGCGTTAGTAACGTAACGTCTCCGTTCCCTCCTTCAGGGAACGAAGGTTACAAACGTAATCGTGACGTTCCCTTTCAGTCACTACCCCAGGTAGAATATGTAACACAGCACCTACCCGGAGGGAGGACTACAATACACATATGACCAGAGTGTGGGATGCATATGGAGAACTCATAGAGGTATCCAGCCCACAGGGTGGAATGTTTCAACCTCGAGATGGCAAAAGAGGTCTTGCCGAGGGAAAGACACGTGCTCAGAGGAGACTTACCATGGAAATACACATGTGGGGGTTGCCCAAGCGGGGAACCATGCACATGGAGGCACCTAGCCAGTCACGAGGGCTGACCAACTGGGCATGCACTCAACAGTGTAGGAGGAACTCAGGGTCTAAGGAGGACTCATCTGAGTAAATAGCACACATATCAAGTCGGTGGAGTGGAATGGCGCAGCAAGCGATGACACCAGGCAGGTCCTACTTACTGGCCACTGGGAGCGAGTACACGAGAGGACACTGGTTCTACACGGAGATTGTACAATCTCACAAATGTATTAGGTGTCGCCCAGCCTGCAGCTCTACAGATGTCTGTTAGCGAGGCTCCGTGCGTTAGAGCCCAGGAGGAATTAACGCTCTGTGTGGAGTGTGCCTTCACCCCTTGGGGGCATGGCAGGCCCTGCTCCTGGTAAGCCAAAACAATGGCGTCCACTATCCAGTGAGACAACCTCTGCTTGGAGAGAGCCTTTCCCTTCAGCTTCCCACCGAAACAGACAAAGAGCTGGTCTGAGGTCCTGAAACACTGCATTCTGTCTACATATCTTCGTCAACGTAAAATGACTGCAGGTCTCCTACCCTCCTCGATGGAGGCCAAAGCAACCAGGAGCGCCGTCTTTATAGAGAGGTACTTAAGCTCGACATGAGTGCAAAGGCTCAAAGGTAGCTCTCTGCAGTGCGGATACCACTGCGAGGTCCCAACAGGGTGTATGTGGAGGGCGAGAAGGATTTAACCTGATGACCAGGTCATGCTGTCCTACCGTCTTAGACTCCACAAGGTCGTGGTGCGCAGAGATCGCAGCCACATAAACCATCAAGGTGGAAGGAGACAGCCTTTGTTCCAACCCTTCTTGGAGGAAGGAGAGCACAGACCTGATCGGGGATTTTCTAGGATCTTCTCGGCGAGAAGAAAAAATTGGCTCATTTTCTAATAACTCAAAGGTTATAGGGCTCTCTAGCGAAACCCCCATTTCGTCAGTAACTCGTAGTGACTGACTGAAAGGGAACTCTGGCTCTATTCAATCCCATTATCTTGGAAGAACCAGGATATTATTTAATATAACTCCGATTGTGTTTGGTTGAAAGAAGAACCCAGAATGGCTTGAGGGTGAGTAAATCATGGTATACTTTTCATTTTTGGGGTGAACTAACCCTTTAAAAGGATTCTATGTATACAGTAACAACTGCAGTAAATTACTGGGATTAATAATTACTAATCATAATTCAGTGGGACGACATTAGATGAATGTTGGAGGGTAAAAACAGAATTTTGAATACTTTATTAATAATAAATTCTACAAAGTTCAGTATAGTTCAGACTGGTGATGTCAGTTTTAATGTAAATGTATGTGCACCTGTATATTCATATGTTCCACAATTGCAAGCAAACATCTTAATGTTAATTAAACCCCCAAATTCAGAACGATACAAAAATGCTTACATAATCTTATAAAAACACATTTTTAAGTATATTACATTCCATCTACTTAATACTGTATATTTATATTTTAGATAGAAGATGAGGCAGTGTGAAACATCTTGTAAAGTCATGTGTGTTGTGTTGTGTTGTGATATGAGCTGGTCTGCCAGCTAGGTCATCTCCATGACCTTCTTAATCCAATCCACATAAACAGACACACGGATGAAGATGTTTGGTTGTCCTGTGTGTCCGCAGCGGCGCATGGGTATGATGACTCCCTCTAGAACCCAACAGTCGCTGTTCTGACAGGCCAGAGGGCCACCGTAATCTCTCTGAAAGAGTGAAAAAGAGGAACGTTACAGTGCACCTGCACACAGCACATCTTACTCATTTCACAATCCACACTTACATCTATTGCAAAAGCAGAACTTGTAACTCATGTAGCCGCACAAATGCATAGAAAGGAAATGTTTGAAGAATGCTTCAGTTTTGAACACACATTTTGCAAGATTTTTTGCAAGCTAAGCGGCATCTAGATCAGTGGTAGTTTTACTTAAAGACCCAGATTTTACATGTTTATCTTACAAAATTGCTTAAAAGAAATAAATAAAAACCCATCAAATTTTCTACCAAAAGACTGAGTACAATATAAGAATAGAATTAAGTATGATTAGACACACAGCCTTTGACAACAACGAATAATATGGGATGCATTTCTACAAAAAAAGCTTATTTATTTACTTACTATGAATGATTATGTGTGCAGTTGCATCTTATTATTTGCATTTAGCATTGCTTTTTCATGTTAGAAGCACTGGTCTTTACACATTACACATTACAACTCACATCAAGTCATATTTGTTTTCAAATTATATAGCAATGCTTTCATTTATATAGTGATTCTTAAAGTCACCATGAATTTAGAATTGACAATTCCTGTTTTTTATGGAATATTGTAGTATTTATTATAAATTATCTGCACACACATCATGTGCCCTCATAATCTTCAATCAAAATAACTTCTACTTCTCTTGCAGCTCATGTCTTCTCTGATGATGTGTTTACTGACATGAGGGCGGGGCAACCTGTCACTCACATGAGATCCACCAATAGCAAACCACAACCATCCAATCAATTCCCCATTATCAAAATCAAGTCCCACCCTTTTTGAGCTTTCCAAGAACATTTGTTCTTGATCCAGATGCCGTTTCACTCTGATATGCATCATAATAGGAAAGAAAAGACTATTCCAACTTCTGTTTCATGCAGACTTTAACTTATATGGTTTTAAAAGGCATAAAAGCAAAGCACCAAAAAAACAGGTCAGCACATCAGTACCTCACAGGCGCCCACTCCAGCCTGGAACGGCATGGTGCACATCTCATTCTCACGGACACGACCCTTGAAATATGGGTTACAATCTTTATTGCTCAGTACAGGCATCTGAGCCACATTCAGAACAGTTTCATCCCCCTTTCCTGAGAGAGAGAGAAGAAGAGAATATCAATGGTGGGAAAGAAAGGATGCATAACTGAATGGGTGGGTAGATGGAGATCCAAAAAAACAATATTTTCAGCATCAGATTTTACAATGCACAAAACGAAAACATCCCAGCCAATTACATGATGTTAATATTGTCTTCTATTCAATTCTTCAGAATTTCATAAAGTCAGAATTTCTAGCTACCTACTTTGGAAAAATGTGAAAAAGAACAAACATTTTTAGAGGTATATTCTCCTCTCTACTGAACAAAGATTTGCACTGTCAAATATTATTACAATTTTAAATAACTGTTTTCTATTGTAATATATTTAAAAATGTAATTTATTCCTGTGATCAAAGCTGAATTTTCAGCATCATTACTCCAGTCTTCAGTGTCACATGATCCTTCAGAAATCACTCTAATATGATGATTTGCTGCTCAAGAAACATTTGTGCTGCTTAATATGTTTTGTGGAAACAGTGATTCATTTGATGATTAAAAAGAGTTCAGTAGAACAGCATTTATTCTGAATAAAAGAATACAATTTATTTTTTAGCACCTTTTGTTTCTCCCCAACCAGCAATTTCACAGATGGTTCCCTCCGGCACGATGTAGCGCTCAGGAGGAAGACATATTTGAGACACACGGTCATTAAATTGGGCAGGACTGCAGGAGAAGAGTGACATATGTGTCTATTAGAGGGCAAAGATACGTTAAAAAATACCATGGTACACGTACAAAAACCGCAGTGGAACCAAAGCATGTGTAAATGTGTTTGTGTGTGGTATGAAGTACGTTTCTAGCTGAAGCATGACCAGGTGTGATTCAGACGGGCCACAGACGATCTTGGTGAGAGCAATGGTTTGTCTATCTGGTTCTCCGTCCTTTGGATCACGGAACAAGGTGCCCATCATAGCACTATATCCTGTGAGATCGACGTAACTGCATCCAATCACAAACAAGCACGTGCACATTTATTAAAACGCCTGTACTGTCCAACTATGCATCACTGCAGACTGTGAGTTACCAGGAAGAAAAGCATTGTTTGGTGCTGATGACCCATTCAGAATTGACCAGAGAACCTCCACAGAAGTGATTTCCTTTCCTGTGAAGATAAGGAGATTTAATCAGCTCAGAATCGGCTACATAGTAGCTCGAAATATTTGTGCTTACAATATAAACACTGTTCATTAACCTATTTTACTTCCATAAAGTGACATATTTTGGCCAGGTATTTGGGAAAAAAATAGTAAGACTAACCGGTCTCTAAGGCTGACAGTCCAGGGAGAGTTTCCAGGTGTGCCGCCCACTATTCTTAACTTGGACTTGACATGACGGTCGTCACGCTTTCCACACTCGTTAAACACAACCTCCGCTGTTAACACACATAGATTATTATATTAGAAGCACAATTGCACACATCAGAGTCTGTACTACTCTCTGTATAATGTTTTTGACTTACTTGTTGGCCCGATGATTGGCACTTTCTCCCCAGCTATTACAATATAAAGGAGCACACAGAAAATAATAATAATACATTATTATAAATCATTGTATTAGTTATTATTACTATTATTAATGTATAATTCGAAATAATAAATAATTATAAAAACTAAATAAAATAAAATAAATTAAAAACTAATATTTATTAATAATTGTGTTTGCAGAATTTCACAAAAATAGCTCATTTGGTACTAATACATTTCACCATTTATGGGCCAGATTTACTAACAGCTTGCGCCAGCGCAAACTCTGTCTTTGGCGTTAAAAAACTACTTTCAGGATTTACTAAAGACACGCAGTTTAAAATTAGCGCTGAAAAGACATGGGCACAGTTATTTTTACAAATGACCTTATTGCACATGCATTTGTAGTTTCAAGTTGCATTTTTAGTTGTAAGTTTCTATTTCAGATGCTAAATTTATGTAAGGAGTGTATTTAAATGAATCACAAAAGGTGATTCACTAAGGTTTGCGCACAACAATTGACTGGTATTTGCGCCATTATTTAACGGACAAAAAAAAAAAGCATGTCTAAAGGGGTCTCTATGCTTTTCCACTTTTTCAACTTTAGTTAGTGTGTAATATTGATATTTGAGCATAAAAAAGATCTGCATGGTTACAAAGCTCAATCTCCACTCCAAAGGGAGATATTTTATTTAACAGAATCCACTTCCCAAGAACTACAACGTTTGGACTACAACACGTTTTGTGAAGTCATAATGTTACTCATTTAAATAATCCCCGCCCATGGAATACGCAAAAAAGGTGCAAGGCCTGGTTGAGCTGTATTAGAGAAGACAGTGTTGTCGCTGTCATAGAGATGCTGTTTTGTCCACCACGTTTCCAAAACACACTTGTTTGACCTTCTGACAAACCTAGAGTGGTCCAAATTGACAACGTTTATCTGTGTGCTGCACATTTTACGGGGAACAGCTTCCAGAACCTAAGTGAGCACAATTCAGGCTACACACAAAAGCTTCTCCTGAAATAGAGCAGTTCCCACTTTGTAAGGGCCAATCTGTTGTTTATGGATCACAATTTGTAAGTATGTCTTATTATTTGTAGTTATGTTTTCAAGTAACAGTTCCAATTATAAGTTTTATGTAGTTGCTATGATGTAAACAAAGGGCAGAGCTTTGCCTCCGCTAACATTACAGTATTAATGTGGTGTTTACTTCTAGCTTTTCTAAGACGGTTCACCGCCTCTTCGGAAAATTAACCTTAGTTTTGTGATCGATAACTGTTTGCATTACCATATTTTTCTAACAAATATCAGTATTAAAGGGTGTATAACGTTTCTAAAATGTATAAGAAAATCACAAAAAAACATACCACTCTGAAACATTTGAAATTGACGCCATCCTTAATATTTACACCTGAGCAGATGAAACTCATGGTTATGGTAAGAGGCGTGACATTTCCTGAACACGCGGTGCCAATCACAACACACTGGGCCAGCTAACCAATCACAGCATTTCGTATTTCGGAAGTTGGGGCTTCATCGAAACAAGAACCACATACTGCGTTTGAATCAGACTGAGGAGAGAGGTGCTGTAATAATGTAAAATATGTGAAAAATAATGGTGTTTTTTTTAACAATCAAGCATGAAAGCATATTCCAGTGCACCCCGAAAACAAGACTTTAGAATGGCATAATAGGACCCCTTTAAACTAGACGCTGATTTGCGCTGCTCTTGGTAGATTGTGTTGGTCATTATGGAAATGATCTGACTGCGTCTGTGTTCTTTAATTTGCTCGTTGTCAATAGATCATTTTTTCATCGCTTTTTTGGAATTGCGCTCTCACACTAATTTGCCCTGATTAGTAAATCTGGCCTTTAAACTTAAACTGGGCCTGGTTATTAGAGGCTAAAAGAGCATCTATAAACACGGTAACTTTACCACACTGCTTGATGGCACAGTAGTCAAATTCAGTTTTGGGGTCAGAGGTGTAGCACCAGGGTCCGTGGTGGTCTCCGTCAGGGTTCCTGCAGTAGTTGTCGGTCAGATTGGCCTCTGGGTGTGTTTGGGGGTTTATCCTGCAAATACATGTCCATAAATTATCTTGAATATATGTCATACAGCAATAAACTTGCTTTAGATGAGACAAAAAAGAATGGAAAGCTTGTTTCTGCGTTTAAATTTACATTTTCTTTATTTTCTTACTTAACTTACTTTGTAATTTTCCATAGGATAATACAAGCTTTATGCATTTGTGTGATCCTATGGTGAACATTTGTTAGACTTACTTGGTTTTGTGAGGTGTATTGACGCTCCATTTCTGGCAGAGAATACCTTTACGTGTCTTGCGGACAACACCCCGATAGTTTTTGCCGATTTCATTATAGCAATCTAGTTTATGGAGGAAAAAAAAAAAGGTTATTTACAATACTGTTCAAAAGTTTGAGCTTAGTACGTTTTTTTATGTTTTAAAAGAAGTCTCTTCTGCTCACCAATGCTGCATGATCAAAAATACAGTAAAAACAGTAATATTGTGAAATATATATTACACTAAAAAATAAATGAATATATATTAAAATGTAATTTATTCCTGTGATCAAAGCTGAATTTTCAGCATCATTACTCCAGTCTTCAGTGTCACATGATCCTTCAGAAATCATTCTTATATGCTGATTTGCTGCTCAAGAATTCAGCTTCATATTTTTGTAAAAAAGCATGACACATTTTCAGGAAAGAGACAGTTGAAAAGAACAACATTTATTTGAAATAGAAATATTTTAAACATTATAAGTGTATTTACTGTCACTTTGATCAATTTAATGTGTCCTTGCTGAATAAAAGTATTATTTTTTTTCTTTGTTTTTTTTTTTAAAAGCACAGACCTTTGAACAGTAGTGTATGTACAGTCATTATGAAGTGTGTGCTGAGGTTTTCTGCAAAGTTTGCTCTTCCCACAAAGCACAGTCAAAATTTCTCTTTAAAAAAATGAAACTGCAGTTGATGTTTTTAATCACTAGTAGGCGCCAGCTGTACCCTCGGCCTCGATGTCATCAGCGCAGCGTTTGATCTGCAGGCAGAGAGCCGTCCTCATCTCAGAGATGGACGTGAAACACCAGGGCGCCTCCGAACCGTCCGGGTTACGGCAGTAGTTCTCCTCCAGACCCCTAAAGGTGGAAAGAGCAAAGAAAGAGAAAAGTCACAATCAACAATCAGTTCTATAGATTTTCAGGACATATTCCAGCCCCTCTCGACTCACTTGCACTCATAGGTTTTAGGGAAGAACGGGTGTTCGTGGGGTTTCTGGGCGTCCCAGCGCTGACAAGGGATTCCAGAGGTAGTTTCGTTGACTTTGCCCCTGTAATCCTCTCCACGACCCCGAAAACAGTTAGTGGTGTAGCTGGAGCGAAAGCGACGCTTGGGAGACTCAGCTGCAGGATGACAGGAGAGTATCTACTTGTTAAAATGACTTTAGTTAGTAGTATAGTAGGAACACTGGACAGATGCTGTCCGACCAACTCTATATTCTAAAGCTCCTGATGGATCAGTCGTTGCATATTCATCAAGAATAATACTGTAGTCCGTCTTGTGAACCCAATGCAATAAACTGCTATTAATGTTGTGCTCTTGAGTTTCTGATTTTCGATTATTTACTTGTCTATTTGAACAACTCTGATGCGATTGGAAATGACAGGGATGTCCCCGGGAAGATGAAGATCTGTGTCCTTTAAACAGAATGAATGAATAATAATCCAAATGATTTGCATGGAGAGTGAAATTCATGCACTGCTAACAGAATGCAAATGACTGTTAAAGGTTATTAGTGTTGTGCAAGCATTTTAAAGTTGACTTTGCATCAAAACTGTTTGGAAAACGGACTTAGAAGAATGTATTTGTTCAAGTTACTCTCTGATATGTGTCTCTATAAACTTTGATTGTTGAACTAAGCTTTCATGGACACATGGATATTGCAGACCTCATGTGTTTTATTTCTTCACAAAGCCTACGCTAACCTTACTGTATATCCTGCATGTAAAGTGCTTCTGTTTACACTCTTTATCTTATAAAGAATGATAAAACCAAAGAGGTCAAGGTTTGGCTGTTTAACCCCACCCACTGGTCAGATGCTCTAACTATATCATACTCTTACAGAAAAAAGTTCAATAAGGATCAGTACAGAACCCTAGGGTTCTCGACTCAGTTGTATAAAGAACCCTTTATTCCCAAAAGATTCTATATAAGGGGAAATGTCTTCTATAGGGGTTTTCACGCTTTAACTATTTAACATAACATTCTAACGAAGCTTTGTTTCACACTGTCACAACAGCAGTGCTAACCTTGCTCATAACCCTGGGTAAAAAGTGGTGCTAACCCCGCATCTAAAGCACAGGTGTGAAAGCTTCCTTTACCCTGGGTTAAAAGCGGGGTTTAGAACGACGATAACCCGGGGGTGAGAGCAGTGTGAAAATGACTAATGATTGCATAATGCTTTCATGTTTAATGTTTCAACTGTTTACAAGCTGCTTCATTCATACAATTTTATTCAAATTAAAAATGTATTAAAACTAAATGAATTAATTAAAACTGAATACATAAAATGATCCAATGATGAGACTCCCTTAAAGGTTATATATATGAAGTGCCCAATGGAACTCTTTAAGGTTCTATATGGAACTCTTTAAGGTTCTATATAGAACCTTTTCTTCAGATATTGCTACAAATTATTATAAAATGCATGTCCTTACTTTGATGACAATTGAAAAACAGCTGTGCATTCAAACAAGATAAACTTTTATGCAAGCAACACAGATATTGCTAATATTTTGTTATAATATAGTGGTTTTACCAGTACAGTATTAGTTTTTGAGGCTTATAAAATCACACATTTTATTTATTTAATCATTTATTTATCATCAGCAGCAAGGTTATCTTCATGTCGGAAACCAAGTAAATACCAAAAGTCATGCAACTATATGAAACATTTAATTGTAAACTACTATGAAATGAAATGTTTGTCCTCGTGGTAAGGATGTTACTCACGGCACTTGCGTATATCACAGCTCTCTCTCTCCACCGTCGGGTCAGTGGTGTAGCACCAGGGCACCGGAGACGCGTCCGGGTTACGGCAGTAGTTATCATCCAAGCTTTTATCAGGATATCTGGTTACACAAACACCAGGTACAAAGACATTTGACATTATTATTTCAGCATCCACTAAAAATGACTGCAACACCAGTTGATTCAAACTCAGCGACAAAAAATGGTTCTGAAAATTGCATTTGCTTCTGCAGCATTTGAGCGCAGATACAGACATGATATTCTTTCATCCAATGCAATTACATTCTGACATTTTTAAAATCACTATAAAATCGAAATTGAAAATTCGTATTTTTATGGAATATTGCAGTATTTATTATAAATATTTCATGATTCCAAAATTGATGTGCCATTAATAATCTTTTAGCACAATATCTTCCCCTCCTCTAGCAGCTCATCTCATCTCTTCTCTGATGATGAGGGCCCGCCGTTCTTGTCCCAGAATCCGTTTCACTCGGATATACGTCACAATTGAGAGGAAAAGACTATCGCATCTTCTGTTTCATGTCGTCTTTAAGTGTGACTTTAGGGCTATGGTACATGGTTATGCTATATTTACTTCTCTGGCTGGTAGATGTGTTGATGAGGATACTGCTGGTCCCATCTCTGACACTCTTTCCCGTTCACCGTGTGATCCACCTGACCTCTGTAGTCTTCACCATTACAAGTGATGCACACCTCTAATGCAGAAACACAAAAACATCACTTATAACTGTACAAGTGACAACGCTCTGAAAATGACACTGTGCTGCCAATCTGAGTATTGAGCCTCACCATCTTTGCACTGAGGGATGTTGCAGCTCTCATATCTGCGTTCAGGGTCAGTCGTGTAGCACCATGGGCCGATGCGGTCGCCATCTGGATTACGACAATAGTTCAGCTCCAGGCCATTAGTAGCAGACGGAGTCCATCTATTCCAAACATCACTAATATCATTATAAGAATCAAAGAGTAATATAATATATATACACATACACACACACTACTGTTTATTCAGCAAGTATGCATTCAATTGATCAAAAGTGTCAGTAAAGACATTATTAAATGTTACAAAAGGTTTATATTTAAAATAAATGCTTTGTTTAAACTTTCTATTCATCAAAGTATCCTGGAAAAAAAAACATGTATCAAGGTTTCCACAAAATTATTAAGCAACTGTTTTCAACATGATAATAATCAGAAATGTTTCTTGAGCAGCAAATCATCATATTAGAATGATTTCTGAAGGATCATGTGACCTGAAGACTGGAGTAATGATGCTGAAAATTCAGCTTTGATCACAGAAATAAATGACAATTTAACATATATTCAACTAGAAAACAGTTACTTTAAATTGTAATGTTTCACAATATTACTGTTTTTACTGCATTTTTAATGAAATAAATGCAGCCTTAGTGAGCATGAGAGACTCTTTCAAGTTCCAAAACATCCTATTTGCTTTCTTAATACAATATTGATCTTAATGTGCATGATTTATCAGTGATCCTTAATTCTTCATTCTGAGAAAAGCTTGTTCATCATTTGTTTGCAGATGCAACTCGGTTTGCTATTTTGTATCTAATGCAGTGACATTCAGAAAGTTTTAAAAGTGTCCAAATACCTTTCGAGACCACTGTAAGTATTGCAAATAATTTCAAATACAAAATCTTTACATAAAGCTACATTTTTGTAACATATTGCACATGATGTCTGACTCGTACCTGTGGTCATGAGGGAATTTCGACCACCACTGTTGACATGTTCGTCCAGTCATAGTCGACGACACTTTCCCTCGATAGTCTTCTCCTTTACCCACGATGCATTTCCTTACATAGACTGAGTACAGGAGAACATTAACTTTCTGATATGTAACAGACAAAATCTACTGAAACATATTTCGAGAAGCAATTTTTCACCTTTCATCTCATATAGGTCACAGTTCACGTTCCTCTTGACGTCTGCATTGTCTCCGTCGCCCACCCAGGGCAGATGCTTACACACCACAGATGGACGAAACTCATAATTGAAAGCTCTGTAAAGTTCATATTTTTGTCAGAAAACTGCACTCAAATACATATTGTAAAAACATAAAACAAAAATTGTATTCCCTTGGGAAAAAAGTGTGCTTAAATATATTAAATGTGCACTTGTAGTGTATTTCAAATTAAAAAGAAATTCTTACAGATAATATATTAATATATTACACTTTCATGACAGTTTTAAAAAGTGTAGTTTGCAATAATGTCGAATTCAAAGATTTTTAAATCAAAGTTTTAATAATAATTTGTCATGCTTTAAACTTTGATAATAATTTTAACTGTAGTGGGTTATTTGTTAAAGTTAATGTATTTAAAATTGGAAAAGACAACATAACTCTGAAATTACATACACGTAAAGTGTTTTAAAGTCCTAGACAAACCTCTCCCCCCGAAACAACTAATTACATTTAAATGAATACATGTTCATTAAAAACATGGAAACGAGACCTGCATTCTGGACTCTCTGTGCAGCGTTTAGCACAATCCTCCAAAGTGATTCCTGCAAGTTCAGTCAGACGGTTTACGTTCCAGGACTTCAGAACCAGCTCTCTCCCCTCAGATCGCTGGAAATCATTGAGTGCGCTGCGGTGTGCTGTTAAAACACATCAGAGCGGTGGAACTATCGTCACTTTAACTCAAGTCACCTTTATTTCTATAGCGCTTTATTCAATGCAGATTGTATCAAAGCAGTTACAGTGATGACAGGAAAATGATTCAATGATGCAAACATACAGCAGCTCTAAAAGAAAATAGTGTCATTGTTCAGCTCAAGTCAGTTCAGTGTAAAGATCTACTATTACATTAGTTCATATAATCTATAAAGCAGTTCTCCTCCTAGCTTCAAATAAAAGTTGTACTGTATATACTTTGATATAGTACCATAGTACTAAATCATTATTTTTTTTACCATGCTATTCAGATCATTTACATTTTTTTTACCACTTTGGATATAATTAGTAATAAACAAAAATCAAGATGAACCTCTTAAAACTCCCAAATTACTTTCTGAGTCAGTTATTAAACGAGAACAATGCTGTCTAAAATATAATGAATTATACACTTTACAATAAGGTCTCATTTGTTAACATTACTTAATGTATTAACTGACATGAAATAACTATGATCAATATTTTTGTTACTGTATTTATAATCTTTCTAAATGTTAGTTGATAAAAATCAGGCTGTTCATTGTTTGTTCATGTTACTTCACAGTGCATTAACTAATGTTAAAAAATACAACTTCTGATTTTAATAATATACTAGTAAATGTTGAAATTAACATGAAGTTTAATAAATTCTGTATAAGTATTGTTCATTTTTAGTTCATGTTAACTAATGTAGTTAACTAATGAAACCTTATTGTAAAACATTTTTACAGTGAATGTCCAAAAACATGCAATTGCCACGGTGCGTTGTCTTTTTGCTGCATTATTATTATTGATTCCAGCTAACTCTATATGATCCTTTTTGTGCCGGCTTATAACACTGTAATGTTATGTGTGTCTTCTCAGAGGTGCTTAAACACACATGACCTTTGGATCTGTAAACTACATCTGTTTCACAAAATTCCCAATGGCACGACACGATCATGCAGTGATCCCCAAATAACTACACATTAAACAGAATCCGACACAGCTGTAACACATGTGTTTAAATTCATTACACAGCCATATGAACATGTGTCTGCGTGCATGACCAAAAAGGGGCATTAATGACATAAAATGTGACTTTACCACAATTTCATTTGCTTACAAGAGCACTGTGGAAGTGATAGAAATACTATTTTCTTTCATATCATATATTCCACTGAATCATATTCATTTACCATGGTATTTCCACATTTTTACTTTGTTTGTCAAAGTTACTCAAATGAAAAAATATATTTAAAACATCCTATTTAAATAAACTTTGTTTATATGGATCAATCGACGCTGTTCCTTACAAAAACATACTATGGTAACTAGTTTTAGCCAAAATAACACAGTTACTGCAGTTATTTGTAACAATAAAAATCATAATGAACAGGATCTTTATGGTGTTTGAGTAGAACCTTGGTTTACCATGGTAAATACTTGTAAGGAGTAATACATGTTATCTGGCTATTTGGGAACCTCTAGCAATTTGAACTACGTAGTGTTTGTCTAAAAAAACAACACAATATTTAATGTAATAAAACACTTAATGTGAAAAGAAACCATTATTTCTGAGAGGATTGATCTTACCATGAACTGCATCAGGCCAAAGCACCAGCGCTGTGAGAAAGAAGAGTGAAATCATGGTATAAGAGCTGCGTTTCTCCAACAGCAGAGCTCATCTGAGGGACTTTGATTCTCTGGATGAACTGATGAAGGGGGTGCTATGGGTGTGTGTTGACTCTGACAGAACGGGACATTTCCCAATGAAGACGGCTAAGTAAACATATGCCAGAAACAAACAAATAATAACACATTATCAGCATTAATGACCCAATAATAATAAATAAATCATAATTAGTGCTGCTGTTTATTTATACTGAAATAATAATAATACCTTTTTATTTTATATCTTTATTAATAATTGTTATTTTTTTGTTCTATTCTAGAGCTATTCTAGAGCTAGAGTTATTCTAGATCGGCTGTATAGCCAAAACAATCTCTGTTACTGTAATTTCCTATTATTACTGTAAAGCTATATAAATGAAGGTGACTTGATTTGACTTGTTCTTATATCATCCTGTAATGAATTTCTACCTAATTAGTTTCAAAGACGACACTGATTTTTTTAAAAGCACAATCGATTTGGATGTAACAACTTAATTTACATTAAACCGACTTAAAAAATTGGTTGAATCTTGTATAACTTATTTTGATGTGTTAAAGCAATGTAAAAACATGTTGTCATAACTTATTGGTTATATTCTTTTTACAGTTAGGCTATGAGTAGGCTAATTAAATCATTCAGTCATAGAATCATTCGATTCATGCAAAATAGTTTTCACGACCAAAACTAATATGCTCTATTAAAATCTGTATTCCTTACAAATTACTACAAATTCTACCCTCAGCTATATTTTACCAGATATTTTCCCTATTTTTAAATCAAACTATAGAAAAGAAAAATTGCCTAAATTAATCACGAAGCTAAACATTAGCCTATTATTATGCTTTTAAAAGGATGATACTTCAGTGAAAGACAAATACAATGGCAGCGAGTAAAAACGATTCGCCTTCACTTAAAAGGTTCGTTTACAAACGAAAGAGCTATTTGACACGATGGTTCAATTAACATACTGTACAGGTTGTAGGCTATAGGTGATCTGATCACATTTAACACTTTACCACATGAAAAACATTTGCAAATAAATGCCCTCAAGACGCTCTGAGATCGGATTGCTTCATTTGGATCGTCAGGAACCGATTCTCACCACGTCTGATGTCAATGCAAATGACCGCAATAAATGCGAGAGTTGGCAAACCTGAAATAGCGTTTTACTTTCCAATCTCCACCTCATCATTAGGCCTACAAATGGAAAACTTGTAAAAAGCTTAATATGAGCAATTTGCCAAAATTAAAAACCAAATGTATTCAAAAATAATCAAAAGGCCAAAACAATTTAGTACATTGCAGGCTAATGCATGAATTCTAAAACATGTTTTATTTAGTAACCTAATAGCCTAAGCTTAAAAGTTGGTTGCAATTCAGTCATTTAAGAATACATTAATCTTGAATTAATAATCAACATAAAGCTGGTTAAAATCTGCTGTGCGACTAGTAATGAGAAATCACTGAGGTAAATGTAGCATTTATGAAGGTTGTCAATGTCGGCAGAGCCACTAGAGGTCAGTGTGTCACTCTGGAAAAACCGACAGTCTCCCGGAACTCGTAGTTTACTCTGGTACAAAAACTATGCTATAATCAGATTCATAGGTGGATCATTGAACTTTAACCAACCAAATTGTTCTAATACTTTATATTGTAACTTATTCTAACTTCGTTTGTTTATATAAACCTTTGCAGAAATCGAAGTGTTTTGCACGTGACCTTTGCTCCTCTGTGTTTCTCCAGAGTTCTCTCACTCATCATGTGTTCGGTTGAGTTGTCAGAAGGCTCGGTTCGGGTGGAGATCTGCAGAGATCACACACTGTTCTACCGACAGGCGCTTCCGTCGAGCGGTGCCGGCAAACTCTGCGTCCTGTTGCTGCACGGGATCCGGTTCTCATCGGAAAACTGGCTGAAGATCGGGACTCTGGAGACTCTTGCTGCCGCGGGTTACCGAGCTGTGGCGATAGACCTGCCAGGTGAGCCACACAGGTATAGGCTACGATACCATGGTGGTACAGTGATGGTATCATCAGATGGTAATACTATGGTACTTTAGAAAGCCTATAGGCTACCATGGTACAGCGATGTGATGTTATCATCATGGTAATACTATGGTACTTTAAAGTATACCACGGTCAGTGATAGTATCATCATCAGATGGTAATAATGTTACTTATTACCATATTTATGTTCCATAATATTGGCACGGAACATAACTAAAATCTTTTGTATGATGTGGTTCCATCAAAAACCATGCTACTTTCTGTAAAATGTAAACAATATATTTTTCGTTTATATTATTATTGTTATAGCTAAATTAATTAATAGTTATAATTTTATTTGTAACTATTTTAAATAATTATAATATCATTAAATTGCCTATAATATGGACAGTGATGTAAAATAGACATGGAAATTGCTGTAAAGCATACAATATATGTATATTTATTTAAAAAAAAAACTAATATATTTTATGTATAAAATACTCTATAGGTTTTATTTTTATTTTCTTTCTGTCTTTTTTACTAAAGTACTGTTCTGACAAAAATGACCATAAGTGTTTCATGGCAAAACCCATGGAATTACCATACATAGTTTTTGTTAATAAAAGTAATTATTCAAAAATATTATTCGCTATTATTATATTATTAGTATATATTGTTAATAAGGGTGTACTCACACTAGGCACGGTTGCCATGAACCGGGCCCGAGTACGATTGTCCCCCCTCCCCACTCCCCCTCTGGCCTGCACTCACATAGGGTTTCAGCATTCGTGCCGGAGCATGCTTATGTCATTATGGTGATTTCGGGATAAACAAGAAGAGCGGCGCTCTCTGAACACAATGGAGTCCATCGCTCTGTTTTCTTTGTGGATAATTTTGTGTCGTTTGGTCCACGGTGGTCCACAGCCCTCTCACAGCCTGTTGTTAAATTTTAAATGTTAAAGTTAAATTTAATCTGTCGCGAAAATTTTCATGTAATCGTGTTGCTCGTATGAGGAGGTTTGCAAGGTACCATGACGTCACGCGTCCTGTTCCGTGCTCCAGCACGGTTAGCGCTCACACTGCATGCGAACCGCGCCCGAGTCCAACTGAACCGTGCTCTGGCCCACCTCTTCCAAGCGGGCCAGGGCCGGCTAATCGAGCTGCGCCCGGGCACGGTTCGAAGCACTCACACTAGTCAAAAGAACCGCGCTTTGGTTGTCAAACGCACTCGGGCACGGTTCAAACTGGCTAGTGTGAGTACACCCTAAATGATATTACATTTTGGTTTCTTTTGTATGTCTTTGGTCCGTGTTGTGTTCATATTTAATTTGAACCGCACTAGGGTTGTTTGGACTCATCTTTTCAGTGTTCTCGGTCCTGTTGTTTGGTGTCACCAGGGTTCAGATGGCGGCGTTCACACTTATTCAACTGAACCGCACTAACAGAGCAATCGCACCAGGGTTCGTTTTAATCCAACTAAACATGCCGAGTGTGAACACACCTTTAGTCTCTCTCACTAACTGATCACCGCCTGCTGTGTCTCCTACTAAAGCGGCTCATTTCTGTGTGTGTCATCGCACGCTCAGGCCTGGGTCAGTCTAAGGCGGCTCCGGCCCCGGCTCCAGTGGGTCAGCTGGCTCCAGGTGTGTTCCTCAGACAGGTGTGTGAGGGTCTGAACACGGGTCCTGTGGTGGTCATCAGCCCGTCTCTCAGCGGCATGTACTCGCTGCCGTTCCTCTTCCAGCACTCAGAGCAGGTCAAGGCCTATATCCCTGTAGCTCCTATCTGTACAGACAAGATCTCAGCAGAGCAGTACAGCAGCATACAGGTGACACACCTATCTATCTATCTTTCTATCTGTGTCTGTCTGTCTATCTATCTATCTATCTATCTTTGTCTGTCTGTCTATCTATCTATCTATCCAAGGCTAAAAATGTGTGATTTTCATCCTTATGTACCTGCACAGACTCCAGCTCTTATAGTTTATGGAGACCAGGACACTCAGCTTGGGGAAGCATCGCTAAGCAACCTGAGCCATCTACCCAATCACAAGGTGGTGGTAATGAAGGGGGCGGGGCATCCGTGTTACCTTGATGATCCAGAGACCTGGCATAAGGCAATCCTCGACTTCCTACAGTTGTTGTGATCGTATCAAAAACCCTAATAGAGTAAAAGTGTACTAATTGAAAACATTAATTACATAACCAATATTAAGTACATTTAATTCTTATACTTCATAACTGAATCATCATGTCAGAAACACTCACTTTTCTGCTATGCAACCTTGCATAATCATCTTTTTGTGCTATTATTTGCAACACTTTCATGTGGATGCCTGGCATTTGTTGAGATGCGCTGAAGACTTGAGTCAACGAGACATGCTGTTTGCAACCCAAATGTATGTACTTCTGATTGATAGAGGATAGTCAATGACTATGCGTTCCTCGCTGCCTTATCAGGCAATGACTTTGTTGGCAGCGTTTTCCCATGAAGGTTCCTCACGATCCTGATAATTCCAGACAGACTTCTGCGGCAGCGTAACGCTTTAATGATCTACAACAAAATAGAGAGAGCTTTGGTGATAACTAATAAGCTAATATTTAATTACTACAATAGTAATTTCTCACTAGAAAGGACATCAGAAGTGGGAAACGTTGGTCAAAAGCTTACATTTACACACAAACTGACCACCAACCGCAACTTTCAGACGCCTTCTTTATTTTTTAGCTCACCTGTCACAGATTGGAAAGCACAGGATTGTGGGATATCAAAGGCAGCAAAGGATATATTTATGCTGCCGTCAAAGTGGAAGTGAAGCTAACTATTGGATTCGGTCATACAATTGATGCCTTCCTACCTTGGAACCCAAAAAAAGGCAACATTTTTAAGCTTTCGGACGCAGCCAATAAGATAATAATGTAGGCGGGACTTGATTTTATCCATCTGAAACTGATTGGACTGTGAAAACTGCACAAGCATCTAACGCTTGAAACCTGTAAGCCTGTTTAACATCACCTGAAAAGTAAAGTCGTTTCAGAAGTTGAATGAAAGATTGCGAAACAAACTTTTTATTTTTACAACGATGAATCGTTCACAGTAAGCATAAGAACATATTAAAGTTTGCATGAAATGAAAATTCATTATTTTCTAAATGAATGTTATAGATCTTATTTTAAATAATTCATTTTTTGACCTCATAATGTTTGATCAAAATATCATAACCGGACCTTGAGGTGAAAATGACAGACTTCTCTCTGGTGATGTATACAGAAGTTCTCCAATCATTTAGTCCGCTTTAACCCCGCTTTTGTGATAATATGCTCAACATACTTTTGACTAAATAGTGCAATTTTACTTTTTTGCTTTCAAAAGACAGATAATTAGAAACTGCAACTAAAAACCAATCATTAAGTATATTTTAAGCAGGTCTTAAGAATGTAGTACAGTATTGTGATGCCACACGTTAACATTGGGACCAATGACAATGTTTCTGATGAACCTCTATAACATGTTGAATGAACCAGAAAAATAAACACTACACAATGCACTGAAGTGAAAAATATGAACATTATTTAATAACTGATTCTCTGTAATAAACAATTTGAAAATATTTTACAAGGAGTCACAGACACAATATTTTACAAATTTTCTCGTCTTTTTTTTTGTTGTCTGTACAAAAAAATGGAGCAACATGGACCCAGAGACGAGGCACTGAGCCCCCAACACACAATCCAATAAACGAACCAAAGAAAAAAACGCTCACCATGATTTCAGACCTCAACTCATGAGTATTATCAGCAGTATTGTGTTTCTATTTTTTTAATCGGTAATACATTTTAAAACCTCACTCATGTTAAATTCAGTTTCTCCTTTGTACGTTTTTTTAATATATATTTTTTTTGTACACATTTGTCACGGAACACCAGACTAAAGACTACGTAATCACATACACACGTCTCGCTGATGGAAACGCGCCTACGATGATGTTGCTTTGAAGGGGGAGGGGCTAGAGGAGGGTCTGAGCTAATGACTCCTCCCAGCGGGTGGGTTATACATCAGGCCCCTCCCCTTGCGCAAGCTGCTTCCTCTTTTTAGCTTTTCTTTTTGAATACTTTTTTTTCTCTTTTTTGGCAAAAGCAAATCTTTCAGACCACTTAAAAACAAGGACTTTTGTTCCACAGTGTACTTGGAATTGTGACACAAGACCGACACATTCATGATCATTTAATTGCAGTGTCTTGCCAAAATGTGTTTCACTAATTCAGGCAGTTCAGTGCCCCTGTATATCGACAGTGTTCCAGTTTTAAAACAATTACACACTTTCCCCCCTAAAAATAAATTAAATAAATAAAAAAAGTGTGGCGAAGTTTTAAACCAACTCACCAGAATAAAGAACAAGGCATTTTTACCAACTTTCAGAGCGCTCTTTGTCCTGATATGAAATAAAATTGTAGACTGTTTCCATAATCAGGCAAAGAAAGAGGTACACATTAGCCGTTTAACAGGTTTCAACATAAAAGTAGTTGGTTAAAGGACTATTTCGCCCAGAAATTAACATTATGTCATCATTTTACTCACCATCACGCAATCCAGGAGAACTTGATTTGAGAGGTTAGGAGTAATTTTTCAATGAATAACAACTTAATTTTTTCTCAGTGATTTGAAATATTACACAAGACTTGAGGACAAATTTTATGATATTTTTATTGTGCATTTCTGTCCTTTTAGGAGCTTAAAAACCCCTGGTTGCTATATTTAACAATACTTTTGAACTTGAAAAATTTGTGAATGGAAAAACATGAGGGTGAGTAAATGTTTTCATTTTTGGGTGAACTATCCCTTTAATTTTGCATTATCATACAGACACCTCGGTTTTTGCCATTGAGGTATGGGGGCAAAGGCTTAAACAGTCTTTTTAAAAACTTACATTACCACATATGACCTTTTATTTCAAAAATTTTTCCCCCCCATTTATAGGTCTCAATGGGGTCTAATATATATATTCATACTGTAGATGGACTCGTAAATCCATCCGGATGTGGGTTATAAGCAGGAGTCATATGTGATAGTGTCAGGATCAGGAGTGCATTCAAGTTCAGATATTAGTGATATGTACAACTCTCAGCACAACATTTAGCATATTTACCTCACCAATAAGTTCTGAAGGTGGACGAAAAACAAGCCGAGTGATGTAAGAATCGTGTCCACGAGCATCAGACATGCATCGTTCACCTCTCAAAAAAAGGTGTGTACAAAATACATGGCATCCTGACAGCTTTTCATGAGAAAACGAGAAAATAAATAATAGCTCACCCAAAATAACTTTCAATCTCATTTACTCACCCTCATGTCATGTTTGAGTTTCTTTCATTTGTAAAACACAAATGGAAATGTCCTTTTCATACATTTGTTTCCTACAGAAGAATGAATGTCATACAGGTTTAGAATGACAAGAAGGTGAATAAATGATGACAGAATTTTACATTTCGGGTGAGCTATTCTGTGTAAACAGACACAGATAGAGGGAATTTTTAACATGGTAAGTGCTGTCTTTTTAAATTGCACAGGCAAATAAAACCGGCTTTAACAGATTTTGCCTAGAGACAGATTTGAAACATTCGTTTGACACGGATCATTTCTTCAACACCAACAATGACAATACTCTCAAAATACTTCTCATTAAATTTTCAGTTATTTCACGTAACAGCAAACATTGATTCTTTTCCTCAATCATCAGCAAACCTTCAGACACACATAAACACTCACTCCCCTCAAACACACTGGACAAATAAACTACAGCAGGGAAGTATGCGTGTATACTGCCTCTGTTATGATGGATTGAGGTTATGTAGAGCAGTCGGTTCAACTCCAAAACCTACTTTGCCAAAACTCAGTAGCGACTCAGCAGTGTGATCGAACTTTGGCCACAACTATCAGCAAGTGAAAAGATCTTTCAAAGACAATCCTAAAAAACCAAGGGGTTGATTTTGGACACGTCTTGCCATGGAGCTTTACTCTGTAGGTGGTGGCCACCGAAATGCCAAATGTGAACCAGTAAGCAAGGTTCGGATTGAACCCAGTTTACTGACAAGCTAAATGCATAAAGTGCTTGTCAAATTTTAGTACATGTAGGCTTGGAGCAGAAGGGTATGGCAATCACTGCGGCTCAATAATACTCCAAATCAAAAAGATAAATCGCATTCCCTTATGCCAGTCAGGTTAGTTTGGATGCACTGGCTGTGTTCGGAATAGCATACTAGTATACACTGCACACAGTATGCAGAGCGTTTAGTATGCTTTGTCAAAATGTGTATTATCATAAAAGGAAGGCTGAATACTGTGTCCCACAATGCAATGCACTCAACTTGACCTGCCATTTCTAGTGTGATGAATGACTGGAAACAATATCAACTTTGATTATCTCAACTATTTCACTCGACTTATTTGATCAGTTCATCACTTGAACACAAACTTTGATTAAAAACGCAAAATAACCATTTTTCTTAACCGGTCTTGGCTAAACATGCTCAATATTGAGATCATGTGACCAGAACATAGCATAAAAATGTTCATCAGTAAACATTAGTGAGTATTTTTTTAAGAGTAGCATGAAGAATACAGTATGCAGTACGCTAGTATCCTATTCCGAACACAACCTGTTTGACTAAAGCTTTAAGGCCCTTGAAAGACTTTGACTCGCACTGAACTGACTGAGGGTGAAGCTCGATCTCCAGCATGATCACTGCTGTCCACTATAAAAGTGCATCAAGGCACAGCTAAAAGAAGGTTTATAGAGGGCCCAAAACAAGGGTTTTTGCTTAAGTTTTATCGCATTACTATTAAACATAAGAGATAATATCATGACAGATACTAAAAACCAGTTGAAGCCAGAAACAAAACTCTATGCAAATACGCAAGAGCAGATTCAAAATGCTGTTTGGGGCCTTACATATATCTATATATCACATGATCACAATGACTAAGACCATGGTAACGACTAAAATCCATCAGTGCAAAAAATGGTGCAAACAAACAGCATGTGTTGTGATCGAATGCAATGTGTAGTCGACATTCTGAGATTGTGAAAAACTGTACAGAACAGAATTGTAGAGACTGCAAACTGACATCATCGCTAAAATACTGCATTTCAATCCATCAAAATCTCTCCATTAGCACATCTCATCTTCACCCACATGTTTTCCATTCAGTGATCGTTCACAGTGACTGTGTCTGTCATGCTCCAAAAAATAGATCAATAAAAGTAGTCCATTTGATTTGTGTTCATATGATAGCTGATCATGACTGCTTTCATGGCACTTTTATTGTATTTATTTGCCTTTTTGGAGCTGTAAAGTCATGGTCACAATCGTTCTTGATTCTTATATTTCTCATTCTGTGTTCCACAGAAAAAATAACAGCATACAAGTTTGGAACGACATGAGGGTGAATAAATCAAACAGAAGTGTCATTTTTGAGTGAACTAGTCTTTTAAAAATGAACACATGCTATAACATATTAGCTGCAAATATTATATAACTGAGGCATTAATATAGTTTTAAAGTTTCCACAAATAAAAGCCTAACCTAATCGGGTCAGGGTAGTGATATACAAAGAAATGATAAATATATGAAGCCCTTTGTGACTGATGAAGGAATGGTGTGATACTGCTTTTATTTCACTTTCAATTTCTTTTTCTGTGGTTTTCCTACCTCCTAATTTGGCTAGAAAAATTAGACCACAACAAGTCTCATTTTGGCAAGAAGTAGATATAGTGCATAAATAAATAAATAAATGATAATTGACTATCGTCTTCCCTTTTTCATTAAATACCCTAATATATGGAGGTATGTTTTTAATACTCACATGTTGTTATTGATATTTTTTTGAGAATCACTTAAAACTCTGCACATATTCGGTTATTTTCATATTACCGGAAGCAAGGCGGCGTCAGAATGTCCTGTAGCCTCATGACACGGGTTACAGTATGAAGATGAGGATGACCTTTCCCATTTAGAGGTGGACTCAAACGAAACTCAACCCCGTTGCGGCCGCAAAGGCAGGAGGGAACAGTCCGTGTCATTTTCCACCACGTCTTCGTTTCCTAGATGGCCGTCGGGTTCTCATCGCTAACTTCCTGTTTTCATGAAGACACTTTTAGCTCCTCCAACAAATGCTCTTGATTGGCAGGAGAGGACAAAGTTCTGCAACGGTCACTAAGCAACAACCTGTGAAGCTAAGTGGATGAAGCAGTACGACTGGGCTTCCATATAAGGGCAGAAGGAAGTCCCTTTATATTACCTATGACTAGAGCAACGGGGAGATAAAGGAGTAATGCGGAATTAAGGAGACGAGAAGGAGGGAGAGAAGGACAGGAGGATGGAGTTAAACATAGGGGTGGGCCAGAACAGACAGGAGGAGGAGCTGGAGGAGGAGTAAAGTGAGGAGGGAGGGGCGGAACGAGTGGCCCCGCCCACAGTCTGATGTGTTCTCCTACAAGAGAGACAGAGAGAAACATGTGCTTTGGTTAACGCTCTGTTTTATGCCAAACTACTAGATTGGGTTTATGTACAACTGTTAACATGAAATGACATTTGCAAACCGCATTACATTGGATATTTCTTTATTTCCTTCAGAATAACGTTTACTGATGAAACGTTCACAATTAAATCAGGAAAATGTTTTAAAGGAAGAAAATATGGTGAATTTTGATTTCATGTTGACTTTAATGTCTATGTCTGGCATCTGTGTCTGCTACGGATGATAATTTCCCTCAGTTTGTAAAAAAGAACGGAGAAGTCTCTATTAATGCACTGACAAGTGTTCGGTAAACCTGAATAAGTTGTCAAAACTCAAATTTGAGGTTACATAAAAAAATGTAAGTTGTGAAATTCAAATTTTAGATAAGCAGAACTGGCAGATTTTTGTTTTGTTCTCAAATATTTTAAATGTTCTTAACTTGAAATATTTAATGTTTTCACGTTCATAAAACTCAAAACAATGAAGCAATTCAGATTACTTAAAATGTGTCAGTTTTGTGAACTCAAAAGGAAAAGAAAGTTCTGAATACTCCTAAAAGTTTAACTAATTTGTTTAATTTAAGTTTGCTCTACTCAAACCAGTTCATTAGTTTGAGCATTAGGGTTTACGGAAATGTGAAGCTCATATTTTTGTTAATTATTCTTCCGTCAAAATGCTACTTGGTTATGCATTATGGAGATTATTCTTGTGAGCGGAATTTACAGAACTTATTATGCCAACCATAGACATCCAATTCCAGAATGTTTCTTTGGATAAACAAGTGGAAGCATGTGAATGTGTACGCACTGCAGTATTGTAGTCGAAACAGCTCGTGGTTCCTTTTCTATACCGGGCTGTTGTCATTGACTCGCATATATTTGTTTCTTTATCTGAGAAAAGGAATGGTGTTAAGGAATGTATATTTAACAAACTTACACTACCATTCAAAAGTCTGGGGTTAGTACGTAAAAAAAAAAAAAAAAAAAAAGTTTATTCAGCAAGGATGCATTGAATTGTTTAAAAGATTACAATTGTTTAAATTGTTACAAAAGATTTTTATATTTAAAATAAATGCTGTTCTTTTGAACTTTCTATTCATCAAAGAATCCTGAATAAAAATGTATCACTGTTTCCACAAGAATATGAAGCAGCACAACTGTTTTCAACATTGATAATAATCATAAATGTTTCTTGAGCAGCAAATCATCATATTAGAATGATTTCTGAAGGATCATGTGACACTGAAGACTGGAGTAATGATGCTGAAAATTCAGCTTAGATCACAGGAATAAATTACATTTTACAATATATTCATATAGAAAAGCTTGTTTATGCAGAAGGATACATTCCGTCTCCACCTGAGACAGTTTCTCTATTTCACAGGAGTTGCAGGACAGTCTTTCAGCCACCACAAACAGCAGGTTGGTGTTGTTTATTCTCTTAGCATGAATTAATCTGTAAAACAGACACATTGTTATAAAAAGCAGTCTTTCGTCAGTATATATAATCTACTCTGAGAGCATGACTGAAGTGTGTGTGACCTGGAGCAGTTGTCACAGTCCTGCAGTATATTGTAGGAGCTGCTGAGGTTACTGAAGTAAAACTGCGTCTGGACCGTCACACAGCTGGTCTCTCTGTGGTCCATTCCTTCAGCATCGACCTCATCTACATCCACACACACGGCAGATTTGTCTTATTGATTCCCTTAAACAACGACCTTTTAGAAATCAATGTAAACGTCACACACCTGTCATGAACCAACTCTGATAGGTGAATCCACACAGCATCTGCTGCAGCAGTGACCTAAGCACAACACACACACACACACACTCCTGTGTTTACAAGCTACTATATCATTGAGATCAGACATGTATAATTGACTGTGAGACAGAAACTCACCAGGCAGCCGCTGACGTCCACCAGGCAACATTTAACACATCAGCAATAGTAGGCTGAGAGGAAACACATGACATTTGATTATGCCACAGTTCATCATCCATCCAAATGCCCACTTATCTTTATCAGTCTATTCACCCATTCATTTATTCATCCCTCGATCCATCCAATCATTCGGTCAGTGGGATTTTAGTAGTATATATATATATATATATATATATAAACACATACACACTATTATATTATTTACTAATATTTTGAAATGTTCAGTTTTTATTTACATTTTAGTAATTCTGTTGTGTGCTTTGTCAATTTGATTGTTTTATTTACCTCTATTTTATTTATTTGTTTAGTACTTTTAAGTTATTTGCCAAAATCAACATTTAATTTAAGTTTTTCATCTAATATCTATATTTTATTTTATTATTACTTTATTTCAATTAATGCAAATTATTTAAAATAGTAGTTCTGTAGTAATCCTGTTGTGATTTTGTAATTTCTATTAGTTTTTTATATTTCTATTTTATTTCTTTATAAATTTTAAGTTTTTTATATAATATTTTTATTTTATTATTTTATTTCTATTAATAAAATTATTTTTAATTGTTTAGCAATTGTTATGTGCTTTTGTCATTTTTATTAGTTATTGTTTTATTTTCCATTTAGCTTTCAACTTATTTTTTTTAGTTAGTTGCCAAAGCAACATTTCTCATGTAAGTTTTTTTAAGTTTAAATTTTTCATCTAATATGTATATTTTACTTTATTTCATTTTCTATTATTACTTTATTTCAGTTTTTAATAGTTCTAGTAGAATAGTTAACAATAACAACACTACATTCTGTAATCCAATCCGACAGCAGATTCCAAACGTATTGTTTATATGTACCCTAAACTTTGCAACAATTCACATACTCATTTACATGTGCATTACATCCATTCCGAAAAAAACTTCAGTGCACAAGTCTCCACATTCATAAATGGACAAAATCACTAATCATGATATCTGTGAGCATAACTGGTGTGTTTGCCTTGACGACATCAAAAAATGTGCTGGAAAAGCTTTTTAAATATTCAGTCTTCTCCACCGAGTTCGTAAGATGTAAATAAACACACACTATGGCACCACACATGTGCACAAGGTGTTTTCAAATTCAAATGTTTATGTGGCAAATATTTTATATTTAAAAGAGCATTTCAAATCGACACCACCCCAATTTCATTTTATTTAATCCAATTTCATTTAGATTGATTGAGGTGTTCTGAGATTCGGATCAGATTATTAGGTTGCATGTAAATGGAGCCATCGTCTTATCCCATCCATCCATCCATCCATCCATCCTCTTACCACAAACACTCCTCGCGGGGCGGCCCCTGTGTTGCTGCTGGGCACGGGGTCACACACTGACTGATAGTCGTAGGACTGCTTGCGTTTGTAGAAGGAGTTGTTGTAGAGGCTGTAAAAGAGAATGGGGTCGACTTCGCTGAAGAACATCCCAATCTACAGATAAAAGAGGAAGAGCACAGGGTGAAAAACAGGAGCAAATACAGTCTGTTTTAAATCGCTGTCCTGTTGAACTTCCTGACCTTATTCCAGTGGTCCTTCTGATTGGACATGATGAGGAAGCCGCCGTCATCTATCAGATAACAAAGCAAGTCCTGCACAGAACACAGACCGCTTCTAGTAAACGCATTACTGTTCTTACACAATCCCTGTAGTGCATGGGTTTACGTCAGACATTGACAATCAATCAGTCAATTTCAATGGAAAATGATGGTAATATCACTAAGATCAATCAGCCATACACTTAATGAACAAACTCTGAAAAGAAGCCGTGAATGAGGATGTATAGATGTATAGAGTATTGACAGATCTGAGTGCATTAAGAGTCTCTTACATCACTGTTGGCTTCACAGTCCATTTCACAGCCACTGGTTGGTCCACACTGTCAGGCAGGAACAACAGTATTTAGCAATAGTACTTGTGTGTGTATATATGTAAGTGTGTGTGTGTGTGTGTGTGTGTGTGTGTGTGTGTGTGTGTGTATTTCACCGTTTGAGAGCCCTGCCGGTTGCTGTCGGTGTGGTTGCTTGCCAAGATCTTGAATTTATCAGTCCAAGCCTCAAGATCAAGCTTCACACCCACAACTAAGAAAAAGAATGAGAAAAAGAAACCCTAAAACCTTTGGTCAACAACTTAAATTTGACCCAAAAATGAGTGGGAATGTGCACAGGCTGATTACGAGCTACAGGCAAAACAAGTGAAAAATGTATTCTCTATAGCATGAGTCTGAACCAATGAAATGTGATTTTCAAATTCATGCTGATATAAACAAAATGATCTTACTCGCGCTCACTGACACGTCCGAAGAGTGCGCACAAAGACGCCTCAGACAGTGCGCGATCCCGATATACACAGAATTACAGTACTTCAGGATTTTAAGGTATGGTTTCTAGATTACTTTACTTTGGCAAGATATTTACATCAACTTAATTCAACAGAGTTGACTTCACAACGCTGTTCAGAGCAGAATATGTCATACTTCTAAACCCAGATTCCTAAAGCAGCACTTATCTGTGCTAATCCACCTGTCAGGTAATCCTATAGTGGGGATCATCCTATAGATGATCACGAGCTCTGTAAAGAACCACAGCATACCACTGTAGATTTGTAGTAAAAAAATGGCAAAATGTCTGGATTTATTGCACTGAGAAAGATCATGTCTTCAAACACAGATGCTGTCAGGACAGTGAATGACAGATATCCAACCTTCTATTGGATAAGATGAAGTTCTTAAGATATTAAAGTACCATATCAAATCCCACATTTGATCTTGCCATTGTTTGCACACAAAAAAGGTTTAAAAGGCTTCCATGTGAACCCTATTTGTTATTTTGTCATTTATCGAGAAGTTTTATTGTACCTGCAGGTTTGATGTTTTTGTTTCCTATGGTAATGTCCACTGCTGTGCTAACCAGAATGCCAATGGTGTCGTTCTCTGGATTCAGCATGTCATCATTGCCTGAAACCCCCCCCCCCCCCAAAAAAAAACAAAAAGAGCATTTATTATGTTTACTATTACATAATAAAATTAACAATATATTATATAAATTATACTGTGTTTCTAATTAAAAATTCTGATCGAGAAGTCTGAAGACATTGTAAATTAAACAAAGTATGGAAGAGTGTAATATAATCAATATAATGAATACATTTAAATTATAATTTTTTTCATATTAAAGATATTACTTTAATTGCACTTTGCATAGTAAAAACATTGCCTAAAGAGTGTGTGTGTGACTTATGTGACTGTAAAGATAGTTTAGTGTCTGATGTGTTTCTATAATAACACACACACTCACCGGTGCGATAGGGGGCTCTGAAGATGTAGCCCTTGTTGTCCAGACTGCGACGGTAATAACTAGCATTAAATGGCTCTGGATCCTCCTCCCAGGTCTCAGCAGCCCTGATGTACGCACACACACACACACACACACACACACACACACACACACTTTACCTCAGCAGGTATTTACAATAACACAGTGACAAACACAGTAAAAAAAGAACCGCACTCACTTATTAGGGAATACTCGAGTGACGCCTCCATCTGTGGCCGCAAAGACTGCCAGAAAGCCATACCTAAAGTAACACAACACACATATTTACTCACATTTACAGTACCTCTAGCTTTACTGAAGGTGCTTTTGTGCTTGAGATTACTGTAGGATGATGCTAAATTAGCATGGTGTGAATCTGCTAATAAATCGGAGGAAATTCAGTGGTTCATTCTGAATATGAACATACGTGTTGAGGTCTTTGGTCTTCCAGACTTTTTCTACCAGCTGTCTAATGATGCCCGTGTCCAAGATCAGATTATGCAGCAAGAAATTGTCACCTGCATGGAATAATGATGATAATATTAGGATATATAAGTGCTGATATCTTAATACAAGAATTAGTCAAAGAGAGTCCGAATTACGCTCAGTGTTGTTATTGCTAACTAAAACTAAAACAAGTAAAAATCATTTTCAGTAATTGAAATAAAGCTTAAATAAATAAAATATAAATATTAGATGAAAAACCTATTTACAAAACAAAAATTGGGAACTGGAATAGATAAGAAGTTGAAGTACTAAAATTACTAAAACAAAAATGAATTAAAGCTATAAATAAAATTTAAAAATAACAAAAGCACATTTACTTAAACTAAAGTTAAAATGAAAACTGATCATATAGAAATAAAAGTTAACTAAAATATGAATGAATACTATAATAGTAAGTAAATAATACTTCTAAAATAACACTAATTATGTGGGGTCCATGACAGTATCCACAAAAAACAGAAACATTTTTTTGTTAGCAGTATGTTAAACAGATTCTTAGGTGGTTTAAAGTGGTCTCAGATGGTTTCTTAGCTTGGACAAGTCAGTTTTCTAGCTAAAAAGTGCCTAAAACCCTTCTAAAACCTGTTAAGACCAGCAAGGCTGGCTTAAGATGTTCTTTTCAGCAGGAACTTAGCTGGCGTTTGGTTAACTGTACTAAAGACGGCAAAAGTAGTGCAAGAAGACCATCAACAGTTTCCTCAACAATCCTTTAAAAAGTCCTTAAGTCAGTCAATAAATTCACACACTGGCAAGAGGGATGAGAATACTGGCGTTTGTAAGATCTGCGAGACTCACATTGTTTGGAGTCTGGTGTGACCTTCTCCATCAGAGCGATGAAGTTGAGCAGGAACTCCGTGTTGTTGTTAGAAAGCTCCAGTTCTTTGCAGTATTCCCTGAGGAAAACACATGTTATTCCTCACTGACAGGACACGCATACAAAAACTCTCTCTTATAGATTAACTTCAAAAACAGTTATATTATAGACTGCAAAACCTTGATAGATAGTGAGAGTTTGGCGTTGATAAAAAGCATTAACAAATATTTCACTTTGCTCACATTCATGTACATCTTAAACACACATAAAACACCAAATACATGTAAAAAACAACAAACAGCAAAAAAACTATTCTTAACCAGTACTTAACGGAAACATTATTGAAACAAGATAAATTTACCTTAGAAGTAAAACCACTGTGTATTTTGTCTTGATTCATTGGTAGATTTAAGCATAAACTCTTGCCTAAAATACACTTATATACAATATGCATTCTCGCAAAATCTCAGTTAACTGTATCTTGTTTCAATGATGTTTTTAATGAAAACAAGACAGAACTACTGGCTAAGAACACGATTTTTGGAGTGTATATGCAAAGGACAAACACACACAGAGAGATGATCATTCTTAGATTCATGCACGTGAACTTCTCTAGATCCATCAGTTGCCTTAACATGCAAATCAAAGTGAACCTTCCCCTTGATACTGATGAAGGAAGTGAGGAGAAGGCCATGCACACAGATACAGAGGAGATGCGTGGGCGAGAGCTGCAGCGATGAGATGTGGAGAATCTGCTGATGCATGACAGCAGACGGCAATGAGCTCAAACACAGAGATACCCAGAGGAAAATTTACAGCTCAGAGGTCTGGCTTTCAAAGTGTGAATTATATCTCAGATGTTTTTACTTAAATTGTCTCTAAAATTGTGCATGATAGCGTTTGATAGCAAAGATGAACATTTGAGTTCAAATTACAGTAACTGCACACTAAAATCTAAAAGTTTGAGACACTGTTGAGATCTCTTCTGAAATCTAAAGGAGACACATGTGCGATCACTGGGGTCTTTTTCTCAGGTTAAAAATCTGTAAAGCAGGAGATTTAAAATAACTTTCCAGGTTCATAACAAGTTAAGCTTTATCAACAGCTTTCATTACCAAAAAAACTTGAGGGGCAAGTTGAAAGTTTGTAAAACAAGCAAATATCACATTTATTATAATATATAATACTACTGACAGTGAAAGTATATTAGGCCAGACATAGTAATGTTTTGTAATATTTGCTACCAAAAATGAGTGCAATTTTAACTGTAAAATATTGTAAAAAAAACGCTACGAAAAAAAATGTAATTTACAGTAAAATACTGTTAAATGTTTTTACGAGTATAAAAGGCAAATCAAATCATAATTTACAGTGAAAAACTAAACAAAACCCAGAATTCCCAGTGTGACAGTTCACATTTGAAAATATTTAGTTTAAATGATCTTTTTTTAATAGTTTTTGTTATCAATTATGCACATTTGGGTTGAAGGGAACTCGCGCTGCGTCGATTGACACTGAGGGAACGCTTCGCGTGATGACGTCTTGAAGCACATGTAAAATCAGTCCAATGGTGTGGTGGAACGTAGGAGGCGGATAACGTCACACACCAGGAAACTATAATGTTTCCTTCTTAAAGATTTTGTATTTTCGGTCATCAGATTCATTTACATTGTGACTGTGCCTTAGATTTAATCAACTCTCTCTGTGTCTGTAAAGGTTTGAACCCATAGAAACTGATTGGTGTGAATGACAAAGACAAAGTAGATTGCAGGGTAGATCGATCTCCTGTGGGAGGCCCTAACAGTTTTCTATTGTTTGTAGCCCATTTGTTCTCATGTATAAAGTTCTGTCTCACAGACAGAACTTTGGGTTAAGATTATTGAAGGGCGACATGCTAACATCGCTGGTGAAGGACTGCTGCACTACAAACCTTCAATAAGTTATTTTCCCCACAAGAACTCTGGTCAAGCTTACTTCTTTTATGTATTGGAGAAATACATTGGCGAGCCACGCAAACCACTGCTCAGCCAAATACTCCAAAATCTAACACTTCGCCAGCTTCTGTGTCTTCAGTGGCACTCATTGTGAAACTGTCCTTGTCATTTTTGGTGTTGTTTGTCTTTATATCACTATATATATATATATATATAAAGTCATGGCGAGCAAGCAGCAGTTTAGGATGTGCGTGCACCCCGGCCCGCATTATTCAACGGGTGGGGAGTGGGGACACACATTCTTTGTGTAGCTTGTTTGGTTGAGGAGCACCGTGATGTGCTTCCCATGCAGACCCTCCGATCCCGCCTGGCGTTCTGTCTCGAGGTTGCTCAGGCTCGCGTTCCCCAGTTAAAACCCTGTTAGAGAAAGGGGCCATAGAATATGTACCTCCCTCCAACAGGGAAACCGGGTTTTATAGCTGGTATTTCATAGTTCCAAAGAAGGATGGGGGGTTGCGTCCCACTTTGGATCTTCGAGTTCTGAACGAGTCAGTCATGCAACTAAATTTCAAAATGTTAACACTGAGACAAATCGTGTCACAAATCAGATCCGAGGACTGGTTTGTCACGATAGATCTCAAGTACGCATACTTCCATATGTCCATCCTTCCATATCACAGGAAGTTCCTGAGAAGCTTACAATATAGAGTTCTTCAGATCCGCCTATCACTAGATGCAGCTCTGGCGCCTCTGCGCCTGCAGGGTATTCGCATCATGAACTACATCGACGATTGGTTGATTCTGGCTCAGTGGCATCAGTTGGCGGTTCGGCATCGAGATCTCGCCCACATGAAAGAGTTGGGGTTACGGCTAAACGCCCAACAGAGTGTGCTTTCTCCACTACAAAGGGCCACTTTTTTAGGCGTGGTTTGGGACTCAATGTTGATGCAGGCACGCCTTTCACCGCCACGCATAGAGTCCGTCCTAATAAAGCTAGGCCACTCAACGTGATACCCCTGATATGAGACCCCTGCAGGGGTGGCTCAGGACAAAAAGGTTTTCCCCGAGGGACAACCCCTTTTGCATGATCAGGGTCGCTCGGCGATGCTCACGTGCCCTGGTTATGTGGAAGAAACCCTGGTTCCTGTCAGAGGGTCCCGTGTTGGGAGCTTCTTGTCGTCGCAAGACGCTAACGACAGATGCCTCTCTCACTGGGTGGGCAGCGATCCTAGAAGGACTCTCGACTCAGGGTCTGTGGAGGAACCACCATCTCTCATGGCACATCAACCACCTGGAGATGTTTTTCTTGCCCTAAAGAATTTCCTCACAGACCAATCGACGCAACGCGAGTTCCCTTGAAAGGGAACCGAGGCTGCAGTGGAAACCGAGGCGTTTTATGTTACATCTTCTGTTGTTTAATTACTGTTTATTGCATTATTTTAGTATTTTAGTATTTTTAGTGTTCCCATGATGGTGTTTTGTGTTTGTGTTTCTGTATACTAGTATAATCCAGATTGTGGAAAGGCTACTTGTGATCGACTTCTTCATAATTCTTCATGAGGCTTCCTCTTTTACCTCTTCCTCATTTTTATAGTGGTTGTCAGTTTTAAAGCCTGTTAAAGGTACAAAGCAGATTTTAGTAGCAGTGTGCGTTTTGGGAGTTACGGGTTTAAATTGAAATGTTAAAATTTTATGCTATTAAAATTTACAGGTTGTTCTGTAAATATGTTTACATTTGTACTGTATTTTTTACAGAATTATTCTGGCAACCACAGCTGCCAGGATTTTTTTGTAAAAACAAAGGCATTATTTTACAGTGTATTTTACGGTTAACTCTTAACTCTCTAGATCAAAACAAAAAATAAAAGCATGTAGATAAAAGTGTGTAGTCTATGCAATTTTTTTATATTCTCATGTTTTTGTTCAAAATGTTGCTTTTTTTTATGAAACACCCACATTCAAGTGTTGATGAAAAAAATGGATTAAGCTAGAATTAAATGTTCTATTTGGTTGTTTAAAAACTCTGTTATTTTCTTTGATATATTGCATATTCAGATATTCATGCAACAAATTATTCTGGGGGCCATGACATTTTTTGTGACAATTATAAAAAAATGCTGGCTTTTTTTTTTTAGCTGGTGGGGAAAGAGTAAAGTATTTTAAATAGAGCATACTTCACCTGCAGAAAATGCATTGATTAAACATCCCTAGAAGAAATAAGATATGCGGTTTAAGAAAAGTACAAGCTTTAATATTAATGGCTCCAATAGAATTCAATTTTAAGTGAAATACTGTACGCATAACTACTGTTTTTTTGTAAAAACCAAACGACATTTAAAGGTTGTTCATTAAAGGTTCTTTATGGAACCATCAATGGCAATAAAGAATTATTATTTTATTTTAGTTGTGTACTTGTAATGAACCCAGAACAGTAAAATTCTCCATTTGTTTTTACTGCTGTCAAGCAGAATTAATTGACACATTAAAGAGATCTTTTTAGGATTTTTTTCTTTCCTACGGGTGACGGCGAGGACTCTCAACAGACAGAACAACAAATAAACACATTCACTTGGGTTAAAATGGAAAGACACGTTACGCACAGCAAACACACAGAGACTACAGTCACTACGGTATGTTGAAAAGGAAGTTAGGGATGGACGTATGCACGAAAACAGGAACGTGGCTTCAAGAAGTCACACAAAGCTACCTGGGGGCAATGAACACATGTCCCTCTGACTCAAAAGTGTTTGGCAGGAGAGACTCAAAATCTGCAACAGAAACGGGCAAGATTATCCAGGGGGAAGCGGAGGGTGGAGAACACAGGGAGGCTTCTGAGAAACAAATGAACATCAGCTGCTCTTCAAAAGGTGCAGGAACGCAGTGGGGACGTTACCATACGCAACACTGAGGAATCATGGGGGAATACCAGCGTTAGCCACTATGGTGCCTTCAATGGAGTCGCATTGGCCAAAATCATGGAAAAATTGGGAAAGCAGACAGTTTTAGATTGAATATTTTGAATGGAATTTTTGTTCAAATTTCTTTCTTTTGCAAGTCGGAGAACTGGCTCAACTCCCGGGATACACATTGAGAAGAAGCGAGTTCTCTGACGTCATTTTCATAAACAGTGTGTGCTGTGCCGCTTTCTTTTTCAACAGGCATCAACATGGCCAACCGTTCAGCTGGGAGTGGGTGAGACAGGGGTCCTGATGGAGGTGATCACCCCAGACTGGCACCGCGGAGCCGCTCCAGAGACACAATCGGAGAAAGTGCCCAGCATTGTGAAGGGCAAGAGGAAGGGCAACCCAGTTTAATCTACTACATGTTATTGAAGCATTTGCCTGTCTTTATATTCAACAAATAAGTATGTTAAACAAGTAAACAAGCAGCAAATGTCACATTAGTCTGTAAAAAAAAAAGGTATATATCCCAATGAAACCACTGTTGTGCCCAGGTAGTTTTCCCTCCACAATGTCTGGCACTTCCAAGTCAGGGATTTTGAAGACGTAGCGGCACGTCCACAGTGGCAGTCTGGAGGGTGATAGACGCACAGAGGGGTCAAGCTGATGAAAACACGGGGTGTTAGAGGAGGACGACAAACCAACCGGCCACTACCAAGAGCTCCAGCACCGAGACAACAGGAAAGGACCTAAAGGGGGCCATCTAGCAAATTCACCTGCAGCCTATTCCTGCCCCTTAACTGATCATTATAAACAGGAATAGAAAAACCTAAAAGAAGAAACTGTGGCTAAACAGAAGACAACATCACATGCTCATAGAGGTCTGTCTTTAAGTATTCAGCTATATGGCAACATTTCTACTGAGTCTTCGAGATTTAATGGAACAGTTTATGCAAAAATAGAAATTCAAGATCATTTATTCACCCTCAAACCCATATGTAGAACAATGGGCGATGTTTTGGATAATGTTCAAACTGCTCTTTTCTATTCAATGAAAGTATATAGTGATTAGGGGCAATGTTGTTATAATGTTGTATATTACAAACCAAAGCTATAGCCATCTGAATAGCTGTGAATTTCCTGAAATACTACTGACTGCACTCATTTCTTTTATCTTCGTGTTTTTATTAACATTTCAAGTTTTTATTTTATTTTATGCATCTTTTATCTGTTGTCTTTTTGAATTCATTTTAGTGTAAAGCACTTTGAATACATACAGTATATATATATTACAATTGTGCATGAAATGTGCTAATACAGTACACTGTATATATATATATATATATATATATAAACTTGCCTTGCCTTAAAACTAAAACTATTACAAATGTATTTCTTTAATTTAAATAGAGTAAAATAAAATAATGTAAATAAAATATAAATATTAAAAACTTAATTTAAAAACTTACTACTTCAAAAATTAGTTGCTTTGGCAATTAAACAGAAATATGTAAGTTTAATTTGAAGTAATAAATCCAATTCAAAATATCAATAAATGCCATAATAGCATATAAATAAAACGAACACTGATCAGGCAATGTAAAGCACCAAAAAGCTAAATTTCAAGTTTAAAAAACAAAAACAAAATCATATAATGCTTTTTGTGGGGACGAGATCAAAGTTAAAATATGTTTACTGAAAAGTGAAAATAATAATGATTTTGTTTGGCCCTTCATACAAAGCTTTTATATTATTTCAGAAAGCCTGGAATACAGTGCGCAAGTAATAGGACTATTTTATAATACCTTTATTATGTTCTTTTGATCTTTTTGGAGGTTTACAGGCACTGCACAATATATATTTCCATTCAAAGATTTGGAGCAGAATAAACATTCTGCACAATCTGATATTTTGTGTTCAATGGATGAAATTAAGTCTTTGTTTTGGAGTTGTATTTTCATTTTTAGGTCCAAAAATTCAGATCAATGAATGTAACAGACAATGATATGCTACACTCAAAGATCAATTATTACTTCTCAACAATAATATCATACTTGTACTACTCTAATTGCTAATTCATACAACGGTAATGCTTACGCTTACTTTGGGGAAGCTTCCAAACAAATTACTGCATCTATATACCGGTAAGTAGAGCAGGACTTTTACTAGCTGTGACAAACAACAACTGACAATTTCGACAGTAAATACACCAATTTGAGTAACTTAAGGATGGTAACACTGTTACCGAGGAAGAAAAAAGGGAGGAGGAGACAGGTGGAAGATAACTTTCCCAAATGTAATGGACACAGAGATCAGAAATACGTTTTGACAGTGAGAGAAAAATCATATTTTATTCCTTTTCAGGATGTCATGGAGAGACCTTAAATGGCTGTCCGAGCCGAGAGAGAGAGAGAGAGAGAGAGAGAGAGAGAGAGAGAGAGAGAGAGAGAGAGAGAGAGAGCTTGAGAAGGGAAAAGTGAAAGATGTGGGTCTAGGCCGCAGCAAGAGGGTGGGTGGGTGAGTGAGGGAGTGAGGAAGAGGAGGAGAGAGAGGAAGAGGAGGGTCTTGAAGGCAAGGCGGGCAGGAGGAACAGAGGAGGCAAGCAGGCTGGAACAGGTGGAGGTGGGCGTCAGCAGGGAGTTTAGGACAAGGGTACGAGGAAGGAAGTAGAGTAACAAAGGTGGTGGACCAATATGGTGTATACTTGCCCTTGAAGTCTGATCCATCTGAGGAGGAGAGAGCAGAAAAGAAACAGGGGGGACGGGTAAGGGGAGGAGGGGGGTCACAGACAATATTTTATTCAATGACTGTTTGAATAAAAATATTGTTTTTTCAAAAGAAGTAAAATCAAGTCAGTCAAAACAGTAATGAACAACTGAGAACAGGAAACCAAAATGAATGACAAGCCACAAAGAATATATGCAACAAGTAAACGGAGAGCAGTGAACGGAGACGAGGAGAGAACATCTGAGGACACAAGACCAGAATCAGAGCTAATGAACCTTCACCAGTAATATGACAAACATGAAAAAAGGAATATATATGAATATACAAATATAGTCACAAAATAAGAATCTCACAATAGCTATGAAGAGAGGAACGCTTTGGAGAAAGAAAGCTTAATTTCAAACCAATGGGTTAGGCTAAAGCCCAAAAGAACAAATGTAAAACAAACTAAATACAAACAAAAAACAAACAAAAGATCAAAGAAACAAAAGAAAAACAATGAAAGAATGAACTACAGATCAAATGAAGAAAAAAATGGAAAAAAAACAAATGAAAAAATAAACAAAGTGCATATAATATAAAAACAAAGTTGAGATCAAACAAAAAAATAAAAATGAACAAACCCCCCCAAAAGAACAAACAAAAGATCAAACAAAAATAGATGAAAACATGAACACAAGAATGAGTGAAAGAACTAAAGATCAAATGAACAAACAAACATGAAAGAACGAATGAAAAGCAAAAAAAGTAACAGAAGAGTAACAAATGGCATAAAGAATGAATGATATTTAATTTAATAAGAAAGAAAGAGAACGAAAGAATCAATCAAATGAAAAAATGAGCAAAACAAATAAAAGAATGAACAAAAGATGAAACAAACAATTAATAAGAATAACAGAAAACAAAAAACATAAGAAAGAAGGACCTAAAGATGAACTGAGCAAATGAAAGAACTAGATACAGAAAAATAAAATAAACAAAGAACAAACAAAAAGATCATAAAATAAATAAAGAACAAACAAAAGCAAACCAAAAAACAAGGAAAATTAATGAAAGAAAGGAAAACCAAAGGCGTTTCATCTCAAGTGCCGGACAATGGCCCATCAGGGAGCATTGTGGGATACTTTTTTCTTATTTATTGACTGATTCCAAATCTGCCGGCAAACAATACAGCGCAGTGAGCATCAGAGCAAATAATAAACACGACTGAACATATAAAGCACACAGTGAAAAGCAAAAGCATGCCTCTTTTCACATCTCGCTAACAAAAAAACAAAACAAAACAAAAAACAAAACCTGTTCAGACAAAAGATGCTTCAGAATCGTCATTGTGAGAGAGAAGACGAGAGCATTTTTTTAATGTTTTGGCAAAAGGAAAAATAATAGCACATGGTCACCATTATTTTCAACTCAGTAAACACAGTAAAACCACAGCTTTCACCTCTCTGGTTTTTCGTGAGGGTTTTTTCTTTTCATCCGTGCAGGGAAAGAAAAATCACCTCGGTACAGAACAGCATGAGGACAGGAGGGAAGAGGGAAGAGGTAGGGTGGGGTTTCACAGAAGAACACGTCCACTCTCGCTCTCCCAGTGCTGGACTGGGACGCCCAGGGCCCGGACCCGACGCTGAAATGATGTCAGAAGGGGGGGGGGGGGGGCTCTCCGTTGATTGGACGAGAGGGGGCGAGAGAGGGGGAGCTGGAAGTCTCTTTGGGAAGAAAGAAAGGTGAGCAGGCTATGAGTTAGCCAGCCTCTGGTACTTACACTGGACCTGGAGTATCTGGTCGCTCAGGATGGCCCTGATGTGGTTTTCACTGTAGGACGGCAGAACTAAACCCAGACTGCAGGAAAGGAAAGAGCGAAAGTTCATCAAAATCATCTGCATCTGATCATATCTGCCACTTTCAAAGACACAAAAGCATCAATCAATCAATCGATCCATCCATCCATCCATCCATCCATCCATCCATCCATTGATCGATCCATCCATCCATCCATCATCCATCCATCCATCCATCCATCCATCCATCCATCCATCCATTGATCGATCCATCCATCCATCCATCATCCATCCATCCATCCATCCATCCATCATCCATCCATTCATCCATCATCCATCCATTCATCCATCCATCCATCCATTGATCGATCCATCCATCCATCCATCATCCATCCATTCATCCATTCATCCATCCATCCATCCATCCATCATCCATCCATCCATCATCCATCCATCCATCCATCCATCCATCCATCCATCCATCCATCCATCCATCCATCTAGTGTTGTCATGGTACCAAAATGTCAGTATTCGGTACCAATACCAGTGAAAATCCACGGTTCTCGGTACCAATTTCGGTACCGAAGCCTAATTTAGATTAAATTTACATATATTATTAAAGTGCACAGTTACAAAGATGGAAACTGTAGTATTAAAAACACTTTACAATATGATTATATTTGTTAGATAACATTAGATAAAATGACCTCACAATAAACAATAGTTATATACTGTAGCAATTACTCTCCTTGGGGTTAATTTAAAAATGTAGGCTACCAATACATTTTTAAAATCAAAAGTTTTATCTGTTAACATTATTTAATGCACAATGAATGAAGTAAACAAACATGAACAATCAAGTGTTTGTATTAAATAACATTCACAAACATTTAATGTTTATTGTATATTGTTCACTCAATGTGTTGCTAGATAAAGCATTAAGTAATGTTAATGAATGTTATCTTATTGTAGTGTTACCAAACTATACAGGAGATAAAACATGTTTTATTTGACCAAAACTGCCAAAAATGTCACTCTTGCCTGTCTTCAAAACTTGAGAACGCTGTAGCTGATTTCTAATGCAAGGGCTAGAAATCAGTTAATTGTTTGCTGATACTTCCTCGTCATCATGAAGAGCGCAGTTCGCACCGATTTCTCCTTCTTTCCACAAGCGCTTGCTCTCCCGTGTCTCCGCTAAGCAACCATGAACAGCGGCGCGCCTGGAGAAACAAGCTCGCACGTCGCTTCTATTATGAGCGTGCTTGCCGCGCGCCTACATTTGAAATAACGAATTTGCACGCGCTATGTGAACGGCCCCTTATGGCAACGTGACATTAGCCTAATTCAAAATATTTCCATATGTGGCTCTTTCCTCCTTTCTTGTCAAGATGTGGATTCAGAGCTACCGCATTAGCAGCGCCACCGGTCGCCATGTCTCAGTGTTTTTATGAAAAGGACGCAACTTTCGGACAGCGCATCAAGAACCGGATTAACCCGGTACTTTGGTACTACCGGTACTTAAGAAAAGCTGGCACCGTAACCGTTCAAATTTTTTTAGTACCGACTTAATACCGAAGTACCGAGTTTTTTGACAACACTACATCTATCCATCCATCCATCTTCCATCCATCCATCCATCCATCCATCCATCTTCCATCCATCCATCCATCCATCCATCCATCCATCCATCCATCATCCATCTTCCATCCATCCATCCATCCATCCATCCATCCATCCATCCATCCATCCATCCATCCATCCATCCATCCATCTTCCATCCATCCATCCATCCATCCATCCATCCATCCATCCATCCATCCGTCTGTCTTCATCAAGCTCAAGCATTCTGTAAACAAGTTATTGATAAAATTGTACTAATACAAAACTAATACATTTCTTTTATTTATAGGTAATATAAGTAACTAAGTGACTAACTATATTTGCAACCCTGCTATTTATATTTAGGTTAGTAAGGTTTATTTATACAGCACATTTAATAAACAATAGTATATCAAAGAGCATAATTAAGTCCATAATTTTACATAATCATGTAAAAGTGCACTTTTAAATAATTCAAGAACATAACAATGGGTATAAAACATTTGAAAAAAGTAAAGAATATAAACATTTTCAATACAAAATAATATAATTACCTAAATCAGGCCTCATGTTCCAAGTTTTAACAAGGTTGCAAAAATCCCTTATATTACATAACCAGAAAAACAGCTGACAGTTTGATCTACTGAGGAGGATGAACATTTTCTGAGCAAGAATAAAATACATACATTTTAAAGAGTTAAAAAGCCCTATATTGTGCTTTATCATGGAAAATATCATGCACAGAATATGTAAATTAATTGGAATAATTGCTAATAGCCAAAATGTCCAGCCATCAAGACCAATTTATAGAACCATACTGCTCATTTCGGCATTGAATGTTTAACAGTTTAAACTTTTAAACTAGCCAAGAGGATGTGGAAACAAAGTGACTGATTCACCTGTAATCTGTGCCACTCACTGGACTCCATATGTACGTCCTCTGGGCCTCATCGATGTAGCGCTGAAAATACACATACAAAGAGCAGCAGATCACCAAACAACCGCAAGATTTACATATCACGCTATTTAAAATAGCACACTATCACACATTATTTTTAGTAAGAGGTCATGTGACTCACCTCATCAACAGACTTTACTAGTGTCTTGAATCTCCTCTGTCCAGATTTGCCATCAATCATTAGACGACGGATCTAGGAAAGGACAAAAGATTCTTAATAAGCTCATTGTGTATTACTATTTTGCAGTGTGCTCTAGGATCACATGTTAGTACATTAAAGTGATTTAAATGTGATTCAAAATCTTTCTAGAAAGTCATTGAGTTTTCCCTGTTACAAAATTTGTTGTTGGTAAGATTTTTAAATGTTTTTGAAAGAAATCTCATATGCTAATGCAAATGAGACAATGCTAATGCATAATGCAAAGCTGCATTTATTCGATCAAAAATACAGTCAAATTAATAATATAGTGAAATATTATAATTTAAAATAGCAGTTTTCATTTTAAAATATTTGTATTCCTGTGATCCATCATCACTCCAGTCAAAAGTACAAATAAGCATTTATTTTGGTAATTTTATAAAATGTCATTACTGTCATTTTTGATCAATTTATTGCATCTTTGCTGAATAACAGAACAACCCCAAAAAATATAGAATCTTGCTGACCTCAAATGGTTAAGTACCATCAAAAGTTTGGGAATTATGTTCCAAGACCAAAAACAATCTTTTTTCCAGAAACACATCCTACTGGGCTAAATCTCATGAAGGACAGGTTGTCCGATTAGTTACATTATGGCATTTTAATTATGTATTTGGCATATTTGCAGGGGAAAACTTGTTTCCGAGATGTTCACCTCCTCCTTGTTGAGGTCTGGAAGTTCAGCATCCAAGAAGTCCAATGTGACCGGCTCTCTGAAGCTAATGATCTATACAAAGCCATCAGGGAAAAAAATGATTATTATAGTTATGGAGATAAACATGTCATTAAAAATGTAAGGCAGGAAGAAAACAAGAGAATAACTACATTTAGGGCTAAGATCTGTAACAAGTGACAAACTCAATGATTTTCACCTTCGGCTGTAGGTTGGGGTGTAGCAGCACGTATCCATTGGGATCTATAGCAAACGTGTAACCATTGGCTCCAAGCTGGGTACAGACACACTAATTAATGACTGATGATTGAAAGAAAAGGGACTGAAAATAACGATTTCACTTACTTTATACCGCGGTGTGAGTTCTTTAATTTCATTGAGGGCGATGTCTACACCCATGACACCGAGAATCAACTGATTCTGAAATAAAGAAACCAGAAGGAAACCAAGGCTGAAAATGCAATGAAAAGGACCACAAGGGGGCAGAATTGATATATGACAAAACTACAGGTTAGCTAACAGCTAGGAGTCCAAAACAAAAATTGGATGAATGCTTCGAGAGTGCAGTTTGCGCAACAAGAACATTTCTTCATTTTTATGTTATACATAATGTTGAGTTGTTGTATCATAGTTATCATTAGTAAAAAAGAAAAGAAATATAGCTTTGGCAAGAAAGCATCTGCAAACGACATAAATTGAAGGGGCAAATAAAGTGATGGATGAATGTGGCATACGTGATGGCATGCGATGTGTAGAATTATAATGCACTCTCCATTTATTAGTCATACTGACAGTTGATCATCTAATGGAAATTACCCATCAATCAATGCACAAGTACAAACTCTACAGATTCAGTTCAGAAGCATCTATCCAAACGGACAATATTCAAAGTATAGTTTCCCATGGAAATGTTCATATATCACGAAAGTGATTGCAACTTCATTCCAGGCTATTATAGTAAATAAATGTAAAATAAATGTAACAATATAACATATAAAACTTCAAAAGTCAAACGGCCTGGTGTTTTCAAAGTCAAGCCCTATTCAATATGCATTCAACATTGTAAAACATGGCACTCTCAAACAGTTTGTCAATGTCAGTTAGGGAACATGCTAAGAATTAGAAGTGGAACGTGATCATACTAATAATGCAAAAACGCCATAATGCAACATTTGTTTCGTCCTGCAGGGTATACAAAACAAATTAGCAGCAGCTGTATTACAGAAAGCTGCTTGTGACTTACTTTGGAGTCCCCGTCCACGGTGAGATTGAAGACGGGCATTGTGCCGGTAATGACGAGACCTAAACCCTGTAAAAACAAATACAGCAACATCAAATGTTTGTTGTTATCGCTGTGATCTAGAGGAAGGATCTCACAGTACACTGCACACATGAATAAAAGACTGCCTCATATTAACCGCCGTCCAACTCATAGGACAATTATATGGTCAATGACAAAGCAAACTAGCTGTGGAGACTCAAATTTGTGCATTCTGGTAATAAAACAAAGAATGAACAATATCACAGCCAGTGGCCACCACCAACAATGCAATCTGAAACAGTTTCAAATCAATGAATAACGGGATGTGTTTGTGTGTTTCTACAAGATTTAGTTCTTGTAAACCCTAGCGTGCTAAACAAAACCAAACATTTCTTCTTCAACAGTTTATAAACTAAACTGATTGGCAACACTTTACAGTGTCCTTGTTACACGCGTTACATGTAGTTACTATAGTAATAGTCCCCAAATGATTCATTTAAATGAATCACAATAATTGATTGATTGATTTGTGAATTAGGCAGCCCATTGTGCAATAAAAATGCAATAGAATGTTTCTTTTGAATTTACTGTCAACATGCTATTTTGAACTATAAAATTAACTATTGATTATAATATTAATTTAATTGTTTGATTTAACTTGTAATAAACACACAATTCAAGTGGTTTCAGAGTCGGGGCAGACCTATGAATTGGCCATATTTGAAACTATAAAATGCAATTTTGAGCTTTCTGAAGATGATGAAGATGAAGGTAATCTTCCATACCAGAGCATCCTGGTAAACGTTGGTCCACTGCACTTGTTTTGCCCTTTGGCCTGCCAGCACCATTGGCCGTCCCAGAACATCCAAGTATTCCTGATAATGAAATAAACACACAGAATTCAACACATATATCATAAGAATAGTATTCCAACAATAGTATTTTACAACAAACATGCCCAGAATCACCAATCAAAACCATCTATTCTCAACAGGTTTGAACTAATAACACTCCCCGCTCTCAAAGGCAGGGAGTCACACCTTCCTCCGCCATAAAGCAAACGACTCCGACTCGCCGCTGCATTACATAAGCACGCTGTTAAAAGTGTCCGCCCGAGGGGCCAGTGAAGCAGCTGCACTTCCAGCCGGAACAAATCATCAGAAAGCAGCTATTAAAGCACATTACAGCGGGCAGAAGCACATTCTCGCTCTGCAGAGGAAGGGTGGTCTGCCACAGGAGGACACTTGTTGGATGGCCGTAAGCGCCGAAACGCATTTATAAACGACATTCGTGACTTCAGCACGACACTCTTTGGGAGGTTAATCATTTAAAGAAGTGAACCTCGCAAAACAACAGGCTCATATTTGACCCCAAAGTCAAAAGAAGAAAAAAATATATGATTTTTTAATTAAAGAAAACTGAAATAAATATAAATTGAAAAATTTTAAATTAACGCTAAATAGATTTTAAAAAAGTATACTAAACACTATAGTGTCACAATTACAAATAAATGCTAAAAATAGACTTAATTTTTTAATTCGTTTCCCCAAATCACCAATGAATGTCCTTGATGTTTCCAGCCGTTCATGATTCTTTATTTAATTTTCTAGAGATTGCACTTAATTTAAACATTTAAATGAACTGAGCAAAACTTAAAGTAACTATAGAGTTGTCAGTTTTATTCATTTTGTTATTTAATTTAAATATATATATATTTTATCAACATTTTTCAATTTTCATTTTATTTCCATGTTTTTTCATTTTTACTGTGAGATAAACATAATACATTTTTGTCCTGTTTATTTTGACATTTCATGAGACTCAACCGAGTATTTCACCACCCTAGGTCAACGCTGGGCCAAAAAAACATATCATTAATAAATACAGTCTTTAAACTTCACCATCTTTACACAGCTAATGGAGGGCCAGAAGCTCATGTGTCAGAGTGAAAGCCACTAGCTTGTATAAGTGTGGCTTTCTGATGAAACTGAAGCATTAGGCCACTTTTATTTCTTGCTGGAACATAGAAGTGCTGACAAGCGTAACCTATTCTATTATTAGCTCACTAAAACAGTGTTTAACGTGCCGTGGGGACACATTTCAGCAGAGACGATGACAGGCGGGAGAAAGGAGGAAGGTAAACAGCGGTGGGTCTGTAATGGTGGTCTCTGTGGAACGAGAGGATAAAGAGCAGTGACACAGCAGGACACCGGCACAGATTAGCTTGGAGATTTATAATCTGTCCATAAACGTTATGAACTCAATGCAGCAGCTCAATCATGAAGGAGCTGCATTCATATTCATATTCATATTATTGTTCTTATACTTGTCGCCTTCAGCAATGTGACACTTTAATGTTACACAAGTAGAATATAAAGTTAAGGCAGATTTTTCCATTTGAACTATTTCACAATCAACTCAACAGCTTTCCAATCACTGTAAATATCGGAGTATTTATTCAAACAGCATGCGAGTAATTCAAATTAAGCATACACATATAATATAATAATTCTATATACACTACCATTTGAAAGTTTGGGGTCAACAGATTTTTTTTAAATACTTTTACTGATCAAAAGAGACATTCATAATGTTTAAAAACGTTTCTATTTCAAATCAATTCTGTTTTTTTTTAATTAGCTGTTTATTAAAGAATCCAGAGAAAATGTATTGCGGTTCCCACAAATTATTAAGCAGCACAATTGTTTTTAACACTGACAATAAGAAATGTTTCTTGAGCAGCAAATCCGCATATTAGAATGATTTGTGATGATGTATAAAAATTCAGCTTTGCATCACAGGAATAACTTACATTTAAAAATATATTCAAATAGAAAACATGATTTGAAATTGTAATAATATTTTACAATATTATTGTTTTTACTGTATTTTTGATCGAATAAATACAGCCTTCTCTCATAAACATATTTTTACTGGCTTTTTTGAACTGTAGTGTATATATATAAATATATGCAATTAAGTGCAATAAATATATATACCATCCACATTTTGTAGTAAACTTATACACAGTATAAACAACATGGAACAAAAAACATTTCATACAATAGTATGTTACACTGTTGTCACATGACCTCACTATGTTGCATATTCAATTCTTTGTATGGTGTGCATCTTGTAAATAGTTTGCATTTTTTTGCACTTTTAATTTAATGTGTACAATTTGTCTCAACTTTTGGCTGTATTTCAAGATGAAATGCATACTGGGCACATCATTTTAAAATGATTTGTTCAAATGGAAATTTCGAACAACATTTTGAACAAATACTTGAGTATATTCTAAGTAAGGTCAATTAAACAACTTTTCTTATCAACATTTAGCGTATTCTTGTTCAGTACACACAAAAGAATAAACTGACTCCTGCTACTAAACAATGTTTTACATTTGTTAGAAGAACCTTTAGCAAGGTGGATTTTTTTAGTTTGCATCCGTCTCTGTGGTGACAGTGTGTGACAGAAGAGGAGGAAGCGGGAGCTGCACAGGTGTGTGGACGCTGATGTTAGGAGCACACACCTGTCTCACGCAGGCTATTAGAATAAGTGGCAGTTCTCTGAATAAAATTACACTCAGCCTAATGGAACAGCTGATGGTCTATTCGGGCTCCAGTGGGGAGACAGACGCAGACCGAGAGGAGGAGACAGGAATGAATAAAGCAAAGTTGGATTGGAAAAAGAGAGGAACAGATAGTAAAAGGTGATAGAGAGTAGATAAAGAAGAAAGGCTGTGAAAGTGAAGAGCACAAGGAATAATCACAGGGAGGATGTGGGGAAATTGGAGCGACTGCTTTCGGAGAAGAGCGATGTTATTGCTGCGGGTTTCCTGGGCCACGGGAAAGATTGCTGGAGGATAATGAAAACTGTACGGAAGTGGATTAGAGAAATCACGGTCCCATTTGAATCTTATTGATGCTAAATATAGAAGTCTGTATCGCTTTATCCGTTCCTCCATCTTTATAGTTCTGCTCTCTAGCGTGACATATATATCTCTAAATTGTGATAACATCATTGTGCTTCAAAGCTCATGAAGCAGAATGAACCTACAGTGAACTGGATTCATGTACAGAGGCTTTATTAAAACGGCTCTGAAATCTGATTGGCTGCCACAGACACTGTTGAAGTAGAGATGTGCACTGGCAGATACATTGTGTATATGTTTTATAAAAGCAATGAGCCACCCAAAGCCATGCACGACAGAGATTCAGTAAGATATGTTTTTTATGCATTTATTATTAAACAAATTAAAACGGTAATATTGTGGAATATTATTGTAATAAAAAAGCTGTTTCTATTTAATTATATTTTCAAATGTAATTTAATTACGTGATGCAAAACTGAATTTTCAACATATCATTACTCCAGTCTTCAGTGTCACATGATCCTTCAGAAATCATCCAATTATGCTGATTGGCTGCTCAAGAAACTTTTCTGATTATTATCAATCTTGAAAACAGTTTTTGCTGCTTAATATTTTTGTGGAAACCATGACATATTTTTTTTCAGGATTCTTTAAAGTTCAAAGAATAGCATTACACACTTCTTTCTTTTAAATGTACATATATATGAAATAAGAAGCGGTAGAAATGACTAACCTGTGTGTTGATTCTAATGGCTCCAATGGAAGGGATCTCAAAGTAGTAACCTGTTCAGAAATACACACAAACCAATAACAGGGTTGGCTAATGTTGACATATTTGCTCTGCACATAATAAGCTGACTAAATAGGCACCAACTTCAGGGGTTTGAATGTGTGCTACTGACATGAATGCAGTTCAAAATAACCAACAAAATAATATTAAACTACCTTGTTTTGACAAGAATCAAAAGCTGTTTTAATATATTATTTTCATAGCAATCCCGGAAATTACTGTAGCAAATTTAGTGCAATTATTTTAAGGCAATTGCTGATTATAAATGTAGTTTATGCAGTACTTAAAAGGAACTGATAGAGAAAAAGTTCCTTCTAATTAAATAATGATTTCATCCAATATTTTTGTGCTTATGAACGTAATGAACGGTTTGCTTAGCATTCAGACAAACTACCTAAGTGCTATGCAGATGTGCTGTGCAGTGGTTTGTTCAGTGTGTCTGTGTGAGTGTCTCATTGAGTATTCAGAGACTGTGCTTCAGAGCTGATTATTGAGAGTGGACACACAGGCAGGGTCAATACGGCCAGCTCACCACGCTATTAGAGACAAGAGCATCTGAATAAAGAGCAGAACATCTGAGACAAACGACTTTCACTTCAAACTGCAGCCTCAAAGTTAACTTACAGAAATTTTCAAATGCATGTATGTATGGATATATTTATGTATGTAAATTCTTATGGATAATTTTCTGTTTGTTCCATTCCAATCTGACTTCTGACCTATAATGCTGCCTGAATCATAATCATACACTGTTTGTTCGTTGGCCAGAGGAGAACTGCCCCCCCGACTGAGCCTGGTTTCTCCCAAGGTTTTTTTTCTCCATTCTGCACCTGATGGAGTTTTGGTTCCTTGCCACTGTCGCCTTTGTCTCCTTTTTTCACATTTGTTGGCATTAGCTTTTGGCTTGCTTAGTTGAGGACATTACATTTAACATTTAATTTAATATTCAACAATAATATTGATCTGCCTGCATTGGGACCATTATAGGAGAACCAAACTGAGCTGGACGATGACATCACAGTTTTCTCCAGACCGGCTTTATATATATATATATATAAATGAACTAAATTAATACATTTTTTACAACAAAAATAAAACATCACTGAACTTACTTAAGCTGGACTGTGACACTATTTTCTAATGGAAACAAACGTTGTTGCATTATTTTCCTGTTATCACTGTAAAGCTGCTGTGAAACAATCTGCATTGTAAAAAGCGTTATATAAATAAATGTGCTTAAATAAATTAACTTGACTATGTATGTATACATGTATGCATATATGTATATATGTATGCATGTATGTATGTATGTATGGATATATTCTGAACAGGTACCATTTAACTAACATTTTTAACTATCTGTGGGATGAAAACAAATTAAAATCATTAAAATCAAACAAGAAATCGGTTCAGCCTTCGCTCGGTGTGCCATTATTGCAGTAAAGGTCATTGAACAATTGATAACTAACAATCGATAACTTCAGGACCAACATTTTGCAGCTCATTTGAACTGAAACCATCATTAGAGGTTGAGTGTAGAGTTCACATCAGTGTCTAGAAAGTGGGCCAGCAGGATACGTCTGTGGTTTTCTTGCTATCCATCATCAATATGAAGTCTTTCCCTGCAGGCACTTAATAAAAAAGGTTACCACAATTTCACAATTAAATATGCTTTTTTTTAAGTTATTAAAGTTATTACGTTTTTAAGTTATACTCAAAACTGAGGGACAAATCAAAACGATTTTCCATGGTAATTGCCATCATGTCACAAATGTTGGATTAGATAAAGCTTAACTGGTGTTGAACGTCCCTTTCAGAAGGCGACGGCCCCTAAAATGACTGCAGATAAGGAAGTCAAATCTAGTTCAACTAATGAATCAGAAATAATTTAAAAGTCTTTAGAAGCGTATCAAAGTCAAGAGAATTAGAGTATAAAAACTAAAACTAAAAAAAAAAGTGTTCAGAAGATGTCTGAGGGTCAAACCAATCAGCAAAGTAGAAAGAATCTAATCAAATCAATGCGAGTCGCCGGGAATCAAAGAGACTCTGGTTTGGCTCTGATTCAGTGGCGGCCATATGAGACTGTGTTTGTGTCAGCGGAGTGTGAGCGAGCTCACTGAGAGACAGCCGGTGGAGTGACAACACACACTAAGCCGTGTCAAACAAACATGTCTCTCATTGTTGCCGCAAGTCTGATCCCTTGACTTGGTCATGATTACAAAACGCTGAATCCATTTGTCTCCGCCGCACGGGCGATATGTACAACAAAACAATAAGACGCAGGCAATCCGATGCAATCCTAGTCCTAACAAGCTCAAAGAGCGCTCTGCATATGTTCTGAGAAGGAAACCTGTTTTTTCCACTGTTTTTAGAACCAATCTAGCGACGCCTGTGAATGCTTTCTGTCAGATATGGTTTCGTACACGTATTCTACAGCAAAAGGGAGAGACGTGGAAGATGTGGTCTTTGTGAGGGTGTCAGGGGCGTTCCTCTGTGTCTTTGTGATATGGGCGAGCGAAATGAAAGTCTGCGGTGGAGATGGAGTCCGCTGAGAAAAGCGTCTTGCTTGCTGTGCCAGACTCCGTCCCCTCACTGCCAGTCATTACAGCTGAGAACATGGCCGCACAGAGGGCTAATCCTTAAGTGGAAGCGCTTTTGGCTGGAGACGCCGAGAAGTTGCGAGCGTGGTTATCGCTGCGACGGCAGTTCCTCTTCGGCTAATTAATTAGAAGGAGGGGAGGGAGGAGGGGGTCTCTGAAGTATTCTGCTACCATTCCTTATTAACTAATCAGAGCTGGAGAGGGCCTGATTGTTAAACAGAGCTGACAGAGAGTTTGTGCTACAGGCCTGGATTTAACTTGTTAGGTCAGACAAGTCAACATTACTAACATTACAAGCACTGCTGACCATCTCTTAGTGCTGTTACACAATAGTGTATACAGTGTTATAAAATGGGTTGTGGGTTTAAAATCTCATTGGATGAGTCGTTGTACACTAGTTTATTAAACCAAATTAAAAATTAAGAATATTTGTGTTATTCAGTATTATTACTACTGAAAGTAACTTGTTATTTACATTTTCTGAAGAAAATGTGAGTGTTGCTTGCTGCCACAATGGCTCTAGGTGGTTGCTAGGGTGTTGCTGTGCGCTTGCTTAAGTGTTCTACACAATTTTAGCACATTTATACTGTATGTGGTTGCTAGGGTGTTGCTATGTGCCTGCCAAGGTGTTCTTAACAATTTTAGCACGTTGATATGTGTTTGCTAGGGTGTTATTGACAATTTTAAGCATTGCGATGCAGTTGGTAAGGTGTTGCTATGTATGTGCCAAAGTGTTCTAAACATGACACATCAAATTGTGCCTAATGACAATCCTTAACTAGAAAAGTACAAATGCAAGTGAAAAACTCAAAAGTTCAAATCTCAGAACCAATTTTACATGCACAAGCTCCCTCCCCGCTCTCTTACCCTTGTTGGCACAGGCGATCCACTGCAGAGGAGTGACATCATAGTTGTGCTGCCCCACTGAGAATGTGAAAACTCTCACCTGTGGATGGAAGATTTTTTTTAGGTCATGCAATCCGTGTAGCAAATGGGACTTAAAATACAGAGTAGCCCTCTAAAGTATTAAGACCCTCCATTTACTATATTTAATATCATGTGTATTGTTTTATCATTTCATAAATATAAATATTTAGCTAGAATCTCAGTTTTATATTGGAATGACATTAGATTTATGATGTCATGGATTTGATGTTATCCCATTGGTCCAAAATCTCACATGCTATTTTCAATTTAATGGAGCACAGTAAAACTACTTGTCACTGGATGGAAACAGCATGTTTTGGACTGAATCGCCTCGACTCACTGTTTTGTTTGGCCAGTTGTACTTCTCAAAGATGTCCTGGGCACGATCCTCGCCGCCGTCTGTGAACATCATTATCATCTTATTGCAGTTTGCTCTCGGAGCGCTGGTCTCCTGTGAGAAACAGAAACAGAGTGAGCGTACGACTCATAAGATTCATTCTGAGGGTGTCAATTGAGCGGGTCAGTTTGAAATCCACTCGACCTGCCTTTGCAAACAGGTGCTTTTGTTTGCATGTGTTACTTTCAAAACCCCTTGTGCTTTTACTCTACATCCTTGAAATGCACAATTTATTAATGATAAGCATAATATGCTTACGAAGCGTGTGCACTAACATACTTGCACAGAAATCATTTCAGGAATGATGAATGCTGGAATCCAATCCACTACACAAATGACCTTGGATATAAAGGTGTCCCGTTTGGCACATGTGTCCGAGCACTTAACCGTGCGTGTGTGTGTGCAGGCACGTCTGTTCCTCTAATCATATGTCTGCTTTTGTGCCAGCTGCCGCGATTGTCCTATCTGTGATGAGTTAGCCAAAAGTCCCTTCTCACTATCCCGTCCAATCACAGCTGTCATTGACATTCGGCCAACGCCACATCACTCTGACAAGATTCTAATAAAGATAAATAATACTGCCGCAATTACAAATTTACAGCGCTTTCTTCTCGGCCTATCAGGAGTCAGCAGGCAGATATTAAAATGTCTTGGTGATTGTGGTTCTTCGGTGTGAGTTTGTGTGTATGTGGCCCATTTCATTAATCACACCGTCACAATCTGTTAGAGCAGAAATGGCCAAAACCAAAAATGTATGTGATGAACCCACACATGAGGCCATCAGCACGCACGCTTCTGCATGGCCATATTTATCATGAGTGAATCTAGAATAGTCAGGGATCTCAATACAACCTCAAACATTTCTTTTCAGATTCTTTCATCAAGATCAGTTTAAGGTTCTGTAGTCTTATTGAATGTCAATATCATTTGTGTCTGTTTTTATTGTTCTTAAGGAATTTTTAGGAAATACATCTAAGAAAAAGCTGACACTTAAATTAAATATAACTGAGAACTTAAATATAACTGAGATCTCTGAAGCTTTGAAAAAGCAACATCTGAGCACTACAATTTCCCGCTGAGTTGTTGAGAGGATGTTTTGGCATTAACATTAAATTTAACTATTACAAATCCAGCTAAATCTAGTAAAAATAAAATAAAAAAAACATTCTTTGGGGTTATCCAAGGATCTTTTTTGATATTTTCTCATTTATTTCCATATATAAATATATTTTAAAAATATATAAATGTGTTAATTATACACTGCTGTGCAAAATATTTAGCAAGAATGCATTAAGTATATCAAAAGTGACAGCAAAGACATTTATAATTTTAACAAAATGTCCTATTTCAATCTATTAATCAAAGAATGATGTATCACGATTTTATCAGTTTCCACTAACATATTTACCATCACAACTGTTTACAACATTGATAATAATCAGAATTGTTTCTTGAGCAGCAAATCATCATAATTAGAATGATTTCTGAAGGATCATGTGACCTGAAGACTGGAGTAATGATGCTGAAAATTCAGCTTTGATCACAGGAATAAATACATTTTTTAAATATATTAAAACAGAAAAGAGTTATTTTAAATTGTATTAATATTTCACAATACTACTGTATTTTTAAATGAAATAAATGCAGCCTTGGTGAGTATAAGAAACATATATATATATATATATATATATATATATATATATATATATATATATATATATATATATGAGAGAAAACAGACAGGACTTCCGTAGGTAATAGTCTGTAGTCATTCTAATGAACTCTATTAAAACCTTGAAAACAGAATTCCTCAGCGTGTCTTGATGTATATAACTCGGTGAGCATAAGTGTGTGTCTTACGTTTAGCAGCTGGTCAAAGGCAAACTGGAAGCCGGTCTTGTAGTCTGTCGTCCCCTTCGCCTGCATGTTCATCACAGCCTCTTTGAAGATCTTCTTGTTTTTTATGTTGGCTTGGACCAGCGTGGTGAAGCACGGCACCACGGCGTATGCTTTCTCGTTGAACTGACAGACAGAGAGACAGACAGCAGCTGCTTTAGCAAGTCCATTAAAAGCTTCATTATTCATCTGCATTAGATCTCACAGCATCATCATTTCTGCTGTTAACACTCACTAATGGAGTCACTTACACCTGATTGATTTTTCCCGCAATTCATAATTTGCTTCCATTGCAGATGAATCACCTCGTATGAAACTTGAAATCTATTTAAAATCTATTTGACAACACTGATCATCTGGATGATTTAATACTGCTCAAATCTGAACACTTTTACATATGAGTGCTTTTTGACCTTGCAAAACACACTGCCATTATGAGTGGTTGACAAGGTGTTGGTGATGTGGTTGCTAGGGTGTTCTAAGTGCTTTTTCGTTGGTTTTTATCGTCTGTCAAGTGGAAAGTAAAAAAGCAATAGAACACTTCTCCACTAAAAATATAAATAAAAAAGAAAAACATTTTGTCTTGTTTTCCAGGAAAATAAATAAATGAACACATTTAAAACTAGATTTAAATTTTCTTGAGAATCAAACCTGACACAAATATATTGTGTATTTTTTTAACCTCATTGGGAATTTGTATTTATTTTTTATTTACAGTTTTATTTTATAATTATTGTTTTAAACATAGATCTCACTAAACTAGTCATCCTTAAAACAAGAAAAAAGGCCAAAAAAGTCTAAATATCTCATGCAATTTTGCTTCCTGAATAAATTGATCTTGTTGTTTAGGTATTTATACTGTAAAAAAAGGACAAAAATACTGATTAAAAAACTGTGCACAACAGACTGCCGAATGTTGGGAACTCGTCATACAACAAATAACATAACTATCAGTACAGCTTTACTTACTGAATGCACACACCTCAGCATAAACCATTCGCGTGTGTGTGTGTGTGCGCGTGTGTGTGTGTGTGTGTGTGTGTGTGCGCGTGTGTGTGTGTGTGTGTGTGTGTGTGTGCGTGTGTGTGTGTGTGTGTGTGTGTGTGTGTGTGTGTGTGTGTGTGTGTGTGTGTGTGTGTGAGGAAGCACAGCTGTGAAGGTCTGAGGTATATCCGGCTGTCTTGATTATAAGGTTCTACACCGCAGGTGCAGAGGGAAAAAACTGCCAATGCAAACAAAAATGAAACGAGAAATATCATCTTAAAACTGCCTATAGGAAAGAAAAATCCCTTAGAGATCTCTTTAACATCTCAATTACACTTCCTTGATAGAGACAGGATTAAAGAGAGGTGATACTTCATGAGGTTCATGAAAGAGATGCCCGATTCGGTTCTGGAGTTCGACTGAGTCAATGATCCCACAGCTCACTCGAAGGAAGATATCAGTGAACAATGACTTACATTTCAGTCTGTTCATCACGTAAAACTATTATGGAGTAAGGCTTGAAAGCTTCCGTTGCTATTGCAATTGCATTGTAAAGAGTGAACAGCACAGTCTGTGTTCCACAAAAGAACAAGGGTGTGTAATTGTAATTGTGCCTTTTTTCAAAGTCTTGATTTTGGGCTCTACTACAATAGGTTTTCATGCTTGAATACCTTATTTTTCACATATTCTCCATTGTTGCAGCTCCTCTCTTCCCAGTCTGTCAGTAAGGCTCTGTTTAGTTCCTGTCTCTATGAAGCCCCTCCTCCTGAAAATGTGCTCTGATTGGTCAGCTGGACCAGTGTGTTGTGATTGGTCAAGAGCTCCGAGCGTGTTTTGGAAATACCATGCCCCTTTCCATAACCGCGGGTTTCAACACACTATTAACTCAACTCAACCAGGCCTCGTGCCTTTTTCTGCGTTTGCCTTGGGCGGGAATTATTTAAATGAGGAATATTGTGACGTGTTCGTTCCCGGAAGGAAACTAAAAATTACACTGGGAGTTTCAGGTTTCAGGGAGTTCAGAAACAGTGACACTGATATTGAGAATGACTCACTTTGGAGGAACTTTGTGCTTTGGAACTTTGCAGACCGTTTTCATGCTCAAACAGCAGCATTACACACTAAAGAAAGCTGAAGATGAAAAAAGGCATAATAGGACCCCTAAGAAAGTCAATAGGGTCAATTTTGATTTCATGTTACTGTACCCGTCTGGAGGTAAACAGCAGTAAACACACATAGCGACTCTAATGTGGTCTTAGACTGCTTTTCTTCACCGGGCTGCAGAATGAGCCGTGTTCCGGCTCGGATTATGATGCTCATTTTGCGCTCTCAGAGCCGGGATTAGGAAACACACACTAAGAGCCACGGATCAGCCCGGATTAATGCAGAGGGCCTCCAAAACGCTAATGTTCATTATGTGTGTGCGTCTGTGTATATGTGCATGCATATTTGCGTGGGTTGCGTTTGCGGGCTGCTATTGTGCGCTTGCAATAAATGAACTCTCTGTAGATTAAATGTTTATGTGCATTATGCATCCACATTTTCATAGAGCTTCAAATTTAAAGAGGATTCACAGGATGGAATATTAATGCTGGTGTCTTCTCAAATGTATTTACTATGAATAATAGCTTACAAAAATGACTGCAAATTCTCACTAATCAAGCAATATACCGTATAAACAACCTCACTTCAAATAGCATTTACCTATAATGTTTATTTATGTGACTCTGGACCACAAAACCAGTCACAAGTCGTTATACATACATACTTTTATATAAATTCATTATTTTAATGAATAATAAAAATTCTATTTTCTTAAAAGTATGTATATAAAATATATGAAATGTGTCATTGTTTGTTAATATTATTTAAATATACCCATATATACACACAATATGCATAGTATATATATAAAACAAAATTAATAATAAAAGTTTTGTTTATTAAACTCATAATAAATTTGGAAATGTGGCCTATGCCAATTCTTATTAATATTATATATTAGTGCTGGGCAACGATTAAAATTTTTAATCGCGATTAATCTCATAATTTTCTTGCGATTAATCGCGATTAACCGCATTGTTGTGCGCAAAATTGAATAATGAATTCTAAAGTAGTGTATTGCGCACTTTTGATTTAAATGTACTGTTATATACACAAAAGTGCAATAACATGTGGTTTGCAAAAACTTTAAACAAATAAGGTGCTTTTATACCAGCAGTATTCCCTTTACACAGTATAAATAAAATATTTCTTGTAAATCTCAACCTAAACATTAATGTAATCAAATCAAATATTTAAACAAAGCTATTTGCCACTGCCAGGGCATTACCTTTTATCTAGCTTGTTAAAACGAGTCCAGTTTTCTTGTTTTTTTTCTGAACAGGTATCAACAGGTATCTTGTATCAGGGAGCAGCAGAAACAGTCTATGTAGTCAGAGGTCATGATCACTACTACAGATATAAGTCGACCAACGTTACTTCTCTGATAGTAGCTTAGGTTTGATCATGGTCGAGCACATGGTGCAGCGTCAAGCGGGTGCGTTCCTGTGAAACTGTTGCGGTCATGCTCGCCTCACGCACGCGCCCGCGCACGCCCGTTGCCGAAGTTCAATTGTCTATTTTTGTACACGACGCGCAGCACAAATCATTGGAAGAGAGACTGATCCTCGGCTCGCTGTTTGTGAGTTTCCAGAATCTAAATAGTTATCTATAGGTTTTATAGGTACCGTATAGAGGGCCTGTCATTCACTCGTGGAGCGCTGTCTCCCTTTCTGTTCACCTGAGAACCTGCCAAAGCCTCTCCACTGCTGGTTTGGGTGGGTTATATATCCCACCCCTCCTGTGATCATGGTTTAACTGTAGGCCTATGTGTATTCAGAGCCAGTGAGCAACGGACTTTCAAAATGAAAAAAAAAAAACTGCGCTAACGTGCGATAAAAAAATTGTCGGCATTAATTAATAAATGCGTTAACGCGATAATAACGCGTTAACTTGCCCAGCACTATTATATATATATATACATATATATATATACAACATTAATGAAAATATTTTATTAAAATACTATTTTATAATAATAAACTATAATCATAATAATACAGTTAAAAATAATAATCATGTATATGCAATATATGAAATGTGGCCTGTTATTTAGTCATATTATTCAAAAATATGTGTGTGAATGTGCACCTACCCGAGCCACGTTCACGTAGTCGTCATCAGAAAGTGTGTCCAGCATCTCAATGACAGAGGTTTTCATCAGCTTCAGGGTCAGTCCACTGACACTGCCACTCCTACACACATTAAATACATCACATGCACTGAATACAAACACTGAGCATTCCAGCATTTATTTAACAAACAATTCATGTCTCAAAATGGCACAGCACAGAAACACGAGCCCAAAACTGCCGTTGCCAAGCAGAACCTGTTGCTAAGTGTCTCCTTCATCCACGTCCATCAAAAGTAAATTGTAGACGGCACGTTAAAAAGACAGTATGGAGACAGTCGATCTTCAAAAACAAAGTATGCCTACATTTGAATTCTATGCTGCAAATTGGATTTATTAATAGCCTACAGCAGCTATTGAAAAAGCAATCACAGAGCATGAGTTCATGTGTAATTTGGCTTCCAGAGTTAGAAGGTTTAATAAAGCCGAGCATACTGGGAAAAATAAAAGACTTGGTGACAGCCCTATTGTCTCATGCTTCCAGTCGTCAACAATGAGATTAGTCTAAGATTGTCAGAAACGCTCAGTGCGACGCTGCTTTTGATTGGCATGAGATTACTTTGGCAAAGCGACAGCTGCGATCGGTGTATTTTTTAATCAGATATCGGTATCTATTTAAGGTTATGGATGATTGCCAGCGAGTGACAATTAACCTCCATTAAGCAGTTTTTCTTGAGGTTTACTTAAGAATATTAATGATTTTTTTGGACGATTATGCACATAATGGCTGCATGATTGAGGCAATCACTTATTTGTTAAACTACGCAGCAGTGTTACCAATGACTCTAAATGCACACAGATAATTTCAACACTTAAGGTCAGATAAATAAAACATTTTATAATGAGGTTTTGATGATTCATAATGTGGAAGATGTAGCATTTAACAACAAAATGGTTATTTCAATAATGCATTAAATTACAACTAAAACTACATGTTTATAAGCTGAAAAAAATGCAATAAATACCTTTCAATAAATCTGTTGATGCAAAATAGTATTTTAGATGATGCATTTTAGAGGTCAGATAAGATCAGAGTCACAGGACATTTTAAATTCTCCACCAGCAGCCGAGATATCGCCAACAGTAATGCCATTTTTCATTGCATACAACCTCTAAGTCATTTTTCAGGGAACACGGTAGCATTTTGATATTGAGGCACGAGGTTAATAAAATGGAATAATATAGTCCTCAGCCAACAGGTGGCAGTAGAGCACCACACTGCGGTCTGTGCATGATAAACAAGCGATTTACCAACACAGATGACAGTGTGTGTTATTGAGATGTGCATACGAGACAAACAGAGAGTGTGCTTGTGTGGTACGGTGTGGATGAGTGGCTACTTACACGTCCACGAGAATGATCATGTCCTTTGGAGAAGAGGCTCCTTGAATGTACCTATTAAACAGATATAAAAAAGACAAGTCAGTGTTGATATTCACAATTAATTGATTTGAAATAAAACAAAAAGGCATACAAGGCTATAGTGACTTTATGAAAGACACAACATGAAGTCTTACCAATGGTTTTACCAGATTCAAGCTAGTTGCTTAAATAAAAATCATTATGATAAAAAAAAAAACTAAACAAAGAGCTAAGTAATATAGTTCATAAGCCAAGCTGCAGGTGGTTTGCAGTGGCCAACTTATCATCTTAATCCTATAAAGCTACTGTATCACATTTGAAACTTGCATTTAAGGTCTCTAAATGATCAACACAATCAAAACTTTGCTGAAAAACCTGTTGCATGCCTTTTAGTATAATTGTAAAAACGCAAAGTAGTTCATGTCTTTTGAAATCTTATTTTATAGTAAATGTAAGAATAAGTTGAATATTCTTAGTAATATTTCAAGATGAAAATGTACTGGACTGAGGTTTGGTTGATTATGCATATATTGTTTATATATATAAATATAAAGATCATGTTAAAATGTGAGGATCAAACATGATGCATCAGGCTTTAAGGGAGGTTTATTTGGTCATCTCTCAATCATCATTGTATTGCATTGCATTCTAAGTTTTAAAACTACAGATGTTTGATCATAATATGCATTTAAATATCATCTTACTAAGACATTGGGAGATAAGGCCCTTTCACACAGAGCGTTAATCCCAGAAAATTGCCACAGAATTGCTAGAGTGCCTTCTGTGGGAACGCAAACACGTCCCGGGATAGATGAGGAGCTAGTAAGATTGCCAGGATCAGTCCTGGAGCGCTCCCTGTGTGACCAAAAGGCAGGACCAATGCCTTAAAGGGGTCATCGGATGCAGAATTCACTTTTATATGGTGTTTGCATATAAATGTGTCTCTGCAGTGTGTGGACAAAACCACCATACAATGAAAAAAATCCATTCACTCCTTTTCACTAATCCTCAAAAAGTCTAAACACTCTCAATAATCAAGCCGTTTGGATTTTCATGCTCCGCCCACGACCACTGACGGACTGTCCCGTATTAGCATATTTCCCATATTAGCATATTTCTGCCCTCAGCCATTTGTATACTGGCTGCCAAGGCAGCACTTTACCCGTCTTGTGTCGACACGCCCCATGGAAGAGGGGGGTGGGGTGAGCAGTTGCTCATTATCATTTAAAGAGACATGCACCGGAACGGGTCGCTGTGAACAAAGCTGCTTTTGAGGAGGTAAAAAGGGTGTTGTTTTACACAGCCATTGAGGAATTTTAACCAAAGTATGTTACAAATTTTACATGAAGACCCTAAAGAATCATATCAACTTGTGGAAAATGGGCATGCGACTACCGCTTTAAGAGGAGTAGTGATGGTGCAACTCTTTGACAGGGGTTTTTAAATGCAGAACAACGTTCAACTTGCACATTAAAAAAGAAGAAAGTTTGTGTTCGTCATCCCGATGTCACGTGTCTTTACGGGATCTTTGCGGGATGTGTGTGAACGCACGCACTGGCAGTGTGAATGAACTAAAATCAAACGATCCCGGGACACATTGTCACATTGTATTTTCCGGAATCATTGTGTGAAAGGGCCTTTAGAGTGACGACTGATATTTATATGCATTTTATGTAAGTATACTGTTATATAGATCTCATTGATTTACATTTCAAGCTATCAGAATATCATCTTACTTTTTGGCTATATAAATATCAGCATCTGCACCAAATGTACATTTTTACTCAGTTTGGGCCTGAATAAAACTGAGCTGTTTTTTTCCTCTTCAAGTATGAGCTTCATATTCTCATTTTATCATACTATATGAGGCATAAAAGCCTGTTCATGATACTCAAAAAAAAAAAAAAGTTTTATAGATTTTTAAAAAATATTTTCTTTTGGCTCAATAAACAATTCGATTTTAAAAAAATTAGATTTTTTGGACTATTATTTCATAGTTCAGGCTTTACATGGTTAATACTACAGGTGTCATTTCACAACATCTTTTAAAATAATTTTCTGGCTCACAAAAACCAAGTATAACATTACACCAGTCCTGTTTTCAAGCTCACTATGTCCAATAGGCTCCTTTGAATTGTCTTGAGTTGTGCTAAGCTAACCTGGAAGACCGGGAAGCACAATGTCAGGTGAAACATCAAACCCGGACCTCCGTTTATTCTCCGGCTGACTCATCGGCCCCTGACAAACAAATTATGCAGTTCGTCCGTCTCTCTGCGTCTTTGTGCGAGCGCTAGCAGATCGTGTGCTGAGAAGAGACGCTTTGTCTCAAGCCATTTTTAGCATGGTGCTCAATCTGAGCGCAGAAAGACAATGAGCGATGTGTGGCACTTTTGTGTCACCGACAACAAAATAAATAAATAAGCAGCCGACCGCAGCATCTGTCCACTGCTGATAGAGGCTGACATATAGAAAACACTAGTGAAGCCATTTTCACCATTCCCCGTGCAATTAAAAACGCATTACACCTGACAATCAGACCGAGAGATTGATGGACGTCGTAAAGCTGTTGTCTTTGGAAGACTAAGAAACGTGGTGAGGTGATTGGCTGTCACGCAGACAGGTAGTTAGCGCTTTGTGCTTGCAGGAGCAGGCCGATCGTCGAGGGTCTCTTCTACCGCGGTAATCAGGCTGAAGAGGCGACGTGAGAAGTGGTGCCAGGTGCCGGCGGCTCGGCGAGGAAGGCTTTTGAAGCATGTCTAAGCCCTGGAAAAATGAAAAAGCCCAGGCGAGCGACAACACAACGCTAACTAGCACAAACCTGTACGACGAACTTTGACCCTCATTTTGGACGCCAATCATGTCTTAATGCCACTGGAGAGTGCTAGACATGGACTATTATAGTTGGCTGGAAGGACAAACAGCTGAAAAAGTGTTTCAAGCCAACACTAGCAATGGGTATAAAGCATTTGGGGGTAGAAATTGATGAAATTAAATTCGTTTTTGATAACTGAAGATGCTACCCAAAAGGGCAGAGAAGCAATTTATGTCCATTTACTTTTTTACTGACTAAAAGTGGTGATGCTACTTAAAAGGATAGTTTATTTCTGTCATCATTTATTTACTGTATTAATTACTGTATTTATGTATAAATTACAGTTTTTTTTCTTCAAGAGGAATATATAGAGATGTTGAAAACATGTCTCAGGTTTTTTTTTCTTGTCCAAACAATTAAAGTCAATGTTGTTTCGACCCTATTGACTAAAATGTCTTGCTTTTTGGGCCAACCGTCCCTTTGGTTAGTAGACCACCGAGTCAGTAAACATTTTTTTTTTAAATGTTTTTGAAAGAGTTCTCTTCTGCCCAACAAGACTGCATTTTTATTATTATCAAAAATGCAGCAATAAGAGTAATATTGTGAAACATTATTACAATTTAAATACATGTTTTCTATTGTAATATATTTTACATTTTAATTTATTCCTGTGATCAAAGCTGTATTTTCTGCATCATTACTCCAGTCTTCAGTGTCACATGATCCTTCAGAAATCATTCTAATATGATGATTTGCTGCTCAAGAAACATTTCTGATTATTATCAATGTTGAAAACAGTTGTGCTGCTGGAAACTATGATATATTTTGGATTTTTTTGATGAATAGAAAGTTTAGAGGAAAGGCCTTTATTTGAAATAGACATTTTTGTAACATTATTAATGTCTTTACTGTCACTTTTGATCAATTTCAAAGCAATTACATCTTTACTAAAATAAATTATTTTCTTACTTTTAATGGAAGTGTATGCAATTTATAATATATATTCAACTTGACAAGTAAATGGTATACTACTTTTATGACTCTTTTATGGTGCTTTTGCATATTTTTGAAGCTTAAATCTTCAGTCATTCATCCTAGCAAATGAATGTACAACCACAATCTGTTCAAATTGGTTCTTTTGTGTTTCATGAAATAAAGTCACACAGGTTTGAACTGACATGAGACTGTAGTTTGATTACTTGATTCAATTACGAGTATCTTATAGCTTGGCAAGCTACAGTTTCAAATTGGCATGCTAACAACAGTGCTCTCAAACAGCAAAGTACATACAAAATGACAGCAGACACTGCTAAATTAATTTTTTCCTCCATCTTTGCGAGAAACACAGGGGTACACAAGATTTCTCTGTATTCAAAATTCATTTCCCAGCTCTGTTTGCTCTGATGCAATCAATCCCCAGCATGTTGGATTCAGTTTGTCGTGTTTGCTCATGTTCTTACTTCTAATAATGCCGCCCTGTCTTTCTGCTCAAGCAAACACATTTCCATGAATACAGTTTCAGTAAACACAGGAGGCATAATTGGAGGTTGAGAGTTGCGCATAAGGACCAACGATAAAACTCCAATAAAAAAAACATAATTAAATTTTGCAAGCCTAAAAGACACACATGCCTCATAAATACTGCACATGATGAAAAATCAATGGACTAAATGAATGAAATTAGTTTTCTTAGGGTTTAATGCATGGCCTGTTCCTGTCAGGTGTAAAAGTTCAGCATGAAAAACAAACAAAAATATATTAAGGCTAGGTTCATTTTCAATATATATATATATATATATATATGCTATTTAAAAAAAAGACTTTTCTAATATCTACTACTTAGAAAGTACTTGTAGTTGTACAATATAGCTTATTTGATCATATTCATTTCCAGATGGACAACATTTTTTTGTTGAATATATTGTACACAGCATTTCATGTTGACAAAGACAAAACTGTGAATGTCTCATTGATAGGACATGTAAAAGTCACGTTTAACTCATGCAAACATATCTAAAGCTGCGTTCACACTATCTGTGACTGTCGCTGCATGTCGCCAGTGGCTGGCGGCGAGGCCATTAGTAGGCGTTTCCAAGTAACGTCTGTGAATTACATTTTTGGAAGGAAAAGAGTAAATATAAATGGAATCTTACAAATTATAAATAGTACATAAAATGTTTGATTTTATAGATGAATGAGAAACAGCGAATGCTCTTTTCCGGTGATTTATCCGTGGCGCAAGCGCCAGTCTATCAGACATCATCATTTACAGGAAACTTGCTGACTTCTAAAATGAACTTCTCCTCCATCTTGCCTCAACACTCCACTAAAGATGTAGAGACGGATCTGCAGCTTCTGCAGAACATATACACTCAATATATATATCCACACATCCTTCTTACATTCTATAGATGCCACTATTTCTAGCCTTTTATTTTAAGAAGTGGACACGAGGTCTTCACCATACCATCCTCTTACAGGCCTCTGTACACAGTCCGATGGATAATAGTAGAATAACTTGTTCATATTCCCATTGATTATACTTAAATCACTTATATTCTGAATAATAAAAATAGTCTTCCCCAGCTCTCTATTAAAATGACTGGGATCGTGTTGCTTTGTCACTGGCAGTGTGAACGCAGCTTTAGAGTCCATTAAAGATGGGCAGCAGATCTGAGCAGTGTCAGTATCATTCACCATCGTTTCTTTTGGCAAGTTATTTTTCACCCTCTAGTCTATATTCATCTCCACTATGCGACATTGACATTCCTGATCTGTGCTCAACTCACTGTACCAACCATGGATTAGCCTGATGGATCCAGATGTGCCGTTTCTGCATGGATTCCACTCCGTAATTACCCCTCCACCGAGACCAAGCGATGCCATTCCTTCCCAGTCATTACCCACACTCCCCAGCGCCCCGGCCAGGTGACATGCAGATGGGCCATCACAAACCAGGTCCCCCAGTCCGCCAGCTTACCCACTAAACACACACACTCAAGAAGGACCACGAGCATCAGGGCCACCCACAGCATCTGTTGTGGCACACCTACTCAATCTTCATAATTTATATTTAAATATTTACTATATACGTTTAGAATAATTAAGTAATCTCAACTATGAAATAACACATGAGAATTACATATGCCCTGTTGACACCTGGTATTAAGATGGTTTTTGGTCGATTGGATCACAAGTGGACGACGCTAAATACCGGTCTAAACAGGGTCTAAAACGTTTTGAGCTTGTCCACTTGCGAACTCTTTCGAGGTAGTGAAAAACGCATTCGACGGGATTGTTTTCGTAGTGTAAACACTCATCTGGTCGAATGTGTTCAAACAGCCGTCTAGCGTCTACTCTCCGCCAACATCATGGGAAGCGCTCTAGCCAGAGGGGATTTAAACTTTGTCGGCTGAAGACCCAAGTTTGGTGACGAGGCACAATGTTCTCTCACCATTCCTGATTTCTAACACACACTCGGCTGGTAAAGCTAAACCAAAGCTAAACTAAACTGAAACTAAAATAAAGCTGATGCTCTCTGTATGTCGTCTCCAGTCGAGTTCATATGTAAATTGCGAGAGCTTATTTTGTCCATTGGATGGAAAGATCTGAAAAATCCATACATTTACCTGCCCATAACCCGCTCCTCGAAGAAGTGGTTGAAAGTGGACAAAAGAGACGGATAAAAACACTGGGTGTAAACGGAAATGTGTCTGCCTCGTCTACTCGTGATCTGATCGTCCACGATCTTAATACCAGTAGTAAACAGGCCTTAGTGACCAAACTCTTATATTTGAGCTTTTCCTCTTTTTTTCTAGATTCCAGCTCTGTTCATTCATTAACAGGAATATGATGACCATGATGATGCTTTTCCTTCATTATCAGCTCAAAAAATAAAAGAGTAACACTTAACAATAAGATCTCATTTGTTAACATTACTTAACATTAACTAGCATGACCATATTGTAAAGTTACCATTAAAATGTATATTCTTAGAAAATAAAATTCAATTCATATTTGTATACAAAACTTTTAAGCAAGTGCCTCGGTAGGGTTTTAAAAAGGTAAAATAAAAAGTCAAGTGAGTCCAAATCTTTGACTGGTAGTATAAATGTAAACTGTGTGTAAAATGAACCTTTGCAACACCTGTCAATGGAAAGCTTTTTTACATTTATACATTTAGAAGATGCTTTTATTCAAAGTGACATTCAAATGAGGAACATCACAAACAATTTGTCTTAAGAGCCCACAATATTCGTAGTACACAACGCCAAGTTTAAAATATAAAACTAGATTAGTACACAAGCTAGAGCAGCTGTGAAATGCAGAAAAGATGAGTAAATACAAATAAGTTATAGTAAGTGCTCTTTTTAAATAAAATATAAACAATTATTTGATTTTAAAGTATTATAAGAGCTTATATGAAGTATATGAGTTTTTATATTTTATTTTGCTCACTTTTTATCAATAGGCGCATTCTTTGGGAATTTAATCCACAACGTTGGCATTTCTACCGCCACGCTCTAGCAGTTCAGCTACAGGAACATATAAATACATTTGGTTGTTTCTCATACATTATTTAGCTGTTTTTCCCTTCTTTCCAGCAGACAACATACATTAGCCAGTCTTTCTGAAACGCCACCAGCCACACAACAGTTCAGGCGAGACACTGCAGGTGAATAGGGTAAAAATTTTAACTTACAGATACCATCACCATGAAACTTTACCAGTTGATTACTCACATGAATAGGAGAAAAAAATGTATTGCAAGTTTTCTGTAATTTTATGTTTAAATATGCTAATCAGGCTATATCTAATTAAAAATATTTTGTTGATATATTCAATGAAAAGACATTACTATAGGGGATTATGAATATCTCCTTTTGTTACCCTGTAAATCAGAAAATACTGCCAATAGCCTTAAAAATTTGATTTCGGCCCTATTTTTATATGTCATATAAATGACATAAAATGTCATATAAATCAGGACAAGAATGATATATCAACAAATCCCTCTGAACAAACCTTCACAATATAGTTAGGAATACGACTGTGAAGTTTGGTCTATGTAGGTGCTACAGACGTGGAAAATCGTCACTAGGAGTGTGAGAAAAAACTCATTTTGAGAAAACGGCCTTTAAAGATTTTTTTGGCAAAATTCCACTAATTTCTATTGAAAGCCATGAATTACAGACAAAATATGCTTTAGGTCCAAGTAAAATCCATGTATCACACTGTTTAACATCCAAAACACATTACTGCTTCATCCATGACTGATCATAACATCCAAAACAACACATCAACAGTCCATCACACAGGTGGAATGACAAAAACTAAATATATCACACCTATAGTAGACGTCACAGAAACGCACGTTACGCTTCTGAAGATGACTGCAGAGTCAGCAGTCGAAACTGTCAAGGTATGACAACAAACTTTAAACCTGTCGTATAAAAAAGAACCACTCTAAGAAATACAAATAGTAGGCTAAATGAACTCATATCTTATGACATACTGCGGAAATGTCAGAGCGCGTCATTTGACGATTCTGAACGAAGTTGTCAGAAATTTCGAGTTAAATGGCCCATTTTACTTTCATGATTGGATGCTGATAAACAGGAAATTACCATATTTGGATCCGACAGCATCGATGGCGGAGCAGCTGGAGGATTTAGAACGCCAACTTTTGATGAATTTAGGCGAAATCTAGACACGCAAACAGACAAAGTGTAGTAAAATAAAGACCTAAATGAGTATTTTGGACTTTTTTTCACCACAAGTCTGAAAGAAGACTTGTTATTGAAGACAAATAGCCCAAAATCTCAAAATTGACCAGTAAAAAAAAAAAGATGTTTTTGCCTGCCGTGTCTCGCCTTAAGTTCACTCAGTGATTTTGTTCCTCAGACATTTGTTGTGATGGCTTAAAGGGATCGTTCATCCAAAACTGAAAACTCTGTCATTTACTCACCCCAAGTTGCTCCAAACCTGTATGAATCTGCTGAACACAAAAGAAGATATTTTGAAGAATGTTGGTAACCAAACAGTTAACAAATAAAAATAAAATACCATACAATGGAGTCCATCAAGTGTTTGGTTCCCAACATTCTTCACAATATCTTCTTTTGTGTTCAGCGGAAGAAAGACACTCATACAGGTAAGATAAACTGGGTATATAAAAAATAGCAAGTGACACATCCAGTTATATATAAATAAATAATAAATATCAATAAATATTTGCCAATCTGATCAAATAATGTAGAAAACAAACAAACAAACAAACACACAAACTTCTAAGTGTTGGTTCACATAGAACATGTGTAAACCAAAATGCAAGATGCAAATCAGTGTAATAAAAAAGCACGGTCTAGATTTCTCTTCTTTTTTTTAATGCCCAAGACGTTGCAAAAACGCAGTCCGTCTAGCGAGTTCACACTGAAAAACAACGCAAAAGTAGAGCAGTGGAATGGAAAAACGTATTCTGTGTGAACGGCCCCTAACAGATAAACCTTTTCTAAAAGAAAATGGACAAGATGAGTGCATTGCATAGTGGAAAACAAGCAGATCCAGCCAAAATTTCTATTATATAGATAATATTTTCTATTATATATAGAAAATGTGCATACTATGCATACTTGCATACTATGAACTTGAATATGTAGAGTACAGTACATGCATAATGCTATTCCAAACATAGCCCAATTCGAAAACCAATTACAGGCCAAAGCCAAAATTGTTCTTGCATTTGACAAGTGTTAATTCTGTACAGAATAGAAAAGACGCCACCGTAAGCGTATGACACTAAACAATAAAAGTAGCCGGAAAATAAAAAGCATTCAGCAGGTTTCCTCGACATCTCAAACGATCACTATAATACTGTACACTTCATGCAGTAACAGTAAACACGTTAACACACACAGCGACCCGTCTATAGGAGAGGCAATCTCGCCGTCTATATGAAAGTGTGGCCTCTTTTCACAAAGGCTGGAGGGGCTGAAAAACCTCATCAAAAAAATGTCCCGTTTCCAAGCGATGACGGAAAACACATTTCCAGGGAATGTGCTCGAAAAGTAAAAAGCAAGGATTGACATTGTAATTTGCCTCGCGCCACTATGATTGTGTTGCATTCTCTCAATAGGAGAAAGACATTGGAATTCATGAGGTACTTTTATCACGGTGCAGCGTGGGTAAAAATCAGTGCATTACCTCTGAAGGGTAAGAGCACTTTCTCTCTTGAGAACATTTATGCTCTCTGACCTTGTCTGTCTGTCTCTCCCTGTCTCACTCTCATATTCCTGCCTATCATGGTCTCACATTAGTCAATTATAGGTGCTTATCTGGGCTGAAGTTATACGGTTGACTTACACACGTGCAGCTGCCGGTTTCCCACCGGCACAATCTGCAGGTGCGATGCAGCTCCTGATGGGGTTTATTGAAGTGTATTGACTTCACTTCCCTTTAAATGCATGTGTACAGACGTGTCTCACGCTCGTGAGTGTGTGTGTGTGTGTGCGCTGACAGGATTATTATTTTATGAGCCGCTGCTCTCTCGGCTCTCCTCTGGATGTGTTCTTCAATAGATTGAATTAAGATTAAAACACTGAGGCCTGTGAAGCAGGTGAGCAGTGGAAAAGAGATGTTGTCATGTGTTTATTCCGCTTTTATTTGGTTGATTATTCAATAATTTGATGCAGAGATCTGCAGATCTGTAGGGATGGACGGCCAGTCAGTTTGTCCTTTTAGGGTTTTATAAAGATAAAACTAGTTGAGAAACATAAAATGGTGAATCCTAAAAGAGTCCAAACCTCTTAATATTACATTTTGACAGTTTTATATTCTTATATAATTATCAATTGGTTTTGATCTTACTGCTTATTTTACTAACCAAAAATAACCTAACATTGTACTACAATGTTTTTTTTGGTCTTGTACCTTGGTCAGTACAGATGGTAATACTGTGGTACTTTGAAAAAATCAAACATGACCTTTACATGGTACATGTTCTCAATACCATAGTACTTTTTGGTAGTAATAGTAAGGTACCTTAAAATATACCAAGGTAGTGAAATTCATGTCCGAGAAACCACAGTAATATTTTTTTCCATTACAAAAAAAACAAACAAACAAAAAAACAGTGGTGGTATCATGATACATGATCAGATAGTAATACTATGGGATTTTTTTCCATAGTCACAAGTCCCACTGTAATTTTGCAGTATTTATTGTAATACATTGGAATACAATGTAAATAAATATCATATGTACATGAATTTCAATATCATGGTATATTTCAAAGTTCCATAGTATTACATCTGATACCATCACTGTATCATGGCACTGCCAAAGCGCTTTTTTTATACCATGGTACAGTGACAGTACGAGATCCAGATGTTTCGATTTTATCGGCCATCAGGTTAATACGACAGTAAATATTAGGGCTAGGTGTATTTGCAATTGTCAAACAAATTCAGTTTCAACATTAATGTTTAATTTTGAGAGAGAGCAGAAACAGGACTGACAGACCTCCATCTTGTTTCGGCTGTTCACGGCGTTTGAGCAGCTGCCATAATATTTACTTAGGAGCCAGATTGACTTTTCTCAGAAATCAATATGTGCTTTGGCTGTGCTGAATATCTGCTACGCTGGGCTGAGCCTGCATAGCAATGGCTTCTCTGTAACACTCCGATAACAAAACATACACCTCTCTCTGTTTCTCCTTCAAACTCTTCCAATCAATCCTCGTGTCTTTAGCTGTCGCTCACACTCTCTCCTCTAAATCATTGCCCTCTCTGTCGCTCTACACGCCGTCCTTCGCTAACGTGTGTAGACATACGTTATAATAAAGGAATGTTAATAATTCATGTCAGAGCAATTGGACACAATTAAGTGTGTTGACTGGGCCATTAATTTTCCAGTCAGAGTCAGAGTTGATGCAGAGAGTGTCAGAGTGCTGATCAGCCCCTCCAAAGAGATCTCACAAAGCTCTCCCAGAGTATGTTCACACTTGTAGTTCGGTTCGCTTGGTTCGTTTGGTCCGGACCAAAAAAAAAAAACATTTAGTACTGGTTTGCTTAGCGTTCACACTGGCATTTTAAAGGCACAGGGATATGTTCACAACCTGATTGGTCGGCTTCTATTAAGTATATTTAGCGACGGAATTTACTGAACATCCAAAACAATGTGGAATCCTCACACACACACACACACACACACACACACACACACACACACACACACACACACACACACACACACACACACACACACACACACACACACACACACACACACACACACACACACACTAATGAAGATCTGCTGTGAGGAGACGCGGTTCTGATGTCTGTACTGAACTGTGATGGGCAACATCATGACTATGACGAGAAAGAACAGATACGCTTGAGCATTCTGTCCTTTTTAGGGACACATCATGTGACATCATGTACCGTTTTTGGTCTTTGGTCCGTGTTGCGTTCTTATTTCAGTCTAATCGCACCAGAGTTCGTTTGGAAGTGGAGCGAGACTCATCTTTTCAGTGTTCTCGGTCCTGTTGTTTGGTGTCACCAGGGTTCGGATGGCAGCGTTCACACTTATTCAACTGAACCGCAATAACAGAGCAATCGCACCAGGGTTCGTTTTAATCCAACCAAACATGCCAAGTGTGAACACACCTTTAATAGCTCAACTGTTTCTCCTAGACAGCAATTAGATTAAATGGTAAACAAAATGCTTAAAGTCCCCATGAAATCAAAATGGAAGTTTTTTGACATTTAATATGAATGTCAGCCTTACTGTTGTCTTAAGGGTAGTGTGCCAATGACAAAATTCACATTTAGAAGATATAAACAGTCTTACAGTCTCTCACTTCCGCCAATATGGATAAATGATTTCGATGACATCACTCTGCACTTCTGCAGGTTCTCATCCAATCAAATGCTCTCTAGAATCTGAAGCCCCACCCCCTACATTTAAAGTTACTTATTCGCACAATTACTATTTTCTACATGTTGAATGGCAAATTGTACACTACATAGGGGATAGGGAACGATTGAGACAGTGTAAATATGTTTTCCATCAGGGTGAATGAAGTCTGGCTTCACGTAAGTGTCACGGGAACCGCCGCAGCTCCGGTCCAGAGACACGACAGCACAGAGCGGCTCATTTGTGCGAGTCGACGCAGACCACAAAACTTATCAGACCCATTTGAATTCTGCACATAACTGCACAGAACGCTGTATTTTAAAGCGATGGAGAAGATAAGGAGGAAAAACGGTTAGACTTGGCATAAGAAACAGCACTGATGAGTAGAAGAGACAACATCAGTGCCATGCACCAACATAAATTACACACTTTTCAAACTACACATCCTCAACATTAGTTGGGTCATCTATAGAAGTTCCGTGACCGTGGATAGCGAAGGTTCGTTTCTCACTGGATTTGTCATCTATAAAGGTTAAAGAAAAAAATTAGCTGGGGTGCTCCTCACAACATTTTTTTTTTGAGTTTTTTCTCACACTCCTAGTGACGATTTTCCATGTCTGTAGCACCTACATACACCAAACTTCACAGTCGTATTCCTAACTATATTGAGAAGGTTTGTTCAGAGGGATTGGTTGATATATCATTCTTGTCCTGATTTATATGACATTTTATGGCGGAAATCAATTTTTTAAGGCTATTGGCAGTATTTTCTGATTTACAGGGTAACAAAAGGAGATATTCATAATCCCCTATAGTAATGTCTTTTCATTGAATATATCAACAAAATGCAAAAATTATTTTGAACCTTGTTTTTTTCAATGGTCAGATTTCTCACTTCACAATATATGCAAATTAGCACATATTTATTTAGATATAGCCTGATTAGCATATTTAAACATAAAATGACAAAAAACTTGGTAAAGTTTCATGGTGATATCTGTACGTTAAAAAATGACCCTATTCACCTGTAGTGCCTCGCCTTAAAGAGCAAAAATTGGCGACCATCTTAAATTTGAAGGTCAAAAATAGGTCAAATCAATAAATCTACATCATTTATGAATTTCTTGACCCATATTGGATATAGGGCACTCACAAAATTTCCCCACATTTTTGTGAAGGGCACCCCAGCTCATTTTTTTTTCTATTTATCATCATGTTGCATCACAACAAAAACAAATGATATATATAATCATGGAAAATTAATGATTATTTTGAACAGTTCAAATAAATATATTAAAAATTTTCCTTATGCATGATTAGAGTATATGCTATATACAACTTTACACAAAGAATAATACAACTTAAAATCAATTGTTCTAATAAACAACTACATTTTGTTTCATCAAAGTGTCATGCTTCTGCTTCAAGAAAAAGTCCTTGACATGTAAACCAAGGTTAATAGTTGCTCTGTCTGGATGCTGCACAGAAGTGCTTCACATCATAGCACGCACTTTATTGGTTGTGTATGTTTTTGGCCAACTTGTTCAAATTTTGATGTAATTTTAGTGAGAAATAAGTTGACACCAAAGCTCTCTATTTTGTTGTAGATGATTACACTGCCTCAGAAGTCTGTCCGAAATCAGTTTCGTAAGGTGTCTTCGTGCGCAAATCCTGCCTGCAAAGTCACCTGTTGTGTTTAGCAAGCAATATTAACCAGAACTATCTGTTGTATAATAGCACAGTATAAAAGTTTCCTTCGAGTTGCTTCCGAACTCCTGCACTGGCGTGTTTGAGACATTAGCTGAGCTAAGCAGCAGGCGGTTGTGTGAGTGGTCAAGCCATGCAAAGAGTGTAATACACAATGACAGCATGTTGGCCCATAATCATTCAAACTTGACCTGACACATCCTGACTCCCCCTGTTGCCACGGCTCTGCCAATCAGCAGAGCGGGACACGGGTTGCCAAGCAACAGGCTCAGAAACAGCTCTGGCCGCGTGTGCGGGAGGTTAAAGAGCAGTGGGCAGACGGCGGGCGCACCGCTAGTGTGACACACGCTTAGACATGCAAGCCTACAGGTTTGGTGGAACAAATGTGGCAAAAGTAAAACTCTGTAATACTGCAGGAAGCTATTCAGCATTCACAATCATCAGATTCATATTCCTCGCCTGGCCCAATTTATTTTGAGTGATTCACTTGAGCAATAAATGCCATGTGACTAAACACCCTGGAGCCTACATATAAAAATGTAATATTATATAAAAAAAATAATAATAAAATGAGTATATGTAAAACATCTATTCTAAAATAAAATACAAAGGCTTTTATAAAGGAGGTGCAACAGTAATATTATACATGACACCAGTGTTCAATAAATAATAAAACATTATTTAAAAAAAAAATATATATATATATATTCAAATAGTTACAAATAACATAAACAAATCATTTAATTATATATAATATTTAATCATATTTAATTGAATGTGTAAAACATTCTATAATCAAATGTGCAACAGCAGCATTATTAAAATACCCTAATGTCTATATATCACAAATGTAAAAAAAAGATATTTGTAATAACACATGAAATAATATATAGTTTTTATAATACTATTTTACAGATATATCAGAATTGACAGCTGGTTAGTTCTGCTTTGCTGAGGATTGGGTATTAAGTGATACAAAACATGAACCAATTTTTTTAACTGATGCTATTTATTTATTCATTTTTTAAGGATATTCTGATCTTTTGGTTTGTGTGCATCCCATTTGAAATAAAAGGAGAAAATAATGAATGATATAAAATACTTTTCATGTGTAAAAGTTAACTGTGAATGTCCAATAACAGATATTATCACATGGTTACATAACATTTTTGATGTTTATACAGGGATATATATTCTAGGCCTACCGTAATCACTATATGATATTACTCATTAAGGGGGTCCAAGACAAATGCACGGGTCGAATCTGTTGATGCGTTTGCTTATACCTCCTTTGCATAGCAGCTCACACCACACAAACACGCATACTGTAGACGTGCACGGATAAAAAAAAGAAACAGCATGTGGAGCAGAGCGCCTGCTGATCGCACACTCCACACCAATTCATCATCTCTGCACTTATAGAGTTGTTATGTTTTTGTACAGCACCACTAGCCTACACACTCTCAAAAGCATTAACAGCAACTCATTAAGTCTGCAGAGCATGTTGCATCACAACAAAAACAATGTACAGCTCGCTCCGGCTCATTAGCAACATTAGAGCTTTGTCAGACGAACAAGCTAACTAGCTGCCTGCGCGTGGTGTTCGTCTTTAGGTTAAAAGCTTCTTACAGGTATATTGGGGATTGTTTTTTCTTTTTTTCCTTTGCGCTGGAGACACTTTCCCCGAGTGTGAACTTAATTACTCTGTCAAAGAAGAGGCTCATTAGCGCCTCGCTAAAGTCTGGGAAACACGGCGGCACGCTCATCCATGCACCCAGCTAACACACAAGCACCTGATAACAAGTTGTTTTCGATTTAAACACCTTGCTTTTTCCTCTAAACAGCTTTTTCTTTCTTCATTAAGTAGACAGAGATGTATTTCTGTGGGTGATTGTCTTGCTGTAGGGGTGATGTGGCGTAGCGGCTAAAGTTGCTCTTTTTCGCCCTCGATCAGGACACCTAACCCCAGGCTAATCCTGAAGGGATTGTTCCTATAACAAGTGTAGGCTACTGCAAGTCGCTTTGGATGAAAGCGTCCGCTACATGCACTACCTACTAAGTTCTTTGGCCTCTGTCAGGCTAATGCACTTTTGCTATTTTCGCTTACAGATACCATTTAGGCCTACTAAAAATGCGTACTCTGCTGTTGATGAGAAAGCTGATACTTTTAAGTGTTCAGGAAAATTTCACCTGTTTTGTGACATACAACCACATCATTAAACTGCATCTGGACACATGTTTACGTTAGCATGTAAGTGCTAGTCCCTATAGCAATGCAGCCACAGCCAACAAGAACACAACACTTTGAATTAGTTAGTGTTATTACTTGAAAAAAAAATCAAGGTAAATCCTGGTATGATTTACTATATTTTTTTAAATATATTAATATATATATATATATTTCTAAATAAAATTGAATAAATAATCTAAATAAATGCATAAAGTAGTAAGTAAATAAATACCTTATACTAAATAAAAAATAAATAAAATAACATCAGCTAAATAAATCCACAAGTAAATAAGTAATAATCTATTAAAATATAAATAAGTAAATAAATAAATAAATAATCTTTTTCACTTCAGATTAATAAATAAATACATAAAGAAATCAAAATAAAGAAATAAAATAACTTCAGCTAAATAAATAAATACATAACTAATGCTAATAAAAATAATGAAAAATATAATAACTAAAAATATGAAATAAAATAACTCCAATAAAATAAAAATAACTAAAATAACTTCAGCTAAATAAATGCACAAGTAAGTAAATAACTTATGCAGAATAAAATAATAATAAATAAATAAATAAAATAACCAGTTAAAAAACAAAACAGAAATTAATGTTGCAAACATTTTGTTGATTTGCTCTTCACAGATTTTACCCTCATGTTGATGCTTGTACTTGAGCCAGGCTTTGTATCAACATACCAAAAAAAAAAAAAACTTGTCTACCATAACAGTAGTTAATCGGAAAAAGAAAACTGACCATAGAAGATGCTAATGCTAGCTATAGCTCCCCTTGTTGAAGCAATTCTTAAACGCAACAGTGCAGGAAACCATAATCTAAAATGTTCCCTATAGATCTGGAGCACATGGGGACGAGACTGACCCGTACTGACCCCCGGTCTGACCCCACCGTAAACTACAGCAGTTCGACTTCATTAGAACTTCACGCGCTTGCTTGCTCTCTGCAGCGAAGGCCACCGGGAGCTGTGAAAACAACAAGATCAAAGTCTTTCCTCCTGTGTGTGAGTGTGAAGCCATGCTACTCACCACGGGCGTCTCCTCACATCATACAGGTCAATCTTGTTGGGTGCTCTCCACTTAGTGGCTAGAGAGAAAACAGGACACACTCAGAGTGTGACAGCACAAATGGATGTAATGGGGTGTATAGCAGAGTTTCCTACAGAAGAACTGTACCTGGGTAGTATCTGGTGACACCAGTGGCGCTGCCGAACACCTGCCAGCGCAGTGAAGGATCCTCTCGAGTGTTTTCAATGAACACCCTCTCCAGAGACTGAGTCCAGTTCAGCTCGTTCAGGATAGTGGGAGCTGAAGGACACACACACATCACCAACATCACAGGCGGTCGAGTAACCTTTTACCATTTGCAATTAGACAAGCTTCAAGCATTCACGGTTTAAGTACTCTTTTTTTTAGCCATTCTATACACTACCGTTTAAGAGGTCGGGGTCAAGAAGGGTTTTTTTAATTGGAAAATAGTACCCATTTTTTATATAGCTATATATATATATATACAAGGATCCATTAAATTATGAAAAGTGACAGTAAAGAGATTTATAATGTTACAAAAGATTTTTCTTTTAAATAAATGCAGATTTTTTTTAATCATCGTTTCTTCCAAAATATGAAGCAGCACAACTGTTTTTTAACATTGATAATAATAATAAATGTTTCTTGAGCAGCAAATCATCAAATTAGAGTGATTTCTGAAGGATCATGTGACACTGAAGACTCGAGTAATGATGCTAAAAATTCAGCTTTGATCACAGGAATAAATTACATTTGAAAATATATTCAAATGGAAAATTGTTATTTTAAATTTGTACTGTACAGTTTGTACTGTATTCAGCCTCGAGAGCCTTGAATAAGAGACGTCTTGAAAAGACATTCAGTCATCTTAGCAACCCAAAACTTTTGAATGGTAGTTCTTTTATTTTTCTCTTTTTAAATTATTTAATTGTCATTCTTATTTTACAATTTTGTTGCCTTTTTAAAGAAATATTTTCCTTTTCAGTGCTTTATAATAAAATATGTGCTTCATAATGAACTTTACAAATAACAGTCTTAGTTAACAAACTAAACACTGAATGTGAAATAAGATAGATGTGATCTGCTGAAGAACATGCTAAGCAACCGGGAATTTGGCCTTTTAAAATGTTGAAAAACAAATCGTGATATCCACAAACAACATCAACCCCCCAAAAAAGAAAGATATTTCTCATAACAGAGACACATGTGTCAGAACTCCATAATTATATGGAAATATTCCGAGAAGCACTTCTGACTGCTGAAACGGCCGGACACCATCTACAGACGTCCAGACATCACGCCTGACCTTGACAAGGTTATCACTGTGTGGAGGGGAAACAGCTTGCTCCTGAGTCACACACACTCTTAAAGGGCATCCAGGAACGCTTTTACAATCAGAGAGGTTCTAGAGGATCTTAGTATTCTCTGGTTCTGTAGCACACCTACAGTAAGACTACAGTACTGGTGCTTAAAGAACCAAACACAGTCTAATATCAAGACGTTTATCAAAAGGACAAACCTTGACCTAGTTGGTATTTATACATTTTACAGGTGGCTAGAGAGAATATTATTGGACACAATTTGTATTTACTATATATATTCAAAGATTTCTGGTCCATTTTAGTCCCAGAAGAGAAATCTTTAATATACACTACAATTCAAATGTTTGAGGTCAGTAAGATTTATTAATGTTTTTGAAAGAAGTCTGTTATTCTAATCGAGGCTGCATTTATTCATTAAAAACTGAAATATAGTGAAATAATATTACAATTTATAAGAACTGTTTTCTATTTGAACGCATTTTAAAATGTAATTTATTCCTGTGATGCATCATTACACCGGTCTTCAGTGTCACATGATCCTTCAGAAATCAGTATAATATGCTGATTTGCCATTTCTGATTATTATCAATGTGCTGCTTCATATTTTTCTGAAAACTGTGATACTTTGATGAAGAGTTCAAAAGAACAGCATTTATTTGAAATAGAAATTTGACATTTTAAATGTCTACTGTCTTTTTATCTTTTGATAAATTGAATGCCTCCTTGATAAATAAACATCAATTTCTTTAAAAATCCTACTGACCCCAATCTTTTGAAAGGTAGTATATTTTGTGAAATATTCACATTCAGATTCTTAAATCTAACAACAACAAAAAAATAGCTAAAAGCCACAAAAACTGCCTTTTTTATTTTAGAGTTCTTCACGCTTAAGCTAATAAATCCATCATAAGGTTAGAAAATGGCCTTTATAAATGTGTCCAAAACCAAAGCCAGCAGCCTTACAGACTCTCTAACCAGTACATGTATAGAATACAGAGGACCAGCATCCAATCCACCATAACGTCATGTCTGATGATCTAAAACTAATTCAAATGTTTAATGACCACAATGCTTAAATTTCAGATCTTATAAACCTGTATGATGGAATCTCAGTTGACAGGATGTCCTGCACACACTGGATTCAGTCGTGTCTTAAAGCTTCCCACCTCTGTGTAAGCGGCCTGAGAAGGTTTGTACACGGGCGTAAAGTAGTTGCGCTAGCTTTATTTAACTGACAGCTCTCTGCAAGCGTACTCCATTCTGGTCCCATGCAGTTTGTCTCAGAGTGCAAGAGAAACTTTTGCAACGTGTCTCACTCTCGCAACTGTCTGTCTTCTCCGCTCAACTGTCTGTTGTCCTCCTCTGTCTGTGTTTGTTATGCTCAGCGTGTCAGTAATGTCTCTCCATCTTTTGTGGTCCCTCCGTCACCAGAGCTACACACCTTCATGACACACAGCGCAAACACTGACCTGACACTGCCAGCAAATGTCTTCGTCCATTTCTGCATCTTCCCTTCATACTGAACTAGCACGTCTCTTATTCGCTTTCTTACACAAAGCGTGTTTATACCACATAAATTACTATTAAATCTCACAAATAATTACAAAGAAATGGCAAGTAACACATTGTATGTCAACTCTCTGTACATTTGACAAAATGTGCAATATGCAACCAGAGCACATTAGACAGCTTACATATGAGATTAAATATACTCACACCGGCCACTTTATTAGGTACACTTTGTACCGGGTTGGGCTTTTTTTGTCTTCAGAACTGCATTTATTGTTGATGGCATATATTCAACAAGGTGCTGGAAATATTCCTCAGAGACATTTACTCGTCTGAAGATTTGCTTTGAAAGAAAGTGTCTTGAGCTACCCATGCAAGCAACATTTATCTGATCAAAAATACAGTAAAACAGTTATACTGTACATTTAAAGTAGCTAACAACTTTCTATTTAAATATTTTTTTTAAATGTAATTTATTTCTGTGATCAAAGCTGAATTTTCATCATCATTACTCCAGTCTTCAGTGTCACATGATCCTTCAGAAATCATTCTAATATGATGATCTGATGCTCAAGAAACATTTCTGATTATTATCAATGTTAAAAACAGTTGTGTCGCTTCACAAGTATATGGAAAGTGTTTTTCAGGATTCTTTAATGAATAGAAAGATCAAAAGAACTACATTTATTATAAATAAATCTTTTGTATTGTACTAAACGTTACTAATGACACCAGTTCAAGACAGAAAGATTATATATTACTGTAAAATTATAAAATCTTTAACACCTGCTACAGATAAAGTTGTGTTTTTCATCTTCCATTAAAGTTTCTGATGTTTAAGTGTGTGTATGAGTGTGTCTTTGAGTCAAGGATACAATGACAGACCTCCGTGCACACTGCTTACACCATTATCAGACACACACACAGGGGGGTATGCAGATTCAACCACACCGGAGTGGACAGCAGCTGGGACACACACACGCACGCACGCACGCACGCACGCACGCACGCACGCACGCACGCACACACACACGCACACACACACACACACACGCACACACACACACACACACAAGCACACATGCACACACACACGCACACACACAGGGCTGTGGCAGGTTGTCTAAGTAGAATTATGAGGGCTGGGTAGATAAGGAAACAGACGCAAAACAAAGGCCTCGTTGATTTATTTCCGAGGACACGACGCGCCGGACAATTGATAAAAAGAAAAATATCCTCCGAGGGAGAATTTGTGGGTGGCGGGGTGGGACTATGTGCGGCTCATCCTTCAAAATAAGAGTGTGTGTGTGTGTGTGTGTGAATCCTTTTAGAGGCCAAACCATCAAACACAATCCCTCGGACACTTTTAAGAGCACCGGTTGTGCTAAACGCTCGCTGTTACAGAGCGAAGCGCCACATGAGGAGCAGCCCAGGTTACGAGGCCGATTTATGGGGTGTGCTGTGAGCCAGAAATCCTTCATACTGAATCCCGTCATGCTTATTACTCAGCAAAGCCGCTCTACAGGAGTCTGTGTGCTGGATCAGCGCGGCTGGGTGAACGAGGGATGCTAACATAGGTATTTTTACCATATACAAATCTGTGTTTACAAAAATCCATGTTAGAACAATTATACATATCAATAAATAAATACATCTTAATATAAAATGGATCATTCTGTTATAATTTGTTATAATTTCTAATTGGATCAGAGTTCACTTTCATTACGGATTCAGTCAAATTGAATGATTTATTCAGACTGATTTGTGAAGCTGTTCGATCGACTCACTGAAAAGAACCGATTTAAAAGCCACGCCTAGTCAAGTTTTATTCTGGCACTATTGAAATAATTTAGAGCAGAGAAATATTATATTCACTATGCAAATGTATTGAATTTACAAAAACAAAAAAAGGAAACATTTTCTTTAAATAATACTAATGTTTTTAACATCAGCTGAACACACTGAACTACACTTTTGTAGTACATTGACAATTAACATTTTTTTAAAACAGTTTCACAGGACATTTTTTGGCCACGATAACAAAAGACATATTATTGTTTATAAATAATAAAAATTATAAAAACCTTTATAAAATGTCATCGCAAAAATAAGGAAGAGCTTTGAACTATTTCTGTTTGAAGATGTTTTTGAAATTGTCAGCTGGCTCTCATAATTTCTTAATGTTTGTCTAAAACTATGACAACATATGACTTTATGGAAGAAAAATAGCGATTGTATAGTGAATTGAACTAAAATGTGGACATTTTATAGGAGCTGGTTTGTGACAGCGTAAAATCACTCAATCTTTCTGTTAATTTTAACAACACATTTAACAACATTAACACAGGGAACAAAAGTACAGACACACTTTCACATTCTGTATTTGTTTCTCAAACACTTTCACCGCCCTCACATCTCATCCGCATCAAGGCCACAGACAGCGAGACACATCCATATCAGTGTCTGCAGTCCATGCCAACACCTGTCAGAGCACTGGAACATATGTCACAACAAACACACGGACCTCAGGTGATCTGGAAGAACAATAACACTTCACATTCATCTAAACGCATCCATCAGGGAAATCTCTCCCAGTACTCCAGTAAGTTTAGGAATACTATATGCAGTGTTATTTCAGTTTTATTTATATACTATTATTAATATTTTTAATTAGCTTTTATTTGTTTATTTTCAGTTTACATTTGATATTAGTTTATGTTTTCAGCAATTTTGCAATATTTCTATTTACAGTAGATTTCATTTCTTTTTATTTCAGTTTTAGTTGAGTAATTTTAGCAATTTATTTTCAGTTAGTTTTTCCCCCGTTAGTTATCAGTTTTTCATGTACTATTTTTATTTTATTTCATTTCAGCTTTATTTCAATTATCAAAAAACATTTTGTTAACACTTTACAATAAAGTTGCATTTATTAAAGTGACCCTATTCTGCTATTTTAGAGGTTCCTAATGTTGTTTTGGAGTCTCCTACAATTGTTTTACATGCATCCAAGGTCAAAAAGTAATGTTTAATTAATTTTCTCATGAAATACATCACCTCTTTTCTCACAGTGTCTGAAACGGAGTCTGCTCTGCTCTGATTGGTCAGACGGAAGAGTCTGCTCTGCTCTGATTGGTCAGACGGCCCAGTCTGTTGTGATTGGTCTAAGGCTTACAGTGCATGTCAGAAACCAAAGGCCATTACCACATCTGAACTTCATCTCCGCAGGCTTACGGTAACAGTAAACAGTAACGATGGGGGCGCTTTTACTGTATCGATTCAAACATGTCTTCATCCTTTTGAAGTGCATGCAAAGTGGATTTGCTTTGACAGAACAACAAAAGGAGTCTTCTCAACATGTTGACAACACGAACCAGACTCTTCCAGTCTCTACACTACAGTGTTTGAGGTGCAAAGGAGACAGGAACAGGCTGGCCTGGCGTTATGCAAACTTGCTACAAACCCAAGGTGAGACTGGAATTACTGACGACTCATTAAAGCAATTCAGCATCGCTGCTTTCTTTTGGGAGACAATAACTCCCTTTATCTGCACTTTGATCTCTGAAACTTTGCAGGCCTTTTACAATCACACACAGCTAATTACACACTACATGAAAGGTAATATCTGAAAAAGCATTCACATTGTTTTAATCATTTTAATCATTAATCATTTCAACGGAAATTATAATATCAAAGCCAGATACTGGTTTGCTAACTAAAGCATGTCTCCAGTTTAGTTTTAACCACATATAGAATTCATTTTCCCCTAAAAAAACATTTAATCTTTTTTTGAAAAAGTTCCCGCAAAAACAACGAGGGGAAAAACGACAGAGGGCGGAATCTCAGAACTGCTGGCGGAAAATGGAAAGGAAAGAAGTCTTTAATTAAAATGATACTGTAACCAATAAACAGCGGAAATATAATTTGTGAATGTGCTGGTGAATGAAGGAAGGCGTTGTCTGCGTTGAGGTTTTTAATTAGTGTGGCGGAGAGCGATAGTGCCCCTTCACTGAGCAGGACGAGCACGCAGAGAGAGGAGCGTGATGGAGGAAAAAACACTTCAAATCCACTGTTTATACCAGTCCCACTTCTTATTGTAGAGTCACATCTCAAAGGGGGTTCAGTTATATCTCGCTTCCAGCAGAGACCAGCGAATGAAATCTTCGGGAATTACATAATGCATAATAATAATATTCTTAAAGCACTATTATTTAAAATGTATGTAGTACAACGTATAATCAGTTGTTTGTTCTCGTAAATCATTTTAACCATTAATATTCATAATTGACACATATTAATACCAATTAATATTCATGATGAGCAGTTTTTTGATGTCCCCCTACTTTTCAAATCATATAGACTTCATATAACAAGTTAAATAATAGAAATTGTTTATTTATATTTAAAAATACATTCAAATTGATTTAATTAAAATATATTAAAATGTATTTTTACTTTTATTTTTGCATGCTCCTAGTCTTACTTTGCCAAAAATAAAATAAAACAAAAATAATTAAAGGTCACGTGTCTAAACTGATAAAATGTATACCTTGAATGCAATGCAAGTCACTTTGAATAAAAGCCTTTGCCAAATGCATAAATTTTGCCATGTTTTATTTGTTTACCCCCCCCCCCCCCCCACCCCCCACAGATGCCATCTGAAAGGAACAAATCACACCATTACAATCAAACCAACACTGCATCCACTGTTCCTGTTTTTTTTCTGAGGGATGGTAAAAAAAGGTTGTCAGTATCCACGGGAGGTGCTAATCCGTTCATTCAGACAAATGAAAGCTGTTTCTCCTCGCCTTTCATGCACACACACAATGAAGTCTTTCAATTTCACTTTAATAAGCACTATTTCCAACAGTATCTCCAGCAACAATTGAGGCCTGAAAAAGAACTTTAGAGGGTGACAGTTTCTTACAGTGGGGATTAAAATCAAAGACGGAATAATATCGAACAAACTTGATCTGTATTAGCATACGTGTCATTCTCTGTCAACTGGGCTAATCTGCTTGGAGTTGAGTTGATGGTACAATAGTCGTCAGTGGTGGACTTAAGTTTGGAGACATGGACACAAGTGTCTTCAAGTTTATGCATTTAAAGCATTTTAATTTGGAATATAATATGCAGCAATTTTAAAGGCATGACCAAGATAAATATGCATATAGTCTCACAGAAACAGTTTCAGGTAGACCCGTCACACTTTAACAGTGACAGTACAACTCTGAACCTTTACTGTAGGAAAGAAAAATCACAAATGAGATCTTTGTGATATCGCAGTTATTTCTTTTAGACAAACTGTTTAAAAGGAGAAAAAATGGTGATTAAGTTGACAGTTTCTTGAGAAAAAGCCCCCCATCTTTTATAATCTTCAGTTCAGATTTATCCGGTTCAGAAGAGGCCTAAACAAGATCCTAAACTGTGCTCAGATTTGCTGCAAAAAGAAGAGATTTAAATATGAACTCAAATATTTCTCATTAAAATCTCCAAAGGATAAATTACTTGAGACTTTATCCACATCTCTTTACTCTTATAGTACAACAACTATTTTTCTCTCTCCAGGAATTGCAGGAGAAACAGCAGTAACACTTTACAAGGTAAATTGGTCACATTAGTTAAGTTTAGTTAATACATTAACTAACAATAAAGTATTTATTATTATAATATTAGTATTTTTTATTATTAATGTTTGTCAATAAAAATAAAACTCTTCATTGTTAGTTTATGTTAGCTCCATTTAAAGTCCATTAAATAATATTAACAGATACAACTTTTAATTTAAAAGGCATGAAACAGAAGTTGCGATAGTCTTTTATTCCCTTGTGACATATATCAAGAAAAAAGGCTTCTCAAAAAAGAAAATATGTAGGGCGGGGCTTGATTTTGTTTGTGGGGTATTAATTGGATGGTTGTGGTTTGCTATTGGTGGATCTCATGTGAGTGACAGGTTGCCCCGCCCTCATCATCAGAGAAGAGATGAGCTGCAAGAGGCACATGAATAAAAAAAATGATGATATGCACAGATAAATTATTTATAATAAATACTGCAATACTCCATTAGAAAATAAGAATGGTCACTTTTGATTTAGTAGTGAATTTAATAGGATTAATAAATGCTTCAGAAGTAATTTTCAATGTTAGTTTATGTTAACTAATGTAGTTAACTGATGTTAACAAATGGAACCTTAGGGTGAAGTGATACCGAAATATATAAGACAAAGTTACTTAAATATAAACAAGATGTTCATTAAGTCTCCAGAGATATGAAAGAGCAACATCTGAGCTGTTTCTGTATTTCTCCGAATACCTCCGTCTAAGCATGGCACCACCCACCTCACTACATTCCTCAATAGCTTTCCTCAAGTGTTCGTTCGGTAATAGGCGTCGATAATTAGACGGAAACTGTGTGGCTGTTTGACCCGTGCTAATTAGAAAGTTTGCAGACTTGGCAGCAGAATTCATCGGTGGGATAATGAATCATAAAACGGTTCATTACAGGCGGGCAAGGAACGTTCTCAATCTCAATAAATGGCCAAGGAGGCCTGGCAGAGCCGCCAAAGCTGGACTCACATGCACACCGCCCCATTTAGTGCCTGAAAAGTGACACACACACACACACACACACACACACACACACACATACACACATATTCGCAAATTCACTCTGAATGGCTGCTATTACCAGAAAGTTTCTGCTTTCATCTGGTTCTATCTCTCACACGTCTGCTCAGATCAGCTCTACACAATACGGGCCAGTTAAAGCTTTACTGATCACAGGAGTTTTGGACATGTGACGTGTCCTCACTCGACCAGGATGGGGATAATGGGAGACTTTCTGACTGGACGTGCCTCGAGGTGCTGCTTTAGCCCCTACACAAACTCCTCTGCCTATGCTGGGATCAGGGCCACATCCCTCAGGATATGCGTGATGCCAACATCGTCACGGTGTACAAGAACAAAGGAGACTGCAGCGATTGCAACGACTACCGGGGTATCTCCCTCCTCAACATCGCTAGCAAGGCATTTGCCCGTGTCACCCATGTGCGCCTACAGAGCCTCCCGCATCTACAGTACCCAGAGTCCCAGTGTGGCTTTAGAGCCGACCGGTCAACTGTAGACATGATCTTCTCACTACGCCAGCTGCAGGAGAAGTGTCGAGAGCAGCAGATACCACTCTACGTTGCCTTCATTGACCCTACGAAGGCGTTCGCCTTGGTTAGCAGAAGCGGTCTATTCAGGCTTCTACAGAGGATCGGCTGCCCCCCACAAATGTTGGCTGTCGTCACCTCGTTTCATGATAACATGCACAGCACAATTTGCTTTAATGGTGCAAAATCTGAGTCCTTCCCCATCAGCAGCGGTGTCAAACAAGGCTGTGTCCCTGCGCCAACGCTCTTCGGCATCTTCTTCTCCATGCTCCTCCAGTATGCCTTCAAGGACAGCAGCGAGGGAGTATTTGCTCAACATTGCTCGTCCCGCGCCAAGACTAAAGTCACAAAGGTACTCATTCGTGAGATGCTCTTCGCCGACGACGCAGCCTTGACGGCCCACACCAAAGATGGCCTGCAGCAGCTTGTCAGTCATCTTTCCTACGCCTGCAAGGAGTTTGGACTGACCATCAGTATGAAGAAAACCAAAGTCATGGCTCAGGAAATAGACTCCCCTCCATCCATAGCCATTGATAGGTACAATCTGGAAGTTGTCGAGAACTTCACTTACCTTGGGTCTACCATCTCCAGCTCTCTCTCCATCGACACAGAGATAAACTGCAGGACCGCCAAGGCAGCAGCGGTCATGGCCAGACTGAACCAGAGGGTCTGGAACAACACTAATCTCACAGAGAGGACCAAGCTGTACGTCTACAAGCTGTGCGCTCAGCACACTCCTCTATAGCAGTGAGACGTGGACCACTCACGCGAGGTATGAGAAGAAACTCAACAGCTTTCACTTGAGGTGCCTGCAGCGTATTTTGCGCATCCACTGGCAGGACAGTACCTAACACAGAGGTTCTGGAACGTGCCGGCATTAGAAGCATGTCTGCCATACTTAGCGAGAAACGCCTTCGTTGGCTCGGCCACGCCAGGAGAATGGGAACAGGCCGCATTCCCAAGGACCTACTGTACGGCGAGCTGGCAGACGGCTCCCGACTGACTGGACGTTCCACGACTACGCTACAAAGATATCTGCAAGAAAGACATGAAGCTGTCTGACATCAACGTTGGCACGTGGGAAAGCCGGGCAGAAGACCGCTCCGCCTGGCAACTTGTTGTACCCCTAAGGGCGTACAGAAAGCAGAGGAAACCAGAAATAAAAACCTTGCCGCAAAGAGTCAAGAGGAAGGAAAAGCAACTGCAGCCTCAGCAGGCATCGTCTTTTCTAGATTGCCATTCTAGGGTCGGGCTCTATAGCCACTGGCGAAGGTGCAGATAGAAAATCCCCCCCCCCCCCCAAAAAAAAAATTGGTAAGCTACACCATTGTCTCCTGTTAACGAAATGATGCCAACGACGGCATTAAATTTAAAGTAAAATTCAAAATTACATACAGTATATAAATGATTCCAACTATGATTAATAAGTTGAGATGAGATGTGCTGTAACTTAACTAGTTATTTTATATTCATATTTCAACAGTGCCAAAATTACAATTTATAGAGGACCATCCAGTACACACTAGCAACTGCTTAGAACACACTAGCAACCATATAGAAACTATCCAATGGCCAGTTCACGAGTTCACACTTACATACAATTAAAGGGAATAAAGTATAATGCGTATTTGGCGTGCTGTCCGGGGGGAGGGCTCCGAGCTCGGAATTCGGCCCAAACCCAGACTACTCCCCCCTGTATGTAAAGTGGTTTAGGACTAGAAGAGTGGAGAAGGGGTGGTGGAGGGACGCTGTTAAACTGTCAGAGAAATGAGGTGAGACTGCTGAGTCTATATATACGCGTTTTAATCATGATTGCTGAGTGCTCTCCACCCGTGTTAATTATCTGAATGTGCTTCTGCCGAACTTTGTTAATAAAACATCATTTGCATAAACTGCTTAGACTAGTCTTACAAGCTAGTCATCTACTGTAAAAAAAAAAACTTTACTTTACATAACTTTTTTTTATGTCAGTTACATGCAACAAGCTTTTTAAAAACATGTTCCCAAGTGGATAAATCTGAAAACGTTGTTTTCGCACTGTAGTGTGGACTGTGAAAACAGAGGTATTCGAAAACTATGACGTATTTTTAGTCATGCGACTCATACTGAACTGATAGATATCTATGTTTATACCGGTATTGTGCCTGTAATGTGCTATTCACTTTCACACTTTTGCTAAAGATACGTTAATTTGCACACTCTTAATATCACAGTCCTGCAAAGATGACAAAAAATGTACTCGCATTTGCAACATAAGACAAAACATGAGAACAGTTGCGGTTTAGACCAAACAAATAATGGTGACTGAGTGCGACCTGGACGCATCAGTGAATGCTGAGATATTTTGCTAAATAAAATGATCCTGTCCGAAAAATAGCATGAAAACTTTATCATGTCTGTACCGACTAAGTAAGCATTTATGAGGTTTTTCGCATGCACAATAAGGTTAATTTGGTGTTTTCTGATGTTTCAGTGTGGATGAGAAGGATTTGGAAAATGTTTGAAAAGCTAGTGTGGATGGAGAGCGTTTTGAAACAAAAACGCCCTTTTCAAATGTATCCGGATTAATACAGACGTAGCCCTAGAAGACCTTGTTTAGATGGTTCAGGTGTGCTTGATCACGGTTTAAGCAAAACTCTGGGTGCATCTCAATACATTTGCACATTACTTGAAGGAGAGCATTGGTCAAGATGTGGAGCATGTATTATGTAAATACTGAAATATATGACTTGTTTTTAGACAGACTAAACTATCTTCAATCCTGCAGTCAGTAGCAGCAGTAGTGTTTTCTTTGCTCAGCTGTGGTTAGACAAAGTCTTAGATTGGTTTTATGATATGCACATAGATATAACTTACGAATATATGTTTCTGGGAAATGCAAAATGTTTTAATGGCTGTAAGAGCAAAGACAGCAGCACTCTAACTCTAACCTCCAAGAAAAAACCTCAACAATCCTGAACAATCAAAAAGCTTCTCTTTTATGGACTGTACCAGACACTCATGAAGATGGCTAATGTATAAAAACATTTCCTATACTAACTATCTGTCCTTATATAAAATGACAGCAAATTGAATTATGTCAACTAAAAAAAAAAAAGAATATACATTTTTTATTCCCCACTAAGATCCTGTGGACTTGTGTTTGTTGAACTGGGACCTGGAAATTGGAGTGCTCCTGTTCTTAACTTTGTGTTACCTGCCTTCTTTAACCAGACTTTTAAGTGGGAGCTCATCCGGGATTTTAGTCATCAGAAATCTTTTAGTTTTAGGTTGGGTTCATGATGTTGTGGTCTGGTCCTCTTTTAGTTTTAGTTTTAGTCTAGTTGACTAAATCTACAGACCCAGTAAGACCAGGAACATACATTAATAAAGTAAATGGGGAAAATTTTGGATTTAATTTTGGTTTTTATAAAAGCATTAAGCCCGGTACAGTGATTTTACCACGGTAACGGGGTGTTAGGCATGAAGTCAGGCAGGTAAGGTTTAAATTTTTTCTTTTTAAGTTGAATTTACTTTGTGGGACTATCTACAAGCTCCACTCTCTCATTCCCCTTTATCTAGATGTGTTTCATCCGTTGAACTCCTAACCCTCCAAGTGTAAGGTCAGGACATCTTCCGTTGCCATGGCAATGTTTAATCCCTGTTCCCAGACATTTTTTTTTACCAGACTGCTAATACTGCTTTACCTTCTCATCCTCGACTGTCCTTTAAGCCAAATTAGCAGCCTGAGCTTTAGAGAGGTGGAGAGGTTATCACTCATGCCTTTATTGAACTACAAATCCCATGAGCCCACGGTCACGCCAGGTTACAGCGGACAGTCTAGATAAAAGCGCGTGTTAAAGTCTCATACAGTGACATGTGATGGTTATATATTACAGCAGAGAAAAGTAACAATGTCCAAATATTTGATCACACTCTGCCAGCATTCATCTTCCAGCAATCATCACAACATCCACAGACAGATGAAGGAGTCGCTCAGGATATTCTACAAACATCTGTCCTAGTCAATACACTAACAAATTACTGAGAGGCACATAAACACTTTCTAAACACCAAAAGAGCGAACATTTGTCTCCTAAAGCTGTACTCGTAACGTAAAAAAATGTTTTTATATTATATAAACTATGTGTAATTTAAAATTGTCTGTCATTAGACCGTACTGTGCCCCTTCAAGTACATTCAGAGTGAATCTTGCTATCATTTCAAAGGGCCGCTCAAAGGATTCCCAGGAGATGTTATCAAAGATACAAGACTGTGATTCACTTCTGGAATCCTCCACAGACATCACAGACAGATATCACAAACTGAATAATTGTGAAAATCACAAAGTTTTTGAAATGCTGCGCATTAAGGCTGCATTTATTTGATAAAAAAATAAAGAAAAAACAGTAAACATTGTGAAATATAAGGTCTTCAGTGTCACATGATCCTTCAGAAATCATTCTAAAATGCTGATTTGCTGCTCAAGAAAACAATGTTGAAAACAGTTGAGCTGCTTCATATATTTGTGGAAACTCTCATTCATTTTTTTCAGGATTCTTTATTGAATATAAAGATGAAAGGAACAGCGTTTATTTGAAATATATTTTTTGTATCAAGCTTAATTTAATGCGTCCTTGCTGAATAAAAGTATCAAGCATAATTTAATGCATCCTTGCTGAATAAAAGTATTTATTCCTTAAAAAAAACATCTTCCTGACCTCAAACTTTTGAACGCTAGTGTATGTTTGTTGACAGCACTCACAGCCTTTGTAGATGTCAGTAGGAATCTGTACAGCTGTATACGAGTAGTTGACTTTATTCTTGAAGTTGAGGTCCTCCACAAACTCCAAAGAGAGAGAGTTCGGGTTTTCCAAGAGGTTTTCTCCATCATCATCATCCGGCTGCAACGAGAAGAACCAGAGAAGCATCAGCACTCTCTCTCTCACACACACACACACACACACACACACACACACACACACACACACACACACACACACACACACACACACACACACACACACACACACACACACACACACACACACACGCACGCACACGCACGCAAGCCGAATGCATTGATTGACACACAGCAAACCTTTGTGCAGAAAATCATTTAGACACACACACCCCCACACAGACACACAGACACACACACACACACACACACACACACACACACACACACACACACACACACACACACACACACACACACACACACACACACACACGCATTCATGATTAATTAGACAAACACTAATTACACAGACATGACAGGGGTAATCCTGCCTCCACAACTCAAAGGTGGAGCTCTTTGGAGGAAAAGCCGTAATACATCGCCAGTCTATTCATCCACGACACAATACAACAGCAGGTATCAAAGTGTCCGTAAATTGCAGAAAATCAATTAGCTTCGGCGATGGCTATCGCATTTGCATTGAAGTCCTTCAGGCGATTAACCCTGTCAATAAATCACCTCAATGATTGTCGAATGACGGCTGCTCTAGCTCTACTTGAGTCCGCCACACAGGCTGATAATTAGCATTTTAATCCATTTGGAGTCAAAAATTCAGCACGGAAAAAGTCTGCCTTTGAAAGAACTTCAGTGACTGAAAGTATCAAGGCAGCATAAATGGTATAATCACTGGATTTAAATGGTGTGTATTCATAAAATACCTCATTCTGGATGTATGCTGAGCATAATAATTAAGTCTATCTGTAAATTGCATGCTAATTGCATTTACGTAGTGAAATGGCCTTCATCCATAAAATGTTTGCAGCATGTATACTATGTGAAATATTCAATTAGAATACCAACTACATTTGCCAAAATGTGCAGGATACATCCAGTATCCCACAATGCAATGCACTCAACTTTACCTTACATTTCGAGTGTGACAAACAAACCTAAAATAATAATCATCATGCATATCCCTTTCATTATATGAAACACAAGACTGGATTAAATGCAAAATAATCTACAGTATTATTTTTTTCTGCAATAATTGTCATTATTCAGTCATTTCCCACTCACTGTGGTTCATTATTTTTTTCCTCTTTCTGTTTAATTCTTCATCTCACAATCAAACCCTCGCCCTCATGGCAAGGGGAAGTACGTGCGGTGTGCAGTAATAGAGAGGCAGGGGTTAATTGGGGTTGACGTAGTAAACACTGTTTGTTTTTTTGTTTTCCTCAAAATTAAATTCAAGCCTCCTGCCAAGTGAGGACTGATTTATGACCTGCCTTTAATTGTCTATTAAAATAGAATTACAAACTGTTGTCGGGCCGAACATGAACATTTCTGATACCCCTCAAAAACACATGAACACGCAGGCGCACAAATATGATACAAATAACCTCTTGGAAATGGCAATCCTTTCAGTTTTGGTGGTAAATAATCGAATCATTGAATTTAGTCATGACTAGTTCACATCTGACTCCAGTTACTGTTTTGGCTGCAGTTTCATATGATTCAGAGCGTTAATAATCATAAAATCTTTAGTAGGTCATGATTAAAGTTGAAACCGGGACCTAGATCAGCTAACCTGAACTAACAGGATTAACCACAGGGCCAGATTTACTAACAGCTTGTGCCAGCGCAAACCCTTTTTTGGCATTAAAAAAATACTGTCAGGATTTACTAAAACTAGCACTGAAAAGGTCTGGACAGGGTTATTTTTGCGGCTGACGTTATTGCACATGCATTTGTAGGAGTTTCCCTTTCAGATGCAAAATGTATGTGAGTAGAGTATTTAAATGAATCACATTCACACTGATTTACTAAGGTTTGCGCTCGATTTACTGGTATTTGCGCCATTATTTCCCACCCAATAAAAACATTTCTTAAACTAGACAATTGCGCTGCTCTTGATAGATTGCGTTGGTCATTATGGAAATGATCCGGAAATGATTTTTTGGAATTGGGCTCTCACACTAATTTGCCCTGTTTAGTAATTCTGGCCCTTAGATTTTAAATAATAAATAAATAAAATAAAATAATAAAAGTAATAAAAAGTGGCTGATATTACAATAATTGTGGTGGTTATTTTGTCACACTGGAAATAGATGGTCAAGCCGAGGACATTGCCCTGTGGGATACAGTATTCAATGTACAGTGTGCATGGTTGTGCACTGCATATTTTGGCAAATGTACAGGTCATGTTGTTTTTCCAAGCATAGAAAACATTTTCATACTGCATTCAACGTACATTCTATTTACTGGAGAAATAGCAAGAGTTGAAAGCTAGTATGCTCTTCTGAATAAAGCCAACATGAAAATGACATTTGCAAAGCATTTTACTTCAGTAAGGTGACATTTCTGGGTGCAACAGCATTGAACAGAAACTAATAGTATTAATAATGTTGAGCAGTACACATACGGCCGCGGTTACACCACCAAAAAAGAAAAGCTTCAGGAGGGTGGAGGAATTTGCAATGCTTTAATATGAAAACATTGAATTTCTTTAAAACAACATTAATAAAAAAGTACACAAAGGTCCATTTTGATTTGATGCACAAAATCACTTGAAACTCTTGCTGTCTGAGAGATTAAAGTGAAGGAATGATATAAATGACCCTGATAACAAACATGTCAGTGTTTTTCAAGGAAACACATCACCAGCACACACAATTACACCCCATTTTCTGCTCGTTTAGACACGTTAAGGCAACTGATTTGGAAACATCGTCTTTGAGGGGATCTCAGCTCGATGTCCTTTATTTGTTTACCCCTCCACCTGACTATCCTTCACTCGAGTGTTTTTACCGTCAGTCGAGCCCAGTCACAATAATTACCCAAGACAGCTTCTAATTAGGAGCTCAAAATCCACACAGGACGCACTGATTGGTTCATTCTGCCCGTCCATAGACCACCTGTTCAACTCATTTGTTAATTTTATCACCCAGTTTTGAAGGTTTAATTAAAGGTTGAGAGAGACAAAAATGACATTTTGAGGACTCTCTCAAAAGCACCTTAACACTTTTGCCTTTTAAGAATGATTGTATTTGTTTAAGATCATTGTTGAATAAATCAAATCAAATCAAATCAAAGAGTGTGTTTGCATGTATGTGCCAGTCCTAATTTAGCAATATAAACTTAATAATTATGTTTATAAACATAGACAACATCCTCATTTGATTTTCTAAACCCTGCTCAAAGTGCAGATCTTCTTACTATTTAAAGAGGCCATATTATGTCCTTTTATAGTCTTAATTTAGTTTTTGGGCTTTTTCATGCTTAAATATTCGAAAAACACATTATTTTGCTCATTTTGTATTTTATTGCAGCACCTCTCTTCCCAGTCTGCCAGTAACACTCTGGGGTGTGTTTCCCGAAAGCATTGTTAGCCAACTATAGTCACAAGTTCCATTGTTATCAGCAGTTCAACGAGTCGTGTTTCCTGTAAACATAGTTCCAACGAACATTCGCAAACAGCATCGCAAAGTTGTGTGGTTGGAACGACAGCTCTCGATCTGTGGTTAGAAGCATAGGTTCTTGTTTGCATGACATGTGGACTTAATAAATCATTACCTTGAGCAAAATAAGTATGCTGGCATTCAGTACATTCTATATATTTCATTTAGAATACATATGATGTATACACCTTTTAGTTTGTCAAGAGATTTAAAGCGTCGTGTTTGAAGAGTGTGCATGTGCAAACGTGCTCCAGTACATAAGAACGACCCTATGATGGAATCTGGAAAAAAAGCAAAATAACTGAGGAAAATGAGAATTAGTCCTCAGATGACATGTCCGTAACACTATTTTATTTGTTTGTTGGCTGTCAACATAAAACTTGGTGAAATTATTTCAGTATATGAGTTATTATTATTATTATACAGTTATATGAGTATTCAGTGTATGAGTACTTTTTACTTTTTGAACATTTCCAGCCCATTTGAACAAAACCATGATAAAATTGATAACCGTGATCATCTTGGACTCTATAATCATAAGACATTTTCATACCGTTTCATCTATAGCTTCATGGATGTACAACTGTGTTCTGCCTGTCCTAATGTCATATTTCAATTTTAGTAGTTCTATTTTGAAAGCTGCAACACAAAAAACACAAGATACCAAACATCTATCCTGTGTCTTTCCTCTCCTCTAGCATGAACACGGCATTTGTGAACCTGGAACTCTGTTGTTTGTACATCAGAGGACTTGACAGCCAGCAGGCAGACGTTGGTGTTTGGATGTAAATAACTTCATGCTGACATAATCAATTAAAAATGAAGCCACTGAAGCATATGGATTATGATCATGTACTATGAGAATTAATTTTTCTTTAGTTTTGAGTACTTTTAGATATCCGTTTACCACCTGGAATTTTAAAAGTAGTGTAACCAAGGATTAGGAAATATTTTCTAAAGTTCTACAGTACCCTTAATTGCATTAATATAGTAGAAGCTGTCCATACATTGATAATTGTTTCTGGAGATATGCAGGTGCGTGTGTGCAGTTGAGCGCATGAAGGAATGCTCCTCGCACTTTCTGACCCCACGTTTCTCGGGCCGGTAGGGGGCGAGGTAGGGGTCACGAGTGTCTCAGGTGGGTCGCCGTCCCCTTGGCCCCTTTAACGATGAGCGATGTCCTCCAATTAGAGACGTTGACAGCTCCTAAAGTGCTGAGTCATTAATCACACGCATACCGCTTCTACCGCACAAAATCACACTCTGATTTATGACTTCTTGGGCTCTATACTTTTCCTTCTCTCTCTCTCTCTCTCTCTCTCTCTCTCTCTCTCTCTCTCTCTCTCTCTCTCTCATTGAGCCTCCATTCCTCCTCTACTCATCCGGCTTGGTATAACGGTGTCCTTCTCCACAGTGTGAAATCAATCAGCCGCAGAAGAGAGTCGCCGTGACCTTTCACTTATACAATGAAAGGTTGTTACTGTGTATATGACACATAAAAATACGGTGACGTGTATATTTGTGTCCCAGAGAAGAATTTAGTTGCTCTATTATAACTTACATTCTCTTACTCTTATATTAAAGCATTCAGTTTTAAGTATCAACATCGTCTCACATGTTTCTCCATAAAATCCTTTTGTGTGTCTGTACCAATTTCAAGCTTTGTGTGACACACTAACTCGAATGTAAGGAAACCAAATAAGCATATTGTCAAATATGTAATAAAAATATATAAATATATAGATAAATATTTCTTACTGGCAAAAAAAAAAAGTAGGTTGCATTACTTTTTTATAATAAAACAAATAACAATACATAAAGATTACTAAAATATTATATAAAACAAAGAAATGCTAATCAAAATTTAACATAACTTTTGAAATAATAATAGATTAACTAGACTGAATATATATACACTGTATATGGATAAGTTTTATATATACTGTATATAAAACAATTTTGTGGCCTAACCCTAATTCAGTCTTATGCGAGGACACACTTTAAGGTTTTTGAAGGAAAACACTAATAATACCTATTATTATCAAAACCTCT